>JABSTQ010009270.1:0-600000 GCA_013358835.2 Ixodes persulcatus | reverse complement strand
GAAACTAAATTGGTGCATAGGTAACCTGAAGTCGGGTCACTTGACGTCAATTTGCGCACTCAATTTTTTGGGTGAACTCAATCGACATTTATGTTACGTGAAGTGAATCTTCGCTTAGGTTAGCAGGGAAAACGAAAGTGTTCATACCTCACGTGACGCCAATATTTCCGCTAAAAGTAGCTAAATGCAGTAACATTAATTGGTGAATAGGTCAGGTTGTGTAAATTTCGCCGCAAGATTTAGTAAGGAAACTAAATTGGCGTCTCGGTAACATGACGCTAATTTCTCAACATTATTTAGCATAGAAAATTATATTATGTATGGGTCACGTGACGTCACATCGCATGACGGCAATATTGCGGTCACATTAATCGGACAAAAAAATACCGGGTCGATTGCAAAAATGTTTGGGAGTAGGGTTTTCTCTAAAACAAGTTTTGATAACCTTAATATAATGCTTCAAAATAAGCACGAAAATATACAACTCTTAATGCTTTTGAAGAAGCTATGTGAAGCAATGACTCATTGAGCTACAAGACACTGTTAAGTACATCACGGTTTCTTCATTAACATTAGAACAAAATAAACCTACACGAGTGGCGTGCAAAAAGAACTTGCACAAACTTGATTGGGTGGTAGGATTAGCAATTGGCACATCTGACAATGCAACAAATATCGAAGTTAGGGTCATATGAATAGCCATACAAATACAAAATAGGGATTGGATAGAAATTACAAAACATATAAAAAGAAACCGAAATAAATCCCCGGAGTAAACAAAATAGCATTTATTCCCATTGAAAGCCTATTTTTTTTTCCTCAACGTGTTTTGCATCTATACAGGCTGCTCGCGTAATTTTAACCTCGAAGCAATTTTGCGCGACCACAAAAGAAAGTGCGCACAATGGTAAGCACTAAGACCGCATACATTCTTGAATGGGGGTCGCTGGCTTCAATATTTAACGTTCGTAGAGAATCCTGACACACACGGGACACGAGGAAAGGGAAGTCTAGCGCACCGCCAAAATGGCCCTTTCCTTACACGAGCAGCCGTGTTGTCCCCGCGTGCGCGGAGAATAGCGTTGGAAAAACAAGCTTAGACTTTGTCAATATTGCTCCACGGACAGACGGGCTTTTAGCCTGCATCTCAGCCTCGGCTCGCACGCTAAATTGGCTGAATTTCATGAGCGAGCGCCCCTCGTAAACCCCGGAACGAAAGCGGGTCAGACTTTATGGGGGAATGAGTTCTGGGGCAATTTACGACACCGCGAAGAAATTAAAAGTTCCGGGCCTACGCGTATAACGGAAGGCGAGACGAGGAATCTTGAAAGACTCGCGTAAGCGCCAAGCCTGTTCAATAAAGCGGTACAGGTTACTGCGATCCGACACCGGAGATGCAGGTGGAGGAATCCGACAACAAAAAAGGGATAGGTTTGTCTCAGAAGAACTTAGCCACTTGTTGGCTCCAAGAAAAAAGTACCGGCACGGAAATATCCAGTTATCGGCTATTAATTCTATGGAATCCTTCATAGAATTCGCAGTTGTTTGCATTGTTGGGTTCGGGATCGTAAAGGGGGCATTGTTGGCGACTGTGTGTGATTCATGGTTCAGTTCAGTGGGAAGGGGGGTAAGTTAGAGACGGTCTTTTTGTGTTTCGAAGTGCTGGTGTTACTGTGTCCGTGTTGAAGTCCTTCCGGGTGCGGTGGTGACGACCTTGTGTTTCTGTTTGTACAACCCTTTTTTATGTATGTATGTATTGGTTGCGGTTCGGTGGATTGTCATTCCGGTGTATTGTTTGTAGTCAGTGATCAACCGTTGTGGTGGTGGCGACGTTCGACGTCCGGGGGAGGTGCATATATGACGTAGAGGCAATAAAGTTTTTAGCTGAGTTTGAGACGTTGTCTGTCACTTTTTTTTTCTACTCCACGGTTTTTCTGTTTTTCAAACCACAGTCTCAGGTTTTCAATCATCATGTACAGTAATTTTGTTTTCAAGATTGTTCATTTTGACAGGACGTAACATATGTTGTGAGTGAAAAAAAAAATGTTACTGATAATTTATGTACAATACAATGGTCTTTGTGAGGTAATAAGGCAGATATTTGTCAAGGTGTGCCACGTATGAGAAGATTTTTCGGGCCGACTGAGCACCAGGTGGGGACTACGCACGGTGTGCGGACTATGAACCGGGTGCGGTTTATCTAAGCAAAAACTTTTTCGGCCTAAATTGTCTTCTGCAGACTATACACCGGGTGCGGACAACAGCGCGGAAAATACGGTATATATTACGGAATTTAATTCTAATATGTAACACCAAAGTGTCTCTTTAAACGAGTCTCAACAATTTCCCCAACTAAACTGTCTTTTGTGGCCACGCTTCCTGTTCATTAAATAAGATATTCACCTTGATTCACTAATATTGACGATTCGCATTGCGAGCGCTTTCTCTGGGCAACGGAAATTTCCATTTTATTGAGATACGACTGCATTAAAATAAAAATAAATGTACAGGCGAGATGGCGAACGATCATAGCATAAATGTCTTCAAACAGTATGGTGTTTGTCTTTTTTTTTTTTTCCCAGGTTTCAATGGTTCTTCACCATGACGGTATCGACGGCCGCAAACTACTCGATCTGCTTAGAAATTATTCGATTCGATTGGAAATTGTTTGTACCAAGGAACTACTCGCTTCGTAGTCGATCGAACTGAAAAATCACTATAGGGATTTCCCTACGTGGCAGATGTCTTTCATCGGTTTGACCCGTTAGCACCAAAAACGTGCCTGCTACGTAGATTTTTTGGTTATGGTTTTTTCTTCTTTCTTTTGTGATGACCGACATGCCGAGGTTGAACATTGCGAGGAGCGACCTATTTTTGCTTATATTTAAATTCTAGTTCAAAAAATGACCCAAATTGATAATAATATTAATAAAACTAAATTTGAAAAAAAAAGAAAAAAGCGTTGTAATTTATGTTGGGGATGTTTTGATACCTGTTTCTTAACGAGTTTGTTTTAAAGGGTATTCTAATATATATGTTTATTTTTATCGGGAAACCAATATTTCACTGCGGTCCGACAATACGTTCCCATAGAAACCCTTGAACATACTATAATGTTATTTTATATGAATTACACGTTATTTGACAGTGAAAGAAACATTATGTTCCAAATTTTCTTATCCCATTGCATATGAGGTAGCGTAACTATAGCCAGGATATACGCAGGAAGCACAGCAAAAATAAAAGCCTAACTTGACACACGCTTGGCAATCCAAAGGATTTCAATTGATCCGTATATGTTTTTGCTCCAAGTCGTTAGTTAGTGCCAGAGTACGTTTTTTCGGTGTTTCTGTGGCTCTTCTCTGGCTCGCCATATTGTGTCCAAAAGGGCCAGACTTAAGCCAAAGATGCCACGTAAAAACGAAGGAACCAGAAGTGAAGCCCAGCCCTGTCACTTGTTCGGCGATTATATGGCCAAGATACGCAGACTCTGAGCAGAGAGGGTCGAATTCGGATGTAAACTGGCTTGTTCGGTGTCTGTGAATACCTACATTTCAAGGCAGAAACAAAATTTTAGCGCGAATGAATTGTGCGAACTTGGTATTTGTAATATACTTAGTGCTCACCCTTATGTGAGCACCTAAGATTTCGTCCATTGGTAAGCGAATAGCCGCATTCAAAGATTCAGCGTACTCCACACGAAAAAGAAAAAAAAAAGCTACCGAATAAATATTTGTATATAATAGTGGTAACCATTAGTATGTGCCTGTTATAAATGCACTCGAATGAAAATAAAATGCAAAAATACGTCCTTCCCCCTCAGCCCGCAATCTTCTTCCACGGGCCATTAGCTCACAAAAGAGTGGCGGTGGACGCCAATGCTTCAGGCCGTTGAAAACTGTATGCACAGCGCATTTCCGTGAACCTCAAAGCCCTTACAGCAGGAAGGTCTATCACAGAGGAAACAGGGCGAGGGGAGTAGCACCTGGAGAGTCGGTATCTAGGTGTTCAACATTGTTTGACGACAAACGAGCTAGCTTACGCGCTTTAAGAGGGCGCGGTACCTCTATTTATTCGTCCGTTTCAGACACCAGATGGCGCGCGGTTCGCGACGTGGTTGAACGCGCGAATTCTAGATGGCGCCAGTATCGAAGTGTGAAAAGGCCCGCGTTGGCCGCTGCGTGAAATAGATCCCGGAAACGTGTCGTGTGACGCTGTTCTCCGGCGGAGGAAGTTTCTCCCTCCCTCCCTCGCGCGCGCTTGGTATGTCTCTTGTCAGTCAGCTCAGTGTGGCCGAGTCCGGCCTCTGCGCTGTGTGATGCAGTGCGTGGCGCTCGTTTCTGTTCGGAGGTAGGAATAAAAATGTCGGTCCCCTTTTTTACGACGCTCGTTTTTATAACTTGGGTTTTTATTTCAAGTGACGTACAGTACCGCCTTTTCGAAATCGTATACTTTGCGGTGAGCGATTGAGAGTCATGTTAGCATTTTATTTTGGTCAGCACTACACTTTGAATGAAGACCTTGGGCGGCGACGTAAACATGTGTTGCTCCCCAAATTGTGTCCAAGCTGCGCAGTGACAAATGGAAATGAAATTGAAGGCGTGCGACCGTCGGTTGGTAATTGCGCCCGTTAGATTCACCTATTCAGTCTAACCATTTTTGCCAATGTCTTATCTGTTTCGACAAATGACATGGTCGAGTCTATTGATAACCTTAGGTAGACTGCACCTACGGAGTGTGCGGGCTTCAGATAAATTTGCTTCGTTTATGTGAATTAATAACTGTTTTCTCTTTTCCGTACTCGGTGCTATGCAAAAATCGCTGAGATGTTATGGTAGCGTTGTGTGGCGGCGTTTTGCACGCTGACTCGTTATTGCATTCTCTGTGCACAGTACGTGTTCAAATGGAATGTGTCCAATCGTAATTCCGATCGATATGATAGATTTACTTTGCTACAGTGTTAATTATATTTTCCTGATTTAAACTGGTCCGTCCCTGGTCTGAGCCTAAGTTCAAATTCGAGAGTGCAGACGGACTTGGCGTCGTAACAGCCGTAATGCGCAGAAAGAAATTAGTACAATGAAAGGAAAACAAAAGGATACGAGGCGGCTCGGTGTTATAGAAGTTATGAGTGTACAAACGATGCCATCGTACGTTTTCTTTTTTTTTTTACGTTCTGCATCGTTGTGAAACGCTCAAGGTACCAGCTAAGACAACGAGCTGGCGTGAAATTTCATCGAGCGGAAAACGAGCGTCACTTTCGCCATGTGCTTTCATTTCGATATGGCGCAAACTGTGCGCGAAATGGTAGCAGATAAGGGAGCAAAATTGAGATGTTGGAGACCCATAAAAGAGAGTCCCGAAAAGAAGAGAGCTTCCCCTTCTCTTCAAGTGTTGGGTTACGCTCTCAATCCTGCACCTTTGGTAACACTGCGCGCACCCGAAATCGCCTTCTTCACGGAAAAACACGGTGGCCTTCAGAATCGAGGAGTGCTACGCGAAAGCGAGCGACATGTCACAGGAACGAAGGCGAGGTTCCACGGGCTTTGGAAATGCTCCTGACCGCAAAAACAACAAACCTTTTTCCTTCTTTTTTGTCAAAGCACAATTTTTTATTATTTTTTTTTTCGTCCACCTTGATACCGCATTGACGCAAGCACTAACATAAATAAAAATAGTACGCATACAACGACAACGCACCCACTGGGACCTGAGTCAAGGCAAGAACAACCAACTACTAAAAGGAAAAAAAAAGGAATTAGTACGCGTACATAAACAGAGCGCATCCATCGAAAAGCCACAAAGGAGGAAGACAATCAGGGCCTAAACACCCCCCCCCCCTTTTTTTTTCCCGCCCTAAAAAAAAAGAAAAAAAAAGGTTTTTCGACGACCGCGGTCGCCCAAGTCTTGGAAGGGCATGCGATTGTAGCACGTTTGTCCCGCGGCAGTTCCCCTCTCTCAATTGCCACGGTCCGTGTCTCCCAAGTACCAAGCCTTCGAGACGGATAGGGGCCCGCAGACTGGGGGTGCCCCAAACAAAGGCACACTACTTGGGCGTGAAGCGCGTTCTCTACTTCTTTTTTTTTTTTGTTTTTTTAGCTTGGGGAAAAGGGCTAAGAGCTATTTTCGTTTCTCTCTCGTTTTTTTTCTTCTTGTGGGCGCGTGTGGGTTCATAGAACAACTTCCAGCATAAGAATAAAAAACGCACGAGAAGAATGAGTATAAGAAAATTAGTCGACAACTTGGACTCCGTTCTCTCATTCTTGCGGAGAAATCCCTTTTGTAGGAATCCACTATTGCTTGGCCGAAAGTCACAAGTTGCAGATGTCTTACAACGCGCGCTCTCACACATCGCTTGCCTAAACAGCCGCAATCGTCATATGAGTTCCCCATTAGAGAGGGGCACACTCTCGTGTTAGTCGTTGATGACAACGTCCATTGGGGACGCCCTCGTTAGAAAAAATCTTTTTACTATAAAGTTCACAATCTGCGCCCGTCCGGCCAAATTGGGCAAGTTGGGGTACGCTCAGTGCAGACGCACAACAAAAGGGGGCCCACTCGCAGCTGCCCCTATGTACAGATCTCACCTCTCCCTGAACTGGTCACTTCGGCGAGGGCAGCTGATCAGAGAATGTTTAGACTTGGGATAAACTGTTCTAAGGTCCCGCACAGGGACGGCCCTAGAAATACTTGCATGGCAGACAGGCCAAACGCCCCCCCCCCCCCCTTTTTCATCTTCCTTTTTTTTTTGAACCTATATTCGCTCTTTTCTATTTTTGAGTATACGTGTCATTGGAATGGTTTTCTACCCTAGCAATCGCCACACAGCAAAACCCAACTAAGTCAAAAACCGGGTCCACCACGTGTCCCAATCCGATGTTCTTTCAAGCGTTTCGGCTGCGTGTAGTGCGTATAAACGTAAGGAAATGAGACGTCATTTCCCCATAACTTGGCAAACGAAGGAAACTAAAGCTTCCGTGAGCCAGTGAGAGTGTTGGAGCGAGGCACGTGACAACGTACGGTGGTGGGTACTGTTCCTAAAAATAGCTGTCACGCGCTTTGCTCTGCGACTGATTCCCTCACAGCAGCTCTGACCTTTGAAGTTTGCCCAGTACGGTGAAACGGAGTACAGACAAAACAAACAGGAAACGAGCTGCCAGCATACGCTAGTCATACTTCCAACAAAAAGGATTAGTTTCTCCCCAAGTTGGGCGACATTTATCGTGAATCTTTAGAGCTGCGAAGCTGTAAGTAACGCGTACTCAAGATTCTTTTTTCTCGCGAGTTTGTGATTTTTACAATGCCCTGCAAGCAAAAACGATAAAAAAAAAACCGGCGTTTTCTCGAAATGGTGAAGTCATTCCGAGGGGGTTTAAAAGAACTCGTAAAGAAAACCCCGCAGCTGCGCATGCGCCGCCAGCCTTGTCTGCATAGTTCAAGGTCTTGTGGCGGATTACGGAGCTCTATGCGGATGCTAAGCGTGCAGCGGAAACGGTCTACTGAAACTCCCCAATTTGCGAAAGGAAACGGTGCGATCGATGCTGAAGAGCATTTTTTTTTTGTGGACATAAAAAAAAAGGATTTGTCTTCACTTCGCACTGCACCTTTTAGCACGGAAGTTCCTATTCAATTATGATGTCTTTACTTTCTTAAAAAAAATAGTTATTTATATTACCGAATTACAAAAACATCGAAATTGCATAATTGCTCTCAGTACTTGCATCGATTTTTGCTCGCATAGTGAGTAAGATCAGTTCAAAACATACCCGAAACGAAAAGGTGGTATGTGCATTTTCTGAGGTGTTACTTTCTTAGCGGTCTAACTTTTAGGAAGTGCTATTTTCATGCGTGTGCACTCGTTGTTTTGAGCTGCAGGGCATTTTAAAGTGGAAATCAAGAAGAAAATAAAACAGCATGATCCCCTTAGCTTTTCTAAACCAGATTAGCAGCACCTTCTGGCAACAATGTGCCTTTGGCGGTTTCATCCACTGTCGGGCGCGAGAGACAGAGCTTGCGTACTCTCTCGGGAGCTAAAACAAAATATCTTGCGACACAAACCAAATGTTCTAAAAAAAAAAAAAAAAAAAAACTTTAAACGGTTTATGCATGAGTTGTTGAGTCAGGCCAGGATTCCAGATCAAAATATTCAACGAACAAACAAAGCGTATTTTCCAACGAGTTAGAACGTCCAATAGTGGACATTTTGACTCGAAGGACATTTCGAATAGCTATGGCTAGAGTGTCCCCTAGGTCACGTGGCACCCACAATAAAAATATGCTGTAATATTCTGATAGCGGCATTCTATAAAAACACTAAACATGCGACAAAAAGAGCGAAGAGTTAGCTAAAACGGGATAGCAGCGTTAGTGGCGTTCAAACGTACGAAAACAAACAAACATGAAATAAGAAAAATGAGCTTTATTTGTTGTTTTGTTCGCAAATATTTACAAATTTATGTCTTTTTAAACACGGGAATATTGCTAACATCGATTTTGAGTATAAAAGTGGCTGTGTTTTTTTTTCTAATAAAATCCGTTGTGAGTTAGCGCCCACCCTGTCGTCTTTGTGTCTTTATTGTCCTTGTTTTGTTTGCACTTTTTTGCCCAGAAATACTTGCATGACAGACAGGCCAGGCGCCTCCCCCCCCCCCCCCCCCCTTTTTCACCTCCCTTTTTGTTTGCTCCTCAATTCGGTCATTTTCTTATTTTATTTTTGAGTATACGTGTCGTTGGAATGGTTTTTTTTATCCTAGCAATCGTCAAACAGCAGGACGCAACTAAGTCAAAAACCGGATTCACTCCAAGGGTGTACCGATAATCTGCGAGCCACGGACATAAAGGATTCGCTAACATCCGTTAGGAGCGCGAACGGTAAATCGTCACGCAAACATAATTTCACAAGCTGCAAATATTTTTTTTTTTACTTAACAAGTATAATATATGAACGACACGTGATTCCTATAGAAGCACAAGATACCATTTTTTTGTTCTTCAAGACCATCTCCCTAGTCCTGAACGGTCACGCTACGGGCCGCGGTGGCTGTACGCCCCTGCCCTCGCCCACGGAGCTACGTTGTGTCGTCTGCTACTGTACCGCCAACAGGAGAGCGGATGCCTGTTGCGGTACACCTCTGTACGTCTGTCCGGGAGGAAGATAAAAAGATAGGCTCTGCGACCCCCTCCTAAGCTAGCAAGAACAAACAGAAGTATACTCGCTTGGACTGAAAGGTTTACAAAATAGTGGCTAGACATGTTGGAAAAGCATATGTCACAGAACTTGGTTTGTGAAATGGCGTTATTTTTTCAAGCGAGAAATCACCTGCTCACCAATGGGACAACGAAATCGTCGCTATTTAATACGTCAGGTGTATTTGCGCTCATGAAGCAAAATCTGAACACTTCATTCTCGCAACGGCCTATGTCGAATAACAAATCCTTTTTGAACATGTATGCATAAATAACTCATTTATTGCTACACTTGTATATACACGTGAATTAAACGAAGTCAAACTACATTTGTGATTAGATCTTGATGTCTAAAGCGTAATACTTTTATACAAAGAGAACACAAGATGTTTACAAAGCATGTGAAAAGACAGCTTTTACAGTATTACGAGTCCAGCTATAATTAGTCTTGAACTCCATGCCTTCGAGTCTTGAGCATGTCCACGTTCCTAGTTCTGGAGTAAAGCCAGTGTCCAACCTAAGAAAAATAACAGCATATTTAAACTTCTGAACGGATCTTTTAATAACAGAAATGCAGAGCAACTGACAGCAGCTGAGGTAACTCCGACTCGATAACATCCTTCTTGTTGCACATTTTGCAAACGAACATGAAGGAACTGCGCAAGCCGTGCCTCCGTTCTGAGACGAACACCATGTCCGCAAACGAACAACTGAAAGGAGCATGATCGCAAATCCTTTGAACAGACTGAAATAGGTGCATAATGTTGACAATGCGACGACCCTCGAGCACGGATGCGGCTGGTTGCAAGTTTTCGGACGGTTCGACCGTGGATTCGACAACATTAAAGTCTAAAACGATACCTGTTCCTGCAGCCTCAGACCGCTCCGAAGAACCGACCACCGCCGCCACGGGACATACCGGGAACCCTTCGCCGAGGAGCGTGGACGGCGAGCCTCGAACGGTTGCGGCTTGAGGACCACCTTCGGTAATCTCGCAAACAAAACCATCCGGGTTGGAACACGATGGTTCGATTTCACCAGAAACCTCAACGTGCGAAGCTTCCACAGACGGTCGCTTACGAGTATTCTCAATGTGGGACTTCAGAAGCTTTCGCTTGCCATAGGGAGCTTGCTTTCGACCCATGACGCCAGAGGCGAACGCAACACTTCCGAGCGACACAAATTCGAACGCACCAAACGCGAAGCGCAGCTGCGTTGAACTGCCCGTCACCAGCTCTCGCTCTCGCCCGCGCGAAAGAAGATCGCGTATGAATACAAGACAAATGCGTGCACCATGCCACACGGAGAAACTACTTGATCTCTCGTCCTTGCGGACAGAGACCGCCATCTAGCGGGAGGAGAACAAAATGCAAAACACATAAAAGTAGTTGAAACTTGAGACCGAAAACTTGCTTTCGGAAATATCGCTGTAGATCCGAAACGGATTATCCTACACTAATTATTTTTATACCAATCGATTCCGTAATAAATTTTAGAGGCACTACTGCGAACACAAGTGTTTTTTTGAATTAATGGATTATGTAAAACGTCGTTGAACCCAAAAGTGTCAAAACAGCCGTTTTCAGTCGATTTCAAGATTAAAAAAAATATATATGTACTAAACACTCAGAGACATGACTGCACGAATGCACCAATTGAGTATTAATCTCTTTATCGTAAAAGTTTCAAGCAAATGTAAAGAGCGGTTCTCATGTAGGAATTTTTCGAAAACGTCAAAAATCTACATGTATTCTCTATGGCGCTCTTAAGTATACATGCGTACCCAAAGCAATACAAATAGAACTTGTTAACCACAAAGGTTTTGCTGCTGGGTATTTATGAGTGAGTAGATGCAGTGTTGGTCCGGGTCATATTTTGTATGTTTCTGTAGAATAAATACTATTTGAAAGTTCTGTCCTTGGAAACACACTCAGCTATACATATACGGTGTTTCACGAAACGGGGGTCAAATGCTTTTTACGGAAAAAAACACACATCGCATAGAAAAATGGTGGATTAATAATGGTTTCCTGCCAAAGGGAACATTTAAGAAACAAATTAGTGTTTGTTATAATTAGGTTAATCATTACTTTTTGTGATTACATTTTACCTAATAAAGTTAAAATTACCATTT
Source organism: Ixodes persulcatus (assembly GCA_013358835.2). NCBI lineage: Eukaryota > Metazoa > Arthropoda > Arachnida > Ixodida > Ixodidae > Ixodes > Ixodes persulcatus. Next base: position 588,680 of record JABSTQ010009270.1, on the reverse strand, counting down.
CAAGTACAGATCTGGAGGATAACGCGCTCGATGCAGATCTCTGAACCAGTCTTCATCCTTTCACCAGTGGAATCCGGCCGCCAACGTTTCCGAGGAAATGCTGCATCACGCCACACAAGTACACAAGCGGGAGAAGGATTGGAGGGGGGAGGAGCGCGAAGGGAGTGAGTCTTTGCTTATTGCGAACAATTTTCGGACGGCCTCTCAGTCTTGTTATTCTAATGTTTATATGAAGCTACACTGACAATTCTAGGAGTGTGAATTTCCTACCTTATTCAGCGGCCTCTTAGGTGAGTCTTATTTGCGTTGGTCATACTATATATATCTACGTATATTGTACACCTTCCTATTTTTTTATGTGCACTTTTTGTTTTGCGTGAACTTTGTAGGCGCGATTAATGATGTTCGATGTGAAGTTAGGCACTTTCATTTCTGCGAAAAGTGCGTAAGAGGCTTATAATGTTAATAAATAAATGAGTAAATACATATATAAAAACGGCAAGACAGCTGGCTCTTTCGAGCCGCCTACACGGATTATGTAAGCAACATTTGCAGGATATCTAAAACGATCATATTTGACTAATTAAACTTTTCTTCACCGCCATACATTTTTTTCGGTGCCATTACGGAATACACAGGTAGTTAGGAGTTCTCTTTCTACCGTATAGGGCAATCAGACTAAGAGTGTAATTATGGTGCCCTGAGAATTTTGGAAGAGGCGTCCGGGGCGTTGCTGTTACAGCATCTCTGCGTATAAATTTTAGCCATGTTCTACCACAAACGAGGATGTGTCAGCAGAAAACCTCAATGTTCTGTGATTTGTCTCCGGCAAACCAGGAAATCTTAGTTTCAATTCCTCGTGCAAACGATGCCCTGGCTACATCAGACGTGGTAAGATGGTGGACACATCGCGAGCTTCCTATAGGATCAATCGCGCATTTTAACAATCATTCTCATAGCGCCCTCGCACGTTCACAAACAACTTAGTCGATCATAGCACAAAACGAAATGTAATCTGGTTTTTATTGTTAAGTATTTAAAATGATTAATTCTGTACAAGATTCCGGATAATGACCAGACAGCGCAGTCTGGTAACCTCTCAGCCTGAAAACTTTATTTGCAGGAACACTCGCCGAAATGTGAATATAGTCTCTGCAGTCGAGCGGGATTTCTGTTTTTGTAAGTTGTCGCAGTCGTCACCCAATAAACCGAAAATGAGTGGTACACTTTGTTTCACCTGAAGTCACGACGGACCTGACGCGAAGATCTCAGGAGACCAATCAGACAGCAGCAAATGTTCACCATCTTGGCGTTTGTCATGTTTCGGCACGTGTTTTTTCATCGCTGATCCAATCTTAGTAAAATAGGGCTAGTGACTCGCGCTTTTGAAGCTACTTGATTGGTACCACTCCACTTAAGCGTAAACGACATCTAGTAATCGGCGATAACTTCGGCGAGCGAATCCGTCGGGCATCAGTTTTCATTTTTTTCACTCTGCAGTTTAGTGATAACTCGAAGCCATGCATTAGTCGGGGTGTATAGCGCCAGTGAATGCGCAAAAATGGTTACGCCATTTTCTACGCCATAAACATTGAGATTAGGTTAAATTACCAACAAGATAGGTGTAACTACTTTTCTGATAGTTTAGTGAAGAATGCGTCTTTAATATTTATGAAATAGTGGGTTGGTGTCGTGCAGGTCTGTGTGTGCCGTTCAGTCCGACTCAGACTATTTTACGGCAGCTTTTCCCATATAAAATGTTTCTGAATTAATTTCTATTTTCTATAACTTTAGCATTGACTTTTTATTTTTTTTTTATTTTCGGTAACTGCCTCGTAATAAGGCCCTTTCTCCGAAAAAAAATCAAACACAAACAATGAGGCCTTGGTTTGCACGAGCGAAACGCACGCGAGATTGCATGAGCCGTTCCACTAAAAAGATTGGAGAGAGAAAAAAATGCCCTCCGTCTCCAACCTTGCTGGTCGTCTGCTTCGCCGAGTGGGCTGTACATAACGTCCTCCTGGCGTCCAAACTCGGTTTAAAATCACGTAATTTTGAAAATTTCAAACACATATCCGCAGATTTTTATATGCAAGTTATTATGTAATGCTATGCTCGATAAAGAGACTAATCGGATTCAATTGCACTATTACCTGTGTGCAAATACAAATATAAATAAATCGAAGAACTGTGTCAGAGTGGCCGGTCTCTCCGGCGAGAAGTAAATCCTGTTGCTTTAGCTTTTTTCCCATACAACGTTCGTACTGGTCTAGGCCTTTAACGAAAATGAGTGGAAATCTGGAATAATAAATAAAAAACGGGCTCTCCTGACGTGATAGACGCAGCGGTTGAGGGTAGTACTGCCGACTGACTCCACTGCTAGCGAAGTAACAGAACAAAGATACGGTAGTTGATCATTTAATGAAATAAAGCAACTGAGCGCTATAGGCTCATTTTGGAGTAGCCATAAATATTCTAAGAAGGCGAACCACTCCACAACGGAAGCCACGAGCGACAGGTCAATGTTTTGTTCAGCCCGACGGTGCAGTAATCTTCTGGTTTGTTATGTCCTAGCGGAAGCGGGTACGTGTCCTCTCTCTCGTTTTACTCCGCTGAAACTGTTGAACTTCCCGAATTTGTGGAGAGGGCAGTGCGGTAGAACAAAATGACGCCGGCCTGACAGCGCTAAACGGAACGGTTAATATCAGCATATAGCTCATACGATATGTACAGCACCACTGAATAGTTCATAGCCCCAAAGTCAGAGTTAACACAGGAACAAATGGTCGGTAAAGCACGAACTGTCGACACATTTATAACAGTCGAATCAATAAAGCATATATGCTATATTACTTTGGAATAGCTGAGTACTTATTTGTCGCTTTTTTTTAAGTGTTTGAAGTAACAAAACAGGCAGAAACGGATGAGCAAAGTGCGAGACAAATGCAAAGCCAGTCATCCACGGGCCACGAGTCGTTGGACGCGTCAAAAAGATTGCTAAGTTTGATCTTAACTCAGCAGGTCAGCGCGTCACATGATTTCAAGAGGTGGTCAAATTCGATATTTGTGCCAGCCCATCAGAAAGTAATATACAAGAAAAATGCTACCCTAATCCGCCATGAAGTCAGCCAATTAAAACGTAACTTTCTTAAAAAAAAATGTCAGAGATCCAACCTGGTTTTAGCAAATGACAGCAACACATGAGTCAGATTAGCTCGAGGGATGCCGATATTGTTCTGGTGGTTAATCGAATTCAGCACCTCACACAAGTACCACAAAATGGTCGACGTATCCTTTGAATCTGACCAAGCTGAATATGCGTGGCATCGGCAATCTTGGGGTTCCCGACAGGCTCTACGACATGTCAAACTTTCCTTCTTTCTTATGTTATCGCCTTTCTGCCTTTTTCAAAACCGGGCACGAAACGTCGGACGTTCTTTTCCCCACTGACACACGGTGATCCTTTAACAAAAAAAAAATATATATATATTTATCAATGCCCATCTCCATTGGACAGACTAGGGTGCCTCAATGCCCTTCTGTTTAGGGTGATTTCATTTTTTGTCCCTATCCGATTCCGACAGTACGCGCTCATAGGGAAACTACAAAGAAATCGTTGAAAACCATATTCCGTGTTAGCACAGTCAACGTCAAGGGTGCGTGCAGCGGACGACCTTTCACGCCGCTCCAAAACAAAGCAAAAGGCTGTCGGAACAAAATGGTTGCAAGCGCACACGTGGTCACCACAGGACGGAGATTTCCAGGCAAAACAGCACTCGAAAAGTATTAATCCAGACGCTTAGTAAGCCGTTTCATTTATATCGCTGGCCACTGTACATTCAAGTATTTTTATTCCGCTTGGGCTGTTATGAGAGCATAATGCGTTCCGATTATATACAAATTCTGACCCTTCTTTGTCCTCGCATCCCTTCAAGACGATGAATATGCCGTTACATGTGTAACTAACCTTGAGTCTGGAGTATTCTTTTTCATTTTATTATGTTACATTGAAGTAAACACAACATAAATGCATATGACTCTAGGCTGCCTTCCGTTGAGAAAGTACATGGTTAAAAAGACACGCGATTTTCTCTTTCTGGTCAGGATTTGTTAATGAAGCCCAATCTTGCATCTCTTATACCAATGCACATATTGAATATAGGAAAGATCACTGGAAATCAAGCAAATCAAATATAGGCAGCGCATTTAAAATATTTAAAGCAGGAAACATTGATTCACTGCAGGTTCCAGAAGAGGCGTATGGTTCACCAAAAATCTGAACGGTTCTTGCCTTCGGAGAGGGATTCTGTCGAAGCGGCTTACTTCAGCGGCTCTTATCTCAACAACCGTGCCAGAGTACTGCGAAGTTTCTGGGAAATCATGTAGTACCCCTGGGGCTCTCAACTCGTAAAAAACTAAGTTGGGGCAGTCGTTAACGAAGCGCAGTGATTGGGCTATCTCGACGATCACTTCGCGCTTCTTTCGCCGGCATCCAATCGGCGCGCACCGCGAACGTTTTCTCCAACTTTTTGTTCGACAAGTTTAGGGCCCCTATTCGGGTGCATACTTCAACTGCTGGATCACGGCGGTAACTCAATTCCTAAAGAAACTCGTCAGTTTGTTCCTTCGGAACGTGAATTTTCAAAGTAGCCACATTCAGCGCCTCTATCTCAAAAGTCATGGCGAATACACCAACGTTTCTGGGGAATCGTGCAGAACACTCTTTTAGTATGTGTTTAAAAAAAAATATTAAGCCATATCGCTTGCATGTGGACCGTTTTTGCATGAGGCGCACTTTCCGAAAATACCCGAGTGTATGTTTTTTTTTAAACGTGTTTTTTTTTAATAGTTGCATTCAGCTTCTCTTATCTGAACAACCAGGACGAACCTCGTAAAGTTTCCGGGAAACTATGTAGCACAACATTGAGTAGATATAAAAACAGAATTATTTAGGGCGCCTTCTTTCCGCGAAGTGTAAACGACTGGAGTAGTTTTACTAACTTTGCGGACTTCTAGCACATCGTTATCGTGTTTCCCGCACCTCACTAAGGGAGCCGTTGAAGCAGAGGAACTTTTAGCAAACCGTTACCGTGTTCCGAGTATCGCTCTGGCGGAGCTTTTGAAGCTATGCTCTAAGTGCGCTCCCTGGAGATACCATGGCAGCGGGCCGTGCGCTCAAATGCATGCTTCATAGGCTCTGGTAGTGCCGCACACCGAACAGAGTAGTGACTTATAGAGAACCGTTACCGTGTTCCACGTATCGCACTACCGGTGCCTTTGAAGTATGCATTTAAGCACGCGCCCCACCGTCATGGTATCACTTTGGCGCGCGCTTAAATGCATGCTTTAAAGTGTATGGTTATGCGTGCACAGAACACTCCAACGGTTTGCTAAACGTTACCAGGGTCACGCAGTCATTGTTGTTATTACACGCCCCCCATCTAAATTAGTTCAATCACAGTGTAACGATTTTTATTGTTCTGAAACTTGTTTGCATGGTTCGTATTTTGCCAGCCTCTTTTAATTGCAGCACTGTAGCCCACCTGCTAAAATTTCAGTCTAGGAATTGCAAGTATGAATAATTAAATTAAAACGAAGAATATCGCGAAACCGTCGTTTACGTAAATGTATTTTCGAAAATTATCAAGTGCATTTTCTTGCAGTATTTGTCATGCAACTAGGAAGATGCACTTGAAGGTCAAGTGATGAAGATTTAATTAATTATCTCCCAGTGAAACTAGGAGAATTCAGTTATAGGTTAGATGCATACGAAGTTTAATAGCATGAAGTCCCTACTCAATACCCCTCCGGGAACTTCGCGAGATACTTCATGGTTATTTCATAAATCTGATAGAGCTAAAAACGAAAATTTGATTTCGACGAGGTTCATTGAGGAAATCGAATTTTTCTCCAGGACACTACAAAAACCGTAAGGCAAAATAAAAATTTTCTTGGAATAATAAATGCCTCTTATTTTATTATATATGGGAGAGCTCTACGTTAATTGATATTATCGGGTAGATTTTATTATTATTTAGCTATTTGCACAAACCTTCCAAAAGATGGCGCAAGTGGTTGATGTCCCAGGTGTTCGGTGTCCACTTGCGCCATCTTTTGGCGCAAGTGTTCGGGACACCGTCTGTTCGGGACACCTGCAGCATGCCGAGTGTGTGTTCTGGCGGATGAGACAATTGAACACCTTGTATTGTCGTGCACTGGTCAGCAACCAGCGCAACCGGCGGAGTGTGGACACTCATCCCGGGAGCTCGAACAGGTAGAGGCACTCGGCTTTGGGTCTGCTTCCAGGTCAGTGGCAGACTATGCCGGTTGGACTAACGGTAAAAACATCGCCGACGCTTCTCCTGTGACCAACGGAGGGTGGCGCGAGCTGGTGGAAAACACGAAGCGAAGAATAGAGACCTGGTGGATCCTACTTCATCAACGGGAATAACCGAATCCACACTTGTTAGGTCCCAAACACTACGGGATCGTCCGATTAAAAAAACAAAATGCCGCAAACCATCACCATTATGATTATCTGATTTGCTTGGTATTGTCGGAAGTAAAAAAAAAATTTATCCTTGGAGCCAACGTCATGCGGGAAAGCCCCTCTAATAAACACCAGCTAGCTGAATTTCGGTAACTTATTGTTGTCGTTTTTCTGTGTGTTTTTAAGATTATATCTAAATATGTAACTTAATGTGTTGTCATCACAAGCTAGTTTACGTCACTGTAAAAGGTTAAAGGAGTTTAAAGAAAGTACAAAATAGAGTTTTTTTTATTATTATAGACGTGAAATTTAGCTATCTAGAGAAATGTGCTGCGTTTCTGCATTAAAAACAAAACTACAATATTCTCACGAATGACAAGCGATGAGGCGATAATAACTGAAGAAACTAAACCTTGAATGGGGTGAACGTGTGCCCAAAAATAAAAAAGGAAACAGAAGAAAGCAGAGCGTCACGGGCGTCGAAGTCGGCGTGACGGCAGAGTCGAACGCTGGGGCGAAATTGACTGCGGCTCGCCACGCGGAGCCCCTTATGTACACGCGTGGGGTTCTGGAAGAATCGGCGCAGAAGGTTCTGCGTGTAGAACAATATGACCACGAACAAGCAACACGGCTCTCGAATTCACAAGAACATTTACGTCAGACTCCACAAAATTACGTCCCCGCGGCCAGGAATCGAACTCTGGCTTTCTGCGTGGAAGGCACGCGCGATAACCGTTAGGCCACGAGCGCGCTGCCTGCTTGGTCAGCTGAGCTCGCGGCATTACTCCCCCCGCCCTTTAAAAAGTGCATCGCCCCGATGCAACACACAACAAAACAAAGCAAAGCAAATAAAAAGGACAGCAAACTAAAGAGTCATTTGGAAGACATAAGGTTCACAGTCCTATCGAGCGTAGTACGGCTTCATTCGCACGACGTGGACAACTTCAGGCCGTGGTGGGCGGCGTGATGATGTTCTTGTTCCGTCGGGCATCACCTCGTAGTTAAGGTCTCCAAGTCGACGAATTACCTTGTAGGGTCCAAAGTACCGTTTTAGGAGTTTCTCGCTGAGACCACGGCGGCGAATCGGTGTCCAAACCCATACCCTGTCTCCGGGCTGGAAGTGGACGTCCCGACGACGAAGGTTGTACCGGGTAGCGTCGACACGTTGTTGATCTTGGATTCGGAGTCGGGCGAGCTGGCGAACTTCTTCGGCTCGTTGAGCAACCACCTGGGCGTCGGGGCTCCCATCGCCGGCTGGTTCATGGGGTAGCATCCCGTCGAGCATGGTCGTTACTTTCCTGCCATGCACCAGCTCGAACGGGGTTACTCCTGTGGTCGCTTGCACCGCCGTGTTATAGGCAAATGTAACGTAAGGCAACACCTCGTCCCATGTCTTGTGCTCCACGTCGAGATACATTGAGATCATGTCGGCGATGGTTTTGTTGAGTCTTTCTGTCAGCCCGTTGGTCTGCGGGTGGTACGCCGTGCTGCGCCGATTGCTGGTGTGGCTGAGACGAAGGATTTCTTGCGTCAGCTGGGCCATGAACGATGATCCACGGTCGGAGATCAGAACTTCGGGAGCGCCGTGCCGGAGGACGATGGACTCAATAAAAAACTTAGCGACTTTCACAGCAGTCCCTGATGGAAGGGCTTTCGTTTCGGCGTACCGCGTGAGATAATCTGTGCCGACGATTCTTTATCTGTTTCCTTGCGGTGATGGTGGGAAAGGACCAAGTAGATCCATTCTGATCTGCTGGAACGGCGCGGTCGGGGGAGCAATAGGCTGCAGGAGACCTGCCGGCTTCGTCGGCGGTTTCTTGCGTCGCTGGCACTCGTAGCACGATCGTGTGTACAGGTGGACGGTCTTTGGCAGCTTGGGCAAGTAATACCTTTCACGAATTCGGGCCAGAGTACGGCTGTAACCATGGTGTCCGGACGTTGGGTCGTCGTGGCAGGCTTGAAAGATCTTCGCTCTAAGGTCGGTAGGGATCACCAGCAGCAATGGCGAGCTGCTGTCTCCGAAGTTTTCCTTGTGATGTACACCTTGTCGTAGGACGAAGGTCGGCAGGGCTCTTGAGAGGACACGGGGGATAGTACCCCCTCGTCCTTCGAGGTGCTCGATTAGCACTCGCAACTCAGGATCCTCCATTTGACGTCGAGCCATGTCGTCGGTGCTCACTGCGCCAAGAAAGTACTCGTCGTCATCGTCGTCGTTGCTACCGGGAGATGTCTCGATAGGTGCTCTGGACAGGCAGTCGGCGTCGCTGTGCTTGCGGCCTGACTTGTAGACCACAGTCATGTCGAACTCCTGCAGTCGGAGGCTCCATCGAGCGAGGCGTCCTGAAGGGTCCTTTAGGTTCGCAAGCCAGCAGAGTGAGTGGTGGTCCGTGACAACACGGAACGGGCTCCCGTACAGTTACGGGCGAAACTTCGTGATGGCCCAGACGACCACAAGACATTCCTTTTCAGTTGTGGAGTAATTTATCTCCGCTTTGGACAGTGTCCGACTTGCGTAGGCGATGACTCGCTCGGTGCCTTCTTGCACTTGAACCAGTACCGCGCCAAGTCCGGCGTTGCTTGCGTCCGTATGAATCTCGCTTTCCGCATCTTGATCGAAGTGTCCAAGAACTGGAGGGGCCTGAAGTTGTCGCTTCAGATCGTCAAATGCCTGCTGCTGCTCCTCGGACCATTCGAACTTCTGGGCGTCCTTTGTGAGGCTTGTGAGTGGTGCGGAAATCCTTGCGAAATCGCGAACGAAGCGCCGATAGTACGCACGTAGTCCAAGGAATCTTCGTACGGCCTTGTCTGTCCGCGATGGAAATGCCGCGACGGCGCGAGTCTTCTCTGGGTCTGGGCGAACACCATTAATTGCTAACCACATTGCCCAGGAACTTTACTTCGTCATAGGCGAACCGACAATTCGATGGCTTGAGAGTGAGGCCGGCGGTTTGTATTGCTTGGAGAACAGCTCGGAGTCGTCGCAAGCGCTCGTCGAAGTCGCTTGCAAAAACTACGACGTCGCCAGGGTGACGAGACAGCTCTGTCATTTCAGCCCAGCAAGTACGGTGATCATGACACGCTGGAAAGTTGCTGGTGCCGTGCATGGCCCAAAGGGCATCACCTTGAACTCGTACAGTCCATCTGGCGTGACGAAAGCTGTCTTCTCTCGGTCCCGTTCGTCGACTTTGATCTGCCAGTTGCCGCTTTTCAGGTCCATTGATGAAAAATATCGAAAATGGCGCAGCCGGTCTAGCGTGTTGTCGATGCAGGGGAGTGGATAGACGTCTTCCTGCGTCACAGCGTTCAGCTGCCGGTAGTCCACGCAGAACCTAAGCGTCCCGTCCTTCTTCTTAACCAGTACGACTGGAGAGGCCCACGGACTGCTTGAAGGTTGGATTATGTCGTCGTTCAGCATCTCTTGAACTTGCTCCTGGATCACCTCTCTTTCTTTTAGAGAGACTCTGTACGCCGATCGATGAACAGGGAGCGCGTCGTCCTCGGTAACGATGCGGTGCTTCGCAACGGCGGTTTGGCGCACCTTCAACGACGTCGCAAAGCAGTCGCGGAATTCGGCGAGAAGGTTAATCAGCTGTCGTCGTTTCGAGCCCGGAATCTTAGGGTTAATGTCGAGCTGCGCTGGCGGCGTACTGTCTTGGTGAGGAGCGAGGATTCGTCAGTAATGGCGGTGATTTCGGCGGAGTTTCGCAGTTCCTCGACCTGGCCCACGGCTGCACCTTTTGTGAGGTGTTGCGTCTTATTTCGGAAGTTTGTCACGAGGACCACAGTGCGGCCATCTTGAAGTTCAGCTACTCCTCTAGCTACGCCTATTCTTCTTCCAAGAAGCAACTGGAGGCTTCCTTCGAGCAGAACTTCACCGCAGAACGTTTCGGTGATCCCGACGGGTACGAAAACACTCGACCGCGGCAGTAGGTTCACGTGGCTTGCGAGGACTCGGACCGCAGAGAACGTCGCTTTGGGTTCCTCCGGTGGTGAAACAGGTTTTCGTCGAGTCAACCGGTTGGCTCCGAGGTCGATGACGGCGGCATACTCGCAGAAGAAGTCCATTCCGAGGATGACGTCCCTTGCACAGTCTTGCAGGACGACGTACTTCACAGGACAGGTTTCACCGTGGATCTCAACGCGAGCTGTGCACCTGCCGACAGGTTGGATAAGATGTCCGCCGGCGGTCCGTATCTGCGGTCCATCCCACGACGTCGTAACTTTCCGAAGGCGACGAGATAGTCTCCCACTCAAAACGGAGTAGTCTGCCCCGGTGTCGACGAGTGCCGTTGCGTCGCGGCCGTCGATGATAACGTTGAGGTTATTAAACACTGTTGCAGAAACGTCGTTTTGGGGCGTGGCGGTGTTAGAGTGGGAGAGCTCCGACGACCTTGGAGGATCTTGGCATCGTTCGTCTTCGGCAACACCACCTCCCGGCATTGCAGTGACTAGTTTCCCCGACGAGGAGCAAGGGGCGACAGGCTTTCACGTCGGGGTCGGTGCATCGGCGAAGCTGGACGTTGTGGTGATGGCGAACGGTATCCTCGAGAGGGAGCGGGCGCTGGAGACGGTGCACGTTGCAGGTATTCTTCAATGTCTCGCGGTCGTTCTCCGCGCTCCTTGGGCGTGGGGCGTCCGGCGCGAACCCGCGAAGCCCGATCTGCCGGTAGGGGCACCGCCAGTACACATGGTCAGCTTCACCGCAGTGGTAGCACAGCGGTCGCCTGTCGACCGTCCGCCACATGTCGGTCTTCCTTGCCACAGCTTGTTCTGGGCGGACGTGCGCTCGATCTTCCTGGTGTTGCGGACACTGCGGCGCTGGAGGTTCACGTCGGGGGGGGGGGGGGGGGGGGGGGGGGCGGTGCGCCGTGTACGAACGCGGGGCTGGTGGTGCTCGTCGGACCATTTCGGGGTAGCTTAGGGCTGGCTCCTTCTGTGCTGCTGCGGTGATGGCAACCTCGGGATGGAAGGTTCGGTGGACTTCCTCTCGGACGACCTCGGCGAGCGAGAGGGAGGCTGGGCGATCTGCAGCAGGTAGGATCTTGCAGGGTTCTTCCCGGACGATATCCCGGACGATCTCCCGAAGGCTGTTGACTCGACACCGGTAGTGTTCAAGTCCAGACGGGTAGCTGCGACAGTTGGAGTAGTAGGCGCGCCGGCGAGTCGGTGGTAGTGGCTTACTCGGGACGCCAGTGCACGCTCGATGTTAGTGGCTTCAGCCACAAAACCGTCGACGGATGTCGGAGGATTGCGGACATGGCCCCCGAAAATTTCAGCCTTCACGCCACGCATGAGGACGCGAAGCTTCTTCTCCTCGGCTGCCTCCGGGTCGGCTCGGGCACATAGGCGCATGACATCCTCAACGAAGCTGGTCACGCTTTCGTTGAGGCCCTGCACCCTTGTTTGGAGAAGGTCCTCCGCTCGCTGCCCACGGTGGTGGTTGAGGAATGTTCGCTTCAACTCGGCGGCGCAGGACTCCCAGGTAGTGAAGGACGCTTCGTGGTTTTCAAACCATTGCCTCGCAGTTCCTTCGAGCGCAAAGTAGAGATTGTGAAGGCATTGGTCAGTCGTCCATCCGTTGTGGCGGGCTACACGTTCATAGTGTTGCAGCCAGTCTTCAATATTCTCGTGGACGTCTCCGTGGAAAGGCGTCGGAGTTCTGGGTGCGACGGGCAGGTATACGACGGCAGGAGCGGCCGGGGTCTGCGCATGGTTTGCCATCGTCGACTTCTTCGGCTTGGGCCTGTCCGGCAGCAAACCCAATTCAGGAAACTGGCCTCTAATACGATGGCTTCTCCGGGCTTCGGTGTCTTCGGCGAAAGGTAGCCTTCCGGGGCTGAGCACGTCGCTTGGCCGGGATGTCTTTGCAGGGCTACGCTCCACGGGCATAGAATGCGTTACCCCGCACCTCCACCAAAATGTCACGAATGTCAAGTGATGAGGTGATAATAACTGAAGAAACTTAACGTTTAATGGCGCGAACTTCTGCCCAAAAATAAAAAGGGAACAGAAGAAAGCAGAGCGTCGCGGGCGTCAAAGTCGGCGAGACAGCAGAGTCGAACGCTGGGGCGAAATTGTTTGCGGCTCGCCACGCGGAGCCCCTTATGTACACGCGTGGGGTTCTGGAAGAATCGGCGTAGAAGGTTCTGCGTGTAGAACATGCTGACCTCGAACAAGCAACACGGTTCTCGAATTCACCAGAACATTTACGTCAGAGTCCTCAAAAATACGTCCCCGCGGCCAGGAATCGAACCCTGGCTTTCTGCGTGGAAGGCACGCGCGACAACCGTTAGGCCACGAGCGCGCTGCCTGCTTGGTCAGCTGCGCTCGTGGCAATATTGACTAAGCGTATGTTTTACTACATTTTCAAACTAAAATTAAATATGATAATTTTGATATATTTTGCGTCGCATCATGTCAAGTAGCTCGTTGGTAAACCATTTTGGTAATGCGTCTCTAAAACGTTTTGTATACTTCTTTAGTAAATATTCTTGTATATTAATATTTATTGTAATTTCTACACTTCTGCGTACACGCCATAAATCGTTGATGCATAAGAATAGTAAGGCGTAGAAGACGGTTCGTACTTCACGCCTTAGAAAGAAAATTAGCAAAGACGTTCGCATATTATTGAATGCTCCTGCCAAGAACCTGAGTTTAACATATATGCAAAAATTATGACCTGGAATATCATTCTACAATTTGACGCGTAAAAACCCTTCATGGCTTGATTACTCGAATATATTATTGTTTAAGACATGAGTTCTCATTATGGTGATCGAAAGTATGGCTGTAAAACAAAGTGTTTACGATAATAGTCGAAACATAAATGGAAAATTCAATAAATACTGTACCATTAAGTGAACTAATTGTGAAGCTGGCAAATTGGACCTAACTAAAGGTGTGTTGTCTTTTTTTTATTTCTGATAATTAACCTGACGTTTGTACAAAACTGAGGGTTGGCGCACTATTTTTTTTAGATCTATGTATGCAACATATGGCTTTTAAACGAATGTATTTATATGTCACGACCTAAAATCTAATTATTATGATTAAAACATATATTTTATAAATATGCAAGCAAACCTACATATAAAGAACATGCAGTGTTCCCTCCCTAGGCACTGGCATAGGACGAAAGGCTAGCACAATGAGGAGGGTGTGCCGAGGTTTCTTACTGCGTAAATAGGAATCAAAGAATACCCTGAAGCCTTTGCCGTTAATCTGCTCGCCGGACATTGAGCGTACCTGCATTGCAGATGAGGGAAGCAGATGGAAGCCGAAACGGTTCCTTTGTGTACATTGTGTATGGAAATCCAATGGAAAGGCCGCCGGTCAATCGAGTGTTCTCACATCCACCGATCGAACGCCTGTCCTTTTCTCGACTCAAGGTGTTTTCCTTTTTTGCCTTTTATTGCAAACGGAGTTCAAGGAAGCGTTAGGAATAACATTAAGCAGAATCATTGCGAACTCAGAGGTACACTGGTGTCGTTCTCCTTTAAATACTGATGTCGGGCCAGGGGGGAAGAAAACTTAGCAGAAGCAACTCCAAAAAAGTTTGTTTGATGTAACCACTGGAACTCTGAGCAAGTTTCTAGAAGTACGACGAAAAATGCACTCAAATAAAAAGCCTGGAACCTAAAGAAGAATGTGCCTTTAATTTTTTCTTGCATTGACTTATACAAGGGTAGCAGAGCTTAATCAGATAAAACTGCACATGGGGCTTTTATGTTAGATATGCTGGCGACTTAGAAACGAAATTCGGATATTCCATGTTCAGTTAGCAAAACGTACCTCAACCTAAAGCTGCTGTCTAGTGCCAAGACTGTTCTATATATTAAAATAACTCATTCCCCCATATTACCCTTCAGAGTGTGATTCAATATGCTCGTTTAGGACAATATTATCCTGAAGCGCTGAGTTTAGTCAACTTTCGCTGAACCTGTTCTTCTATTTATTTTAGCTACACGAAAGCGCATGAATTCAAGAACAGTGATCTAAATTTGATTGAGTTTTTCGAACAAACACAAGTTTGAGAACATTCGTACAAGTTGTGTTATGAGCATATTACACCTAAGCTTTGCCAGAATGCCAAACGTAGCTCTTCGCTCAAAGTCTTTGTATGGAAAAATTAACAAAATGAAGGTCGTTCTTACCCGTCCTGTGTATATTGCCTTCACTGGCCTTGCTGCATTTTCTTACCTATTATCCTGTATGACATTGAATTTTCGCAATAAGGCATTCGGACTGTTCCTAGCCTTTAAAATCCGAAAATGAATCATGTAAGAGTAAAAAAATAATACCGGATAACATTACTTTAACGATGCTCACGGTTAAGAAAACAAGTATACATACGCTCAAAAGCGCGGGTTTATTTATGAATGCAATAAAATAAGATTGCCTTGATCGGAAAACCAAGAACGGCTGTTTTACACAGGAGAGAAACGAAATGGTTACTGATTGTTTAGGCAAACTATACCCAGGATACTTATTTATATATAAATTCTGATTTGGTTGGTCCGAACGCTCCATTTAAAGCGGGTAAACAGGTCAGAAAGTCGACGTATTCAAGTGTAGGTCTTAAGGTATGAGCGAAAGTGTGTTTTAGCGGTTTCTTTTCAGCTTTTATGGCATCTCGCGACAGCAGCTCCACCCACCATTCCCGGCGCAATTTAGTCGCTCTCCTTGGCACCCGTCAAAGAAATTTTAAAGGATGTATTAATTTGTCACAGAAAAAAAAATCTATGCCGTGCGAACTGACAATGTAAAGAGCTCTACTAAAATGCACCTCAGAACGCTGGCTGTACTCGGACACAAGATTGTAGGGACTATATTATTGTGAGCCTCGGGGTTAAAATTGCTCCGTACCATATTATAGAGCAACGTTAAGGTATGTAATTCTGAAGATGATGATGGTAAATGATGAGGACACAAAATTTTGAAAACGATGTATGCGAACAAACAGGAACATGTCTCGCACGAAAGCAAATATATATGCATTCAGAAAATTATTTCGGGCGCAGCCATCATACCCATGCTTTTAGTGGTGTCCAGCTTGCAGCAACGGCAATCTCGACCTGCCTGGGTGTCGTCCCCGCAGGCCTTTACACCTGTCCGAGATCATGTTTCACCAAGCCTATCCGTCGGTGTTGTTCCACCCTCATTCGCTGCGTGCCTTTTCTTCCGCATCGTATATTTCGTTCATTTCAAGTCCACAACTTATTCTCCACTTCGCGATCCCTCCCCGAAATTGACGTCATCACAATGACCCCCACTCAAAACAATTGTTAGGATTTAAAAACCCGACATACAAAAATCATGCTGTAATCTTAAAAGCGAAATCGCACCAATTGTCCAGATACTACATTACCAATGAATGATCCAACGTTTTCTTACAGATAAAATCCTGCTCTCTACATGCCACGATTTCTTCCACTATTCATAAACACCGATTCGTTCTAGTGACATCTCAACCCGAACCTAACAAGAACCTTAATTAACCATCCGTCATTTAGAACAATCGCGGAACACACATATTCTCACGGGTGGTGATCAAAAGAACAACAAATGAACAAAAGGAAATAAACGTTTACTGGGGCGAACTTGTGCCCAAAATAAAAAGAGACAGAAGATAACAACAGAGCGTCACGGGCGTCGAAGTTGGCGTAACAGCAGGAACGAGCGCTGGGGAGAGTCTGCTTTGACTCACCACGCGAAGCCCCTTTTGTACATGCGTGGGGTTTTTGAATAATCGGCGCAGAAGGCTCGACGGGTAGAACGTTCGAACCTAGAATAAACAACAATGTCCTCGAATTCACCAGAACGCGACGTTCGCAAAAACATAAAAAAGACGCGTTCGTTGCCGGGCATAAAACCTTGAACCCTCAGCTAAGGAGCCAAGGACGATCATATTCAGCCATATGCCCTTTTTCTTATTGCCGTAACACGTAGAAACAATTAACGAAGGTATTTCCTCTGCAAGTCGTCTGAGCGACGGCACAAAGAAACGAATTAGTTTGCCCTCTAAATAACAAAAAAAAACGCGAAACAACTTGCTTGACAAAAAATGTGATAGGGGCAGCCTTCCTTTCTTTACACAGCGAAACTGATTGTCGCGACATATTCTTTCCTACCCAGACCGCCAAATGAGCTCAGCAAAAACACGGTGTAATTTTTGCATATTGATTCTAGCGCAAGCCAAGAATTGAAGTACCTACCAGAGTTTTGCAACTAAAAAGGTGTTACAGACAACGGCGCGCGTAAAACTTGACATGTTCCACCCACCCTATTTACCAGATTTCTCTCGCGTCTCCTGAATGATCGTCGACCAGTGTTCATTTGATCTTTTATAATAATGCAAAGGAACACCAATGTACTCAGTTGGCGTTGACATAAAACTGATATCTTCAAAAACTTCGGGCTTTATGAATCATGTCCCATGACAAAAGCCGCAGCATTTTAGCCAATTAACGGCAGCGCCGCTCAGCTCGCAGTAATACTTTAATCCACGCCCCGCTTCGACAATACGCCTCTTATCTTTACAAAAAACAGCAACATCAATGACGTAAGCCAGGAGTTTGACTTCTATATTTTGAAGAGAAAATCCATTTATATGTCTAATTTTAAATAGGTTTCTACAAAAGGGCTCGAGAAATATACAGAACAGCAACGGGGACAGTAAGCAACCTTGCCGGACGGATGACTGGACACTAATAGGCGTTGGAAGCTTCCTGTTAATAATGAGCTGGGTAGCACAACCTGTATATGCCATGTGACGAAAGTTAAATGCTATTTTGCCTACTCCAACGTGTTCTAATATGTTATACAATACATTGTGTTGTACACAATCAAAAGCCTTCTCCAGGTTGAGCTGAATCATCACAACTTGATCATGTCCTCGTCACAGACCTCTAATATACTTCTCGCAATGTAAACATTTGTAAGAATCGAACGACCTTTGAGGCCCCACGTCTGATGCTCACCTACGATCTTAAAAATAGCGCTCTGCAACCGCCGGGCTAAAACTTTAATTAGAACCTTATAATCACATTACCAAGGGCTATTTGTCTCTAGTTTTTTACATGTTTTAAGTTTTGTTCGTCGTCTACCTTGGTTGTGAGAACAGTGTGTGTGTTTAAGAAAGAAGGTGGTAACGTATTAGTCTCACATGCCTAAAATATTACCGCATGAAGGTGACCTGTAATTTTGTTTTCGTACATTTCCTAAAAAGCCGCTCTCAGATCGTCGGGCCCCGGATACTTTTTTTGACGGGAGGTCGTCGATTGCCCGCGCAGTTTCGTCCCCCCTTATCGGAACTTCCAGCCATTCCTTTATCCCGTCACTTAGACGGGGCATCACCGCGAGACAATATTTAAGCTGCGAGTCAATGCCGTGCTTCCGTCGCCAAAACAGACTGCTATAATATTCGATAAAATACTTTTCGATTACTTCAGGTTGACTACTGGATAGGCCATCGTATTCTATCTCTTTGATGTTGTTCGTTTTTGCATATTTAGCTTCTGCACCTAGTGCCCGTTTGGTCGGCTGTTCACTCAGGATGTTTTTTGTTTCAAATTCAGCTATACTTTGTTTCACATAACTCAGATTATCTGTAAACTGTCCAGGATATTCGCATTCCAGTTTAGAAATGCTATGAAGATAATCTCACAGCAGCGTTTCGTCTCTTTTCTTCCAGTACATATGTGTACTAGCACGTTCTATAGCATTTAGCTTAGCTATTCGTTTAAACTATTCCCACTTCGTACTGGGGCTCTCTCTACCGTCATTCATCCTAACTAATACCGCATCTTAGGACTCATTCAACAGTTCATTCTTGAGTAGGTTGTTAATAATTGTCAACAATTTCCTTGAAATCTATTGTTTTTCTGTTTGCCCCCGACAAAAAAAAAAAAAAAAGAAACCAGCGCACGGTCAGAGAATTAAACGGTTGACACACTGTAGTCATCAACACCAGTTAAAAGTTCAATAGACACATAAGATCTGTCAAGATGGGCATGACTTGAGCTTTGAAAATGCGTGTAACACAATGCTGCGTTATTTCTTTGATAATTTGCGACGCATATCGTGTGAATTCGGTTATCATTTTATTTAACATAATCGTGCTAATATCTCGTTGTCGTGCACTACTAGAGCGGTCTCTTACATTGCAAACACAATTGAAATCTCCTAACATAATGAGTTTCCTTTGGCAGTCTAGATAAGCGTTAATCCTTTAAAAAATATTTTTCTAGAATTAGCATTGTTTGGCGGGTACACATTTATTATTTGAATTCAACATTGCTCAAGCTGCAGTCACAAATAAGAAATCTATTCTCGCTTTCAACAGTAAGGGAGAGGTCGCGCGCGTTTAAGGATTTTTTTTAGAAACAACATACATCCTCCGGACAGTCCATTGGCATGAGAAATGCAAACATCGAAGTAATGTAAAAAAGGGGCCAGCAGGGAAGCGGTTGCCTCATCGGTTTCAACCTTTGTCTCCTGAATCGCGAGGACGTCAATGTCATTATCGATTAGCAGCCTTCTGACATGGTACTGTTTGCGACACGAGTCGAACCCGCGAACGTTTAGCGCCGCTACTTTCATGATGTCGAAAAGGCTAAACGTCCTCGCGTGTCAGGAACTCGCTTGGTCGACGGACTTCACCAGCCGCTGGCCAGGGGACGCTTGAGCCGGCCTGTTTTTTCGGATCCCTGGGTTCGGGAACAGGTTTTGAAGGGTTTCGAAGCGGTTTCCTTTTAGGCGGTGCCGCCTTCACTGGTGGCTCCGCCAGGGTCGGTTCGCTGTCCACATGCTTTGAGTCCGAATCTTCTGAATGCTGTTAACATTCAGGTCAGCTGAACACGGAAAAAAGAACACGAAGGGAAGGACTGGACAATCACACCGCTGACTAACAACTGGCTTTTACTTTTTCCTCATCCCAGCGTAGGCCCTTCCTTCTTCGTCGTACGCACATTAAACACGTTTAAACAACCTTTTTGCCTACCACTCAACGGGGTGTGGCAAACCGCAAATATTGGCATTTTTATTCGTGAACCGTAACTGACGCGGTGCTCACGCAATCTTCTCATTTTTCTTTAATGGCCAAGGTCTGCAGCACTTCACGCGCGAAAGAGTTCTTGTTTCTATGCAGGACGGTTATGCTGGTGAGCTCTGCGTCACATTCACAGGTCCGGCAATGAGCGGACTAGTGTCCCGCTGGTGTAGTTTTCAACGACGCTGCGTGCTCTATTAGCGGGGAGATGTTTCGGTGGCGCCCTCGTTCGGTTACCTTTTGTGACGTCATTACCTTTTGAACAAGAAGTTCGATGGTGTTCCTAATGAGCATTCTGGAAGCCTGAAATCATAGCGGTCTCAAAGCAACACTGCCAACACCGTCAAAATTGAAGTTCTTACATTCCTCTTATTTCCGTCGATGAGACATCCTTTGCTGACGTCATAGTCAGCATTCGGCCAATTGTGGTGGGCCGACCACAGCGACACTTTCGATCGCTCACGTCGCCAATAGCTCTATCGTTTATACATCGGTCAGTTTGGCCGATGTAGCTCTTCCCGCAAGAGAGGGGAATATGATAGACGACCCCCATTTCGCATTGGGCATAGCGTGTTCTATGGGCTGTGTCACATATCGCTGTTGATCACGTCCTTTGCTGACCCTGCGGCACATAGCGTACGCTTTGTTCGGGGCCGAACAAACAACCTGAATATCTTGCCTGCCTGCGATCGTTTTTAGTCTCTGTGTCACTCCATGGATGTAGGGCACAACCGCTACTTTGCATCGCGTTGGTGGATTCGCCGCCTTCTCGACGCTCGCTGCTCTGTGCTTGAGTTTCTTGGAGAGGCTTTCACATACGCTTCCTAAAAGAGCACTCGGGTAACCCAAATCGCGTAGTCGGGCAATCTATTTTTTCAAGCTTGTCTCACCTTGATGGTGGCAGGACTTGCTTAGTGCAGAGAAAAGAGCAGTACTGGGTACACTTCTTTTGGTGGTCTTCGAATGACCTGAATCGTAGGGAAGAAACCCCTTGCAAGAGCAGGGTTCGTAGCGCTAACAGACGTGACTTGCTTTGAACTCCAAAAGAACCTCCAGGAACTTGATTGACTTCTCCAGTGGTAGTTCTTAAATGAACAACAATTCCGGGCAACTTTTTTTGGAAACAGGTCAAAACCCTCTCTTTACATCCGTTCCCTGGATCTTCCACCTTAGTGTCGCATTGCACCAAATAGTCATCAACATATCTAGATGGCTTTTACCCGCGCGTCATTCAGATTTTCTTGAACGTTCCTGCCGGATGCTGCAAGGAACAAATCGCAAAGGTAAGGAGCGACACAAGAGACAATACACACGCCGCTTTTTTGTCCATGTTTTGCAGCCAGCCTGCTGGCGTCCACCATATGTACCTCGTTAACCGGTGGGAACGCACTGTTTAACTGAGGCCCTTCATTCTTCCACTTCGGCTGTTCATTTCTTGTCGCTGTCTCGTCTTTAATGGTCGGCTCCTCTTCCCGGTTTCCCTTGGATGCGTCGACCGATGAAGCAGCGACCACCTTCAGCAGGTGCTCAGAAGCGGCGCGGTCGACCTCCGTGGCCGTGCTTTCCGGTGACTCGGTGGTGGGGCCGCCCCTCCAAGTGCTTCCTGGGCGTCTGCTTCATCCATGACATGCTCGGCGTTAGCGACTTCTCCGCCCGAGCATGTGGTCGCCGCGTTAGTTTTGATGCAGCGCTCACCGTCGCGGCAGTACCGATGGCAGGATGCGCACTTCGGCACACGACAATCACGACGGATGTGCCCAATCCGCAGACAGCGCAGGCAAAGCGGCGGTCCGCCCGGCGCCACGACGAGAGCCGGGCCTTTGGCTATACGCAGCTGGGAGGGGCAGGTCTTATACCCTAGCCATGGTTTAAGCCGGATAACTCCCTTACGTGTCATCGACCCACAGCCCATGACACCTTAAACCCGCCACTTCTCAGTTCCTACATCGATCACCTGGCCATACGGTGCAAGTGCCACTCTCACCTCGTCGTCAGGAACGTAATGAAGCAGCCAATGAATCTTCCCTCGGATGTCCCTGTTCGTCGGGTCTACAACGACGCATCGCCGGCCCTTCACGACGATGTCGCCCGCAGCGAGGATCTTCCGCTTACCCTCGGGTGACTTGAAGGTCATAGCCCAGACGTGATTCATCTGGTACGCTCCTAAGGTAAGAACCTCAGGGAGCATTGCCAGTTGACTCAGGGAATCGTGGAAGTCGTCCACACGGTCCTGGCGTCCACGGACGTCAGCGCGAAGAAATACGGTGGTGAGAACAGTAGGCCCAGTTGGCAGAGGCGGCAAATTTATCTGATACTCCGGAGACGCAGAGTTCTTCCTGTCACCGCAGCCCGACTGGGCCGCTGTCGCTGCACCGGCGGAGCCTCCCATCCCACGTCCGCGCTCAATGAAAGCCAGAAGTGGAATTCCGGCCATGGCCGCGCTTGCTTGCAAACGCGCGTGGCGTTACTCCCACGTTTAAAAAGAGCATAATCTCGATGCAACGTGTAAGGAAAAAGAAACGAGCAAGACACACAAAAGAACGGAAAAGTACGTAGGCTGCTGCAAACAGAATCCGTATTGAGCGTAGTACGGTTCCAGGCGCACGCCGTGGACGACTCCAGGTCGTGGTGGTCGCGTAGATGATGTTCTCGTTCCGTCAGAGATTACCTCGTAGTTCAGATCTCCAAGTCGACGAAGTACCTTGTAGGGTCCGAAATACCGTTTCAGGAGTTTCTCGCTGAGAACACGGTGGTGTCCACACCCACACACACTGTCTCCGACTGGAAATGGGCTTCCCGGCGACGAAAGTCGTAGCGGCCAGTGTCGACAAGTTGTTGGGATATAATCCTGAGTCTGGGCACTGACGGACTTCTTCTGCCCGTTGAGAAACCACCTGGACGTCGTCGCTTCCGTTGACAGCCAGTTCATGGTGTAACATCGCGTCCAGCATTGTCGTTCCTTCGCGAACATGAGCAAGTCAAAAAGGTGTCAATCCGGTGGTCTCTTGCACGGCCATGTTGTAGGCAAATGAGACGTACGGCAACATCTTGTCCCATGTCTTGTGCTCCACGTCGACGTACCTGCAGATCATGTCAGCGATGGTCTTGTCTTGTCTCTCAGACTGCCTGTTGGTCTGCAGGTGGTACGCCGTGGGGCGACGATGGCTGGTGTGGCTGAAACGAGAATTTTTTGCGTCAGCTGGGCAATGAACGATGATCCACGGTGTGAGATGAGAACTTCAAGAGCTCCGTTCCAGAGGACAATGAACTCGATGAATAACGTGGCGACTTCCACAGCAGTCCCTGAAGGAAGGGATTTCCTTTCGGTGTACCGCGTCATCTAATCTGTGGCGACGATTATCCAGCGGTTTCCCGACGTCCATTGCGAAAATGGGCCATGTAGATCCAATCCGATCTCTTGAAAGAATACAGTTGGCGGAGGAATTGGCTGCTGGGGACAGGGGGTTTCATCCGAGGTTACTTGCGTCACTGGCACTCGTGGAGTGATCGTGTATATAGGTGGACGGTTTTGGGGATCTTAGGACAGTAATACTTTTTATTGATACGGGCCAGTGTCCGGCTGTGACCGAGGTGTCCGAACGTCGGGTCGTCGTGGCAGGCTTGAAAGTTTTCCTCTCGAGGGTCGGTTGGGATTACCAGCAGCCACGGCGAGTTGTTGTCCCCGCTGTTTTCTTTGTAGAGTACACCTTATTGAATGTCAATGGTCGGCAGGGTTCGTTCGAAAATACGTGGCCTGGTGCTCCCGTGCTCTTCCAGACGCTATATTGCTGCGCGAAGCTCAGGATAGTGTCGTTGACGTCGTGCCATGCCGTCGGTGTTCACTGCGCCTTTGAAGCACTCGTCCTCATCGTCCTTGCTGCTGCCGGAAGTGGCTTCGACGGATCGGGAGAGGAAGTCGTCGTAGCTGTGATTGCGCCACGACTTGTAGATCACAGTCATGTTGAACCGCTGTAGTCGGAGACTTCATCAGCGTCCAGACGGGTCCTTGAGGCTTGCAAGTCAGCAGAGCAGGTGGTGGTTCGCGACTACGCGTAATGGACTCCCGAACAAGTACGGACGAAACATCGTGATTGCCCAGATGACCGCAAGGCGTTCTTTCTCAGTCGTGGAGAAATTTTCTTTCGCCTTGTACAGTGTCCGGCTTGCGTAGACGATGACTCGTTCGCTGCCTTCCAGCACTTGAACCAGTATAGCGCCAAGTCCTACGTTACTTGCGCCCATGTGAATCTCGGTTTCCGCATCCTGATCGAAATGTCCAAGAGGAGGAGGAGTCTGGAGTCTTCGCTTTAGCTCGCCGAAAGCCTGCTGCTGCTCCCCGTCCCAATTGAACTTCTCGGCGTCATTCGTGAGGTTTGTGAGCGGTGTGGAAATTCTTGCGAAATTCCGAACGAAGCGTCGATAGTAGGCACAAAGTTTAAGGAAACTTCGCACCGCCTTCTTGTCTGTCGGCGCTAAAAAAAACTGCGACGGCGCGAGTCTTCTTTCGGTCTTGGCGAACGCCTTCGTTACGAACCACGTGACCTAGGAACTTCAGTTCGTCATAGGCGAATGGACACTTTGACAAGTTGAGGGTGAGTCCGGCGGTCCGTATGGCTTGAAGAACAGTTGGAGTCGTCTCAATTGCTCGTCGAAATCGCCGGAAAACACTACGACGTCGTCGAGTTAGATGAGACAGCTCTGTCACTTTAGTCCTGCCATAATGGTGTCCAGAAAACGCTGGAAAGTTGCTGGCGCCGTGCATTGTCCAAACGGCATCACCTTGAACTCGTACAGACCATCCGGCGTGACGAAACATATTTTTTCTCGGTCCTGTTCGTCGACATCAATCTGCTAGTAGCCGCTCTTCAGGTCCATCGATGAAAAGTATCGAGAGTGCCGCAGCCGGTATAACGTGTCATTGATACGTGGGAGTGAATAGGCATCTTTCTTCGTCCCCGGCTTCAGGTGCCGGAAGTCGACGGAGAACCTAAGCGTTCCGTCCATCTTCACCAGTACGACTGGAGGGGCCCACGGACTTCTTGAAGGTTGGATTATGTCGTCGTTCAGCATATTTTGAACTTGCTCCTGGATCACCTCTCTTTCATTAACGGAGGATCTTTACGGCCATCGATGCACAGGGCGCGTGTCGACCTCGGAAACGATGCGGAGCTTCGCAACGGCGGTTTCGCGCATCTTCGACGACGACGCAAAGTTGTCTCTGTATTCCGCGAGGAGGTTAATCAGCTGCCGTCGTTTCGGGCCCGGAAGCTTAGGGTTAATGTCGAGCTGCGCTGGCGACGTGCTATCTTGCTGATGTGGCGAGGATTCTTCAGTAATCGCGGCTATTTCGGCGGAGTTCCTTAGTTCCACGACGTGGCCCAAGGCTGCACCTTTCGTGAGGTGTTGCGTTTCCTTCCGGAAGTTTGTCACAAGGACCACAGTGCGGCCATTTCGAAGTTCAGCTACTCCTCTTGCGACGCCTATTCCTCTTCCCAGGAGCAATTGAAGGTTTCCTTCGAGAACAGCTTCGCCGCAGGTAGCTGCATTGGGCACGACGGTTAGGACAACACTTGATCATGGCGGCAGTTTCACGTGGTCGGCAGCGACTCGGTCGGCGGCTGACGCTGTTAGGGTTTTTTTTTTTTTTTTGAAGGAGGAATAATTGTCCGCAGAGTCAATATCTGTTTTCTCCAAGGACGATGACGGCGCCGTATTCACACAGAAAGTCTATGCCGAGAATGACGCCTCTGGCACAGTCACAGGGCGCGTCTTGCCGTAAATCTTGACTTGGGCTGTGCACGTTCTGACGGCCGTAATAAGGTGTCTTCCGGGAGTTCGAGTTTGTGGACCTCCCTAGGACGTCGTAAATTTTCACAGGCGGCAAGAGAGCTTCCCCAAAACAAAGAGGCAGTAGTCTACTCCGGGGTCCAAGAGGGTCGATTTATCGTGGCCGTCGACAACAACATTTAGGTTGTTTGGCAGCGCTGCAGGAGCGTCGTTGCGATGAGTGGCGTCGGGAGAGTGGGAGCACCCCGGCGTTCTTGAAGGCGCTTTACTTCGGTCGTCCTCAGCACCACCACCTCCAGGCGTTGCCGCACCTAATTTTCCTGGCGGTACAGGGGGGATAAGCGGTCACGGCGAGAACAACAGAAAGGCAATGCGGAACGTCGGGCGGATGGAGAACGAGAACCTCGTGGTGTTGGCGGTACTGGTGGCTGAGGGCGACGGATGCACCCCTTGACGTCGCGAGGGCGTTCGCCGTGCCTTGGGCGGGGGTCGTTCGGCGCAAACCCTCGTAGGCTTATTTGGCTGTATGGGCACCTCCGGTAGACGTGGTCAGCCTCACTGCAGTGTTAGCACAGCAGTCGTCGGCCAGTCGTGCGCTAGACGTCGGTCTTCCTTGGCACTGCTTGTTGGAGGCGGCTGTAAGAGACCCGGTCTTCCTGGCGTCCGATATACGGTGGTGTTTGGAACTCTTGACAAGGTGGCGACGTGTATTGGCGAGCAGCAGGTGGCCGTCCTCGCGCCACAGAAGCGTAGGTTACCACCGGTTCATCAGGTTCAGCGATGTCGACAGGAAACTCCGGTTGAAAGGCTCGCTGCACTTCTTGAACGACATCTGTGAGTGAGAGCGCAACTGGTCGTTCTGCCGACTCCAGCTTCCTTATCTTTTCGCGGACAGTGTCTCTGACCATCTCACGGATCGCAGAGAGGTCAGAGCTGCGGGAACCGATGTTTCAGGTTGATGGTGGAATCACGGTGGCGCCAGTATACCACTAGAAATGGTTCACCCTCACGAGGAGAGCCCTTTCAAGGGTATACTAGCCAGTGCGACGAAGCTTTCCACTGTCCACGGAGGATTGCGGACAAAGCCGCAAAAAATGTCATCCCTGACGCTTCGCATGAGTACCCGCAGCTTATTTTCATCGGTGGCCTGCGGGTCAACCTGGGCGAACGGGCGGAGGACGTCTGCAATAAATATGTAACGCTTTCTCTGGGTCTCTGGTTTCTCCCTCGAAGCAGGACTTCGTCTTTTTTCCGTCGATGTTGACTGACAAATGTTTTTTTCAACTCGTTCTTACAATCTTGTTACGGGGTCAAGGCGACTTCGTGATTTTCATACCATTGCATTGCTGTTCCTTCCAGCGAGAAGTAGATGATCTGGAGGCGTTGCTCATCAGTTCATCCGTTGTGGCGGTCCAGTCGGTCGTGCTCCAGCAGCCAGTCTTCTACGTCCTCGTAGATTTCACCGTGGAATGGCGTCGGCACACCGTGAACCACAAGAAAGAAGACGTAGGACAACGTTGCTGGAGGGTTTTCCGTCTGCTGGGCCGTGGAGCTCATTGTTGGCTTTGGTGGGTTCTTTGTCTTGTCCCGCAGTGGTTCAAATCCAGCGTCCTCGCAGACACTGGATTGCCCGGGGTACTGTTTCGTCCAACGAATCGTCGACTTAGATTGGGGATCGCCAAACGGGTCCTCGGAGAGGTACGGTTGGGAAACATAGGGTGCGTACCCAGCACTTCCACCAGAATGTCACGGGTGGTGATCAAAAAGACAATAAATAAACAGAAGGAAATAAACGTTTAATGGGGGGGAACTTGTACGTAACAGCAGGATCAAGCGCTGGGGCAAGATTGCTTGGGCTCGCCACTTGAAGCCTCTAATTTACCAGCGCGGAGTTCTGGAATAATCGGCGTAGAAGGCTTGGTGCACTGTACATTGGGACCTAGAATAAACATCAATGTTCTCGAATATACCAGAACGCGACATTTAGAGAGATAACGGAATTACGCATCCGCTCCCAGGCATCGAACCTCGTGCACTTTGCTTAGAAGGCAAGGACGTAACCATTTGGCCACGGGCGCGCTTGCTTGCAGACGCGCGTGGCAATATTGGTTTCGAACACATACGCATTACAACTATATCGGCACTCATGTTACTCAAACCTCAAAATTAGCTTAGTAGAGCAAAATATTTTACAAGTCCTCCGATAATATTCTACTATACACACTTTCCAACTTGGCTGGAAACCTTTGCATTTCGAACCTCAATAATTCCACTGCGATAAGCATAACCAGATCACAATGTAATTCTCTCAAAAGTGAACCCCAGGCGACTCTAAGTTTCTTTCCAATTGAACCACTAGAACATACTCTTGCGTATTGTCAGGCAACGCACGAAACTAAAGTGCACCATAAGTGCTCTAAAGGACGCAAAACTAGAAAACGTAGAGTTAACACAAAAACCGCAGCCACGTACAATCTCTTGACATAATACACTGAGAAATCTCGTTTAGTTTCCAAGACAATGTTCGCTTTATATGTCACACACAAAAATAGAATACATTGCTCTACCGTGCAAGAACTGTTCTAAGGTGCACTGGACACGCATTGCTCATCGAAGGAGTTTCTACATCACGGTCGTATTTATAATGTTCTGGGTGATGATGTTTCGGTTCAACACTAACAGGCACTTCCCTTCTCGAACTGTGCCCCCTGTTCTTCGAAGCTCTCTGCGTCATTCTCAGCTGCTGCCTGTTTGAACGACGCGCCTCTTGACGCGAACAGGCTGTCTAATTTGCGTTGAGCACCCAATATAGATCTAGTAAACGCGGAGGAGCAGACCACGTAGGTGCCATAATCCCTTCTTCGCTGTGCTCCCCAAACAGTATGACTGGGTCTAGACCGCTTCAGAAGAGTTGCGTTGTGAGTGACGCGGCTCTTGGTAACATGTCGGGTACGCTTGCAGTCACTTCTTTCTTGAAGCTTTCGATGCACTTTGTCGCCGAAGAAGCTTTTTCTAGGAAAATTGTTTTCGTGACAGGTCTACTTTCATTGCCTTTCTTTCTTCTCAGCTTCTTCATCATTACAGCAACTTGCGTGCCGCTGCTACCTTCTCGGTTTCTACCACTTGCCCTCCCTTTAAAATCAAAAGAGGCCACCAAATCTGCCTTCCCATCACTTCCCGATTCGTCACCAGCTCTAGGCCCCCTTCATTTCTTAGAACTTCGGCTTTTTGTCTCCACGGCAAAATCACTGGTCCTCCCAGTGTTCGACATTAGGAATGTTCCGTCCGAGGTATACTAGCCCTCCTTGTTCTCCTTGAACTTTTTTTCTATCGCTGCGTCCTGCATTCTCTTTCATAGCCATCTCATCCAAAGCTTGGACTATCTTTTTCCTCTTGAATTTGATATCTGGCTACTCTTCAGTGAGATCTCAAACATTGTGCTAGCTCATTTGATGCACAAACAGCGGGTTTAGTTTTAACTCCGCTAGCGTCCAACAACCTGGTTATTCCTAGCAGTTCCCTGCAATTTTGTTCAAGCTTTACAACTTCCGTGGCTTTCTCTACTTCCATGTCAAATTCAAGTGGTTTCTCCTCTATACAACTTCTAAGAGAAAGCTTGAGCTTGACACTATCGCTCTAGGACTTCCTGCAGCTTATCTTTGGCAAACTCTCGACGCATTGCCTACCATTCGTTAAGACTTGCATCCCGAGGTCCCAAGTAATTTCCTAAGACGATTATCTTCTCTAGCTTTATTTTCACACAGCCTTGCCTGGGAATTAGATTTCCTACATAGTAAAGAAAGTGTCTTGTCGAAGACGCAAGAATTGTGAAGATGAAAATGGTAAATGATGTAGACGCGGAATTCCAAAAACGGTGTACGAGAAACAAGAGGAACAAGACTCGCAAGAAGAAAATGTATAGATATTTACAGAGTCCTTTCGGACGCACCCATTAAATCCATGATTTTAGTGCTGTCCTTCTTTTAGGAATGGCGATCTTGACCCGCCTAGGTGTCGTTCGCACAGGCCTTTAAACCTGCCCGGAATCGTGCCTTCCTAGGCCGATCCATCGGTGTCCTTCCACCCTTAGCCGTCTTATGCCTTGTCTCCCGCATCTTTTTCGTTCATTTCAAGTCCACCAACTTCTTGACCACTTTGCGGTCCGCCGCCCCCCCCCCCCCCCCAAATCCACAAAATCACACTCATAAACTGCCCGGTCTGTATCCCTCTTCCTCATGAATTTATAAATGTTTTACAAGAAACATACATTCAGTAAATAATGTTTAAAACTACTGATTCTTGCAACTGTAATAGACGGGCATTTGATTTTTTTTAGGGAACAGTCACTTGCGTGGTGCCAAATCGCGCCTGCAGTTCTGTCTTAGTCTTATATGCTAAAATTACATACACTGATTTCGACTCTGTACAAATAGGTAAGCTTGTTAAAACCCAGAAAAGATTAAAAACGTGTATTCCTTACTTGATTTACTGTAGGGTGATTTTACGAGAGATAGGACCTGCATGTCAACTCAATATTTGTATTTTGTCTGGTTTTGTTTATAAATTTGTATGATTTATAAATTTTTTTATTTGCACGAAACTGAAGTTTTTCTCCCGAAAAAGCCTGTTCTCTGCTAGAAAAAAAAATGCTTTAAGATTGCGTGTGGGCCCTGCCCCCACAGCGGACTGCAATAGTTACCAACTTTCCGGTCCTGTGGAGGCAGGCAAAGAGTAGTACGCCAAAAATATTTTCTGTTTCATGTAACGCACCAAAGTTTACGTCAATTGCATGCAAAAATTATATGCTCTATGAGTTTAAAAATTTATATCTTTAGACTAGGTGAGACAAATACACTAATTTTTAGGCCGTCTACCTTAATATGTATGGCATTAACGAGTTTGAACAATATACATAGTATAGGCCAGGACATCTAAAATATTACTGTAAGACATGAACTTCCAATAAAAATATAAACATAAAAAATAATTTGAGAAAACATGTCTGAAAATACCGATATTAAAAAAAAAAAACGATATCGATTTTATTAAAACTGGGGTACAACTCCCCTCAGGCCAGGCAAAAACAATGTACAAAAACATATGGCATAATTTGCTTGGTACAAAAACTTTCTAATCGGTCAAAATGGCGGTTGCGAAGCGTTTTGACTCCGACGCTCTTTGCGTGACCCAGCTGCTGGTAACTGTTTTTTTTTTTAGGGAAACGCGATTGTTGCTATGTTTCAAATAATAAATTTATGTGTTGTAGCTTGCAATACAAAACAGAAATATATATTTCCATACTTTTTTTGTGCTTGTTTACAGGCATGAAAATTCTTCGCTCATGCGTGCAGTGCCCCTTCTGGTGGAGAACCAGCTTCTCTTACTTCTGTGTGCGCGTCGGTTTTGTAGCTGCCCCGACACTTGTGAGGAACAATCAAACAGGGAATGATGATTCCTGTTTCGGCGCCTCGTAAGCGAAATATGAGCTTCTACTCGGTGAACCAGTGTGTGTGTTTGTGTGTGTGAGTAGGGGGGGGGGGGTTCCAAGGCAAGACTTCTTGAAATTGATCGCGCTTGAACTTCGCATGTCTCGTTTATTTAGACTGTAGAAAATCAAAGAACGACGCCTTCGGTACAAGGGTACGGGGCGCTTATATTACGGCGGATCTGAGGAGGGGGCTTACGTTTGCCACGCGGTATACGTGGTTCGGGGTCGCTTTTGCGGTCTGGAGCTGGTAAGATATTTGAGCTCGCGTTTACCGCGGGGCAAACATACACATTTTCCTTGGCTCCGCCGCAACATAAGCGCCCTGTATCCTTGTACCCGAGGCGTCGTGCGTTTATTCTTTACAATTAAAATAAACTAGACTCAAGCAGTTTGCAGCCTAACTCCGGCACCCACAGCTGTCCATGTGCTTTTTTCCTTACGTCCTAAAACGTAACAGCGACTTAAATTTGACGGCTCCTCAGCGCTTCCCCATGAACAAGATTTGGAGAATCCACTGGATTCTGTGCACATCAAGGTGGATTGCTGTTACAGTTCAGCTAGACTCTTTTGAAATGCGCGGTGGCAGAATTTGTGTCCGCGCGTCAGTGAAGTCATCTGGAAAGCTGTGTGTTTGTGCGTGTTTGCCCACGAAAGGCGCAGAGGAGAAGCTTCACTGCACGTGAACTTTGACTCTGCCTGGTTTGTGGCCACTGGTGTTGGTCGACAGCGGGGGAACTCCACGGTCGCAAGAGCATTGCGAAACCTTCCAGCTTCAGTTGGCTTGCGGTACAGACGAAGCGACGGGAGAAGCGACAGACGTCGCCATTCTGCACGCAATGTACGCAGCTCATAGCTCCCTCAAATTTTGTTTCTGCCGATTACCTCCCCGTTTATAAAAAGAAGATACCTTCCAACTGAAATTTTCGCAGTGTCAAGGTCCTAGATGTTGAATCAATTGCGGAAGCTGCATGCTACCAGGATCTTGTAATTTGCAAGATACAGACCAGGTCTGCCAGCACTGCTTTGGACGCCTGAAGGCGCTCCTATCCTCATCTGCCGGCGCACCTGATGAAACCAACGAGACATTTCTTCAGGAAGAAGAAGAGCTTATATCCTCATCTGCCGGCATACCTGAAGAAGCCGAGGATACATGAATTCAGAAAGAAGAAGCAGTCAATGATCTGACCAGATACGTCCAACTTGCTAAAAATGTTCAGTTGAAGCCAGCATTTTTCATTCGGACACGGCTCAGAAACTCTTATGGGAAGAAAAAAACAGGCAGATATTGAAAAAGGAAGTGTTGACAATATCCGCTCAAGTTTAAGTACACAGGAGGTACTTAAACTTCCTTGTATTTTTGTTAACACATTTTTTTTTTCATAATAATAATAATATATTGTTTATTTTTATACCAAAAATAGTATGAAGGGAAACCGAGGAAAAAGTCTGCATCGTGCAGCTTGACGAGTCCCCGGCCCCCTCTTACAAAAACAGCAGTGGCACGAGAAAAAATAAACAAGACGCAATAGTATTCAAAAAGTAATCAGGCGGCAATATTCACAGTTTTTCGTAGTAACATATGATACTGTTCATACATTTAGAGCTCTATATATCAATCATCATGCACGTAGCCAGGAGGGGGGCCCATGGGGCCTGCCCCCCCCCCCCCCGAAATCTTCCATTTTGATGGGACCTCCTCTCCCCCCTCCCCCTCATACAGCATTTGTCATGGGCGCCCCCCCCCCCCCCCCCCGAAACAAAATCCTGGCTACGTGCCTGTATCAATGTATCGGTGTAACACATGATACATAGATATATTGGACAGGCACGTAGCCAGGATTTTGTTTCGGGGGGGGGGGGGGGGTCCGCTTATGACAAAATCCTGTATGTGGGGAAGGGGGGAGAGAAGGTCCCAGCAAAAAGGACAATTTCGGGGGGGGGGGCCCGGGCCCCATGCCCCCCCCCCCCCCCCTGGCTACGTTCTGCATTGAGAGGATACATACACAGAAACTATCATGCATATATACATTCAGATATATACACAAAAAACACGAAGCATTATACATTTTAAATCTCTAGAAAGTGATACAAAAAGACACACTGAAATACAATTCACACTTCTTTTTCGATCTCTGCCTGTTTTCTCTGATGAAAGATGCTGGCTTTAGAGGAAAAACTTGGGAAACTTGGACGTACCTAGTCAGGTCATTGAGTGCTTCTTCATAAAGAAATAATGATGACAATGCGAGGAAACAAATGCAGCTGTAGTCAAGGACAGAGTGATAACCACAGCGGGTGCCTTCCGTACTCCCGGACTCCAGCACACGCTTCATGCCTTCAGCTGAGAATTTGCTACGCGCGCGCCCTCTAACTGCACGAGATCCCCAACCGCCTTTAACACGCAAAGAGACACACATATTTCATGAAGAATGCTAGTTGCACAAACCTGCAGCTTAAGGTGAACGATGTTTACCATGAAACATAAAAATAACCATAATGCGAAAGGAGAATAGGCTCACTCAACATGAAGTGTAGCCGAAAAACATCAAATCACCTGTTTACGCCTACTTAAAAAATGACGACACCCACAACCGTATCACGGCGGATTTGCGAGATAAATACCATTTGTGGGGGGCGAGGGGTTGGGGGAGGGTCTTCTATTTTTTTTTACATATTTATCTTGAAATTTGCTTAGATAAGACGGGCCCGCTTAGATAAGACGGGCCCGCTTAGATAAGACGGGATATGTCCGCATAGTAGAAAACCTCTGCCTGCACACTGCACACACAAGCCCTGGCGAGTGCTAGAATAATAAAGAGGGCGGTTGTCTACTTACGCGGAACATTTTCATTGTACGAACACTCGTGAATCTAAAGTACTTTAGAAAGGAAATGACTCACTTACATTTCATTGCTTGTATTGTACGAGCTTTGGTTGATAGGTGTGTAGTGAACTATTCTAAACGTTTTGGCATAAAACAGTTGTAGGTATTAAAGCTCGAATGCAAATCCGCTAATGTTTTGTCATATTTGCTAGAAAACGTATTCGCTATAAACATATTGCGCACCCTTTTATCGACATATATTTTAGAATATTTAGATGTATAAAGAATTGTTTATTCCTGTAATGTAATGTTCAATATTTCTAAAGGCAATGCGACGTCGAGAGAAACTACCTAATATAGCAAAATCATTATGGCTATCGTACGCAAAATACAAAAAAAAGTCTAAGCTACCAAAAATTTCAAAAGATGCATTATGCGAATACGTGGCATGTCCCGGGTAAGCGTTGTGCGTGCGTTGATTGCAAAGGAGGGAGTCGATAACGTTTAAACCCTTCAAATTGCCATTTTGGATGGCACGCGCCCAACCTCGACGTTTAGTGCTTTGCGCTTAACGACTGTCGCGGAGCAACGTTGAGCCTGATATGCCTCGCGTCTTTTACTCTATATACCTGCAGGCGAGTTCACCCCCACTCGTTTTGAATCATGTCTGGTGCTGGTAGCTTTCTATTCGTTGCTTAAACATACAAATCAATAGAAGAAACGACGCCGGAGTATGTTCGCGGCGAATACAGATAAGCTGAGAAGCTGAGCTACATTTATCACGCAGACTGTCCTTGGAAAAATTGCTACTCTCCCGATAGGAGCCAGTAAGCACGAATGGAGGCAACTTACCATTAATGTTCACGTGATACATGTTGTATTGCCTTTCCTAATATCCCGCTCGAGCACCTAAGTTTGAGGGCCTTCTATCTACTGAATCGAAGAAAGTGCGGTGACCTCACCAGTTGTCCTCCTCGCTCGGTGGCTACTTATGGCAACGAAGGTTGTTAACCATTATGCAGAAAAAACTGCAATTTCAGATGATAGCACAAGACAGCGGCCTTGCTTACGGAAAGACAGATGATTTATTTGGCTGCGTCTAGTCATTAAAAATGTATGTGCACGTTTTTTTTTTTAATTAAAAGAAACAGCGCACAAAACACAAGAAAAGTCTAGAAATATTGTTGTATTTGCGACTTCAGCGCTTCATTACGAACAGATGAGTGGTTTCCACGTCGTTTCCCAGCTGGGCAGGAGGGAGCAGAAAAAATGGAGGAGGAGAAGGAGGAAAACAGATATGGAAGCAGATTCGCTCCACGCATGTTTTTTATAAGGCTACGGCATAGTTCCAGTCTTTCGTCAGGAGAGCCTGAAAGATGAGTCCATTCTTTAAAGCTTTACACTCTGCGTGTTAGCTGCATTATTATAATATTCTTGTATGTCAGGGCCTTTCTAAGGGGGTGCTCCTGGTGTAGCAGTCGGGGCAAGTTAGGAGAGTTTTTTTCCGCGCCCATTGCGCCTTGCGGGCTGGAGCGGCAGTGGTGTTCGAAAAAAATCTTACTCGAGAGTGCCGATCCCCAGCCAGACCATTGAATTTGGGACTGGGTAGGGCAGAGAACAAGCGCAGCCCTCGGGGTTTGTTTAGATTCAAGTTTGGTGGAAGCCTTGGCCTCTGTCGGGCTATACTCTTGGTCTTCATCATACGGTTTCGTCTCTGGAGCGAGGGAGTAGCTATGTCCTTTGAGATGTCCTTGCGCACACTATGACTGGCGCGGGAATTTTAAATAAGCCTGTGCCAGTATTTGCCAGCTCATTTTCCTAATCTCAGGATGAGCAGGGGTCAATGATAGTTTCAATTGAGTACCCTTATTTTGTAGGGTGGAGGTCATGCGGTCTATGCCTCCATTCTCCTAGAGTGGGAGTAGGGGTTGCGGCCTCCTGTGATTGCCGGGGTGAAATCAGTAAATATGTAAAAGTGTGTTGACCGAAGTATTTTTTAATGGTGGTATCTAATGCGAGTTTATATAGCTCCAAGCTCTGTACTTATGACTGGTGTGCGGCCGGGGAGGGCCTGTGCCACGAGGATATTGAAGCGAGGTATGGATGGCTACTGTCGCCGAATACCTAGGTTCTGCTTAGGCCACACTGAGAACGTGTGTATAGACGGCAGATTGTTCTTGCGGGTCACACAACACGTTGCATATGTTGCAAAAATGAAATAAATTTGGGCGGTGACAAGTCCGCTTTTTTCTATTGTTCGCACTCTTGGAGATATAAATGAACTTACTCACTAGTTCATTCGTTAATATTTTTTTACTTATTTGTTAACGTTCGTGAATGTGATATTTTGTTGATTG
This sequence comes from Ixodes persulcatus, assembly GCA_013358835.2. Taxonomy (NCBI): domain Eukaryota; kingdom Metazoa; phylum Arthropoda; class Arachnida; order Ixodida; family Ixodidae; genus Ixodes; species Ixodes persulcatus. The sequence continues at coordinate 552,683 of JABSTQ010009270.1, read as the reverse complement.
AGCCGTTTTACATATCATTATCACAACCTAGCCTGGCTTTCAAAATCACCGCCAAGCTGAAGAACACGCCACCAAACACATTGACTATATCGTTTGCCTAATTAAACTGAAGACGCAAAGAACTTTAAAGCGGAGAAGGTCCCGTTGGGAGGACAAAGTCTTAAGTTTAGTTCTCACACTTTTGTCATCTTAATTCACAGAAACCGAAAGGACAGCAACGATAATGTCACCGTGACGAGTATCTGCTGTATACAATGCGGCAAGCGATGCAAATGGTAGCTTCGCGATGGAATCATAAGTCACAGTTGCTCCGCTGTTCCGTTCGTTTTTGCCGTTATGGTTGTTCTAAAGACAACCTCAGATATGTGAATCAGCTTTAAAATGAAGGAATACAGAAAGCGAACAAAACTACCAGACAAGCAGCACGTCAGAAAGGGCAAAGAGCAAATCTGTAGAAACAGAAGCTTCCGTAAGCGCACACAAAATTCTCTTGAATAATAACAAAGGACACGAACGTGTGCGCAAGGCAGAGAGGCACATGGCGTAAAAGAAGCGAACACGAAATATTTCGGAACGAACAAAAGATTAAATCCAAGCGGCGGGAAAAAACTAATATTGGGGTTCGTACCGTTCTCGATGCCGTGCGCTTGGCAGCAGTCCCAATCGCTTAGACTTTCGTCTTGGCTCACTCTCTCTTCCCGGCCGAATACATCGCAAGCCTTTAAAAGGAAATAAAGAAAGCATTGCACCAGAACGACGAAAAAGGGCTTCCAACCGCAACTCTTGTCTACCCGTCGTCGGGCGGTTCGTCTGGTTCATCTTCCCAATGGGCTCGGTGTTGTACCCATCACGGAAACTTCACGTGAATGAACTACGGACCTCGTTCCGTTAGAAGCCCTCTTGCTCCGTTTAATGAGCGCTTCCTTGCCTAGCACGCCAGCCTGCTTAGCGGCCATTGTTTGTTGAGTCGGTAAGGGTGCTCCTTCTGTGTGCATGTTTTTACGGGTTGGCGCTGCCGGCGCAGTTGCGAGAACTATATCCTACTGAACATTGATGATCCTGCCTTATTGGAGATGACCCTCGTGTTCGGTCGCCCCCCCCCCCCCCCCCCCAAATTGGATTGTGTTTTACAAAAAGGACAACCAAAATTCAGTGTCGTGCATGTGGTATGGAATCGACCGTCTGCTGCAACATATACAAGCGACAGTTCAACGTGCCTCTCCCCCAAGAAAATGTAATTTGATTTTGTCTAGTGTTGCCAGAATGCCGCATATCCTTTGGTTCGGCTTCTGTTTAAAAGAAGGAAGGAGGAAAGTTCACAAATCAAAGGAGACTGCGGGGTTATCTCTTTTGTTTTTGGATAAAGAGTTAGTTTAGAAAAAACGCAGAACTGTTTGTTGCACGTGCTGTTGGAGTACACGCTGTGTAATATTTGGCGCTTGCTTGGCAGAGGGAAAAACTATCTTGGGATTCCTCTTACCGTGGTATTCGAATTCGCTTGCTTACTAATGTGACCTAATTCTCAAACCTTATTGTAGAAATATGAATACCGCTATAACGGATGTTTCTTTATAAAACAAAAAATACACTATCGCATTTGGTTATTATACGATTAGGATAATCCATATGACTTCGGAAAAATAATTTTCCAGGGCCTTTGCAATTGAAATATGCCGTCGTTTAAGTTGGTATTAATATCTACTAAAACCGACTCTCTTTACGCTCTTGTGTTTATAAGATGCAATTCACAATGATAAAACTCTCCAATAAATAAAAATTCTGTGGCGTTACGACCCAATATTTTAGTGGTGTAGTTGTCCTTGGTCGGTTTAAAATGCAACCAGCAAATGTTTTATAGTTCTGAAGTACCTTCAGGAATGCACATAAATGATAGTTTTTGTAATGTCTGATTCATATTTTGGTTTATGCCTAATGAAGCATGATTAAACCTTCGGGTAATGCAGTAAAGGCTTAACCGTTTTTGATTTTTTAGTCTATCTGCAGTTGTTATGCAAAAGACCCAAGACGCAGGGTCTCTCGGAGGAGCACTGAACTATCCTTTTTTCCGCCATGATATTGCCACAAATGGCAAACAAAAAAAAAAAAAACAGAAGAAAACGAAATGGACTAAAGATTTATTAGGGGAGAACATGTGCCAGAAAATAAAAAGAGAAGAACACACGTCGAAAAACCAGCAGTGAGCGCCGACGACGGAAGCAGAAAGCGACGGTACGTCGGCCTAAAGGCCCGTTCACACTTGCGACAGTCGCTGGAGCGACCAGCGACTAGCGACTGGTTTTTGGTTGCGGAGCGACCAAAACAAGTAAGTAGCAAACCGATTTTGAGCAGTCGCTCCCCGACCGATTTCTCAAGTCGCAAAACCGAGTCGCTGGACGGCGGAGCCAATCAGAGTCTCGTAGGAAGTGATACGTGCGTTTGTTTACATCCGGCACTGTTTCCCGCGGGAAATAGCGACGCGCACATGGCTGCGGTCACTGGCAGGGAGTTCTCCGCGGAAGCTCTTATTAATGCTGTCAAAGACTATTTGTTTCTTTACAATAAGCGGCACCCCGACCACAAGGAACGGGGCAAAAAGGTGCAGGCCTGGAAGGAGATCGGCGACATTTTCGGCATAGCAGGTACGTACACCCGTGAGCGATATGAAGGTGAACAGCCCTCCTCTTGTTTTTGACGCTCCTGCAAGTTTTGGAACAAGCTCTGTTCCAGAAGAGGGCTAGAACGCAAAGTTTAGACCCTTGGCCACGTACCATTTGAGACGTTGAGAGTTAATATAGCTTTAGGGAGCCGTAAAACAGGCAAGAAACCAGGTAAGGTGTTCACCTTCATATTGCAGGCGGGTGTGCAATATCACGGTTGACGGAGCGCACGTATAGCCGTTGTTTTACGTTCCGAAGCACCATTACGTTTTTTTGTTTTTTCCTGCCGGCACCTTTGATCAGAAAAACCTTTCAGCCGGCTCAAAAAGTTGTTGATTATTACCTGTTAAGTTGGCAGCGAGCCTGGCGACTCGTCGGTCGCTCAATCAGGTGTGAACACTGATGGGCGCCAGTCGCTTGTCGCTAGTCGCTCCAGCGACTGTCCCAAGTCGCAAGTGTGAACGGGCCTTAACGGTTGGCTATCGCAAGAAAGAATCAGTAAATGAATCGGCAATACACCGCTCGGCTCTTTATCCCGTATGCTCGTCATCTCGAAACATTCGACCAAACTCGAATGTTCGGGAGGGAGCTAGGGCGAGAATGACTATAGTCCGTTGCAACCTAAGAACGAAGGGCGAGGGTAAGACGGGCCGGGGAGGAGGAAGCAGACGGAACGCTGGAGAAGAGAGGGGGAAACCTCCTTCTCTCTTTAGCGTTCCGTCTGCTTCCTCCTCCCCGGCCCGTATTACTCTCGCCCTTCGTTCTTAGGTTGCAACGGACTATAGACAAGTACATTCTGGCCTCCTTATCGCTTACGCTAGGGGAAAGAGTGCACGCGAATCTTCTAGATGAATGAAAAAGCGTATCTTCTCGATCTTGCACGCTGCAATATTGTGTCCATATGACGTATTCTTCCGGTGCCGAAGATAGGCACTAAGTAAGTTGTTGATTGTTGTTTTAAAAATATGGCACTTCTGAAGTTATATAACTGCACTGTAGCGCCTAACCACTTTCGAGCCACAGTCCCCTATAACCGAACGAAATATCTATCACCTATATATTTTCATTTATTTTTTTTTTATTTTAACACTAAACTGTGTGGTTATTGTTTGGGTCATTACATGATTATTGAATATTTGTTCGCCACAAAAATCAAAAGTAAAAAGAAAATGTGGGCATGAATAATTGCTAACACCAACTAAATTTCCTACAAAAAAAAAACGCTATAAAATTTGCCCTAATAAGCTGAGTAATTAATTGCGAGTATAGGCCTTTCCATCGCTATCACCCGGGCGAAAAATGCTAACTCTCCAAGCCGTGGATGCATGCGCAGCGTCTGATATACCGCACAGCAGACTGACAGCGCAGGCTCAGGCGGCGTTTCACACTGCAACAGACAAAGATGGAAGCGCGCAGAAGGCGATTTTTGCAAAAATCTATAGTCGATAGGCCGAAGACAGACATTGGTAGATTATACATTTCAGTGCCAAAACCTGTTTCTAAAATTGTAAAAAAGACAAGCAAATAGCTAAGAGAAGTACTGATAACAAATAAATTTTGACAAGCATTATTTAAACAAAAATATTCCTATTGCATCCGACCTCGTGGTACCCATCATTTTACCGAATCTCCTCCTCTGTAGTAGCCTTTCTTCAGCATCTCACTCATCTAACGTTTTATAAATGTCAATCATATTTAAAAATAAATCAATGCGTAATTAAGCCAGAATAACAGAAGACTTGTGAAACCTATAGCTGATAGGTTGCGGCATTAGTGTTGCTTTCGTATATAAACGTCCTGCAAACTTAAAATTATGTTTATTTGTTTACTTATAAGATAACTCTAGAGTTTAGTGGTCATTCCATAGAACAACCAAAAATCTGTTTAGAGAGGGGAGGCAAAACATGCGCAAGAAACGTGGAAGTGTACCTCACTTTGTGGCCCAAGTTTCACTATAAAATTAGCTAAGCCAAATACGTAATCAAAATTGTCACATATCTCGTTTTAAAAAAAATCGTGTGGAATCGGAAGCATTTCATATCGTCGAAAACTCGCACGTATAAATCTGTTACACAAATTTTATCGTCCTGGCTCGCTTCAAGACGTTTTCTCTCCGGCACCTCAATTTATTTTTCCATGCCAGGATCTCTTATATAAAGTTAAGCGTATCACACGCCACTTATATCTGTATGCACAATCATTCATACAGCGAACTGTAAACAGTTGAAATAACCTGCAAGCACACAGCGACTGAAGATGAACAAAAAAAAACTTCATGAGCTTATATGCACAAACAATAACGTTCTTTTTCTCCGGCCTTTTTATTTGTATCTTACTTTTATATAATATGCATCGTCAGGATTGATGAAAGAATAAATATGAAAAACTAGGATAACAACTATATCTGAAATGTGTAGTCGTGTTGTCGTAGTCTTGTATGTTTACTATCTTTGTCAATACTGACACGCACCAACATGCGCTTCGTTCATCAATACTTATTCACCTTTTCGCGTGTTTTTGTTTATTAACCCTTTCCCTACCATGGAGACCTGATTTCGTCCACAATGTTTACACCGCTTCCCCCGAAGACGAGCTGGACTCGTCCACGTTGATTCGGGCTCCAATAGCCCGAATCAACGTGGACTAGCGCAGGTCGTCCAATGGACGAACTGGGCTAGTCCACGTGTTTCTAGTGACCTTTGCCGTGGACAGATGGCGCTTCACGAAAAAAAAAAAAAACCTGGTAAATTTCTTAGTTTGGCAGGAAATTGTTTCAACGCAGGCAACAGGGGATTTAAAAATGGCGACGTCAACTTCTGGTCGCTGCGACAATAATGACGATCTTGCCTCAAAATTTGGGCGAAAACGAAGATATTGTGACGTCTCTTCAGATTCAAAAGACGAGGAAATGAATCTTTCATCAAACAGCGAGAGCAATGCAACTGAGTTATTGGACTTGAGCTCAGACGACTCCGATTTCGATATGGACATTGTGTCGGCGTGTCGGCAAGGACTAGAATCAATGTAAAAAATCTCCCTCCAGCCCCTCCACGTTTTGCGTTCACTTTGCGTGCAACGTGATGTGAACTGTCTGCAGTAATGCAGTGAAGGGAACTTTAGTCCCTTTTTCTTTTGCAGTGTGTTCAAAGATTTCTCATATAATAAATATTTTGGCATTTGTTTTTGGCCTTTGCATTGCATATAAAATTTATAGGGCACATAAAATATTCGGTATTTTCAAATCGTTTTTCTTTCAAACTTTTTGCGGTAGGCAAAGTGTTAAGGCGAAATCCCTATTTTGTCGCATTGCGCAAAAAAGTGGCATCGTTGTGGCCGAAAGGTGGTCATGAAAATACGTCATCAATCACGCACCGGTCAATCGTATGCACAAGGACGACACCGTCCTTGAGGTCGTCCTCGTTGTCGTCCCATACGTCGTCCTGGAGTCGTCCTCCTTGAGGTCGTCCTAGAGATCGTCCCAGACGTCGTTTTCGACGTAATTCTACAGGTCGTCCTCTAGGCGTCGTTCTCGACGTCGTCCGAGACGTCGTCCTTTAGGCGTCGTTCTCTACGTCGTCCTTGACGTTGTCCCTAATATCGTCCTCGACGTCTTCCTTGAGATTGTCTGAGAGGTCGTCCTTGGCATTGTTCTAGACGCCGTCCTTGACGTCGTCCTCGACGTCGTCCTAGATGTCGTACTATACGCTGTACCTGGCGTCGATCTCTAGGACGTCGTACTATACGTCGGCTTAATCTTTAATACGTGTAGAAAAATTATCGCAAATATCTTTCCCGCTTTACTATAATGCTTCCGCCTTCCTACACGTAAGCAGTCCTAAGTGTCCTCCTATATATATATATATATATTTTTTTTTTTTGCTGTCAGATTTACATTAATTACGTTCTGCATTATTTTGTACTCCGACCTCTCCTTTCAACCTTCATGTAATACCCTGACTTGGAGGGCCTTTAGAAGTATTCTGTATTAAAAAAAATTGAAATCTAAAGAAGGTAAGATCGTCTGCAGTACAGTTGACTTCAGTATCCGTTTAAACGCTCCATTCTCCATTTATCGTTGTTACAAGGAACTACTAGAGGCGCCTCTGCAAATCACGAGACGAGAAATCACCGACCTAAAAAGAAAGGACGTGCAGTTGCAGATCAAACCCGTTCTTGGCTTTAAACGCACTTTTCGTGTTTCTGCATAGGTCTGGGGGAAAGGGGGTAGATTGTCATGGGTGCTGCCCAAAAGAACACTAAATAAACAGAAATAAATAACCGTTTATTGGGGCGAACTTGCACAAAAAAAAGGGAACAGAAGATAACAGCAGAGCGTCGCGGGCGTCGAAGTTGGCGTAACAGCATGATCGAACGCTGGGCGAGACTGGCCCCGGCTGGCCACGCAGAACACCTTTTGTACCAGCATAGGTTTCTGGAACATTCGGCCTAGAACGTTCCGCGCGTAGAACATTCGTAACTCGATGCACGGCCGTGCTCGATGAGACGATAGAGTTTTTGAACCCGCGAAACGACAAGAAGAAAGAACAAATAAAACAATCTTCCGCTACCTGGAATAGAACCCAGATTCTCCGGGCGACAGTCAAGCATGGTAACCATTCGGCCACGTACGCGCTCGCTCTGCGACGCGCGTGGCAATATAGCCTGTATTTGGCGGTTAGACATGTTGCATGCGATATGAAACCTGCCCCGCACGATACTGCTGGTCATTTATGACCGTACGTGAGGGCCTACCGTGAGCTTTTCAGTCATATTTGTATTGTTCAGTGTCCGCATTAATACTTTTGGAAAGAAATATGAAACGAAACGCATACTATTTACTTATGTCAAGCGAGAAAATACAGTTGAAAAGAAAGGAAGGGCGCAATCAAACCTGTGAAGAATATACATACACACGCAGAAAAGTGTCTTAGAGACTGTGTGCGTGTGCGCGTGCGTGCTGGCCCGTGCGGGTGCATGCGTTCATGTGCGTGTGTGTGTGCGTATGCGCGTGCGTGCGTATTTTGCACGCGCGCGCGAGTGTGTTTGTGTGTGTGTGCGCGTGTGCGCGCGTTTGTGTGTGTGCACGTGCGCGCGTGCGTGCTTGCTTGCTTGCTTGCGTGCGTGCGTACGTGTGCGTGTGTGCGTGCGTCTGTGTGTGTCTGTGTGTGGTGTGTGTGTGTCCTTTTGTTTATCTGCAGTCTCGCGTTTTGTTATGTCAAAAAAACTGGTTCTTGAGCCTAAAGAGAAGAGAACATACACGGTGTCGCACATCTGTCCTGGCTATTCTACATGTGAGTACTGTTGCACGATAGTACTCGAACGCGCCTTCCAATTATTGTGGAGGAAGCATTAGCGCAGAATGCATAGCAGGCTGTACACCATCTAGATTACAGCTCCAAGAAGTGATCACGCCGATTTTATTTGTTCGGGCCTTTAAGAGAAGCTGAAAAACGTAACAAACATTAAGAGTGTATAAATATGTTAGACCCAAAAGAAAAGAGATGTGACAAAAGAACAAGGGTTCCTGCTTGAGGAATGTTGCACACTTTAAAAAAAGTTCAGGTATCTAGTATCGTCTAACTTCAGCAAAGTGCATCAAAATGCGAATGCTGAGATCTCAGAAAGGACGCCAATTGACGACATTTAATTCTACTCTGATTTCCGCTTTGATTGGCCGGCTACCATTTGTCACATATGCCTCACCCTTAAAATGATGTCACTTAGCGGGAGCTATGGCTAAGGCTTATTTACGACTTCGGGCAGTTGGCGTTACACTGAGCTTACGCTGACCACAGTATGTGTAGTCGGTTTCACTATTAGTCAGAGTGCAGTCAAAGCTACGAGGTAGGGAACATCAAACAGCGCTAAAACGCAAAGTCAAGGCACTCGTTGTCTTTTAGTATGTTATTTATCATCGGCACTGCCAATGAAGCGAGGACCATAGCCTCCTATACACTGACAAAGCCTGGCAGATCGCCATGAGAAGTGGCCGCCGATATGGAAACGCCGGAGCGGCTGACAACGGATGAGAGGAGAGCCACATGACTAGCCACACCGACTAGCCACACCGAGGTGTGGCTAGTCGGTGTGGCTAGTCATGTGGCTAAAATCATTTCACAAATGATTTTAGGTTAGACAAGCTGACGCCCGTTTTGAAAGGACAATTAGGTTGTCAGAAAAAAACATAGAGGTGCTTTGGTCCACTGCCACGTAGGCGTTGTTTATGACATTTCGATGGGAAGTGGTTTTTCGTACTAAGGACAAACCAAACGGTGTGTGCATGATCGGTATTGAGCACAACGAGCAGTAAAAATCCGCCCCACTCCGAAACAGCTATACATCTTGAAGATTCTGGAAATTTCGTGGCTTAGTGGAATAGTACAGCCGTGTCATTCAAAGAAAACAATTGCATAAAAAGAGTCCTCAATGAGACAATTAGGATAGCGTCTGTTGGCAACTGTGTAAGCCAGCCATCAATAGCAGTCGATGGTGTAACGAAGTAATGTTTGCAGTTGCAACCTGCAAATTATATTGTTTTTTACGATTGCATGCGTTTGGTAGGTGAACTCGCGGAAAGGTGGGCTTATGTACGTACACTGAAGACATGGTCCTTTGTTTCCAGTTTTCCCCTTGAACATTTGTTGTAACCGTGTGTGAACTCTAGCGATCTCAGGGCCGTGTGTATGTGGAGGGCAGTGTGGAAAGGACGGGTATAAAATAAGTTTTTGGAATAAAATTTAGTAGCTGTGTTCGAGACGTATTGTGTTTGTCATCTCTTAGTAGCCTCCGCCTTGGGTTTTAGAAATGTTTAAAAGTAATAACCACTTTCTATGGATGTTTACTGTTTTGCTATAGCTATTTCCGATACGTTAAAACTTACAACGTATCGCGAGTAGTTCTACGCGATAGCTTATGATAACATCCTTTTAACAAAAGTATTTTGGGAACTTTTAATAATATAGAGACAGCATGAAATGCTTCTCAAACACGTCATGTGCGTACATCAAGATAAATCATTTTAAAAGTACTTTCTCGTGTATTTCACAAATTTTACAACTTTATTGGGACTACATTCGCAAGCTCTACATCTGCCAATGTACAGTGCCACTGGATCTAAAAGCTCGCCTTGTTTGTGTGCGGTTTAAAAACAAACGAATGTTGTCTTAGAGGAATTTACTTAGGTCAATTTGCAATGAAACCAATCTATCACTCGAATGAGGCTATTCTGAAGTTTTTAAACAGCAATATGATTATCTGTGTAACACAATAACAGAACCGTGTCGTCGGTGTACTTAAATACTTTATTTGTTATGCAATTACTGTTAAGGTGATTTACATGTAAATAAAAGAGTAAATACGACGAAACGCAGCCTTGCGGCAACCCAGCTCTTAAGCATGTTTTACTAGTTTTATGGTATTTAATCACTTAATCTTGGGAACGCTCTCAAAGGTGCCCTTTTACAAGCGACACAAATGGGGCCCCAAAACTTGTACAGTTTAGTAATACAAAACATGACTTATAAAGTCTCACACTTTTTAAATATTCAGTAACACTGTAAAAGTTAAAAAACAAATTTACTCAATCCCGAATGTAAGCAATCACCCGCAGCAAACCCGTATTTCTGATCGGACAATGAGCCAAGATGTTCTATAAAACTGGTAATGGCTTTCAGGAGGCTTTTTCTCGAACTTGTAAAAGTTGCGAAAGAATCGGTGTGGGCGATAGTTTTACATGTCATTCGCTGTACCCCCTTGCATAGTGGTTTTACAATGGTGGGTTTCATTCTTTGTCGGCCTGCTTCCGGACACAATAATACCGTTCACATTCCCAATGTACATGCTTAAGTGTGTTTTTTCAGTTCCTTTGTAGTTTTTGTATATGAACTACGTCAGAGCCTGGAGACTTTAGATTTTTGATGGAAAATAAGGAATGTCGCAGTTCACGTTTAGATAACAAAGAGAGAAAAATTAAGGCTCCATTGTAAAGTGCAGCGTAACAACCACATAACCTATCAAGCACTACAAAATAAGTGGAAGCAAAAAAGTTGTTGACGTCATCAATTGTTTTTTTTTGTGTGTGTCTAAGAAGTACAAATGATTTTTTTATTATAATATCAATCGTACGTTTTTCGCTTTGCTTTGAACCTGATTAGCTAACTCCCATGTATGCAACCCATCTAAATGGTTTCTTTCAATATGTGCTTGAAATAAATGGGCTTGGAAGTAGGGACTAAGGCGCATGCTGTATTCCTACTGATTTGAAATGCGTTATCTAGTGTTACGTTGGTTGGCGAACGTTTGTAGTGTCTCAAAAGAAAATCATAAATTATACCCGAAAATACCTCATAATTAACCCCTTCGTGATCAGGTTTACGTCTTTGAATTCTCAGCATTCTTTTCTTTTTTTGCTGGTGACCAATTATTTTGATTATATTTCAACAAACTTATCTTACACATCTGGTGTTTCTACGGAGGTTAAACAACCGTTCCAGTCGTAGCTGCTAACTTCTTGATCAAGTTGGGCTTGGTCCTTTACTTTTATCCTCCTTTGCATCGTTATTTATGTTTTTGGGCAGGCTATAAAGTCGTTATCTTCAAATTTATCAGTTATACTGCGGCTTTTGCGGTGTTTTTAAAACACGAACATAATGTGGTCAATACAAGATGACAAAAAATTGTTGGTTAAAATAGTTTCCGAGAAGGTGCCAGTATAATAATTTTTATTCCGTAAATTTTCACCAGACATTAAGTAAGTCACATACAATCGAATGGAAAGAATCATGCGTAGATATATATTAAGTCGGCCGATCAAACGCAACTCACATATCGGGGTAAATCCCGTTAATGGCATTGTCCCACCTACCTGTTCGACAAATTATCAACTATGTGAGTTAAAAGCGCGTATTATTTGTAATCTATATAATTTCATTTCTTTACCGGGGTAACACTCTTGAGCACCCAGCTGCTCCTCTGGTTGCACCAGGTGTCTTATTAGGCTGCGAAATTATAGACTCTGTAGAAGGGGAACAAGGGTGACAAAATACAAACAAAAATCTCCAAACACAGGTGGGTGACTTGCGCGCAACTAATAAAAATCCGTCTGGTCCTGGTATTGTACCAGAGACTCTCCATTTGCTGTGAGTGCGTCACCACTGAGCTAACCAGGGGTTAGATGTCAGTAGAGCAAACGATTTTTAACATCTGCCACCAGTCTAACACAAAACAAGGGTCGTCTTCTTCTTTGTCTTCTTCTTGTTATGAGGTCCAGAGACGGTAAGGGAAAGCCGGGAGAGATGTTGGGCTCCTGTACGGGACAAGTCGCCACCCGGCAATCTAACAAGGGTCAAAGGTCTGCATTTTAAGATTATGATTATAACGCAATTAATGCGAAGATGCAAACGAACTTGCTTGTACTTTTGCATTAAATGAATTCTCATCTTAAAGGGCCCCTGAAAAGAAAAAGAAAGTTTTTTCTAAAACAGCCTAATTCGGGCACGCATGTCAAGAAATAAATTCTACGCGAAGATTTATTTAAAATTTAGCGCGCGAAGTTCATGACGTCACGGGTCATTCTAGAATGACCATCTCGGACGTGAAGGTGAAGCCTCTCCCACTCTTCTCCACGCGCCCGAAGTGCCGAGAGAGAAAAAAAAGTGGAAAGGAGGTGACAGCCGACTAAATCGCGTTTCGCGCCGTCAATATTGCTCTAAAAGCTTTTTTTTTTTTCGCGTAACGTTTATTTCTTGACACGCGTGTAACAACCAGACTCTAAAAAAATGTTTTTCTTTTCAGGAACCCTTCAAGAAAAAGGTTATGTTATTGGAGATAACGTGATAAGGCTGGCGAGCTGGTTAAAGTTAAACATTCGCCGCAGTGGGAAGGCAAAGAGGCAAAAGAGACAGAGTGACAGAGCAGTGCGCTTTCCGTTTTTTCATGATGTGTCCAACAACGTGATGTCTATCGCGGGGAGGTTCGGTGTAAAAGCACCTTTCACAAATGATCTTAGGTTAGACGAGCTGACGCCCGTTTTGAAAGGACAATTAGGTTGTCAGAAAAAAAACACAGAGGTGCTTTGGTCCACTGCCACGTAGGCGTTTGTTTATGACATTTCGATGGGAAGTGGTTTTTCGTACAAAGGACAAACCAAACGGTGTGTGAATGATCGGTTGAGTGAGCACAAAGAGCAGTAAAAAATTCGTTCCACTCCGAAACAGCTATACATCTTGAAGATTCTGGAAATTTCGTGGCTTAGTGGAATAGTACAGCCGTGTCATTCAAAGAAAACAATTGCATAAAAAGAGTCCTCAATGAGACAATTAGGATAGCGTCTGTTGGCAACTGTGTAAGCCAGCCATCAATAGCAGTCGATGGTGTAACGAAGAATGTTTGCTGTTGCAACCTGCAAATTATATTGTTTTTTACGATTGCATGCGTTTGGTAGGTGAACTCGCGGAAAGGTGGGCTTATGTACGTACACTGAAGACATGGTCCTTTGTTTCCAGTGGACCCCTTGAACATCTGTTGTAACCGTGTGTCAACTCTAACGATCCCTGGGCCGTGTGTATGTGAGGGCAGTGTGGAAAGGACGGGTATAAAATAATTTTTTGGAATAAAATTTAGCAGCTGTGTTCGAGACGTATTGTGTTTGTCATCTCTTAGTAGCCTCCGCCTTGGGTTTTAGAAATGTTTAAAAGTAATAACCACTTTCTACGGATGTTTACTGTTTTGCTATAGCTATTTCCGATACGTTAAAACTTACAACGTATCGCGAGTAGTTCTACGCGAGAGCTTATGATAACATCCTTTTAACAAAAGTATTTTGGGAACTTTTAATAATATAGAGACAGCATGAAATGCTTCTCAAAAGCTACACGTCATGTGCGTACATCAAGATAAATCATTTTAAAAGTACTTTCTCGTGTATTTCACAAATTTTACAACTTTATTGGGACTACATTCGCAAGCTCTACATCTGTCAATGTACAGTGCCACTGGATCTAAAAGCTCGCCTTGTTTGTGTGCGGTTTAAAAACAAACGAATGTTGTCTTAGAGGAATTTACTTAGGTCAATTTGCAATGAAACCAATCTATCACTCGAATGAGGCTATTCTGAAGTTTGTGAACAGCATTATGATAATCTGTGTAACACAATAACAGAACCGTGTCGTCGGTGTACTTAAATACTTTATTTGTTATGCATATTACTGTTAAGGTGATTTACATGTAAATAAAAGAGTAAATACGACGAAACGCAGCCTTGCGGCAACCCAGCTCTTAAGCATGTTTTACTAATTTTATGGTATTTAATCACTAATCTTGGGAACGCTCTCAAAGGTGCCCTTTTACAAGCGACACAAATGGGGCCCCAAAACTTGTACAGTTTAGTAATACAAAACATGACTTATAAAGTCTCACACTTTTTAAATATTCAGTAACACTGTAAAAGTTAAAAAAACAAATTTACTCAATCCCGAATGTAAGCAATCACCCGCAGCAAACCCGTATTTCTGATCGGACAATGAGCCAAGATGTTCTATAAAACTGGTAATGGCTTTCAGGAGGCTTTTTCTCGAACTTGTAAAAGTTGCGAAAGAATCGGTGTGGGCGATAGTTTTACATGTCATTCGCTGTACCCCCTTGCATAGTGGTTTTACAATGGTGGGTTTCATTCTTTGTCGGCCTGCTTCCGGACACAATAATACCGTTCAACATTCCCAAATGTACATGCTTAAGTGTGTTTTTTCAGTTCCTTTGTAGTTTTTGTATATGAACTACGTCAGAGCCTGGAGACTTTAGATTTTTGATGGAAAATAAGGAATGTCGCAGTTCACGTTTAGATAACAAAGAGAGAAAAATTAAGGCTCCATTGTAAAGTGCAGCGTAACAACCACATAACACTATCAAGCACTACAAAATAAGTGGAAGCAAAAAAGTTGTTGACGTCATCAATTGTTTTTTTTTGTGTGTGTCTAAGAAGTACAAATGATTTTTTTATTATAATATCAATCGTACGTTTTTCGCTTTGCTTTGAACCTGATTAGCTAACTCCCATGTATGCAACCCGTCTAAATGGTTTCTTTCAATATGTGCTTGAAATAAATGGGCTTGGAAGTAGGGACTAAGGCGCATGCTGTATTCCTACTGATTTGAAATGCGTTATCTTGTGTTACGTTGGTTGGCGAACGTTTGTAGTGTCTCAAAAGAAAATCATAAATTATACCCGAAAATACCTCATAATTAACCCCTTCGTGATCAGGTTTACGTCTTTGAATTCTCACCATTCTTTTCTTTTTTTGCTGGTGACCAATTATTTTGATTATATTTCAACAAACTTATCTTACACATCTGGTGTTTCTACGGAGGTTAAACAACCGTTCCAGTCGTAGCTGCTAACTTCTTGATCAAGTTGGGCTTGGTCCTTTACTTTTATCCTCCTTTGCATCGTTATTTATGTTTTTTGGGCAGGCTATAAAGTCGTTATCTTCAAATTTATCAGTTATACTGCGGCTTTTGCGGTGTTTTTAAAACACGAACATAATGTGGTCAATACAAGATGACAAAAAATTGTTGGTTAAAATAGTTTCCGAGAAGGTGCCAGTATAATAATTTTTATTCCGTAAATTTTCACCAGACATTAAGTAAGTCACATACAATCGAATGGAAAGAATCATGCGTAGATATATATTAAGTCGGCCGATCAAACGCAACTCACATATCGGGGTAAATCCCGTTAATGGCATTGTCCCACCTACCTGTTCGACAAATTATCAACTATGTGAGTTAAAAGCGCGGATTATTTGTAATCTATATAATTTCATTTCTTTACCGGGGGTAACACTCTTGAGCACCCAGCTGCTCCTCTGGTTGCACCAGGTGTCTTATTAGGCTGCGAAATTATCTTGTCGTCTTTTTATGCGAACATACGATTCACAAAAAAACTGTTTCTTACTAGTTATGGAACAGTCTCATCAGTCAAATCTGTGTCACTGTACTCAGAGCTTGTGATATTGACGATTCGTTCTGGACAACGAACACATGTTTGAAACAGACAGAATTTTACAGCGATAGCTGTAATGGGTTTTTCCCACCACTGGAAATAAGGTCCGTTGTTGATGTTGTAGTAATAGTCGATATTTTAGTTGCAGTAGTTGTTGACGTGGTTTAGGTTGTAGTTGGCCGTGAAGGCTTTCCGTCGTCGAAGTTGCTGAATTCTTGAGAAAAAATATGCCCGCCACAGATGAATTTCAACACGGGTCCTCTGGGTGTGAAGCGGGCGCGTTACCACAGAACCACATCAGAGCTTCTTATTTTTCTTATTTCCTGGTTTTCTAAAAGGACACATAACTTAATACACTTGTTAGGTCGAAACACTAAAAACGTATCAGCTGACTCTCTGAGGCCGCAGTCACTAAAAGTCCCTGAGGATGACTAGCTCCTCAAGCAGTGGCAAGCACTCAGGTTAAGGTTGCTGGGCATTGCACTACTCTTTTTAAAAGACATACATGTTCATCAACATACTTGTGTACCGGACGTATGTATGTTATTATCCGCGTGACGAACGTCCATGTGATACCGTCATAAACTGGTAATACTTGAAACATTGGTATATACTGATACATCTTCACCCTTTTCAGCAGGTAAAAACCAAATTTCGCGGGGAGTTGGAGGTTGGTCTTTTTTGAGGGTCCTTCAGAGAACGTCTAAAAAGAATACTGCATCCCTGCAGTTTAAAAGTACATGTTGAACTGTTTCCTTTTTTTATACCATAGCGTTTTTCAGTCCACACACCCGGTATTCTGTTTTCCGCCAGCCAAGCTTTAACGGGATGAGCGTTCAAATATGCAGTTAAAAAAAAAAAAAGGTTTTAGTGCCTGCTGCAACAACCATTCTCTTTACCCGTTTAGCACATCCTGCCATGGGCCTTCAAGAACAAGGCACAGTACAGGAGATTTGGAAAAAATGAATCTCTAAGGTCTCTCGCCAGACGTTCTCGCGACACCTTATACAAATATTCGTGAAAGAACCGAGTAGCTAAAAATTGATAAGCACTAACAACTTCTCTTAAATATTCGCGGACACTAGACACAAAGTCTTTGATTGTTGATAATAATATTTCAGGCAAAGTACTGCATAACCTAATTGGAACTGCAGTGCGCAAAAAAATATATATATATATTTTTTTTGGGGGGAAAAGGGAACCTGTTTACAAATTGTCTTATGAACAAATGAGATATACCGAGACAATCAGCTCTTGCTTAAAAAAAAAATGTTCTACTCGTTCGCTTCGATACAGGGCTCCAAACAGACATGTACACGTTACCCAAAAAAGTAACTAAATACCGCTACTCGTTACTCGCTCAAAAAGTAACTAAATACGTTACTCGTTACCGATTCTCAAAAGGAACGCGTGAGTTACCTCAAAAGTAACGAGTTACTTTACACGTTACTTTGACGACCAAATACACAACTGTTTTTGTTTCATGGTTTATTGTTTTCTTTTTAGTAGTCATTTCCCTTCAGCAGCAGCTGCCTGTAGAAGTTTTCATCAGTTATGTTTCCCCGCTTCCTTGAAAATAAATCTCCGGCGACGCTGAAGAGTCGTTCTACCGACGCGCTCGAAGGAACGGCAGTGTTGTGCTTCAGGAAGAGCTGGTGAATCTTCGAGAACTGCGCCTTCATTGAGGACAGCGGGTAATGGGTTATGTGCCTCCCCGTGTTTGCAACCTCCGGGTTTACATTCGGTCCGTACCCGTTTCTAGAAGGTTCAACCAACGAACCTGATTGTGCTCGCTGGGTGAAGGACATTCCCAGCTGTAGAGTTCAGTACAGCAACGTTTATCGCTGCACACGTCACTCGAACCGTTCGACTGACGTGTTCAGCGATATACGTTGCTGTACTGTCATACTGGTTAGTTGTTTTTCGGGTTGCCCATCTGCCTTTGTCACAATAGACGCATACTCAGGTTAGAATAAAAACAAGGCCGTTTAAGCGGTGTTGTACACGTTACTCCTCAAAAGTAACGAGATACCGTTACTCGTTACTTGGCCTCATACATGTACGTAACGCGTTACAAGTAACGAGTTACTTGTACCTAGTTACTATTTTCGGTAACGAGTAACGTGTTTCGTTACTTTTTTTAGAAAAGGAACGAGTAACGGTATTTAGTTACTTTGAAGGCCAAGTAACGAGTAACGGTATCTCGTTACTTTTGAGGAGTAACGTGTACAACACCGCTTAAACGGCCTTGTTTTTATTCTAGCCTGAGTATGCGTCTATTGTGACAAAGGCAGATGGGCAACCCGAAAAACAACTAACCAGTATGACAGTACAGCAACGTATATCGCTGAACACGTCAGTCGAACGGTTCGACTGACGTGTCCAGCGATAAACGTTGCTGTACTGAACTCTACAGCTGGGAATGTCCTTCACCCAGCGAGCACAATCGGGTTCGTTGGTCGAACCTTCTAGAAACGGGTACGGACCGAATGTAAACCCGGAGGTTGCAAACACGGGGAGGCACATAACCATTACCCGCTGTCCTCAATGAAGGCGCAGTTCTCGAAGATTCACCAGCTCTTCCTGAAGCACAACACTGCCGTCCCTTCGAGCGCGTCGGTAGAACGACTCTTCAGCGTCGCCGGAGATGTATATTCAAGGAAGCGGGGAAACATAACTGATGAAAACTTCTACAGGCAGCTGCTGCTGAAGGGCAATGACTACTAAAAAGAAAACAATAAACCATGAAACAAAAACAGTTGTGTATTTGGTCGTCAAAGTAACGTGGAAAGTAACTCGTTACTTTTGAGGTAACTCCCGCGTTCCTTTTGACAATCGGTAACGAGTAACGTATTTAGTTACTTTTTGAGCGAGTAACGAGTAACGGTATTTAGTTACTTTTTTTTGGTAACGTGTACATGTCTGCTTGGCCTTCAAAGTACCTAAATACCGTTACTCGTTCCTTTTCTAAAAAAAGTAACTAAATACGTTACTCGTTACCGAAAATAGTAACTAGGTACAAGTAACTCGTTACTTGTAACGCGTTACGTACATGTATGGCTCCAAATAAACCCGGGGAAAACGCGGTGTACACCTTCGATGTTGAAACGCGAACAGTGTAAAACCTTCATCATATAACGAATTTTGCAGCAAGAGAAGGAACGTATTACAAACGGATGCGCGAGCAAATATTGACAATTTATTGTCACTTCACTTGATCGCTTTTGCACGCAACTCCTTAGTTTCATCGTACCAGTATTGATCATTGTCGCGGTACTGATTCTGTGATACGCCAAGTAACCAAACGTGCCGGCAAGCCTGTTCATACAACCCGTTCAAAGACAGCTGGCTTTGAAGAGCAATTCCCGGGCCAAAAACCAACCCACTTTTCCCAGTGAGTGAGCTACTCGTTTAGTCACGAAACACCTGAGTTAGCTGAACAACGTTTTAACACTGTCTTTATACACAAAACTATCACAGCATCATCCGCGTAGGACAAAGTAAGAACCTTCGTATTTAGTAACCGTAACCCTCAAATAGAACTACAACGTATAATGATTAAACTAAAGGATTCCAGGAAGATACACAAAGTAAAGGTGAAAGGGGTGATTCTGTGGCACAGAAAATAAACGACAAATACGTTCCTTAGCACTTACTCACAAGAAAACGGGTGGCTCAAATCCTGTAGGACATGCAGAGACCATGCATCGAACAAAACTGACCGAACATTCACGTGCCCTAGAGTAGAATACAAAATTTCTTGTGACACACGACTGAAAGAATTTTTCTGAATAGACCTGCAACATTGCTACTTTTCGTTCCATGCTATCTTACAATTCTAAAATACTCCATGCGACGTGAACGTTTTTGACAATGTCTCGTCCTCTTATACCGCATATCTGGTGCGGGCCGATAATAACGCTTAGGACGCTCTGCAGTCGCTCCGCTAATACTTTCATCGAAAATCTCCTAATCAACGTTTGTCAAAGTAATTGGGTGGTATGAGCTTACACTAGAGAGTTTAACGTGATGTTTACACTTTGGTATAAACTACTGAAGGACGCTTAAGCTTCTCCTTTAAAAGGGGAACGCGAAAGCAGTGTAAGTGTGTCTGCGTGGCCAGATAAGAAATCAATTCATCAGCTTTCACAAAACACTACTCTCATCTTTTCTAAAAAAAAGTATAATCTAACAACGCAGATTGCTGTGACACGTTTATAATGCAAATGCCGCGATTAACAACCTCGGTGACAGAAATGCTTGAAGAACCACTAACAAGGTAGGAATAATAGATGGTTTACCTTTTTGTGAAATTCCCGATCTAGACGGAATAACTAAAGATCATATAAAAAAGTACAAGGTTGTAATATTAACTCTACTGTATGAGGTTGTTCAAGAGGGATATCAATGTAAAGCATTGCCGGCTTCTTTTCTGACGATGTTTACACTGGTCATACCTAAATCTGATGATGACGCCAAGCTTAGGAAAGCATCTGGATACCGGCAAATTACCTCGTCTAATGTCGATTATAAAATGTTCGCCAAAGTGATAGCGAGTTGACTGCAGAGCATTGTGCGTCAATTAAAAGGTGACCACCAAGCATGCGGAATTAAAAGCATATCAATACCGACAAATATTCATGTCGCACATAGCATTTTAGATTTCTGCACAGAGAGGGAAAGTCAAGCTGCAATTATTCAAATAGATCTCGAAAAAGCATTAGATCGTGTAGGGCATGATTTTCTTTTTGATATTTGGCTCATGTGAGTGTTGGACAAGTTATACTAGAAGCAGTAACGATGCCATATACTGGATGCTTTACGCGCTTGATAATTAATAACGCTGCAACACGCGGCTCCCTTATTATTTGGACTATACCTCGAACCTTTCTGCTTAAACCTTATTGCAAGTAAAAATAGCCACGAGATCAGCATACACTCCGTCGAGGTTAGTATATTAGCTTCCGCGGGTGATATCGCGGTTTTTTGTAGCGGTAAGTGGTAAGCGAAGCGCTTCGCATTGGGCATTCAGAGCTACATGGGCTTCTATCAACTGGGGAAAGTGTACTGGACTTTGGCATGGCAAGTGGGCCAGAAAACAGACTAAATATGAAGGCATTACGCAAGTGTCTTGGAGTGCCATTACGTCCTTATCGGGCCAGTGATTCGCATTGGTCAGAAATAACTGAATACCCGAACAAAAGAACCAACAAATCGGAAAACCGTGACTTGTCAAGTTTTTTCAAAAGAAACTGTGTGGAATATTTTTCTAATTGCAAAACGACGGTATGTACTGCAAGCTCTTCATTGTGCCATAGTAAACATTCAACGGTTTAACTATATTTGTAAGACATTTGTTTGTAAGTTGACATGGGAGTGGTTGCGACGTGATAACCTCTTCAGGTGAGTAGATCATGGTGAATTCGATTTCTGCCACTTGTTTGTTAGACAAATTAAGTCTATTTTTTTTCGTTTTTTTGCGGGATCAAAAATTTTATTTTATCCCGGTCATAATTCAAACTAAGCTGGCACCATTATCAAACGACCAATATTATCTCGTCTTTTGAAGAGCCGTTGTTAAGGAGTGGAACCACTGTGCGCTGCAGACCACAGCACCCGGACACCTACCATCCGCAAGCATGCCACGGCTCGAGAATTTTTCATGAACTACCATTGAAAGACTCGCGCAATCTTGAACAACTGGCTGCAGCCAAATTGCTGTCAGCACCACCTCCGGCTCTACCAATCAACGGGAGCAAAGGCTGCGCAAGCCGTGACGTGCATCAACGTCCGGATATAAAAAGGGAAGCGCGGTACCAGGGGAGCGCGCGACCAGAAGAACGCTCAGTCTGGTTGAGCCAAGAGCGACCATTCATCCCCACATCTTTTTAATTATATCATATCAAACCCTACACTTAATCGACGTTACTGATTTAACCTCCCTCCCACCGGAACCTAACACCGCTTACAAGGTTTCTAGGGTACCCAGAGGAGGCTGCTGACAAGGTGCGATTTTTTATTGAATATCTGTCTCGAGTCGCACGAAAGCGCCTCACACGGGACCCATTTGATACGTTATTCCCGGCACCTTTGTAGCGAAGGATGTATAACGATTTTCCTGGACAAGATGTCCACTGTCGAGTGAAAAAGATGCGCGTGCCACCGGTAGCAAAGATGTTTCTTTTTAAACACCCTAGTTCTACGTTACCAGTAAAAGTTTGGCTGGAGTCAAAATGCATCTTTTTCCCATTGTCTGTGAACAGTCGTCTCTGTAAACCGCCCGAAAGTACTGAACATGTAGGACTTTATTGACTGCTAGTACGCCGTCCTCTTTTAGGACGTTCTCCAGCGGACCCACAAAATGTCCGCTTGAGCACGTCCTGCTGGAGTACGTTTCAAGGCCCAGCGGACCTTGGAAAAGAACCGCTGGACACCGGACGGCAGTGCCGCCCAGCGGCGCCGAACGGCAGCACCGTTGCGGATAGTGTGGTTCGGCCTGAACGCGTTCAAAATAAAATCGATTGCGTACACAAAATCGAAGGCGGCAAAACGTTTAGGCGATACGCCTCAGTAAACAACATAGCAAAAACGGGGCAAGCTAATCCTTGAAAAATTTATAAAATTGCCCGCCTGGACCATCAGAACCGGGTGACTTTCTCGGCTTTTAATTGTGGACGGCCTGCTCGATTTGGCACAATACTATGGGCCTGACCAGCTCGCTTGTCCCTTTGCATTTGATTGCATTAAAATCGTACTATGGGTTGTTGGAATTTTTTTATGTCGTCTGCCAGCCTCAGCATTAACTGAAAATGCATAATTCGAAAGCCATCCTTTCTGTGCACGCGGTAAATAAAAATATATTTATAGCAATCCAGAAGCGCGCCCTTAAAGAAGTCTTTATCACTACAAAGAACCCCTTGGTACGAAATTTCGCTGACTTCATTCCTACTCGTGTATATTCGCTCCGCCTCTATCGCGCTTTTCGTTATCCTCGAGCGGTATCTATCGCGCTCGCAATATCGGCCGCTTCTACTGTTCGGTATCGGCAATTGCAGACGCTTCGTAACACTAATACTTTCGACGGGAAACACGCCCGACGATGTGATTTATTTTTGCATTAACTTACGTAGCAGATCATTGAACTCCTGTGTTGCTCTAATAATGCGGAAGCATTATAAACCAAATTAGGAGAAAATTCGGCGTCGTCAACTACTTGACCCAGCGATGGTACCAAAAATGGCCGACGGCGCAAAGAGCAAAAAACACGTCAATAATGCTGGAATTGGCGTCGATTTTCTCCGGAAGGTTCCTGCAAACAAAGTAAGTTAAATTAACACTTGTTGACTAAAGATGTGCCTGGTGCGTGCGTCATTGCACACGTCATGTCGCAGCCATCTGGCTGACTAAAGGTGTTGCCTAGGGCGCGCGTCATTGGGCACATGACGCCGCAGGGTCATTCCATGCCAAAGGAGACGACAATTTTCGTCATATTTTAGATATGCTTGAAAAAAATAATATGAATAAAGACAATTGAAAGTAAGAATGACTAAGTTTGAGAGTCGAATTACGTTTATTTTTGCTGACGTCATGCTCCAAAGTGCGGAGAATCGGAGAAAACCTTCTGTATTTCGAAAAATATCTGAAAAAAAGCTATTCTTACCACATAATCTTTTAAGTTTGCATGCATAATTTTGATGGCATTGTTAAGCTGATTGACAACCTCAAAGTGTCTTCATCATGTGGTATTGATAATATTAACACTAAGTTTCTAAAGAATACTAAAATTTACAGTGCAATTTTTCTTACTAAGATTTTTGAGCAATCTATTCTTACTGGTGCCCTTCCTGAAGATTGGAAAACTGGCGAGGTGGTTCCACTTCATAAATCAGGCGACAAACACTGCCCCGACAATTATAGACTCATTTCCATAACCAGTACTCCTTGTAAAATGTTAGAGCATATTATTTATTCACATCTTGTTAAATATCTCGAATCCAACTCTTTTTTCTCGTCCTCACAGCATGGCTTTCGTAAATTTCTTTCTTGTGAAACACAACTTCTCGTCTTTACTAACGATTTATTTTCATTACTTGATCATGAATCCCAGGTTGACTGTATTTTTCTTGATTTCTGCAAAGCATTGATAAAGTTTCTCACCAAATACTACTCTTCAAGCTTAGCAAACTCAACCTTGACCCTCAAATACTAACTTGGATTGAGTGTTTTCTTACAACTCGTTCTCAGTTTTTTCATGTAAATAACTCTAATTCTTCAGTGTCTTCTGTTACTTCTGGCGTCCCTCAAGGCTCCGTTCTAGGTCCTTTGTTATTCCTCATTTACATCAATGACTTGCCGTTGTGTGTCACATCATCGCTTAGTTTGTTCGCGGATGACTGCGTTATTTATCGTAAGATTACTAATGATTCTGACTCTCTCCTTCTTCAAAACGACTTAAATGCTGTTCTTGATTGGTGCAAGCTGTGGTCCATGACACTTAACACTAAAAAATGTAAAATAATAAAAGTGTCTCGCCGTAACACTTTGCCTTTTATCTATCATCTTGATAACGTTTTTCTCTAGAATGTGTGACGTCATATAAATACCTCGGTGTGCATATTACTTCTAACCTCTCCTGGCATATTCATATTAACCACATCATTGCTAATGCCAATTCTATGTTAGGCTACCTAAAACGTAACTTTTCTCTAGAGCCAGTTTCTCTCAAACTAATATTACTCAAATCTTTGGTTCGCTCAAAATTAGAGTATGCAGCTTCAATCTGGGATCCTGGTCAGACGACGCTCACTTCTCATCTCGAGTCAGTTCAGAACCGCGGCGCTCGTTTCATACTTAATAATTATCACCGTACAGCTAGTGTATCATCCATGAAATCTCTTCTCTCCTTGCCCCTGCTTTCTTTGCGCCGTAAGTGTTCTCGTCTATGTCTTTTCTATAAAATATACAATTCTAACCCCATTCTTAAAGAGAAGCTCTTTCTCGTCCCAGCTTACGTTTCTCCACGCATTGATCATCTGTACAAAGTCGGCGTTCCTCATTCTCGAACCTCAGCCTACCACGATTCTTTCATTCCTAGGACATCATCAGAGTGGAACCACCTTCCGGCGTCATTAATATTATTACCCTCGTTAGATGTGTTTAAAAGTGCTGTTACTAATTATTTTTGCGAAATTGACCCGTGACCTATCATGTCTTCTATTACTGTTTTGATGTGTGTTTGAGTTTAAAGATGTGTTTAAAAGTGCTGTTACTAATTATTTTTTGCGAAAGTGACCCGTGACCTATCATGTCTTCTATTACTGTTTGTTTTTGTTTTTTTTACTCACTCCCCTCTGTAACGCCCCCAGGGCCTCGAGGGTGTGTAAATAAATAAAAATAAAATCGATCACTAATATATTCTATCTTACCTCTAAAGTAAAACAACTTACGCCGCCATTTTGGGTCCAGACAGGCACTCCAAACCTAAGCAAATTTAAAAAAAAATTTAATTTGTTTTAGTAAACTTGAAATTAAGATTGGACTACGAAACTTTTTTTTTTACTTATTTCTCTGAACCTTATGCTTGACTGGGTTGCATTACGATCATAAAAAATTATTCGAACAGTTTTTAATTAAATGGTGAATATGTCACTTTCTTCAAAAACAGCCCTATAGAAGGTAAAAAAAAGCCTTGTGGGCAACGGTGCTCGCATTTTCTGAAATAGCCGAAAGGTTAACCGACCCAATCTGTTCAACACATCAAAAAATTGGAAAAGGTACTTTTTGTTATTTTGGAGAAATTATATTTTTTTTTAATATGAAGCAGAACGGCAACGCCTCCAGGCGCCCACCTCGTCGGCAACGCACGCCGTCGTCTGCTACGTTCGAGTGAAACGGGGTACTTAATTTCGTTAATTATATTTCTATAGCTAAATCTGAGGATCTTGACATTATGACATGTCTATTTATAGTGACTAGAGAGTGCTTTTTTTTTGCTTTAAGATCTATGTCCGGGTGCGCTTGCAAGTTGAATAGCGACAACTCGAAATATTGTTTGGGATACTTTTTATTAAAGGCAAAACAAAGCACATGTGTAGCTCACCGGCGTTTTTGTTTCTTCTTATGTAAATAAATATAAAATATAGTCCAGAATTACTATATCACATTTAGAATATCAGTGTTTTATTAGCTTTCAGTTCATGTCATAGGCTAGAACACTGCGAACGTCTGGAACGTCACCGGTATGATCCGTCTGCTGCGAGGTCTTTAAATTCGCATGCAATACTCTTCTGCACGATGAATGTGGGTATTATTTTAGCTACCACGTAATAATAATCTTTTGGCACGCTAATTTGAAGGTTTTAATTCCAGTTTTCATGTGCTCAGGTGACGGGAAACAAAGTCGTCGTCTGCTAACCGAGTTTGTGAATGCAGACGGTTCGTCAGAATTGGTTAGCAGACGGCGCGTCTTCACTTTTTGGTCATACTGCGTTTGCTTGTAAACAAGGAAATAGTGGACGCGGGAGATCGTCAATGATGCCGAGCGATAACGGTGATTTGGCTTCCTCTTCAACGAAAAGGTATTGAGGTGCGAATACATAGTGAAACTGAAAAACAGACAGTGAAAAATTGGAAGAAGCAGAACATTAAAAGTGGATATTCAGGCCAACGGACGTTCGAAGGTTATAACACAACAGAAGCATGTTGCGTGTTTACCGCTTGTAAAATATATGTCTATCCTATATAAAAAAAAAGTTCCGTGTTTTGCCCCTATCGAAAAACCCTCAATATGAGTATTTGCTTCCTCTTTCTGGTATATTGAGTTCTTATCTGAGTGACATCTGTACCCTATTTAGGCCTCGGAACAGCACCAGTGTAAACATGTAGGATTAGAGTTGCCCAGAAACAATGTCATAACTGATAGTGCATAAGAAAGGAGGCTCATTTTAGAACAGTGGGTTTACATATGCCAAAATTCTCTTTAATTGCAGTTCCATTGATTCCGCAGCAGATTGTTCGTTTGGCCCAGGAAGTTGCCATCTCAAACACTACGTACGAACAACGTGGGTCAAGCTGTTTTCAGACTTGCCACAAGACCAACAGGATGTTATTTGTCGTCGTGGAAAAAAGACTCAAGCCTACTGTCACGGATATATGTGCACACCATTTTTACATGTACGTTTCTAAGTTCACGACCCACACCACTTCCAAGCTGTGCGTGGACCCCTTCGCGGAACACAGAAGATCATGCCGCGGAACTTCTGTTATTTCTAACACTTTGGCTCAAAGGCTGATATCTCTCGGCTTAGTTTCTGGTGACAGGTTATGTCCCAAATGTTATATGAAGTGTGCAAATCTGAAAGAGGAACCTGAGCTCGACAGCGACAGAGCAGCTACAATGTCATCCGGGGAGGATGTTGAGGATACACCTTACAGCCCCACAACAGAGGCCTCAGGCAGCAGAAAGCGTCCCGCAAAGGACCGCGAGAGCCCTAAGCCGCCCAAGTGCAGAAATCCGGATTCAAATTCCTGCGTGGATGCAAGTGCCAGTGTCGATCTGAATATGTCACAACCTGAAATTCCTGGAGATGACAAATCATTGCTGCGCTATTATAAGTCTTTCGTGGGTAGCCTTGGAAAAAAATTTCAAAGCTCGAAGTCCAGACAAGAGACGCTGTTAATTCTTGCACTATGCCCGCCATCTTAGACAATATCCGAAACTAGTGGATATTTTGGTTGCGGCAAGAAGATAGTTCGATCTGCCAGACGACTCCGAGACACGAGGGGAATTCTCGAAAAACCCGATCCACAAAAAAATCGCCCACTGTCCTCCGCAGTGAAAACCTCAATTGAGGCCTTTTACCAAGATGACAGGATATCATACTGTCTTCCTGGGATGAAAGACGTCATGAAAGGAAACCAAAAGCGGCTTCTTTTGTTGAATATAAAGGAAGCTTTCATTGAATGAAAGAGGAAAATCCAGACCTGCCAAGCTCTTTTTCAACCTTCGCATACCTGCGTCCCCCCTGGCGTGTGTTAGCAGGCTCAGCTGGAACACACTCTGTTTGTGTGTGCGAGTACCATCAAAACGTCAACCTTATGCTGTATGCACTGGGAATAAAAGAAACCTGTGGCGAGCCTATGGGTGTAACCGTTTGTTCACTCGAAGAAGAGAGCTGCATGATGAAGACCTGCTCGAGATGCCCAGGACCGGAACCGCTAGAAACTTTTCTCCAAGGCAAGACTCCCGAAGACGACGAAATAAAGTACAAGCGGTGGGTTCACTCGGAGAAGTGCCTGCTCATGACAGTTGTATCGAGTACCACAGAAGTAGTGGGAGAACTCCTCGAAAAGCTGGAGAACTTGAAACGTCATCACTATGTGAGCAAAGTTCAGTCAAATTATCTTAGGTTTCTAAAATCGACACATCCACCAAAACGAGGCAATTGTCATCATGGACTTTGCAGAGAACTACAAATTCATCGTTCAGGACGCTGCGCAGTCCTTCCATTGGAACAGCACGCAAGCGACACTTCATCCTGTTGTTGCCTACACTCGAAGCATGAAGGAAGGAATTGACTCGTACACTACTCATTCCTTCGTGGTTGTGTCCGACTCTCTTCAACATGACAACGCGGCAGTGCATGCATTTCAACACCACTTTCTGCATGAACTCAGAAAACAAAAAGCAGACCTCACAAAAGTTCATTATTTTACGGATGGCGCTGCTTCTTGGTATAAGAACAGGAAAAACTTCCTTAACCTCTGCTTTCACAAGGAAGATTTTAAGTTGGAAGTGACGTGGCACTTTTTCGCCACATCTCATGGAAAAAGCCCTTGTTATGGCTTAGGCGGCACTATAAAAAGGCTGGCTAGCAAAGCTAGCATTCAAAGGCCATTTGACAGTCAGATCACCACAACAAAAGATCTTTATGAATGGGCGAAGGCTTCAATGAAAACTGTAAACGTCTTATGGGTTCCAGATAGCGTCGTCACAGCTGAGAGACAAAGACTCAGCAACCGCTATGAGCAAGCAAAAGCCATACCAAACACACGTCAATACCATTATGTGGCACCTATAGGGCACGGGCATGTGGTTGCTAAAATAACGCCCACATCAAACGTGCAGGAAGAGTTCTTCGTGCGACGCTAAAGACATTGCAGCAGAAGGACTATACCGGTGATGTTCCAGATGTGTGCAGTGTTCTAGACTATCAGGTGAACTGAAACCCAATGAAACACTGATATTATAAATGTGATATAGTATTTCTGGACTATATATTACATTTATGTACATAAAAAAAAGAAATATCGGTGAGCTACAAACGTGCTTTGTTTCGGCTTTGATAAAAAGTATCCCAAACAATATTTTGAGTTGTCGCTATTCGACTGGCAAGCGCACCCAGACATGATGTTAAGGGCAAAACTAATTATGCATTCTCTAGTCACTATAAATAGACATGTCATAATGTCAAGATTCTTAGTGTTAGCTATACAAATATAATTAACGAAATTAAGTTCCCCGTGCAGTGTTTCACTCGACCGTCCTAGACGGCGGCGTGTGTTACCGACGAGGTGGACACCTGGAGGCGATGCCGTTCTGCCTCATATTTAAAAAAAACAATTTCTCCAAAATGTCAAAAGGTGCTTTTCTAATTTTTTGATATGTTGAACGGAGGGGGTCGGTTAACCTTTTGGCTATTTCAGAAAATGCGAGCACCGTTGCCCACATGGCTTTCTTTTTACCCTCTATATGGCCGTTTTTGAAGAAAGTGACATATTCACCATTTAATTAAAAACTGTACGAATATTTTTTAATGATCGTAATGCAACCAAGTCGAGCATAAGGTTCATAAAAATAAGTAAAAAAAGTTTCTTAGTCAAATTTTAGTTTCAAGGTGACTAAAAAAATCAAGAAATCTTTAAAATTTGCTTAGGTTTGGCGTGCCTGTCTGGACCCAAAATGGCGGCGTAAGGTGTTTTACTTTCAAGGTAAGATAGAATATATTAGTTATCGATTGCATGCAAACTTACAATTATGTGGTAAGAATAGCTTTTTTTCAGCAATTTTTCGAAATACAGAAGGTTTTCTCCGATTTTCCGCACTTTGGAGCATGACGTCAGCAAAAATAAACGTAGTGCAGCCCTAAAACTTAGTCATCCTTACCTTCAAACGTGTCTATATTTA
Source organism: Ixodes persulcatus (assembly GCA_013358835.2). NCBI lineage: Eukaryota > Metazoa > Arthropoda > Arachnida > Ixodida > Ixodidae > Ixodes > Ixodes persulcatus. The sequence continues at coordinate 522,844 of JABSTQ010009270.1, read as the reverse complement.
TATTATTTTTTTCAAGCATATCCAAAATATGACGAAAATTGCCGTCTCCTTTGGCATGGAATGACCCCGCAGCAAATTGGGAGGAGGTGGCACCACGTCATGAGTGTATAAAATGAGCGTGCTGCCTCCCACGCGTCACTTGCTCTACGAATTTTCATCGGTGCTATTTCTTAACGTATACGTCAACACCCACCAATCAGCTGAAATAACTTTAATGCGTGTCAAAAAAAAGATGACCGCATCTCCACGTGGTGAATGATGTTGATTGGGACGAAGCTCTGGTGGTGCTGATGATACTGATTTTATTGTTCATAGGTAGTGCTGATGGTGCTGATTTTTTTATTAGTGCTCATAGGTAGTGCTGAGTTCCGGTTTTCGTTTGGACTTCATTATTACTCCTTTATGGTCGGTGAAATGCAGAGCCAGTGGTTCTTCTAGCGGATCAGCTTGGATCCGCTAGAAGCCGTGGGAACGCATCTCCACCGCTTAAGTATACGGTCCATGTCAAAAAGAGAATGTGTGGTATGGAACATGGTTATATACGCATTTGAGCATTTGACCGCAGCGCCCTCCCGTCTATAAACGTTGAGCCAATGCCTGCAAAGTTTAACGCGGTTATATACGCATTTCACCGTAGCACCTTCTCCTGTATAGACATCGAGCGGCTACATGCAACGTTTCATACATGACATCCCCAGCTCTAGAGTTACTACCACATCTCAGAGCCCCCTACTCGTCCCGCAGTCGTGGCCGAGTGGTTAAGGCGATTGACTAAAAATCTATTGGGGTCTCCCCGCACAGGTTCGAATCCTGTTGACTGCGCAAATTTTTTTTTCTCTTTTTTTAAAAAGACAGATGGAATGGCAATCGATGAGAGCACGGACGGACGGACGGACGGACGGACGGACAAGGCTAGACCCTAAGGAGCTTCGCCCCTAGAACATAAATCGAAATTATTTCATCAAAGGCCTCCCTATTGGAAAGACCAGTTTGAAAATCTAACTGGTCACACTGGTATTTAAACAGGCCAAACTGGTATTTGGTCTGGTCAGACTGGTCTAACTGGAAATCAAACTGGTGGAACTGGTAGTCAGACTGGTCTAACTGGTAACCATATTGATCTAACTGGTCACCAGATTGCCTTCTAAATGGTAACCAGATTGGCCTGACTGGTCACCATATTGACCTAACTGGTCACCAGACTGGCTGAACTGGTAACCAGATTGACCAAACTGGTCACCAGATTGGCCGAACTGGTCCAACTGGTAATCAGATTGACCAAACTGGTCACCAGACTGGCCGAACTGGTCCAACTGGTTACCAGATTGACCAAACTGGTCACCAGATTGGCATAACTGGGTACCAGATTGACCCCTCTTTTTCACTTTATTTGTAGGAGTGTGCGAATTGGATAGAGCAGAGTCATTCGTAACCTTCACTGTGCAAAATAAAGTCACAACAAACGGTTCTGTTAACAATGTTGAAGCTATTTATTTGTGATATATGTTCTACCATCTCACGATTGTCACAGGGCGACATGGTACTACCTTACAAAAATGAACAATGAGTTTCAGTTGAGCTTCTAATGTGTTTTTATAGAGTCAAATGAAACTCAAAAGAAACTCAACGTTAAATGAGTTTTATCATTACAAAACTAATACTTATTCTTTTGATTTTACTCATTACACATTCAAATGAGTGTTATCATTACCCACTCAATATATATTCTTTTGAATTTACTCATTACAAATTCAAGTGAGGTTTATCGTTACCCAATCAAATAAATTATTTTGGGCTTACTCATTACACATACAAATGAGTGTTATCACTAAGAACACAATATCCATTATTTTGAGTTTACTCATTACAAATTGCAACGAGTTTTATTGTTACCGACTCAATATCCATTCTTTTGAGTTCACTCATTACAAATTCCAACGAGTTTTATTGTTACCCAGTCATTATCCATTCTTTTTGAGTTTATAAATGTACTGATTACTCATGCAAATGAGTATTATCATGAAGAATGCAATATCAGTTCTTTTGAGTTTATCCATAGACACTCAAGTGAGTTCTACCATAAGGCACCCAATTGACATCAGCTGATTCACAGTGGAGGAATTTGATAAAGGCAAAGGTGAAGATAATCATTAATGCAGATTGCCTGCTATTCAGAAGACATTCTCCTCTAATAAAGTCATGCTCAAAATTGCAATCCAATAACTTCTCATATTTATTAACCATTTATTAACCCTTCTATGAAATCAAAACATATTCAATTATTCCCCTTCTCAACTATAGTCCGTTGCAACCTAAGAACGAAGGGCGAGGGTAAGACGGGCCGAGGAAGAGGAAGCAGACGGAACGCTAGAGAAGAGAGGGGGAAACCTCCCTCTCTCTTTAGCGTTTCGTCTGCTTCCTCCTCCCCAGCCCGTCTTACCCTCGCCCTTCGTTCTTAGGTTGCAACGGACTATAGCACACTGTCTCGGGCGATCAAAATGACACAGCGATAGACATAATGACTCAATACAGCATCTGCTCCCAAACTTCCCTACGCGCGCAATCCACTAAAATATAAAATATATCCTTCCACGACCCCGCCCCCTCCTCCATTCGCATTTGGCTAGACCACAAGTCTTACCATCTCAGTGCATAAGCAGTGACATATTGAAATTGACTCTGAAATTTAGTTTCTCAGGTAATACAGGTAATTATAACAGTTAACAAATTTAAAACCATTGGAAAAAAAAGAAACAAGCCAGCAGTTGTTTTGCGACACTCCACTAGATCAGTCACGACACCCCTGGGGTTCGCGCCTCACAGTTTGGGAAGCACTGCTGTTTAATATTACAAATACAGAGTGCTGCTTAGAACATTTTTCAAAACACTTATAAGTAGCAAATGTTGATTTAATACCGCGCGAAAATTTAAACCAACTATCACACAATCTCACGGAAACATAATCCCAAGTTTCCACAGAATAAAAACCAGTAAGAACAAGACACAATACACACTAGGCTGATTAATTAACTCTGAGCTGTCATTTTGTTTGAATTCAATACACATGAAAATAAAAGGGGAATAGGAAAGCCAATAGGCATACCTTTTGGTCCTATAGGAGGTTGGACTGCTCCCATAGGGAATTTATCGGACCATTAGGAATGTGACGACATGATGGAGCTTAAGACAAGGACAAAAGGGGAGACTAGACAACACGGAGCGCTCCTTGTTGTCTAGTCTCCCCTTTTGTCCTTGTCTTAAGCGCCATCATGCCGTCAAATTCCCAGTACCAACTAGCCCAACAATCTGCATTGATTCATTAGGAATGAAATGTTTTGTTGGCCAAACAGAAAATCGAGGCCAATTGTGCATGTATATTTGAGCTATAGGAACCAATTAGACGTATGCCTGTCAGAACGATGTAAATGCATATTGGACGCAAAATTGAGAATCGGATCAATGGGAATATGTTTCTTTGCTTTTGGAAAGTTGTTTTTGGACGAAGCTGATATATTTGTCAGACATCCAACTGAGGTAAAAATAGTCCCTGTCAGAAATACACCGGCCCATTTGATGCATGTGTAATGTAGCCTAGGCTGTATGATGCAAATATCTGTTCCACGTCCAAAGAATGTGTTGCTAGAATTCCAGTATGTATAAAAGTACATTAGTCAAGTTAATTATGCGACAGAGTTACGCTTATTTTTCAATAATTTCGGATGGCAAAAATGGTTTCAGCCCAGGCTGCAACCATTTTTGGTTTCAGCCTTAGCTAAAACCAAAAATTATTAATAAAAATAATTATTAACAATTATTAAAAATTATTAATTATTAATTATTAATTACTATTAATTAATATTTATTAGTAATTATTAATAATTACATATAATTACTAGTAATTTACTAATAATTACTAATAAATATTAGTAAATTATTAGTAATTTACTAATAATTTATTTGTAAATTCTTAGTAAAATAATTTACTAATAAAATACTGTAAGCTGAGTGTAAATTAAAAGTAATCTCCACAAAAGAATAAAAAAATAAATTTACACCCTACTGCATTGCACCCGAAACTAATAGTGCGTCGGTGCTAGTTGTGATTTACACATTTATTTCCTGTGCTTATAATAACTGTATTCACTCTCTCTTACTCGTAAGTTTCTTAGGACATATTTACGGCGCACCTCTATCGCGATTTGGTCAGTTTCGGTTTTGGTATTGTAACTTTTACTGCTTTCGGTTTCGTATTGTCAGGATCGCGTCTTCGACGCGATCGTGACATTGGTAGCGACACCAGTGTCAGGATCGCGTCTTCGACATTGGTAGCGACACCAATGTCAGGATCGCGTCTTCGACACGATCCTGACATTGGTAGCGACACCAGTTCTTTCTTTTTTTCTTTTTTCGGCATGGTTGCGCGACCGTTGAGACCGTTGCGTTGGGTACATGTGTTTCGCGGGATGGAAATGCCTTTACATGGAAATGTGCTAATTTAATCAAGTTTATCTATCTGTGAAGTATCGTCTTGTGATGATTATGTTCAAGAAGAGCGCGGAAGACCGGCTACGCGACAGAACGAGCAACTCAACGCAGTTGGTAAGCATGCTTCTTTGTTTGCATTGTATGTAGACGCCTTCAACGAGAAGTGAACATTAGGGAGTTTTAGAATAACGTCCGTAACCCCAAAGAAATGACGTCTTCGCTGTTGTGCATGCGCAGACCCAAAACAAGCATTCGGACTCGAGCTTTGGGCCCGTTATTTCTCGAAAATAGCGTGGGTACCGCAAAAGGCGGCGCCCACGACATCTCTGTTGATCGCGTATTCGACGCCGTCGCCCGCGCGGGAACTGCGTGAGTCGCACTCGGCGCGGTCGGTATGGTCGAAGGGTATTGAAAACGCCATGGATCGCTAGAAAACGCCACGGATCGATAGATACTCAAGTGAGTTCTACCATAAGGCACCCAATAGACATCAGCTGATCCACAGTGGAGGAATTCGATAAAGGTAAAGGTGAAGATAATCATGAATGCAGATTGCCTGCTATTCAGAAGACCTTCTCCTCAAATAAAGTAATGTTCAAAATTGCAATCCAATAACTTCTCATATTTATTAACCATTTATTAACCCTTCTATGAAATCAATACATATTCAATTATTCCCATTCTCAACTAGCACACTGTCTCGGGAGATCAAAATGACACAGCGATAGACATAATGACTCAATACAGCATCTGCTCCCAAACTTCCCTACGCGCGTAATTCACTAAAATATAAAATATATCCTGCCACGACCCCGCCCCCTCCTCCATTCGCATTTCGCTAGACCACAAGTCTTACCATCTCAGTGCATTAGCAATAACATATTGAAATTGACTCTGAAATTTAGTTTCTCAGGTAATACAGGTAATTAAAAGTTAACAAATTTAAAACCATTGGAAAAAGTAAAAGAAACAAGCCAGCAGTTGTTTTGCGACTTCGATAGATCAGTCACGACACCCCTGGGGTTCGCGCCTCAGAGTTTGGGAAGCACTGCTGTTTAATATTACAAATACAGAGTGCTGCTTAGAACATTTTTCAAATCATTTATAAGTAGCAACTGTTGATTTAATACCACGCAAAAATTTAAACCAACTCTCACACAGTCTCACGGAAACATAATCCCAATCATGATGTTTTAAAATCCTGAGACTGGGAAGGAAAATTAAGAAAAATTGTAAGACAGAAAAAGGGGACAGGACAAACGTCCTGTCCCCTTTTTCTGTCTTTGTCCTGCCCCCTTTTTCTGTCTTACAATTTTTCTTAATTTTCCTTCCCAGTCTCAGGATTTTAAAACATCATGATCAACATACACCAGCTCGCCTGCACCTTGACAATTTTTTTGATAATCCCAAGTTTCCACAGAATAAAAATCGGTAAGAACAAGACGAAATACACTAGGCTGGTTAATTAACTCTGAGCTGTCATTTTGTTTGAATTCAATACAAATGAAAATAAAAGAGGAATAGGAATGCCAATAGGCATACCTTTTGGTCCTATAGGAGGTTGGACTGCTCCCATAGGGACTTTATCGGACCATTAGGAATTTTTATCAGTCAAACGAAATGTTTTGTTTGCCAAACAGGAAATCTAGGCCAATTGTGCATGTATGTTTGAGCAATAGAAGCCAATTAGACGTATGTCTGTCAGGAGGATGTAAATGCATATTGGACGCAACAATTGAGAATCGGATCAGTGGGAACACGTTTCTGTGCTTTTGGAAAGTTGTTTTTGGACGAACTTAAGCTCCTATATTTGTCAGACATCCAACTGAGTTAAAAATAGTCCCTGTCAGAAATACACCGGCCCATTTGATGCATGTGTAATGTAGCCTGGGCTGTATGATGCAAATATCTGTTCCACGTCCAAAGAATGTATGGCTAGAATTCCAGCATGTATAAAAGTACATTAGTCAAGTTAATTATGCGACAGTGTTACGCTTATTTTTCAAAATTTTCGGACGGCAAAAATGGTTTCAGCCCAGGCTGAAACCAAAAATTATTAATAAAAATAATCATTAACAATTATTAAAAATTATTAAAAATTGATAATTATTAATTAATAACAATTAATATTTATTAGTAATTATTAATAATTACTACTAATTATTAGTAATTATTAATAATTACTAATAATTATTAGTAAATATGAGTAATTAAAAGTAATCTCCCCAAAAAATAAAAAATAAATTTTCTCCCTACTGCATTGCACCCGAAACTAATAGCGCGTCGGCGCTAATTGTGATTTGCACATTTACTTCCTGTGCTTATAATAATAACTGTATTCACCCTCTTTTACTCCTAAGTTTCTAAAGACATATTTACGGCGCCCCTCTATCGCGATTTGGTCGGTTTCGGTTTCGGTATTGTAACTTTTACTGCTTTCGGTTTCGTATTGTCAGAATCGCGTCTTCGACGCCCCATCGGTAGCGACACCAGTTCTTTGTTTTTTTCACTCGCGACCGTTGAGACCGTTGCCGTTGCGTTGGGTACATGTGTTTTGCGGGATGGAAATGCCTTTAGACGTGGAAATGTGCTAATTGAATCAAGTTTATCTATCTGTGAAGTTTTGTCTTGTGATGATTATGTTCAAGAAGAGCGCGGAAGACCGGCGACGCGACAGAACGAGCAACTCGACGCAGTTGGTAAGCTTGCTTCTTTGTTTGCATTGTAAGTAGACGCCTTGAACGAGAAGTGAACACTAGGGAGTTTTAGAATAACGTCCGCAACCCCAAAGAAATGACGTCTTCGCTGCTGTGCATGCGCAGACCCAAAACAACTACTCGGACTCGAGCTTTGGGCCCGTTATTTCTCGTAAATAGCGTGGGTACCGCAAAAGGCGGCGCCCACGACATCTCTGTTGATCGCGTCTTCGACGCCGTCGCCCGCTCGGGATTTGCGTGAGTCGCACTCGGCGCTGTCGGAGTTTCAGCGAATATAGGGGGCGCTCCGATCGATCCAACATGGCGGAAAAGAGGGGGATAGATTTGCAACGCCCGTAGATCGGTAGCGTATAAATTAAACAAAGCACGTCGTTCTCTGTTTGTTGCCGTGTGCGAGACGATCATCGCTTCAAGCAAGACCTACCGTGATGCTACAAATGAAGTGTTCAAGCCAGTCGAAGGCAAGAAATCTTGCCATAGTTAAGGTATGTGTGCAAGGGTTCGACGTGAGCTCTCACGCTGGTGCAGCTGTCATCAAGTTGAACAGAACCTACGCGGGTTCAAAGAAAGGTACATATCAACAATGTTCGCGCGTTAAAATTATGATGCGTATTTTATCTAAAATTAACTCATCGGTCTGTGGCTACAAACATTTTCGTTGACGTTGCTTAGATGATGTAACCATTCAGGCCTCGCATTAAACGGTGTTGCGAACTCTTCGGTTGTTCTAGTTAATTGCGCTAAAAAGCGATTGGATGGAAAGTATGACAGCTACAGCATACAAGGGACAATTGAGGTCTTTATCCTGCGTTCTATGTATCGAAACATCGGTATCCTTTGTATTATATTGCGATCAGCTGGTCGCCGATCGTCCTCCTTTTACGCATAATGTAAACAAGCCCCGGAAGCGGCGATCTCATTTCGATGTGCCTGTGCACCCCTACAAGCCTCCTTTTGGCTCTTGTGGAAAGCTTTATTGTAATAGCAATAGTCTCATCGGTCGTTCGAGTTGCTGACAAACAAGTCTGTATTAAATGCCAGGAGGAGAACAAAGGTAAAGCTTTTTTTAGCTTTTTGTTTTTACGAAACAGGGCAAAGCTTCTAAAACAAGTACAACCTAAGCTGATATTTGAGTGTGCTCAAGCATGAATGGCAAAAGGTGCTTATGCTAAGTGGTAGATGTACGCAGTTGATTTTCTTTTTGCCTCTGCATTGTAAATTGGAAGATATGTGTCAGCAGAAGACATGTGTCCTTTTGAAAATGTCTTTTATTAGGGAAAAAATAGGTTTTCATACACAACCGAAGAGTTCGCAACATCATTTAATGCGAGGCCTGAATGGTTACATCATCTAAGCAACGAAAATGTTTTTAGCCGCCGACCGATAAATTTAGGTTTAGATAAAGTATGCGTCATAGTTTCAGCCTCAAACGCACAAACATTGTTGATATGTACCTTTCTTGATGACAGCTGCACCAGTGTGAGATAGCCCACGTCAACGAACACTTGCACACATATCTTGATTATGGCATGGCAAGATTTCTTGCTTGAAGTGAAGATCATCTTGCTACGACTAGCTACGACCACCCACCGCAGCGATGCAGGCGTCGAAGAAGTGCAACGCAGTCAGTCGCCGTCACCTGACGCTGCTCGTTCGGCATTCACAACTTTCTGCCCAGGTGCTTCGTTTGTATTTGGCACCGAGTGTTATTTTCTGTGCTTGTGTGTGTGCTCAGTGGCTGGATATGGGCCTCAAGAGCAGTTATTCAGGCTCGACAGAGCGTTCGCCAAAGAACTTCTGAAGAAAATGCCACCCAGGAAAAAAAAAGCACGACGACACAACGCACCAGCTTGGCGGACTATGCACTGGGCGCGGAAATCAGGCCCTGCGGATTATACAATAAATGCAAACTATCTAAATAAAACAAAAACAATTTTAGGCTCAAATTGGCTTCTGCGGACTATACGCCTGGACACTGGTGCCTGTTATTATGCATTGTATATTCACTGCTGTTTGTTGTGGCTTGAGACTGTTTTCCTGTAATGATGCAGAGGGGTCAACCGAACCTTGAAATAAACATATTTAAGCACATCTAGATGTGATGTCCCTCGAAGCCAGGTGGTCGGGGAAAAGGTGTGCCATTACCTAATTTGCCAACAGCACACCAATGGTCACGATCAAAACTCACCGAGTCAATGGGCAGTTTTCCACCAGAATATCTATTGCCGTGTAATCACCAATTTGGTCCATTAAAAACCTTGAGGCTGTAGCCTATAGCACACCCATTCTGGATCTGCAAAGCTTATGTTGTAGACATGCATCATCACATGAGCATGTTTCTTATCAATCTTAAAAGTAAAACGCTAGTTATGCAACGAAGTTCCCATATCATCACATTTTTAGCAAACTGAATGGTCCCACCTGTTACACTTTTAGCTTTGGAAGTAAACCAATTCACAATACCACCAGTGGCATACATCGTGCCAAGCATTAGTGCCGCATGTGGCAGCAAAATGTCTTAACTAGGGAAGCAAACCTAATCGATCGTGTTGATTAAAGCACCTAGATACGGGAGAAATTATCAATCAAAAAAGGTCACTCGAAAGGGAAGTTTTCTCGCTGAACGAACATGACTTTTTATTGAGCAAACGCAATGTAAGGCCGAAGACATTCACTCCGTGATCGGTACAGAAGCATTTGCTTAGTAGTCGGTCGTGCGTGATAAAAACAACAAAAACAAATGTGGATTATAAACGCGATAGATTCGCCTTTGCACGGAGTACTTACACTTAAAATCATGTCAACATAAAGCGACTATGGCCCACCTTGCTAGCAGCAATCTTAAAATTTATCTGTGTAGTCGCCACACCCGTGCACCAACCGAAAGAGTTGCTGCAAGCCCCTCCGCCGTCAACTTTGAGTCGCTGGTGAGTCTTAAGAACTGCTCTATGAGGTCCATATCCAGCCACTGAGCACATACACAAGCACAGGAAATAATACTCGGTTACAAACGAAGTACAAACGAAGAACCCGGGGCAGAAAGCCCTGAATGCCAAACGAGTTGCGTCGGGCGACGGCGACTGACTGCGTAGTACACAGGTTCCGCTCCTTCGACGCCTGCATCGCCGGCATCGCTGCGGCGGGTGGTCGTAGCTAGTCAGTAGCAGATCGAGTCACCTCTGCTGCTCGTACCGGAACACTAGAGCCGCGTAATATTCTTGCTGCCGAAGCTTATAAGCCTACGTTCTCGGCCAACGCATTTACACAAAGCCAACTCCCAGCAAACTTATCCCCCTCTTTCTCTTTTGGTGACCGGCCGCCAGGGCGGTGACACCGTCGCTGAAACTCCTCAATTGAAAACGCCACGGATCGCTGGAGTCACAGCTCAAAGCTATTGAAGCGCGTCTACTTACGACCGCGGCAGACATGTAGTGGATCGTCTGGGCTGGGTAGTGGATCGTCTGGGCTTCGTAAGTACAACAGAGCAGCTTGGCAGTGACAAAAACAAAACATGCGGCATTGAGTATAAACCAACTATAAAACTGTTACTCTAACTTCTAACTTCCAACGTTCTAACTTCCAAATAAAAGCTGTCGCGACATCTTGGTGGCGTTTTAAGCGCTAGATGCTTGCGTTTTGGGGGTCCCCGGCAGAGAAACGCTATTCTAAAACTTTTTGCCGCAATCCTCGCTAGTTTGCCGTCCGTAACGCGCGGTAAAGTAGCGCCCAGTATTCTAAACCTCCCTATTTTCTCGGCACACGTTTGCTCGTTAAGCTCGATTTTGTTTTTCTTTTTTTTAACTAGTTGGGTTTGCTTTATCTGTCCTTATGTTTGGATCTGTGCGTAGCATAGTGAAAAGTTGACACGCATTTTGTGTATGGTCCGAGTAAGTGTAGCTTATGTCAACAGAGCACTTATTGAATTCCTAATGCTGCTTTCAGTCCGTTGCTTTAGAAAATGTCTTATTGGTCTAGCAGTGTACTGATGTCATTCAACTATAAATTGATTACATTGATCATCATTACATTTCAGAAGTTAGAGTTCCTTGGAATTCGGTTCATGCAGAGCCAATATTCCTTTGCAGTCAAAATGGTTCAAGAGGATAGCCATCTTTTGTTTTGAAGTTATGGAAGTGGACAGGATGGTACTGTTAGGACAAAGTTCGGTCCCCTGACTTTCTAGAATTGAACTGGGTTTACATTTCTCTGTTGGAATTCTTTATAAATCAATTGTTCCTTTTCGCGTCTTTTTTCTCTCTTTCATTTTGCAACTGTGATGTGACCAAGCCGAGTGCCGCAGTTATTCCCAAATGAAGCAGTAGCAGTGTATCCCAGCTTGCGTCACTTCGATTCATTTCAAAGCATGCCACGAAATGAATGCCCCTGTTCATACACTGTTGGAAGTGGGACTGACTTCAAAATGCAGTTCGACACAGTGTTTGAGCGGTATGGGACGTGTGTTGAATGACGTATGCGGTTGTCACGGGTTCGTGGTTGGTCAACCCGAAACGCTCCAAGTCCCACTTCCTTCTTCTCGTCTTCCTCTTCCCATTGGTTTGAAGCTCGACCGGCATTAGTCTCATCCGAGCTCATGCCTTCGGCGCTCAGGTAAACGTGCGTGAGGATTGCAATTAAACCCCCCCGAACCACCCTTAAACAGAACAAAATGACAAAAAAGACGAAATTTGTGACGGCAGTGTTCGAGAGAAAGTGCCGACTTTTAATTACCCTGCCTGAAACTTTGCAAACATTTCAGTGAGGCTGCAGCTGTGAGGGTGAGGTGGAACCAATATGAAAACTGGACCCTAAAGCGACGCCTTCAGGATGCCGAAAATAATTATGGTAAGTTAGGAATTAACCCACTAGTATACTAGGGCCGGGTGTCGATTAAAAACTTTTAACCCAGTTAATTTGACACATCAATTTTCAGGCATAATATCTTCAAAAGAATGAAACTGCAGATGTTCCAAACTGGCTGAGGTAAAGCAGCCTTGCAGTGCACCACGGTTTAGACTGAACATACTTTTTTGTACCGTCCACTAGGTGTAGCTTTTACATTGAAGTTTTATGAGCTAGTTTCTTCAATGTTTGAACTTTCAGCGTGCCAGCTGGGTAGTGTGTAATTGTGTTTTTATAGCGCAAGCAATATCTTAATCCTGGCGGCAGGAAGTTTCGGCTAGCGGTTGACATGGTTGGACAACGGTGTGCATTCTTGCTTTCTCTGCAGCGGCCAAAGAAGCGAAATAACAGCATGTGCGGATTGTCCATGCATTTAATTTTTTGTTTGTTGTTTGTTTCAGACTACATGTGCTCCCAGTACAAGGGGGTGGCCTTCCAGGCGCTGACGACCAGCATGTCGTTTCTGCTGTGCTGTCGAGGAAAATTTGAAGGGTAAATATTGCACCTGCAGTTTTTTTCTTTTCTGTCCCTGCTACACTTCCTGTGAATTTCTCTGCATGCATGGCCTTTTTTGTTTTCATGGTACTGTAAACTTTTGTTATAGTCAGTTGCAACTATAGAATAGCAGAAGCCCCTCCCACAATTCCCTTTGCTCTTCATGATTGGCGGTGTCCTCTCGGCTTCCTCCTCTCTAGTGTTTACTTACTAAAAGAGTGAAGGGCTTTGTGGGAGGGGCTTCTGCTATTCTAGAGTTTCAACAGAGTATAGCGCGACCTAGGTTAATTTCATCATTTCAAGGAGTCCTAGCGGGCACCCATGCATTTTTATGGGAAGGACTCTGCATCATATTTTGAACCGAGAAAATGACCCCACGAACGGGAAAGCACGGGCCTTCTGCTACAAAATTAACCGGACCACACTTTGTTTTCAAGATCAGACCGGAAAAAGTCGGCTCGTGTCTTATAAACGGCGGGTAACAGAAATCCTGTGCTAGTTTCGCCACGTTGGGAAGCCAATGCTATGACCCTCATCTTGATTTCTTTAATGCTTGTTAAGTTGTTATGGCTGTTTTCACATCTGGTATTTTTACTGTTCTTTGGCCAAAAGTGAGTGGCAGGTCGCCATAGGTTTCCAGAAGAAAGCGGTCGCATATGCAGAAATTTCTAACAAGTTCGTAGCGCAGTGGTGCTTCGTCGCAACCGAGGAAAAACTCTACGGTATGGTTGGTGCAAAACATTAAGCCTCACGACTAGCAGCAACTTAATCGTGGATATACTGCACCGTACGGCGTTTATTTGAGCTCTACTCCACACAAAGAAATTACAGGGGCACTTAGGTATCCCTTTGTGGATTGAATGCGAAAGCATTGCCATTCCTAACGACACTTCCTTTTTTTTTCCTCTATTGTTAGGAATGGCAATGTTTTTGCATTCAATCCACATAGGGATACCTAAGTGCCCCTGTAATATCTTTTTTTACGTTACATCATATGGCGTCACACATCATGGTACTTCATGTCGTCACGTGAAGTGTGATATCATCGAACCAAGAACATATTTTTATGACCATGTTTCGGGCACATCAATGCCGATGCCATCTTTTGCCGTAATGGAACAAGCTTCTTTTTGAGGGGAGAGTAATGCCGCATTCCAAAGCGGCTGAGATAGCACAGCAGCTAGCATGCCCGGCTCTCACACAGCAGCACCGGGTTCGAATCCCAGCCGTGAATGCACATTTAATTCTTTCTTTTATTCCTCTGTTGGCATTTGGTACCACTCGGTTAAAGCCGCCGGACGCCAGATTTTCTGCTCCATAGACATATAAAGCTTTTCACATTAAAAAGGCACATCCAGTCAGAAATGTGCCTTTTTGTGTGGTAGAGACGCACAGCTGCCCACCACTTTGAAAATCACAACTGAAGTACGAGGGGGCACTAATAATCAACAAATCAGGTTCACGCCATTCATAGGTGAAGGATCCATTTGCCGTTGATCGCAGTCCTGCACCTTGTTAGCTCTAACCGGCAGGATGGACAGCTCGGCAGACTCGTCGGCTGAATCCTCCGTGTGTAGTTAGCGTTGTCCTTATGCTGCTTCAAGTAGGGATGCATGCGAACAGTGCGCAAAACACATGCCTCTTGCCCACGCTTCTAACTTCATTGCTGGTCGCGGCGAAATAGCCAAGTGACGTGTGGTCATGTTTGCCCTAAGAAGTTTGTAAGACACTTTGAATGATGTCGTAATATTCCGTTGTAAGTCACACAAAAGTTGCGACAATTCTGTTTCATTAATACGGATTTCTTCTCGGGTTTTGTCATACGAAATTTTTTATCGTAAGTTTGCTTTTTGAATTCGGCCTCTGATGTCTCGATCCTCCCAATAATTCAAACTTTGTGTATTGCATCGATTGTGAAAGCTGCAGTTGACACACACCCATTCGGAGCATGGCTTTATGATCCGCATAGAACCCTATCACTGTTTCCCTCCTGTCCGTTGTGATTAAAAATACTTCTTCAAGATAGTAAACAAACACAAAAAATACACAGGGACAAGAAGTGGACATAAAACACTGGCGCCAGTGTTTACCACCACTTATATTCCATGCGTTTTTTGCGGTGCTTGTCTACGATCATGAACCGATTGGCCCGAATTGCCATATTAATTCTTCGAGATGCTTATAAGTCATAGCTTCTCTATGTTAAAATTTGGTAAACTTCATAAGCGACAACATCTGCTCGCTTATCTTTGGTAGACCTTGTCAAAAGCTAAAATAAAAGACTGCAATGCGGCGGCAAAAACAGTGAGAAATTGATTCTCGCAGACTCGGGGAGGAAACTATACTTTTGAACCATGGTGCCCCTGACAATGTTATTAGTGCCACTCATTAAACTATCAAGGTAGTGTGTAAATTAAGTGCCTGGGTGAGCAAAAATGTAGGAATTTTAAATGTGACTTTCCGCATTTAAGGCTGGTTCACACATACAGTGCAGCGCTAACTCAGCCCTGTTAAGGCAACGAGTCAGTGCTACTTCCATGGCTTGTATCGTGTGTCCTGAGTTGCCTCCTTTCATACAAAGGACCGATGTCCCGGTTTGTAATACTGATTCAGCACTGAGGTACTGTTGCGCTGTGAACAGGATACCTTGCTCGGACATTGAAGGTTAGATGAGCAGATCAATGTGTAACTGTGCATCTTTTTTCTTTATAGGTTACCAGTACTCCTGTGGACGCGAAGGCAGTACAAGGTCCCCCATGGACACGAAGGCAGTACAAGGTCAGCCATGGACACGAAGGCAGTGTACCATATACTCGAATTTCACATTTTGAATAAACCATTTATTGCTCCTTCCCACGGTTTTATGCAGGCATTTTCTGAACCCTGCATGCGTATATAGGCAAGCATATAAGTGACACTCTCACTCACTTTCCCCTTTCCTCAAAACAGCGGTTACATCCGGACCACATATCATGCAACCTATTGCCGTCTTCCCTCTTAGAGCTCTCTATCTAGAAACCCATGCTAGGAGTATAATTTCTAATACATTTCATTTGAAAGTCTAGATACACTGCTTTGAGTCTCTGTTGAAAATGAAATGTTTTTTTCTACTGCGTTGCAATTGAGGTTTTGATGGGCCATCTCATTAGGTATATTCCGACTTGTCTGAATATACCTAATGAGATGGCACGTCAAAACCTCAATTACAACGCGGTAGAAAAAAACATTTGATTTTCAACAGAGACTCAAAACAGTGTATCTAGACATTTCAAATGAAATGTATTAGAAATTCTTATGAGGTGGCACGGCAAAACCTTAATTGAAACGCGGTGGCCAATAGTTTCCGTAAACTCCTTAGGGACTTGTTACAAAAAATCAATTGTTTTTCAACACAGACTCGAAACGGTGTCAAAAGACTTTCAAATTCTATTCATATGAAATATATTTGAAACTTTATGCGGTAGCTTTGTCGAAACATCAATTGGAACGCGGTGGCCAATAGATTTCGTAAACTCCTTACGGATTCGTTACAAAACTCATTTGCATTTCTATTGAGACTCGAAAAGATACGATGAGTAGACTGCATAAACTTTCAAATGAAATTCCATTAAAAGTTTTTGTAAGGGTACACACAATTAATTTATTTGACACTAAATTCATGGCATATTAATGCCCACACGAAGGGCCAGCTTTATTTATTTAGCTAGAGAACACTTCATCAATCCAAAAAAGTAAGAGTCAACACACTTAGATATTCTTAAAGATTTTTTTTAATATTTTCTTCCCAAAAATAGGTCAAACCAGTTTAAATTCTACAAAACTTCAGATAAAAACGTCAATAACTGCTGCACCATGCTTTATGTGAGTCATGGGACAAGTTCAGATGAATTAATTAACAAAAAAGTCAGAAAAATTGGGCATCAGCTTACTACAACACAAATCGCATACTGATTTCACATCCATAAGCATTTCACAGTTCCGCAAGAGTGTGATCTGCCAAAACAGTTTGTTATCATCTGAACACAATTAAACTTAGTTCATTATGAAAACATTGATGAGAATTGGACTATGCATGGGCCTTTGTGACACATTCAAAATTGAAACATAAGGTCGGAATTGTGCTGTCAAAGAACACACAAACATCTGTCTAAGGACAATCAAAGGAAGTTTTAAGTGGGGCGCACATACCGTAAAAATGCAATTTATGTGAAATGGACAATCAACCACATCAAAAGGACTTTGAAAGATCGAAATATATAGTATCAACCTGTCCTCATTGACACACAGCAAAACCAAATGAAAAATTACACTAGATGTGTCCACTGATTTTCCACTCCATAGCAAATTTAAAGTTAGTTTATACAGCGTAATGTCGGTCTGCCTTTGGAACGGGGTAACACAGTGCAAGAACAAGGACAAGGACAACTAATTGCAAAACGAAGTTGAAAGTGGGGTAATCATACTCATACTTGGGAGCAACAGAGAGTAAATAGAAAACATATATCACGGGTACACTCGAGCGCGGCAGGGAGTGTACATAAGAGTGTGATTCAGGCGCGGCACTCAAAGGGGTTCGCTAGCCAAATTTAAATGAACGAGTGTTTATAACCCAACTAATCGCGCTCTATCACATTTGGGAGGTCACAAATGAAGGACTTGCTATCCGAGATGAATTCAATGTAAACACAGCTGCTTTTGACATTGCAGGGCTCCACCCAGCAAACAGTGTTTCTCTCTGAGAGAAAGCACTCCTTGATGTGCTCTGGAAGCTGCTGCAATTCCCTCAGAACCACTTTCTTGCAGAGGAGGATGCAGCAAGAACCAGTTGCCAAAACTACTTCCACGATTTTTAAAATCTTAAAGTAATGTCCATCATGCGTGGAGACAAAAGTGGTGTCACTTTGAGTGGCCCTTGTGTATGAAGTGCTATGGTACACTTGATTTTTTATGACGAATCTGTGGTACTCTGTAGCACTGCTTACGGTCGCTCCAAAATGCTGCTGGAGAGCAAACTTCTCCTCACTGCTCATAATGGCAGGTTGCCCACAGCCAAATGTCGTCGTTTCATTCTGTCTTTGTGTTGTGCATTTCTAATGCTTCAACAAATTTACAGGGAATTAAGCCCTCCAGTTCCTTTAAATTATATATTTATGTTTACAAAATTATAACAAAAAGAAAAACAAAAGTTTAAGTTTTTCTTTGCACAGCTCTGTTTAACACAGATATATTTACAATTTCTCCAGGTGGCCTGATGTACTATGAAAGAGCAAAGAAGCCAGAGCCTGAGCGTCGCCAGATCCTGGAGCTCCAGACGGTGGTACGGGAAATTCTGAAAGACTTCTTGCCTGATGTTGCGAGGCAGGTCAGAAGGAGGGTGCAGGCTCTGAAAGAATAAAATGGAAGTGATTCCTTATACCGTTTCACAGTGGAATTATTTGCACAACGGCAAGTACATAGTAGTTGAACCAGCGTGACAAGTCAACCAATGTGACAAGTTGAACAACCATGACACGTTCAACCACCATGACCAGTTCAACCAGTATGACCAGTTCAACGAGTATGACCAGTTCAACCGCCATGACCAGTCAACCAGTGTGACCAGTTCAACCAGTATGACCAGTTCAACCAGTGTGACCAGTTCAACCACCATGACCAGTCAACCAGTGTGACCAGTTCAACCAGTATGAAACTGGTCAAACTGGGGCAATATCCAAGTTTGAAACTGGTACCAGTTTGAACTGGTTACCAGTTTAAACTGGTCTTTCCAATAGGGGGGACTATACTTTTTTGCTATTCACTCATGTAAACAGTCTTAAGTGTCTCTGCCGTATTTTTTCTTCATGTTTCAATAAACTCGAGCGTTCTATGGCTATCATTTTGATTTCCTGTTTAAGCATATCCCATTTCACACTGAATGCTTCCCCCCTGGCGCTTGACAAATCTTCGAGTCTTTGGCGCACTGCGTTTAAGAAACACTCGTCAATTAGTAGCTTCGTGTTAAATGTCTGTAAATCCCAGATGAAATTCTTGGAAGCTGCTTTGGAAGAACGAATTAAAAAAAAGCGAAAGATTACTGAATGTCACGTGATCAACGGAATATCGTTTACACGATATATACTCCGTTCACCCTTGAGCTGAGCATACACAAAAAGCTGCAAGGGCGAGCTAGCTCGCGCTCCTGCCTTTGGGACGTGCCTTTCCAGACCGAGCGCTCGTTCTGCGGAAGAACGTTTCAAAAATTTGACCTCGTGCTCTCGGGCTTGTAGCATTGGCTGCAATTTCAGCTTAAGGGTGGACGGAGTATAATAATTTCGAGGGAAGCGTAAGCCCTGCTTCAGCGAGCGTGACTTGCTCCCTAGAAACGCGCGTATTGTAGACGCCTGCCACTTGACGCGGATTGAGCTAAATCTTCTAATTCACAAGGCTCGAGCATATTATTTTGAAACAGTGTACTTGCTTCTGTATACCTCGTATAGTTCGACCTGTCATGCGGCGCACATACGCAGCTAAAATTGCCTAATAAAATTACTAGTCGGTCAGTCTGAAAGCATACTTGCAATATGCTCTAAAAAACTACACATTCCTCCCTGGTAGGGGCATAGATGCACAGACATGAAACTTGTAATTGGAAATAGAAACATCAAAGAATACTAATCGATCCGACTCGTAGCTTCCGGCCACGCCACAGCGTTAATAATCCGCTAGACTTGGACTTCGTAAACTATGTTTCCTGCACGCACTTTAAAAAAAAAAAAGAGTAGACAATTAAAAAAAAAAAGCTGTCGTAGCACTTTTAAAGCAAAGAGCTCGTGCTGGGACACGCGCTTCAACGCGCTCTGGATAAAAAAAAGAAAAAAAAGCGCTCGAAACAAAGTTAATAAAAAATAAAGCGTTCGGAACAAAATCTCCGTCTGCTTTGTTCCGAACACTTTTGTTCACGCACCCGTCTGCCCCACGGTGCGCAAGCTCCACGCCGATGCTCAACAATTTTGCCGGGGCGTGTGTCGGCTATCGCTCTGACTGTACTCTGGATTAACAGAAAACTGCACAATTTATTATCCACGCAGAGACTCTGACCTGCATCTTGCGTCCGGGCACCTTAGGCAAAACCAAAAGCCCTGGAACAATATAACATAACAAAAATACGGGTCCAAATTTTGAAGAAAAAAAAAAGATTTCGTATTTTGGTTTAATTTGTTACCCTTCCATCCTATGTAGAATAAATAAGGACCGAATATGGCCGCAAAATCAGTCAACTTCAAAATTGAAGTCTTGCCGGCAACACCAAAAGGCATTAATATGGGCCTATGACCCATGTTCGTGAGCGCGGTTGTTCAATTTGTGACGTAGCCTGCCATCACAATTATTTCAAAAAGTAGGCCTACCAATATCTTCTCTATCGCATACTTTATATCTTTCATTTCCTAAAAAAATTATCACACATTTTTTTTAACACCTAGAAGGGATGCCGCTTACACTTGATGGTAATATACGACCGCGTTTTAGGGGCGAAGCTCCTTAGGGGCTAGCCATGTCCGTATATCCGTCCGCCGCCCGGCGACGGGTGCTCGTGCTCCTGCTCGTGAGCTCACGTGCTCACGTGCTCGTGTAGGGCAAAAAAATTGGAAAAAAAAGATGAAAAAAACTTATGAAAAAAGAAAAAGAAAAAAAAAGAGTAGGGGTTTCTGAGATGCCATCCCATCTGTCTTCTTAAAAAAAAAGAAAAAGAAGAAAACCACACATTCTCTTACTGACATGAATGAAAAGGCTCGGCATGCTGCGGCTCGGCGTCTGCGCAGACAAGCGCCACCAGAGCTTCGCCCCAAGCAACATCATTCACCACGGGGAGATGCGGTCAATTTTTTTCTCTTTTTGCAACATTGAGGCATTTTCAGGTTTGCGCAAAATAAGCTTTGTTCTCAATATTGTAATATGACAACAAAACTTGCAAGGCTAAGCTTCAGTTTACGTAGAAGGCAAAAATCAGACTTTATTCACAATATATGTATTTTATACTTATGAAAAAAAAACTATTTGGCTAGCCTTCTGAAAATAGTGTTTTTTTGCGACATTAAGTTATTCTAAAGAAAAAAAAAGTTATTGGCCACATTCCATTGTCATTCATTACACTCAGTGATTAAAAAAAATCGAATTAGCCTACATGTAGCCTATTTTGATTGTGTTGCCATGTTCAACGTATAACTTAGCACGTGAATATTTTCTGTGCATTGAACCCAGAACACAAAAATATGCTATCTTAAATCGAGCCAGAATTACGAAAAGGACATCAAGTTCTATAAAGTTCTATAAGCTAAAACACCAGGCGCGTGTCTCATTCAACAAATGCAGAGTTTGGTACTGTCCTGGATAGTGTAACCATGTGTGTGTGTGTGCATGTTTGTGCGTAAATGTGTGTGTGTTCTCTCTCTCTCTCTCTCGTGCGCGCGCGTGTGTGTGTGTGTGTGTGTGCGTGCGTGCGTGCGTGCGTGCGTGCGTGCGTGTGCGCGTTTGCCTGTGTGTGTGCGTGCGTGTGTGCGTGTTTGTGTATGTGTGTGCGTTTGTGTGTGTGTGTGTGTGTGTTTCCTTTTGCTTATCTGCAGTCTCCCGTTTTGTTCTGTCAGAAAACTGGTTCTTGGGCCTAAAGAGAAGAGAACATACATGGTGTCGCACATCTGTCCTGGCTATTCCACATGTGAGTACTGTTGCACGATAGTACTCGTCCGTGTTTTCCAATTATTTGCAGGAAGCATTAGCGCAGAGTGCATAGCAGGCTGTACCCCATCTAGATTACAGCTCCAAGAAGTGATCACGCAGATTTTATTTTTCGGGCCTTTAAGAGAAGCTGAAAAACGAAACAAACATTAAGAGTATATAAATGTGTTACACCCAAAAGAAAAGAGATGTGGCAAAAGGATAAGGGTTACTGCTTGAGGAATGTTGCACAGTTTAAAAACGTTCAGGTATCTAGTATCGTCTAACTTCAGCAAAATGCATCAAAATGCGAAGGCTGAGATCTCAGAAAGGACGCAAATTGACGACATTTAATTCTACTCTGATTTCCGCTTTGATTTGCCAGCTACCATTCTCACATATGCCTCACCCTTAAAATGATATCACTTAGCGGGAGCTATGGCTAAGGCTTATTTACGGCTTCAGGCAGTTAGTGTTACACTGAGCTTACAATGATCAAAGGATACTCTTTAGCGGACGAGTCTGATACGTACCTTTGTACGCACAGCTAATTCGTTTAAAGTGCGTGTGTTTCAGTAATTAGACGTGGACAGGGGAATTTCGAGACGCTGCTAGGTTTTATGCTGAGATAGAAATATAGACTGCATCGTACAGTACTGAGTTTGATCGAGCCTCGATGTGGCCATCTATAGGCAAAAGACTGGCTTTGCCTTGTGAACATATCTGGAAGCGATTGGGAACCTGGGAAACATTCGTATAATACCTGCAGGGCTGATATGACAATGGAAACAATAACATTGTTGTAAAAAAAACGCGCACATAAAAACACACAAAAACACGAAAAATGCATTATTGTCTTAAGAACTTCAGCTCGCCTGGAGGATCATGAATCACGGGCCTATATTGTTGTTTCTGAAGCAAAAATCAAGAAGCAAAAACAAAGCATGAGAAGGCACATTAACAAGAATATATTCGGAAAGACCGATTGAATTAAGTCCTGATGGCATGCGATGTTAATTTGACGCTTACTGGGCGTAAATGCTGATAAGTTGCGGATCCCACGGAATTCAGACATCCAGTCATTACAATAATCTGTTCACTCTAAGTCCAGTCCGACCTCAGAAACGCTACCCTCTGAAGCAGATAATCATGCATCGTCAAAATTGGACCGTCCTGGCGCTCGTCGTTTTGTGCCTCTTCTATCGCCGGCTAAGCCAACTACACAGAGTGAATACCACATGACCGCGTGCTTCTTTTCTTGCGTGATTGGTTAAGTGGGTGAGATGAAGTGTACAAAAACGACAAACGCCGTGACGATTCACTTTTGCCTCAGCTTGAACGGCCCCATCGGACCGTAGTGTGGCGTACGGTCGTACCTAATATGAGGCGAAGCATAGGACACGTAAATTATTCTCCAGGTCGCGTACGCGCGCCCACTTGTTTTTTTTTTTTTTTGGCAACATCTGGGGTGCGTCGGGTTCCGCCATTCTGTGCGGGGGCAAGCTTATAAACTCAACTCAGTTACGATATTTGGGTCCGCTTTTGTTATGTTTTGTTTGATGAAAAATATATATGTTTGGGGCCCTTTCGTCAAACGAAAGGTAGCGCAAACGGCAAGTTTGGCAGATTGTTTATTGCTTTCAAGTTATTGACCTTTAAAATGGCAAACGCGAAAAGTAACACACTTTACAGCTTGTCTATAATCGCATGTGTATCCGCACGCTATTTTATCTCTTTTTAAAATACTATTCCAGAAATCTTCTGTGAAATTCTAAAATATATGTATATATATATGTGTGTGTGTGTATTTAGAATGTAACACTACAATACAAAAAACTGTGCAGTGCTTCAAGGAAATGCGAGTGAAGTGGTGGTAAAACATATATATATATATATATATATATGTTTTGCCACCACTTCTCTCGCATTTCTTTGAAGCACTGCACAGTTTTTGTCTTGTGTTATATATATATATATATATATATATAACACAAGACAAAAACTGTGCAGTGCTTCAAGGAAATGCGAGAGAAGTGGTGGCAAAACATTATATATATATATATATATATATATATATATATATATATATATATATATAACAAAACAAAACAAAAACTGAGCAGTGCTTCAAGGGAATGCGAGAGAAGGGTGGCAAAACTGCGGCTCGCGATCCGCATGCGACTCTTCGCTTGTTCAAGTGCTGCTCATGACTCCGTGGTAAGCGTGCCGTCAACCCCCTCCTCTGTCCCCAACCCCAAGACGCTTAATTTCGGCTTCTATGATATATTTTTGCCTCGGAGACACTCTATAGGGTCTAGAGCGAACCGGCCGATTCTCCGTCAGCTCAAGTCGTGAACCAGAAGGGTCGTTTTCCCCGGTCTATCCGAGAAAGCTGTCCGAAATTCTACGATCAACTGTGTCAGATTGGCGATCTTAGATGACCCAAGCTTCTCATGGTTTATCATATTACGACAGAGGTCTTCCATCGTGAAACCTCCGTCATCCTCCAGGAGCGGGATTTCGAACGGCCTCTCTTCGGGCGCGTTCAAAGTGAAGTTTACGTTAACTTCCCGCTCTATGTAGGGTTTCATGAGGTTGCTGTGGAAGACTCGCGTGTTTCCCCGTTTCACCTCTATTTCAACCGCGTAGTTTGTCTCCGAAAGCTTTAAGATAAGCCGCGTCGGACCCTCCAACTGAACGTTAAGCTTGTTCTTTTTGGAAGGTATGAGGATCATAACCCTGTCGTTCACCTTGAATGCACGCAACTTGGTGGACCGGTCATAGTACGCTTTTGCCTTCTGTTGCGCCCTTTTCATGTTCTCTTCAATGATCCCCTTCGCGTCATTTAGTCGCGTCAACAATTTGAACACGTACTCGAAGACATGTTGAATTCTCCCCGTGGCCCCCCCATGACTCCCGAAGCATGCGTAACGAAGTTCTTAATGTCCTCCCGTATACCAGCTTTGCTGGACTAAATCCAGTCGACTCATGAGGGGCCGTTCAGGAGCGCAAACATTACCGCTGGAAGACAAGCCTCCCAGTCCCTGCTATGTTCTACGCCGAGAGCCCAGCAGGACACGTTTGAGCACCGAATGAAGTCTCTTCACACTATTTGGCTGCGGGTGATAGACCGAACGGTGGACTATACCTTATCCCGCACTTTTCGAAGAACGTGGTGGTTAACGCGCTAGTGAAGACGCTGCCCTGGTCCATTTGGATTTCCGTCGGGAATCCCACTCTCACAAAAATCGATAAAAGGGCGTCCACCACGTTCATTGAACTAAGCTTCTTTAGTGGAACTGCTTCGGGAAACTTAGTGGCCGGGCACAGTGCCGTCAAAATGTATCGGTACCCCGACTGTGTTGGAGGAAGTGGTCCGACGATGGCAATCACAAGCCGGCGAAATGGCTCCGTGATAACAGGAACCAACGTCATTGGTGCCTTGAGCTTATCGGTGGATTTTCCGACACGCTGACATGCATCACATGACCTCACAAAGTTATCGACGTCCTTTTAGCACCACCGCCAGTAGTACTCCTTTGTCAGCAGCGCCTTGGTTTTCTTGATTGCAAGGTGTCCCGACCAAGAGCAGTCATGGGCAAGGTGAAGGAAGTCTGCCCGATACCCTTGAGGAAGGACCAGTTGGTCAAACGCCTTCCACTTTTGGTCTCTGTACTGTCGGTACAGAACCCCCGATCTCGTTTGAAAATAAACGTTTTTTTTCGTGCTATGCCCTCCCTCGCGCTGTCTTGAAACTCTCTAAGGGACCGATCCCCTCCCCTTCCTGTTTCGCGATGAGTGTTTGTCTTTCTACCTTTGCCAGAGACCGAAAGCTGCTGGAGACCGGCGAGTGGAGTATGCCGTCCCCTTCCTCGGGATCAGCAGACCGCTCTCCCGTTTCGATCCCAGGTTCTCTGGCCTTACACCGCGCGCTGTCAGGCTTTCCGGAAGCATCCGGCTGTTCGCTAGGTATAGCAGGCGAGCAAACCTCCTCCTCAGAGTTATACTCGAGTAGCCCCGCTAATGCTCGTGCCCTTGATCATGTCAGGGCCAACACGGTTTCGTTAGAGATACTCAAACCCTCCTGGGTTAGCAACTGTTCTAACTTATTTGAAAACAACTACGGGTACGGTAATGGGAGGTTACTAGAGACCGCCACCTGAGTCTCGAGGACCCCGAAGGGTCCCGAGATCATGATCTTAGCAATGGGCAAGCACACGCTTTACTCATCCAATACTTGTCGAATCCAAGCACAGTTTCCAGTGCAGCCCCCTGACCGCGCGTATGAGGGATGTACGACATCCATTGTCACGGCCGAATCCCGAATACTCTGCACTTCTGACCATTGACGACCATCTCCCGCGTGTACGGCTCTAACAACCTCTCGTTGTCCTCATTTTCTCTGACGTAATGGAACGCCACTTTCTTAGTGCAGCTGGCCGCAAAATGTCCAGGCTGCTCACAACTCTAACATACTGCCTGCTTCCTTTTTTCGAAGGCTTTGATGTTTTCACCGTTTGTATTTCGCCCTGCTGCTACGCCGTCTCTTTCTTTAGGCTTCTCGAAGACGCCTTTCCTAGTTCACCCTTTTAAGAAACCCCCCCTCGCCCCGTTTTGCTCTGACGAGAAAGAATTCCCGTTTCGGTTCTCCCCTTTCGGCCTGTCTGTAGGACCCCGCTTTTTACCCCTTCTCATCGCGTACTTTTCTGTGGGCTCTGTGGCCTTTAGGAGGTTTACCTCGGTCAGTCTTTCCTGAACCCAGAATTTGGCCGGCTCCGAAAGCTCCGTAAACAGCTGCTCGGTGGCAACACACTCGAGCACCTTGTCGTGGTCGCCATGTGCGCCGGCGCTTTTCAGCCACTCTACGAAATCTGGCTTTAAGCTATACGCAAACTCTGGCCAAGACTGGGTAGGCTTCCTCGTGGCACGACGGAAGCGTTGGCGAAAGGCCTCTGTGGACACGCGGTATTTCTTAAGAGGAGCTGCCTTAACGTTTACATATTCGTCCGCAGCCTCCTTGCTCAACCTAGCTATCCCACCGCTGCCACAAGTTGTTGGGACCGAGCGGTTGTCCGGCCACTTAGTGCGCGGCAGGGAGCCCAGCCGGGGCAGGATCTCATGTTGAGGCCGGAATCGGTAAGGACCAGGGAGCAGAAGGGGTGTCTCGAATAACACTGTTTATATACATATTGACAGGTTTCAGCATCAAAGGGAGAGCGCTTCAGTGCGCTCGAGGTACACGCGCTAGCAGCCGCCATGCGGCTAATTTTATAATGTCAGTTTTGCCCATATCCCTAACAGGGAATCCCCAGGGTTCAGGCTTTGACCTAACCTGTAGGGCCATTGTTCCTCACAACCAGGTGTGCCTCCTTCCCTCTCCCTCACACAGTGCCAAACGCGTTCGTGAATTCACACTGAGGCCAGACGTCCTTGGTCGGTCACCGGCGCCATCGAAGTCCGGATGGGGCCAAGAGATAACTGTCCCCAAGTGCAGAATCTTGTTTTCCGTACGCAAAGAAGATAATACCATAAGCGCTTTAAGCTTTGACAAAGGCCGCAAAGCCCCCTCCTTTGTCCAGGGCGTCCCAAGGCTGTCGATGGCGCCGTGCATCGAGGCGAGACTGAAGCAGCAAGGAGAGGGGCCGGAAGTAAGGACGCGTCGGTCAACTCGATGATCCTCCGTAGAAGGCCACGGCGTATCCTTGCACCAAGGTGCGTTCAGCGACCCCCAGTCGCCTTTTGCTTCGTCTCCGGGCACAGCTGACCGGAACCACGTGGTGACGACACTCAAGGCGTTCACCGGTGCCGGTCGGATTAGATAGGGAAGGTCGTTTCCTAGGACCTTTCGGAACAACGTGTCTAGTGATCCTTTCTTTATTCTTTATTCATGAGAAACCCGCAGCGCC
Organism: Ixodes persulcatus; assembly: GCA_013358835.2. NCBI lineage: Eukaryota > Metazoa > Arthropoda > Arachnida > Ixodida > Ixodidae > Ixodes > Ixodes persulcatus. The sequence continues at coordinate 495,651 of JABSTQ010009270.1, read as the reverse complement.
TATACAGGCATTATTGCAGGAGGGCACAATGCATTAAAAAAAGATCCACAGTCTCGCGGCACACCACTTCCGCCGGTAATGAATTCCATTCTGCGATGGTTCGTGCAAAAAAAGAGTGTTTCAAAATGTTTGTCCTGGAGAAATACGGCTGAACCTTATAACAATGGTCTGTACGAGCAGAACGGTAAGATGGTGAATGCAGAAACTTTGCAGCACAAATTCCTGTTTGGTTGTGATAAATCGAGTAAAACAATTTGAGGTGCAGCCTTCCCTATTAAAAATATTTCTAAAGGGCCCGTCAGCCTTTAAGGATTATGGGACCTAACAGGCCTTCAAAACCCTTCAAAAATACCCTACAGAAAAACCCTTCAGGGATACCCCATAGAAAAACCCTTTAGCCCCACAGCCCTTCAACCCGTCAGACCCTTTAGCCCATCAACCCTTTAGACGCCCAAATGACTGTGAACCAACGACAAAAAATCAGTTCAAAACATTATTGAAAATTTATTGCAGACATTTAGTTTTACATGCATATTATAACTCAAAAAGGCGATAAAAAGCAACGTTTGTTCAAACCCGGCGCAAGGAGCTGTAGACGAAAAAGATCATATCAAATAGGGACAACTGACTTCTTTAACACAAAGAAAAATATATTTCGAAGTAGTCACAATGCCGCTGGGTATATTCCTGATGTACGGTAGTTCAGCTAATAAAACCGAGCAGGTGCACCTCACGGGCACATACACAGTCTCAGTAAGCTTGTTTAGCGAAAACCACGCACTCGCAAGCAGCACCCGCCGCCGTTGCGAAATCCTGAGCACTGTCACGGTTTCGTCCATGATGACGTCGCGCCGGCGTCTTCGGGGTATTTTTCGCTCGCTGGATGCTTCTGAAGTCGGACGGACGAAGAGGCGCAAGGAACAAGTCCGGACAGCGGCCGTCATCCACCGTCTCAGGACCCAAAGTGCCATAATCCCGGTGTGCAGGCACAACACGCGGTGGAAGGCTGACCCCGACTGCCAGGCCTTGCAGCGAGTAAGCCGACACCGGCCACCATCTCGTTGAATGCGCTGAACACGATGGCGTTCGAGCGGTGCTGAAGGCGGTCCAACGCCGAACTGAGGTTCACCTGCGTAACCAAGGAAGAAACTGCACGGATCAAAACAGACCAAAGGGCGAGCCCTCAAAGCCATGCATGCTCACCTTCCTGGAGGAAATAGGTCCGCTCGTTCTGTCCCGCTCGTTCTGTCCTTATTCCGCGGCGGCTCGTGGGCTAACCGGAACCACCGCTGACCTCCCCCGCTTGCACACACCACTCTCTCCCGCCGTCCGCTGGCCTGGCAGCCCTGCACCCTCTCCCCATCGCCGGGCGGAGAGAGGACACAGTAGGAGTTGCTTTTTGGGGAGCGTCGCCCGTGGAGGAACCGGTTCTCGGAACGAGTCGCTCTCGCGCGCGTCCCTATTCCTGGAAAACGCGCTGCTCTCGGCTTTTTTTTTTATCTATGGTTGCACGGATTTCGCCTCGAGCGGACAGGATTGCGTTCGCCTCAAAACGCCGCTTGGCCAACACCACTCGGCCTGCGGCTCGTCAACTCTCCACATGGGGCGGTCGCCCTCAGTGGGCTCCTTGGCGACCGAACAGCCGGGCAGTGACAGGCGGGTCCAGGAGCCCACTCGTATTTGATAGAAGAGCAGTAATGAAAAAAGGACCGTACACACATACGATCGACATTCTCCAAATAGTGTAAACGACTAAAATTTCGCGAGAACCTAATTTTCGCGAATTTCGCGATTCGACTACATTTCGCGAAAAATACGTCCCGCGAACAATTCGGGCAATATGTGAACGCCACGGAAGCTACAGTCGATTCGCGAAAATTAGAACCCGTGAATAATTTCAAAATTTCAAGTTTTGGCCCGATTCGCGCAAATTTGAGCCCGCGAAAATTAAGTCGTTTACTGTACTCATTTTTTCCCGTCGCGTACAATAAGCAGCTTTGTTCTAATTCTGCGAAATGTGTTTTCTCCCCCTAAGCCGTTGCCCACGCACATCTCAAGAAGCCTGAAGGTTTTCCCGACCCCATTAGAAAAGTTCTTGAAAGGCTTTCAGACATTTCAGGAGAGCCTCTGACGGGGCTAGCGAACCCACCAGGAAATATTGGTGCCCCCTTCAAACATCTCAGAAATTTCTGAAGTCCCCTTCACACCCTTTAAAAAAATCCTGAAGTCCCATCAGAGCGATTTTCATTAGGGTTTTACGACGTTCATTTAATGCACCCATCCCAGTTCCTTTTTCATTTCAGTTGTGCTACAGAAACGATCGTATCTTCCCAGGACAAACCGAGCAGCAACAAATTAAATACGTTCTATAGCACTGATACGACCCTGGTAAGACGGATCCCACACATGACAGGCATACTCTAATATCGGTCTAACATACGCTTTATACGCTGCTTCCTTAAGCTCTTTGCTTACATGTTTGAGGTTGCGCTGTAGAAAACTTAGAGCCCTGCCTGCCCTGGAAACGACACTGTTCACTTGTGCTATCCATGTTCCGTCTTCGGCAAATATAACACCTAAATATTTATAAGATGGTTCCATCTTATGCACAAATGCACTTAAGACGACCCGCAGAAATCGGTTTCTCAACGTATCATGTTGTAATTTACCACATAGGTGCAAACAAGGTCATTAAAATCCAAAGTGAAAAAAAAAATCAAAGCATAAATTTATCTTTTAGAAAGTGGAGACACATAAGGGATGATACAGACAGGGCAATCTTTCAACTTCAACAACATTTTTTTTCGGCTTCAAGTTTAAACCTCATCGTGAGCTTCATGTCTATGTCTCGTCTTCAAGCTAACAGCCTACTACCCGACTTCGAACCTACAGAATTCATGCAGGCGGCTTTGCTCGTCTCCCGGCGGACCCTCCTGCAACTACGCCTCCGTACCTTTGGACTGTACGCGCGGAAAAACCTGGCCCATCCGATGATTTGTCAACTTCTGGGGTTCCAGTCGAACAACTGGTCGTTCAATCATCGGATCATGCAGATTGCCCGGAAAGAGGTGTCACAGGAGTTGCGCTTCATCAGACACCTTCCCCGTGATCTTGAGCAGAGTATTCAGGACTACATTCGGGAGAAACCCCGGATACGTCTTCCTGCTACAGGACGCGGACCGCCTCATCGAATCATCCTGGCCCAAGGTGAATATATCCATCAACCCCGCGCGAGCTGAGAACTGCCTGGCGGTGTGCAGTCCCCCAATCATACTCTCGGACACGGAGTTGTCGACCAGTACCATGAGCCTCCTGGCCAAGGAATTCAAGTGTGCTCTTGACGGGCACTTTTCAAGGTTGGACCAGCTCGCTGCTGCACATCAAGTCGCGGCAAGGATACCAGAACAAGATCAACAGCGGTTCCTAGGAGCTGCTGTTCAAGCTGTCTCCAGCCGGCCGGCACCTCACCCTTCTGGATCCGGGGTCACTCGGTCCGCCGTGAAGGAATTGAGAGAAATGAACCTCACTCTACTGCAGGCAGACAAGACAGGGGAGTTTGATTGTTCTCGAACGGGGAGGGGAGCCTTCCAGGAAAAAGTCTTCACTGCCCTAAACAAGAATTTCATCAAACTGGGAAGACGACGATCGGGTGGGCTCCGAGCCAAGGTAAAAAAAACTTTGTAAGAAACATAACCTGCAGAAGCTAAAGAGTTCTGTGGGCTCCCCTTCCAAAGAGTACATTTCACTATTCTTCTCAGCAAAAACCCACAAGCCTGGAATTCCCCTAAGATCCATAGTTTCGGAAAACGGGTGCTGGCACAAGCATCTCGCCAGGTACCTCCAGAACCACCTCTCGATCCTCACACCACCTGAGCCATTCAGGATTCAAAGCTCACAGGTGCTAGTCTCCGCGATCAGACGCCTCCACGAGACGACGCAGTCCATCTCGATGTTCTCTTTGGACGTGGAGGACATGTATTACAGTCTGAACGTCCCGTTCCTTGTGCAGTGTGTCGCCGACGCCATCGAAGAGCACGGGCTTCCCGCCTTCCAGAACAACTGCGGTGTATAATCACAGGCGTTCCTGGAACTTCTCGAGCTTTACCCACGGTAAACACAGGTCGAGCACAAATGGGACGTCTTCATCCAAAAAGCTAGAGTCTGCGTCGGATCGTGTCTGGCCCCGAGTGTCTGCGACATCTATCTCTCCGTGGTGGACCGAGGCATCCAGCGGCATCTGCAAACCAAATTCCTGGACTGCAAGGTGTTTAGGTACGTTGATGATTATCTACTCATTCACTATAACCACGCAACTCCGGAGGCTATCATCGAGGCATTCAGCGCTTCGCCTGGGCACCTAACATTCAGGATGAAGACCCCACGGAAGGCGAACTGCAGTTCCTGGAGGTTCGCCTCCAACCTTCCAAAAAAAGAGTGTGCTGGTCTTTCCAACAGCGTACAAGCAAGCCGGTACCTCCATTCTCAAGCGCACACTCAAAAAACGTAAATTCCGGCATAGTCAGGTGTCTGCTTTCCGCGGCGTGCACAAAGTCCTGCGCCCACCAACGAGAGGCCAGCCTAAGCCAACAGTGCGCACAGTTTCGGAGGGCAGGCTACCCTGCAGATTAGATTTTGGCTACCTCGCAAAAATTGGCTACAAACCCTCGGGCCCGGCCAACCGCCGAGACTTCACCCGTCACCAGAAGATCAACCTCTATTTCATACATCCACACAACATCTCACCGCCTAAAAGCTCTCGCCTCAAAATACGACACAAAAGTGCTGTTCACGTGCAAATCGAGACTCGGCTACATGTGTAGGGCCGTCAACAGAGAGGGACTCCACAACCAGAGCCCGATTAAGGCATTTCGGGGCCCTGGGCTAAGGACGCTTCAGGGGCCCTAATAATGATGATGATGGCGACGATGATGATAATAATGAAGTCTGGTTAAGGCAATGAACCTGGGAAATACTGAAGTTTCCGTTATTTTTTAATCAATAGAAAGTAGCCTCAAAATACAAAAAAAAAAATACCATTCCCGTCTGGTTTCAACTAGGGAGCACTCCGGCAAGACCACCGCGGTGGCGGCATGCAGCTTTGTTCCCTTCCCCAGCAGCGTCGAAGGCCGCACTTTCAAAGTGTAAGCGCTGCTCAAAAACACGTGTTTGCGCGCACGAGACACGAGCCCGAGTAGGGTGAAGGAGGAGGTGTTTATGACATTTCCCTTCCTGAAAAAAAAAAAAGGAGCGAAAAACCCCAGATCGTGGAGCCCCTCGCGTGTTTTCTTCGTTTGGTCGAAGCCGCTTTCAAAAGAAAGCGGACAAGCACCCTAAAAGGATACTACAACGAAATTTCGGCCCTCAGTTTTTTCGTTTATATGTGTTCAAAGGAGCAGTATCACATCGAACATACCAATATCTTGTTAAAAAAGTCTCCAAAAGGAATTTTAAAACGAATTAAACGATTAGCAAAGAGCACCTGGTGGATGTCGCTAACGCCTCGCTTGTAATGCCCGTCTAGGAACCTTGACAGCTAGTGACGGTGAGTGTCTCGCCTCCGGCCACGACGAGATAAGAGGGGAAGGAGGAACTCCCCTCTTCCCGAGAATGCCTTTTGTGTGTCGCAGATGTCGCTATTCTCCCCCTACAAGATTATAGAAGATTAACCCGTCACTCAAAATTCGTACAAAAGCAGCCGCTTCGGTGGCTGGAACGACTAGACCATCCTCTCGACGTCTGCCTCGCCGTAACTTTGCTAGTCCCGAGACGACCTACGTCACGATTGCGTTGGATGTCAAGTGGTCTCCACTGGGCCTTCTCCGAGCGCTTGCCAGAGTGGGCCGTTTATAACGAAAAATGCAGCCACCAGGCTCAAAATACAAACGTGCGATTGTCGTTTACGGATATTGTGGATCATATTCAACCTATTTTTGAACACGACGGGAATATTTCAAATTTCGTTGAAGTATCCCTTTAAGGGGCCGGTCACCCACGCAAAGGGCCGGCTTTGTACAGGAATAGGAGTGTGCTACGCGAAGTGCGCGCTTGGCCTCGCTGACATCGCCATTATCTTTGTATATCCCTCTTCTCGAATGCTGCGGCAAAGCAACATCGCTTTCCAAAATATTTTTAGGTTTCTTTTTTTTTTTTCTACGAGCTGCGTCAATCAACCTCCCGTCATGGGGACCCCAGAGAGTCGGGGGCCCTGGGCTGCAGCCCCCTTAGCCCGTACCTTAATCTGGCCCTGTCCACAACCCAGCTGCACCAAAAAACACGCAAGCAAATTCACCGCAAGCATGACGGAGAAAGTGTACGCGATCCCCCTGTCCTGCGGAGCCAGGTACATCAGGCGAACGGGGCGATGCCTCGACGACCGACTCCGAGAACATCAAACGAACTCCGAAAGAGCTGCTTCGAATTTTCAGCACCGGATCGTCATTCACGGGAGAAAATGTCCCGGCTGCGCTCCTAATTTCGCCGGCACGACAGCCATGGGAGGCCACTGCGAGCGAGTCGGGAGAGAAATAATTGAAGCCTATCGGATGGCGACAAGCCCGCAAAACATAGGCACCCCTTCCATTTCGCTCTCAAGAAAGGAGATTATCTTTCTGCGGCCCACAATGGAAGCCGAACGCTGACAGACTAGGCAAGGCGACAAGGTCACCGGCAGAAGCGGCCTTTGCTTTCGTTCCGTTATCCTGCACCTCCAGTCGAGCCCCCCTTCCCTCGTCTCCCTTCCTCGTTTGGCAACCTCCTAACTTCCTCCGCTTCCTCTCCTTCCCCTAAGATTTCCCTTTCCCGTACTCCCACGGAGCGGGCGGGCTTTGAGTTTGAAGCCGAAAATAAATGTTGTTGAAGTTGAAAGATTGTCATGAATGTACCATCCCTTATGTGTCTCCACTTTCTAAATGTTTAAAAAACGCCAACACGCTCAAATAATACAAACGTATATCGTTTAAAAAACAAAAAAAGAAGAAAAATCTGTTCTGGTAATCTAAGCAGCAACTTCGCGGACGATGCACGCGTAGAAAGAAGGGCTGCCGACAGATGGCCTACGCCGAGTCGAGTTAGCGCCGCCCAATTCGATTTCTTTTGCTAGATCGTCTGCTATCAGCCAGAATCGGCCGGCGCTCCCTCGACGAGGCGTACGCCATCTGCCGGAAGCAGTCTTCTCTACGCATTCATCGCCTGCGTAGAGGCGGCGTAATCGCCCAAAACAGCACTTGTTTCTTGAAGGAGTTAAGTTTATTTCTTTACGTGTTCAGTGTGAGCATTAACCACCTGTTTGCACCTCTATAGTAAATTTTTGCGCGATTCGTAGAGAAACCGATTTTTGCGGCCCTTCTAAATTGCCTTTAAAGCGCAAGGTTACATGCTGTAAAAATACGTTTGAATCGTAGACGCATAACGGGCATCAGAGGTAGTGGCTGGATTGTGAACCATGCATTCATTTTCACTTAGGGGTTGAAGAAACGTTCTACTGTCAGGTGTTATTTGTTGTAGCAATTATAATTATCATTTTTGCAAGGACTGTTTCCTTCATATCATATATTGTCAAAAGTAAGGGGAAACAACTGTAAAGTGAAATGAGTACCCCACCCCCTTTTTATTTTCCTGCAGATCTCTGAACGTTTGCAGTTTTGTCTGCGCTTCTAAACTTGTGCCACTTTGGCCACCTTTGCGCTAGACCGAGTTAACTTTGTAACAGGCAGATAAAACAATACGGGCGATTACAATAGTAGGGTTGTCATCACATTCTGAAAGGCGGTTGTTTTTTATTGCAACCTGGAAAGGGCGGCGACAGCAAGTGTGATCCAACAAAAACGTGCCTACTGCCCAAAGCCATCCACCATACCTAACGCTGCATCGTGCTGAAGGTATGATGACTAACGATGTTGGTTGCATTCGATGTGAGTTCTGACGTTCTAGTAAGAATTCGACGAGAAAGAATCCAACAGTGAAGCACCAAATATTTTTGAGTCAGTGGCGGCTTCCGTCACATTCTCCTCAAACGCTTTCGTGTGGCCCTCTCGCTCCTCTATTCCTTAATGTCGGTGATGTGAAGGGGAATAAAACGTGAGTTTGAACGATGTCTTATTCACGAAAATTTGAGCTGACTCTAGTTTGGTATGGGAGCCCCGAAGCCGAAGTAAAATAATATTTGTTTCGCTTCCGCCATCTCGAAAGCAGGAACCGCCGTCTTTAAATCTGTGGTTGTATTTATGGTTCAGAAACGTTGTGATTTCCTTCCATAAACTATCTTCAAAAACATACCTACCAAAACAGTGGCGGTCATCACCGCATGCCAAAAATATTATATTTAAATTTATGACGTAGAATCCAGAATTTCGATAAGCGTTTCCGTAAGTGCACATATTTTATTTCATTTACTTTAATTCATTTTTTCAGGGCCAGAAAGTATTACAAATGGGAATGTGTTTTAACACAAATATATACGAGTATATTAACGAACAAGGCACAGGTAGGAACAATGGCTAGGGAACAACAAGAAAATTAGTAATTGCTATTTTAAAGGGATACTTAACAAAATTTTAAATATACCCGTCGTGTTCAAAAATAGGTTGAATATGATCCACAATATCTGTAAACGGCAATCGCAGGTTTGTATTTTGAGCCTGGTGGCTGTATTTATCTTTACAAACGGCCCACTCTGGCAAGCGCTCGGAGAACAGCCAGCAGAGAGCACGTGACATCAAACGCAATTGGGACATAGTTCGTCTCGGGACGAGCAAAGCTACGGCGAGGCTGACGTCAAGAGGATGTCCGATTCATTCCAGCCACTGAAGCGGCTGCTTTTGTACGAATTTGGACTGACGGGTTGATCGTCTAAAATTTTGTAGAGGGACAATAGCGACTTCTGGGAAACACAAAAGGGATTCTCGAGAAGAGGGGAGTTCCTCCTTCCCCTCTTACCTCGTCGTGGCCGGAGGCGAGACAGTTGCCGTCACTACCTCTCAAGGTTCCTGCACGGGCATTACAAACCAGGCGTTAGCGACATCCACCAGGTGCTCTTTGCTAATCGTTTCATTTGTTTTAAAATTCATTTTCGTGACGTTTTCAGGAAGATATTGGCGTGTTCGATAGGATACAGCTCCTTTTAACATATATGGAACAAAAAATAATCGGCGAAATTTCGTTGTAGTATCCCTTTAAACTTAGCAGTATCCGTTATTGAGACGATGGTACGGGAAGGCAAATACTATATATTGGGGCTTGGGGAAGAAAATAGGCAATACTTGAGGTGTTAAAATGGAGAGAGCCTGCCTTTAACTGGTGATTTGTTTGTGATTATATGCAAGATGGCTCCATAAACAATCGTTCACGAATTGTGGGATGAAAGTGATAAATATTTCAAAAAGACTTAAACGAGGTACTTTTCTGAAAAAAGTAATTTTGAAACGCCTACAGTTGGTCTTTCCAATATTGAAGGGAATGAGCTGGTTTATGCGAAAGCTGTTGTGTTCACATTTAAAAAAAAAACAGAAAAAAACAGAGCTCATATTAAGTAAACGTCACCTGCGTTCTTCACTACGAAGGTAGTAGTTAAAAATTGTTGTTCAAATGGTGTGTCTTGTTGCTTTTTTCTAGGAAATTGGATGGCGTCGTAGGCCTGACGCCGCCATTGCACCTGTAATTAAAAAAAAAAACAAAAAAAATACGAGCCATTGATTGGACACTAAAGAAATTTTACGGTGCTCGCGCTTACGAGGATACGTAGCAATACAACAATCGCAGGTCTGTTTATACTCTTCAGGAGGGTTTCCCCCCAAAATAATAACTATTGTCTTTTTAACAATTTCAATAGTACTATAATGATGATTTCAAAACACTTACACGCACTAAGAAAAAAAAAATGTCAGGTATATAAAAACGTCCATCTAACCAATATTATGTGGCGTAAAATAGTGGCATTGCGACATCGAAGATTATCCTTCTTCTTTCTTTTTAATCATGAAACGAAAAGCAGAAATTTCATTGCAACCTTTTATTACAATTTGTGACTCGTCGTTATCTTGACAAATTACCAATTTCACCTCATATTAAATCTACCTATCGCTAGTTGTATTAACGTCACGTAGCCTCGCAAATTGTAAAACAAAATTCGCTTTTATACTTGCAAAGGTTGCATGACGAGAAGCAAAAGCGCCGTTCAAACACTTGCAATTGAATGAGACCGAGAAGGACAAGACCGATTGTTAAGCCTCTTGCGGCCGCGTAGAACCTTCTCCTCCACAGCACATCTGGTCCTACGCGGTCGCAAGAGGCTTAAAAACCGGTCCCGTCTATCTTGGTGTTACTCTGTTGCACGCGTGGCAACGGGCCTTAAGGGCAACTCCACTCCATTTTTACAATTTTTGGGTTATGATCTGTTTAGTCGAAGTCGGCGACCCTGAATCACGAGATATAATTTGTTTTTCGGTAGTATGTATAGTTTTGTAGATATCGCGAATCCAAGTATCGTTCCGGCGGCACGGCGAAACCGAAACTATCGGCTGAAGCAGCTTGTCAACACTGATATTAGTGGCGCGTCGTCGCCATGACCTAGTTCTCGTCCCGCGCTTCTGAGCCGACGCACCGGCAATGTCGGCTCAGTCGCACGTGGAGTTTCAAAACAGAAGGAAAGTTGCACATTTTCTTTTTTACCTCTTCACTTTGTTAATATGCACCAAATGTAATAAGTTTTAGTGTGCATTTATACATTTGCCGGCCGAAAAGCGAACCTGACTGCTATAAATATGACGCGGTCAGTGCCGACGCAGCGTGACTGTATTTGTTTGTTGCTCGCGGACCGAGAGAAAAAGAAATAATGGGACTTCGATGGGCAGATGTATCCACAACCGGTCTAAGTTGTTAAAGCTAAGGTGCCTTTATGTGCACGCTAGTTGGATCAGCTGCGACCTGCTGCATTCGGCCGATCGTGCTGGAGCAGCCGGCGGACGTTACGCGAACAGCGACGGCACCGCATCGTTCTTCGAAGACGCATGTTTCGTGGAGAAACCCGCAACAGTCAGCAGCCGCAGATCCCGTGTGTAGGTGTCTGACGTAAAGTGCTGGGAGCAGAGCTTCGCGTTGGAGCTCGGAGTCGACGGTCTACCGGGGACCGAAGTCTATCCGGCGAACGGCACCGACCCACACCTTGTGCCTCTTCCGGTCTCTTGGGAACTGGTGGAACCGCAGCTCCGGGTTGCGCACCGAACTGTCGGTGTAACCTACAGCACTACAAGTCGTGCTCGACTTTGCCCAACGCGAGTCCGGCAAGTCTCTCCGGCTCCACGACACGCGCGTTAGTGAGCAACACCGCTTCGCTCTCTTCCGCGCTGTCGCGGAAGCAATGCTGGAGTTAAATGAACTGCCTGGATGCTAATAAAAATAGGAGAACACAGGATAACGTGGTAAGCACCTCTTGCCGTCAGCAGAATCGCAGAATGCCACGGGAAACGAAGCGTCCGCGGCGTCCGTACGAGAGTGTAGGACTAAACCTACGTCATTGCCCAGTGTTGCTTCACTAGCTCACCCGGTGCTAGCGTTGCTCACCCGCTTTCGGGCCGCTAACCGAGCCGGGAGAACATTTTAATATTGGTTTTAATCGGTAATGCGGCGTCGGTTTGACGTGATATTTTGGGTATGACCGTATTTTGACCCCCTAAAGCGATAGCAGCCATTTTGATAGGGTCGACTTTTTGAGTGGAGTTGCCTTTGAAGCCTGCGTCCAAAGAAAGACCAATTGTATTCAAAGTGCACAAGAAGGCCCAGGGTTTAATTATAATGAGTCATTTTTAATTCGACGTCAAATTTTAGACGAATTAGGTTGTTTTTTTTTCCAAGGAAACAATGTAAGACCCTTTACACTCAAATGTAAAAACATATATATTTTAACACTGCCCAAATCACAGCATTTCTTCAATGAATAATTGACAAATGGAAGTCGTGTTCATAACAGTAGTTCTCTACTTTGCCTGTTGTCGTTTTGCTCTCACGTCACCACCCTTGGTACGAAAAAATATATTTCCGTGTTTGCATGCACATGAACCTTTACAGAATACTTCATTAAGAGCAATATCTACTTGCGCTTGTTTCGGAACAATTTACGCTCCATGTGTTGTTACATTCCCTAAACAACATATTACGATAAAGCCAAAACATTCAAGTCCCGTTAAAATAAAACATTGGGTACATTTTTGTTACAAATTGATCCTCTTGAGCGCGCAGAATAATGTATTCTGGCTCAGGCACCCAACGTTCATCTTTTCCCAGAGCTGCCAGTTTGGTAGACGGAATTACTTTATGTTTCTCTTCTACCTTTACGGCAGCTGTCACTAAGTACAGCAATGAATCGTAGCACATGAATATTAAATATATTGATACAACTTAGTTAATCTATAATATTCTAATTTTCAGTTAATGATATTTTCGTGTTTTAGTGACGTGATCATTCTTTAAATATCGAGCTGTAATATTGGTGAGTGAACTTGGTTCCGCATAGGGCACATAGATAAGAATGACATGCAAGAACACTAATTATTAAAAAAATGATGGTAATACCTATCACACCTATTATTTCTTCCGCCGTCTTCTTTGCCTAATAAAAAAAAAAACTAGTCGATCTCTCAAGGTTGGCCGTCAAGGGGAATTTACTTTCTCACAGTCTGCCGCGTCAGGTGCAGTCAAGTATTGTTCACATAAAGGCTCAACTCTAAAAGTGTTTATAAACGTCTAATACTATCTTTAACTGCAAAGATGACAGTTCTAAAGAACCCTCATAAGCTCAAGATAGGAACATAAATTAACGGTCAAAACAAAATCTTATAAAAAAATATGTCGGTGTATTTCCCGCTACTTTCCAACCTTTGAATTTCGTTCCAGTGGATTGCATCTTTTCTTATTTTTCAGTGAAACCTTAAACTGAAAAGCAAAATTAAATTACCATTTTTTTTCATCTTTTTAAAAATTCAAAAATTTTAAATAAGGACGATGTGCACTTGTTTTATTAAATGTCAATAAAACAGGGTGAATGTGCACGAGAGAATTGAAGAAGGCACAAAATCAAGAAAATAATGGGGTATGTACGTGCGCTAAAAACCGTTTGTCGACGTATAAAGGCCGTAGGCTCAAGCGACAAAGCAAATTTAATTTTTCACACCACCTCGACAATATTTTATGTCAACCTAGGGACAATATATTTAGAATAATACATAAACTTCACGTAGAAAAGGAGATAAAACCCCGGAACTAAAATTCCCACTCTCGAAGTTCCACATCATCTTCAAGTCATTTATTTTGTCTAGAGTTGATTGTTTTGTTAGCGTCTTGAGGCCCTTTCGAATACGAGTGAGCAGCACGGTGGTGGATGTTTTATTCAATTAATCTGGCGTAAACTTTATTTTAGGCTTCATTGTACAGGGAAATTAAAATGGCGCTTCTCTTTGATCCATCAAAAACCACAATTGTCGTTCCGTTGAGTTAATAAAAAAAAAAAAATAAATAAAACGTTCACCGATAAACGTTCTAGTGAAAACAAAAACACTTCCTTGCTTTGCGAGATATAGATTGATATTTGAAAGAGAGAAGCGCATATATTAAAATGAAACACACTGGACAGGTACAATATAGCTGCCCAACGTTAAATAGATTTCAATAATAATTAACGCAGTCTCTGCCAAGCAATCAAAACCTATAGTAATGAGTATAGTTAAGAAAACAAGACGAGCGTTTTGTTTTTGTCGAAATAGCCTAGTATGCTGATGAATATAATATGGTCTAAGTTTAGACTTGTCGCTTTTTATATGTAGCGTAGTCCTCGCAAACGCCTGAACTGTAATAGTGGTGGTAGGGTGATAAAGACGGATATCTAATATCACGTGGAAAATGTATTGTTTTGAAATCAATTTCATCGCACAATATTGTGTTCTAGGTCGAATCGGCGAAGAAAGAAAATCGGAATGTATTGCTTTCAGGATGTATCCGGTTTATAAGAGGTAAAAAAAAATTAAAGGCAAAGGTATAGTTCGTTTCTTTACCTGAAACAGCAATACATTAAAGATAAAAACGTTGAAAAGTGACAACAGCAATTGGAGCAATGCGGAAGTGTAAGACGCGCACTTAATAAGACCGAAAAGAAGCCGCTGTCTCCCCGGACTCATTCGGCTCTCTCACCCTTGCCAATCAATTCGTCTACATTGACGGGTACCCCCAGGAGCGTCTGCTAAGACCGTCCGTCTTTGAAATCCGCTAGGAACGCCGACGACAGTCCGGAGCAGGGCGCGGGACCAATGAAAAGAAACGGCGCGTCGCTCTTCTTGGGCCTCTGTCTTCATTGACGCCGCATTTGTGTAGCACTCAGCGCGGGGTCAACCGTCAACCGGAGATCAATCCCAGGCAGCGTCGCCGGGCCTCCTGGTAATCGTGGCCGTTCTTTGTGTACGGCTCTGAGGAAAAGCCAACGGATCTGGAGCGTCGCAGGCCTTCACCGACAACCAGAGGAACAGGTTTTTTTTTTTCGTACATTACATTAAGTTCGTTTTAATATTGTCCTGCTGTTTTTTTTTTTTTCTTATTTGGAAAGAAAAATTGGAGTAGGGTAAAATTATGCAATAACTTTTGTTTACACAGGGAACGTTCAGATATGAAAGATGGAGCGTAAAGGCGGACGAAATGAAACCTAGATAACCTAGTCAAAATAGTGCACCTAGCTGGACGATGAGTCATCTCGTTGCAAGTTGCGCCACTGTCTACAGGAACCAAGCACGTTAAAATGAACCAAGACGCGGTATGACGTCATGCTTAGCGAACCAGAAAAAAGTGCTCTATATTAGGCGTTACTAAAAAAGTAACGAAGTACGTTACGCGTTACTTGCCAATAAAAAGAACGCGTTACCAATCTTCGCTACCTTAAATTTAAAGAAACGCCTTACTGTTACCATTACCGACAAAAAATAACGCACGATACATTGGCGTTACTTTTTATTTGCGTGCTAGAACGTTTACTGTTTCGATATTTTACTTGCGCATAGGCACCATAGCCACAAGACAGTATGTCCATGCAGAAACTTAACGTAATTACCTTTTTGTTTGGTTCCACCTGAATAGCAACAAGCAAAAACGCGGAAGTACACATGCGGCTGATTTATGACATGTTGGCACGGAACATAACAGAAGAACCGGCGTCCCGCATTTGCACACAAAGTAAGACCACCTGAGTTTGAAACTTTGAATACATTTTATTCACAAGATAGAGGAGTACAACTAATCACTCTGAACAACCGGCCCCGTTCTTGAATCACACTCCGCCGTTGTATTTCAAAAACAGCTGAATTTTCGAAGCTGACAGCTTACATTTTACCTCGCTTCTTAGTGAACACGTCTGCGCGTACGCTAAATTTGCGTTTAACCGATGCGCTCAAGGGTACGGCCATGTTTACTTTGAGGAACAGCTTGTGCACCAGAGGAAAACTTTTACTAGCTCTGCCAAAGCAAAGTTGTGTGGCACCAGAAGTACTGCGAAAGCTAATCATCCCCGCGAGACACGGAGGTGCGTCCATTTGTAAACGTGTTTCGAAATAAATCTTAATGTTTTGCTGCGTTCGCTTTTGTAGTGGAAACGGCGTTCTGATGATATGAGCCGACAAGCTGCAAACAGAGTGTCAGCTCGTTCTCGACTTCATCCAGAACCCTCAACACCTTGAATCTCGGAAGCAGTGCACCGGCAACCAGCATGTTCTTTCGAGTCATCACATCATGAAACCTGCACCAGCCAAATTTATATTGTATTTGCAAAATAACTGCTGCCCCTGACCCGAATTAACGGAACATGTAGGCGCTCGGCTCTCCACACGTATTCAACACGGCAAGGCGCACCACTCTCTGGGGGGGGGGGGGGGGGGGGGCGATACCCCGCGTTCAAGGGGAGCGTGGTGAAGGAAGACAAGTCTTGTCTCGCAAGGAATCTCCGTGCGTGCGGTGCTAATAGACACCACTGAGTAAAGAAAACAATTCGTCTGGTCGATCACCTGCGGTGGACAACGAAAGTCCTAAGCCACAAATTTCGAAACGTACTACTGCGCGGGCACATTGATCATAAAGCCTTTCAATTAAGGGTTGTACCCATTTGTCTCTCGCGATCGACATTACATTTTATGGTGATCTGAAGCAATTTCTACGAGTTACGCGTGTCAAAGCTTACCTCTTGTGAAGTCAGGCCAAAAGAGAGCCAGCTAGACATTCGCAGTAGCGCAATCAAGCCACCTGCTCATACCCAATCTTCTTGATGAGAGCATCTAGCGTTGGGCACCGATACCCGCTGTGAATGTGGTTGTCGATTTGCAGAACATTAAGAGAGCAGCAGACAAGATTCATGAGCTATAATAGAACGTTTTTCCTAAGAAAGTGAAGACAAATACCTAGATTAGACAACTTTTTTTTTACTCCCTGATTAAGCTATGCTCGTGAGATGGCAGCAGCTTAGGAATTCCTATCTTGCAAAAAAGGCGTCTAAGTCTGTGCCCTTTTCTAGAAGCGTTTTGATAGCGTCCATGGCCTTAAATCTAGAGTTCCACTTTGTAACATTTGGCCATGATACATAGGTTCCACAGTAGGCCTTGATCAGATCAACTGCCTGCGTGGACTGCCCCTGCTCGTTCTAGAGCGCCTGGTACTTCGTGAACACATTTTGCCTAATTGTGAAGTATTCCTGATCAGCAGCCTCTGCACTAGCCGCGTCAACGGCAGCGATGAGGTTCAATGTGTGTGCAGAGCACCGTTGTTGTAGTGGCAGGAGGTATGCCTACGTTCCTCGAGGCTAGCGATAAGCAGATATCATTTAACGGGCACAAACCTCGCTTAGTTTTCATCGCTGTCTTGGTCCTCACCGTAGATTCTGCACAGTTGCAACAATATATAAATACGTGTACTAAGTAATACAATAAAAACAAACTTAAGACAGACTTACCAAAAAACTTACAGGAAAAGTGACCCGCTGTCCGTGATAATCTTCGTAATCTTGCCTAGTAGGTCAAACTTGATTAATACTGCCTCTAGCGCTGTGGCATTTTCTAGAAACGTATACTGCGTTAAGCCAAGGCTGCGACTTTTCTTTCTAAAGTTGTCGGGTTCAGCCACAGTACTGTCTCTGCAAGGTAACACCTGGAAAGTCATCTCAAAGAGAACTATCAAATGTGATAAAAATCAATGTTAGCTACAATAGAGTTGATATTCATCTTATTTTAAAAAGAAGCGTTTGTGTGCGGGCAACCAATATTTAGAAAAATACTGCTTCGTAAATTATGGTAAAACAAATTGCATGTGGGTATTTTTAAACACCGTAAACACTAAACATTTTAAAAATAGCTAAACTTTAAGAAGGGAACGTAGTGCATATGAACAAAATTATGTATTTGAATAAATTGGGAATTCAGAGACACATATGTGTTTCAGGCTTTGTCCCCAACATTCTCAGCCTGGAGCCAAGAATGTTGAAGATATTGCCATCATATTTGGGCTGGAAAAGCTCCAACGCCACAACTTCAGGTTTCACATTCAGCCCTTCCGGATGCCTTCCGATACGAATCACGAAATCAGTGTGACCGAAGCCAATCACATAATTATCCGTCTGTCCCACGAGCGCGCTAGCGTTTGAGATTCCTTCAAGCTTGAAAGTTGAGCGTGAAGCACCTTAAGCGTCTTTGTTTCAGACAGCTATGGATGGTTTAAGGATAAGCGAACCGCAGCACATTGCCTCAAAGAAAAACTGCCTATAAGCCAACCGTCCCTCGTATGGTTTCAAATAGATACCGATTGAGCTAAGAAGAAAGGCTCCTGTGAAAGGGAGTCCAACCGTTCTCGGTGACGGCCACAAAGTGGAGCTTTTGATACGTTGAGCGAAAACTTTCTCTCAATGCATCGAGGCACACCTGAAGGCGTGTGATGAGCATTGGACGCGTAAGCACATTCCTGTCTAGGGCTGTTTCTTTAAGTAACTTCACAAATGAAAGTTCTTCCACGACCGAAAAAGGTTCAACGGCATTGATGGCAAAATCTTCAACAAGTCTAACAAGTGGCACCTGAGGTATGGACTGATGGAGGTTGAAGGTGAGCTTGGTTTGGTTTGTGAGTTTTGTCAAACTGTCTCCTGGGTTTTCTTACTCTAGACTCATTCCCCGCTTCTTGTGTAGTTTCTGCGCAAAAGAGACAGAATACTAATGAAAAAGATGGCGATACGCAGCCTGACATACAATTACACCCCTCCAAAAATATTTGGATAATACCTGAAGACCCACTTAATGCACAAGACGGAATTTACTTGGAAGTCTAAAGAGCAAACCAACAAATTGCGCTTATCTTCACGTGCTTATTCAGTTCGGAGCTTCAGCACCTGGCACAACTTAAAGGCTGCAGTTTTGGACAACAAAAAAGACAGTTAAATATTAAATTGTCATCTTTCTCTTCTGTTTTGTCGAAATATTTGTTCAGAACTGGCCACGGCGGTTAAGCCGCACTTGCCGTAGCCATTCTACACGCGACAAGTACTTTCGAATAGCCTTCGTGTTTTTTTATCGACGTCTGCTATGACAACTGGTGCGCTACCTTGAAGATGCGCGCCCAGCTCGTTTCAGAGGACATCTCCGGGAAACGCGTTTTTAGGCGCAGGGTTACCAGGTTGGGCTATAGACAGCTAAATATGGCTACTTTGTAATTCATGTTTTATTGAAATTTGGCGGTTGGCTGTGTAATCATAATTGAGTTATTTCAAATCCTAACGCGGCATTTGTTTTAGCTTGGTTTAGAGTAAATGTACAAAAGACACTTCAGCATGTGCACAAAGTGACAGTCAACCTATTCATGATTCCCTCTTTTAGAAATTTTCTGTTTGAAGATGCGTGGGCCTTACGCCAGATTATATTAGCTCCAGTGAGCTACCGTCCTAGATTCAGCTCCAAAGACATGGTTTTTGTATTCATGGAGGCGCATCTTATGCCCCCAAGTTCTTTCTCCTTTCTACTAGCGTCTCTTCAAGCAACTCAAGACATCCAGCAGAATTTTATGTCATTCGTTAACAAGTGCTATGCCCGATATAAACAAAAAGTTTTCCGACAAACTTGGAAGTTTCTTAAAGCAAAATTGGTCATAACAAAAGCCAAGAGACTTAAAACAATCATTAATCCGAACAAGGCCAACTTTGAAGCGAATGTTGACGTTGCTATACGAGCTTGCCATTGTGCTCCTGACACTGCCTATGTCGAATGCCGCCGTGGAGGAAGTACTCAGTTATGTGTCCCTCACAAAGTCGAACCTAAGGAACAGGATGTCCCTTCCAACTCTTCTAAATATATTTTTGTTCGTTGTAACGGAGAAATCATGTACGAAACGAGTCAGCCGAGCACGTGCGGTCGTTTCATAACTATCTGACTAAAAACGTGTGTTCATTTTTTTGTATCTTTTAAATAAAACGTTATTAACCCATTTCAATATATAGGGTGCTTGTGAGAAATCCGAACCCGGCTTTTCGCACCACAAAAATAAACTTGGCTCGGCCAACTGAAAGTTCCCAGGGTTGATTGTTAGGCCCGCGTTCCGCATCCGCTTAAGCATGATAGTCAAGTGTTGGAGATACTCCTCGAATGTTTGCAAGAAACGAACAACGTTACCCATGAATGCCATCGCCAATTCTTACTTTGCCATTAAGAGCACAACGTCCATCAAATGCTGAAAGCTCGCTGGCAAGTTAGACAAGCCTATTGGCAGGCGAGTAGACTTGCACAGCCCTCTGTGGCAAATTAAAGTGGTTTTCTGCACGTCAAACGAATGTACCGTGATCTGAAACAATCCACGGCTGCAATCCAGCGTGGGGAACACAGTCGTTTTACCGCGCGCGTACATTATAGAGCAAATGCTGGGAAAAGGGTAACTGTCCCGTACAGACACTTCGTTAAGCCGTCTATAATTTACGCCGAGTCTAGCAGCTTCATCTTTTTTCGGAGCAAGAAGGACAGAAAATGCCCGAAAGCTTCTTGACTCACGTACCGCACCGGTGTGAAGCATCTCCCTAAGGGCAGCGTCCGGGAGTTCTGTTTTGTGCACACTGATCGGGCGTGGATTGAATCACCAAGGCTGTGCGCTACCGGTTTCAATCCCAAGCAGCAGGATGTGTATCTCCTGGTCACTCCGTGAACATCGGAGAAAATGTCCGCAGGACGT
Source organism: Ixodes persulcatus (assembly GCA_013358835.2). NCBI lineage: Eukaryota > Metazoa > Arthropoda > Arachnida > Ixodida > Ixodidae > Ixodes > Ixodes persulcatus. The sequence goes on along the minus strand of JABSTQ010009270.1, from coordinate 475,440 downwards.
TTTCCAACTGTCCCTTTTGGAGGTCATTGCTTGGACACTTGTGCGGGGTGTCGGAGATTTCGGGTGGTAGGGCAGCTGCAGGCGTTGTGAACCACTTAGGGCGCCACGGTCTGATCTTCTCGCCTTCTTGTTGTCCCAGAAATGTTTTGTAACATTTATCAGTGATATTGCCGCGAGCGCAGCTGACCAAGTAGGCAGCGCGCCCGCGGCCTAACGGTTATCGCGCTTGCCTTCTACGCAGAAGGCCAGGGTTCGATTCCTGGCCGCGGCTACACATTTCTGTTAAGGCTGTAATGTGATGTTCTGGTAAATTCGAGAACCGTCTTGCGGATTCGAGGTTAGAATGTTCTACGCGCCGAACCTTCTACGCCGAATGCCCCAGAAGCCTCCGCGTGGCAAGCCGGAGTCAGTTTCGCCCCAGCGTTCGACTCTGCTCTTTCGCCGACTTCGACGCCCGCGACGCTCTACTTTATCTTTTGTTTCCTTCTTTATTTTGGGCACAAGTTCGCCCGATTAAACGCTTAGTTTACTCAGTTATTTGCCGCCTTATCACTCGTCATTCGTGACAATATTTCCACGCGCGTTGCCGAGCAAGCGCGTGGCCGAAAGGTTACCGCGCTTGGCTCTCGCGCGGAGGCTTCGGGTTCGGTTCCAGGGGGCGGACTCCTCTTTTATTTAAAACCTCCACTTGACATTCTCGTTACTTCGAAAACCTTGTTGTCTGATCAAGTTACGAATGTTCTACGCGCCGAACATTTTAAGCCGAATGTTTCAAACACCCAAGCGGGTACAAAAGGTGCTTCGACTAGCGGTCCTTAGTGACTCTCTTCCCAGCGCTCGATCCTGCTGTTTCGCCATCATCAACGCCTGCGACGCTAGCCTTTCTCTATTTTGTTTTGGGTACAAGTTCGCCCCATTAAACGTGGAGTTTATATAGTTATTCGCCGCGTCATCATTTGTCATTCGTGACCATATCCTGCTCCTTATAGTTGGACAGCATGAAATAGACCTACAATAATTCTTTTTCCCGTTTTGTGCTGTTGCGTGTTAATAAACCATTCGGGTAAACCCGGGTTTGCCCACCCCTATAACTGTCGTTGTGTCTGACGTCGATATAAAATACAGAATGCGGAAGTATCTTCAAAAGTAATTGAAATATATTACTAAGTATTTGTACTCTACTCAAGATACTTTTCAATGAAAGTAACTTGAGTAGTATTTTAAATACTTTATGGAGCAGGTATTTATTAACTTAACTTAAATACTTTTATCGAGTATTTTGTCCAACACTGGTTCACGCTTGCTTCAGGCTCCTCGCCATCTTTCATCTTCGACCGTAGTTCGGGAAGCATGGCGAAAACAAAACAAAAAAAAAAAAACGCCAAGCACACAAGAAAAACGAGTGCCGCAACAGACGGTAACACGACTCGAGAAAGATAAACACTCTCTCAAAGCGTCACCCGCGTGACTATGTAAGGCTTTGAGGCTCTAGTTCAACAAGCAATCGCGCTGTCGCGAATACACGCAACGCCGACAGTGTGCACTACTACAAAAAAAAACAAAAAAAAACACCGCGGTTGAAAAAAGAAAAAAAAGCTTATCGAGAGAGGGAACCCAGCCCCGTGTCGGCTCCAACAAAAGAACAGCAAAAGTACGTTGGGCGCAATGTGGTAAGGTTGCCTTGCTACATGCCCATCCCGGAGGAACAACACGAAGCCGGGGTTTCCAAAACAAGAAACTACATTAATTAGTGAAACAGGAATGGTTTGTTAGTAGGAAAGTACAGCTGATACCGTGGCGTTCCACCTACACGTCTCCGTGCCCTCCGTCCGCCCTCCGGTGCTTTGGGCATGTCCCCCTTTTACAGGTTCTGGACTCCAACATTCAGTATGGGCAAGCTTGCCTCAGCAACCTAGCTGATGGAACGTCCAGGAGGCATCCTATGGGGGGACGGCAGTGTCCCCTGGGCGCGGTGGCGGACCCTCGCTCCCACAATTTTAACCAGAAGGGACATCTTGCGAACAGTTTTGAAAACCTCGCGATTGCTGGATCATCCGCTATAGACCCTTTGCAAAACGTACAGCGCCACGACGGCAGGAAATTTTGGGAACCATCGGTACACATCACGCGCTTTCTCGTTGCACCTCCGCGACTGCGCGCGCGTCCCGGTAGCTACCGCCAGCAGCCGTTGCAGCCATCCGCCATCCCGCCCATCCGCCGAGTCGTACGTCGTTGGCGGCGTACCGTGACTGTGGCAGCGTAAAGGCATCGCGACACGTAAACTTATTTGAATACGTTATTTGTCGTAAATTACCTTTATGTATTGAAGTGTCACCGAATCCACTTATTTCGCACCGGACCCGTGGCACGTTTCGACCAGGTTCGACAAAGCGTTGGTGCAGCAGACGACAGAGCCGGTACAAAGGAGAGGGATGAGAAAGGGCAGCCGTTGGCTCGTCGCTCGCCCGAATCGGCTGTTGTTGCCGTGGTAACCTGCGCGTTCTCGCGTATGCCACGTGGTCGCGTGGTAGCGGGAGGAGGGGCGTACCGAGGACTCCCATTATTCGTCGCGCGGCGCGCGCGGGCTTTTGGGATTTTTGCAAAGGGTCTATTAAAGGGCAGGACACACACACCAAATATTCGTCTACGTAACGAAAAACGTTTACATCTTCCTCCTGTTCCATTTTCTCAGAGATACGCGTGTCGCAATTTGCAAGAAACGTGTCACACAGTACTGGTGCTACTACGAAACCGATACAGATATAACGCTTCTGTACAAACAGCTCTACCTCGAAGGATACGAAAGTGGTGCTAAAGTGTTTGGTTCAGAAGCTCCAAAATACATGCGACTGAGAGACCACACGCATTTCGAAGTGGGACCTCTCCATTTTTCTGAATACAAATTCTGACAGCCTTAAGAAGAGGTTCATGAGGGACCGAATAGAAGAGGTCTTCCACGTCAATTGAGAACCCTGTGATTCCACCCTGTAGGAACTATAAAATTTCTTCATAATTCCTGACCAGGACAGGGCCACCAAGCTCCAACGCGGACAAGTGTTTACGGAGAAAACCTTCCACTTTCAGCTACCACGAATTCCTTTCCCTAACCATGGCCCTGAACGGGGACCATCTCTTGTGAGTTTAAGCTGTAAAAAAAACTTCGTGGTTGACATTCTTTGACGATAGCACTCTCTTTCTTTCCTAAGCTGGTTAAATCGAAGTTCTGTTGTAAGGCTCCACATCTTCTAACACACATACTGTACATCTTCTACTCGCAGTAGAATTGCTTTCGCTTCCTATGTTATTGATCCTCCCCCCCCCCCCCCCCCTCCCCGGAATGCCCGCACATAAGGTGCATTCGTCTTCTATGGACACATGGGCGTTCTGTTAAGCGAGCCAGAACTTGTTGTAAAGTTCTTCTTTTGCGCTTCAAGTACCTTCTTCTTTCGATAGGAAATTGCCATAGTTTCTGCATTTTAAATATATGCTTCAGTCAGTAACCATGAAAATAACGTGCATATATTCTAAAGCGGCGCGGGATCACATATAACCAAATTAAGAGACCGGCATTTATTCGACATTATGTATTGCGCGAAACAACGCTGTTCGTGATGGAAATGCTCTCTGCTACTTGACAATATATATATATATATATATATATATATATATATATATATATATATATATATATATATATATATATATATATATATATATATATATATATATATATATGTATGTATATATATATATATATATATTGAAGCGAAGAAGAATAGCGAGACAAGAAAGGTGGTGTAACTGATGGCACTGATACGGGTCAGATTTTACATATGACGCGCGCGATCGTCGTCCTTCTTTTCTGGTCTCCAGGCGTGTCGTCTTCTTCACTACAATATATATATATATATATATATATATATATATATATATATATATATATATATATATATATATATATATATATATATATATATATATATATCACTTAGGAAGCACATTGACACTTGCCCTTACATGTTGCTGAGTGTGTTGTATTCGCAAAAGTGCATTTTGTTGAAATTCATGCCACTAATCATCTTTCAAGAACTTCTTATTATGAGTTCTAATATCGCACATTTTGTTGATAAAAGACAGTGCTGTTATTATAATATGTTTTATCACATTCCATCCAGAACCGTTGAGATGCACGTAGACTCCAAGGGATATACGATGAAATTAATATATGGTCCAAGTAAAACTCTAAAAATACGAAACGCATTTTATTACTTAATGGCAGACGGAAGCATTTTAATCCTAATCTCGCAAGCAACACGATTCCTACTGTTTAACGTAATGAATAATTGGGTGAGTTGGTACGTATTCTACTTAAAACATGTTAAACTATTATTTTATTGATTCCTATATGTTTTGTGTAAAGCGAACATTGATTTGTTTTTTTTTTTTTTTTACCTAAAGCACGGGTGTAGAAATATGAAAATACAAACAGTATGCTATACCTAACTGTTTATCTTTCTGGGCGTTGTAACTTTTCGCGTTTTAAGCAGCTACTTGGTGTACGTGCGAAACACTGTTTTTCTGTAGGCAATCAGGTCAGCTGAACACGGAAAAAACAAGAACACGAATGGAAGGACTGGACATTCACACCGCTGACTAACAACTGACTTTTACTTTTTCCTCATCCCAGCCTAGGCCTTTTTTTCTTCGTCCTACGGCACATTAAACACGTTTAAAAACAACATTTTAGCCTACCACTCAACTGGTTGTGACAAACCGCAAAAATTGGCGTTCTTTTTCGTGAACTGTAATTGACGAGGTGCTCACGCAATCTTCTGACCTGATTGCCAACAGTATGTACCAACTAGCTCAACTAAAACCCGTAACTGTTTTTCTTGTTGGCTTGACTGTGTTTTTTTTCTGGCGTATACTGACTTCATTTTCTTGTCTAGGAAAATCAATTCTTCCAAACCAGTAGCCGCACATATTTGTTAGTTCATAAGCGATCTTGTTTTGTTCCTCCAGATATCTTTTTTTTTTTTGCTTTCGGGAGAGCGAAGTTACTGTATTTTGCTCCTGCTAGAGCTGATAAAATAGCATTTCACTCAAGTTTCAGAAATTTGGTTACCTTAATACTCTTTCTTGTTCTGCCACCATGTTCTACAAATAGATTTACCTCTCCAATTCCTCTTACGTTGCTACGCATGTCAGCTGTCTCCTGGCTTTTAAACCACATGACTTCGCTTTCTTCGTTAAGTCTGCGCACTCTCGGAGAGCCCATACACTATGGCGGGACTGCAGAAAGGAGACTTTTTTTTGGTAAATATGTCGCTTCCCGGTCTTCGTTTTATTTCGTAAATTTTTTAAAATGCGTCAACAAGCATTTCACGAACGTGAGGCTTCGCAAAATCAATAGCCGCTGAAAGCTCGTTGACCCACCCAGAATCAAAATAGAAACTTTGTTGGCACCATTAGAAAACTTGGCTATCTTTATGAGAAGCAACTCGTGTGTTCTGCTGAAAGTTTATGACCTTTCTGTCTTGCCGTTACAGGCTTCACAGAAACTAAAAGCAAACGACTATGATCCGATAAAAGGTGCGCAACCCATAGTCCGCGTACTCTCTAAGCATGTTCAAGCATTCATAAGAATACATTTATACTTTTTCGGACTACATGTTCAACACTTATAATTTTTTAATTGTTGTATAAGCGAGTATTTTGTAGGTGGGGCATGCCGTTCATTTTGGAACCCGCGTATTTGATGTAAATAGCTCATTTGCTTATCTAACTTTGTGTATTCCATATAAGTTGAAAAAAAAAAAAAAACTGCTGAGTAGTACGGAAAGCAATTCCTACTCTATGTTAGATGTATACTGAAGAAGTTTCTGGATATATTTCTTGCCTCTTGTGGCGTCTGGATGTATTATAAATATTAATTGTTTCATAATATTGCAATTGGTTTCAATCAGAGAATTATATATACTCTAGATATACCAATGGTTTCGGTCGCGTGTTGCGATTAGCTAATCCAGCTAAAAACAAATTTTTCGGGAAGTTGAGAAATAAACAAGTGTTATATTTCTATGCTTTCTAACATACAAGCTTTCATCGTTGATTCGTAAGAATTATCTTTAAAAGCTGAGACGGTTATTATATCACCCTAAATTTGTTTGTACACACTGCTCATAGAAGTCAGTAGTCTCAGAAGAGAAAACGCCAGCTTGCGCTAGTTTCAAAAAGACGATCCAAAGAAAAGAGGCGGCACGCTGTGTTCTTTGTGATTGTGCGTCTAATTTATATACAGGTACATTTAAAGATCGACGATGGACGTCGATCGTCTTGAGGTAATGTAACGTATTAACATTATATAAATAATAAACATAATGAAGGACTGAACAACTCAATTGTTTAATTCATGTATTGTAATATGGCGGTAGCCTACTGTACTTATTGTTGATGAAGAGCAATATGAGGTGACGAGGTAATGATTAAATGATGAGGCTCTATAAGGACGACGACATTAGTGGGTATCGAACAACAACGTACAGTGCCAGACTTGTTTCAAATATCGTGTACCCAAAGACTTTTCTTCCCCCGCAACAGAATATGGTAGAATCAATGAGGATGCTGCTTTACAACTGTACGTGGAACATGAAAACTGTAATGCGCGAAAGTGCAGCTTATTCAATAATATGAAGGACAGATTTCTAGCAGCATCCCCTGATGAACCACCTGGAACAAATGGCATCGTTGAAGTAAAGTGTCCCCATTCCAAAAGATTCTTGTAGCCTACCGAAATCGCAAAAGAGTATGAGGAGAAAAATAAAAAAGGAGCCGTGTGTGAAAAGTCTAAATCACCACCATAGCTCCTGCCACAAAATACAAGGGCAGTTACACAATACATAAATATATTTTAGTGATTTCGTTACATTTACACTCAAGGGCATTGATATGCAACGTAGTCAGAGGGATGACACCATCTGGCTAAACAACATAGAGCCTTTTCTACTCAAGTTTTACCTCAAAGGCCGGACTTCCGCTGAAATTCCTCACGTAGACGAGTTGTCCGATCGAATAAAGTGCCATTACTCCCTATCTGGGAGTCTCTCGATCTTCGTTCGTAGGCCATAGTGTCATGAGGTCGAGGGGTGTGGCTCTTCGTCCGCCGAACATTGCTTCGGCGGGTGTTTTTCTCGTGGAAGATGAGACCGTCGCGTGCTGCCGGAACAAGAACCTGGCGATATTTCACTGAACTGCTTCTTCCGTAAGCTTCAAGAATCTTCGTTTCATACGCCATCTGTTTTGCTTGCCCGCTAGTTGCAGGATGATATGGTGCACTAATGTTGTGCCTGATGCCTTTTTCATTTTTCTCAAAAACTTGTTTATTTTATTTGACAGAAGATTCGGCGCGTTATCAGAGAAAAGTATTTTCGGTGGGCCAAAAGTAGCAAAAAGAGAGCGTAGAACGTCAATGACGCGTGTGGACGTCGTGGCATGCATCGTATAAACTTCCAATCACTTACAGTACGATTCGACCATGACTCCGCAGATGCGGATACGTTTTTCCACCCACCGACTGAATAGTGGATCGTTTTCAGTTACTGTTCATGATGTCGCTGGACTCGAGGAAGACTTCGAGACTCTCCGCAATTTTAGCCCAGGTGCCAAAACTTTTGTCAAAAGCGGTAAGTGCTCGGAACGTCGACAACGTCGGCAGCGACGTGCTGTGCTTGACACTTGACGCTTACCATTCGCTGAGATGAAACTTGCTTGTTCGTCTGCCAAGAGTCGTCCAATATCAGGTCATCACCGCAACTCCATGTACCGACAAAACAGGTCTTCTTTGTCCGTACGTCTATAGTTAGCAATCATATAAACTTATAAATTCCCGAACGCTCATCACTTGCCGTCACTAAACGCCGCTCCATCATAGCGTCTTCATTGCTAATAAACGTCTTCCTATTTATACTGATGCTTTTCATCATATTCCTCCTAAGCTGTACTTAAAACATAATGTGTGTCGGTACTGCCGAAAATATTGCAACGGCGTTTGTTTTCTGGGAACTATAATGTGACCTTTACAGCATCTTCCGGATCCCGTGAAACACAATATTTCGTGAAGTAACTTTTCAGTCGTCATTATAATGGCGAGGTAATACCGTGAATCGCGAACCAGTTTACTGGACGTCCGCTTCCACTGGTTTCTTGGAAGACTGAGTCTACTGAGCGTGCATTCCTGCCGAAGATGTTTTTATTGACAGAATATTGACACGTCAATCAACAATTGATTCCTTCTTGTTAAGATTTAATGCGAAAGCTCGTGGCCACCGGCGAACCGCATATCCCTATATCAGTCTGACATTCTCGCATACATGAGTTTGCTGGGCCACGCTATTGAGCCAGCTAAGCACAGCTGGCAGCGGCGCGAGCAAGGCCACGATGGGAACGTGATGGTACTCGAGCCATCCCTCTGTGAACCAATATTTCGGCCACCCCACGGGTGCGTGTCGCCATCTATTGGTTGAACTAACGCCTTGTTCAAGATGGCTGCCGTGGGACCGCAGCCTTAATAACCAGATACAAAGTTACCTTAAAATACCTATGTAGGAAAAGCCGTCTTTGTAACATCTATAATTTGCCGGATGTTTGCGAGAACTAAACATTTTCACACTACGCGCAGCGGAATGACGTCTCTTTTCAAAAAACATAAGAATTAGGGGTACAATATGTCTGATCTACCATCTCAATTTTGCGGCTAAAATTTACTTCCTTGAATGTGCCCGTCAATGTTCCGACTCACACGCTGTCGGCATGCACGACAGGGATGCCGGAGTTAAGACGCGCTCAAGAGGGCCTTCAATACCTTCTTTAGGTTTATGTCTAAAAGTATAGTAAACATATTTTTACACGCTTACAAGTCAGGAACGCTTAGGCAACACCTGTTCAAGTAATGAACAAAATCTCATTGGTGTCATGAAAAGCATTGATTCACAGAAGCCTAGGGGAGATAGCTTACCAAAACACATGCCCTTTAAACGCTTTCGCGCACGCCTTAGGTCACGGTCTAAAGATTATGCTAGAAATAAATAAGGTTTCATAAATGCAGACAAGAATCCTCACCTTCGGTAGCTACATGTACAGAAAAGGAGGTTACTCCTGAGTGAAAACGTAAGTTTAAATATTTTTAACTTTATCCAAATTATCAATGATGGTACACTAAAATTTTTCAGTTTGAGCCCCTCATGAATCAAGATGTAGATTATAGCTAAAGGTTAAAGTGCTTTTGTTACTTTCAATATTCACAGCCGTCACTCAAACGATGTGTCTCCTATCATATGCAAGCCAAAGAAAAATTAATTACCTCAAAGAAAAATGAACTGTCTCCTGATTTTTCAAGGGAATTCACCGCCTAATTAAGATAAATTGTATGAGACAAAAAGAAAAGAAATTTGCTTTATCAAAACTTCTAAGCAGAGGTCTTGCTACCAGAGTACAAAATATAATCCAAACTCCACAGATGCCACACATATAGAAAGCAAAAAAGAAAATCGGGTGTACATGAAGAATTTAAATGTGCCTTTTAAACCCTAGACGTATCAACATTCATACAGGACTAAAGAATTTATATCCTACGAAAAGGAACATACCGATTAATAGACCAAAATCTCTTCATATTCCGAGATTGGCGAATGCACTCTTTCAGATCTGGGAAATTGAAGGTATAGAACTGTTAAGGCGATCTCCAGCGATAACAATTAGCAATACGCAGCTCTTCATAACCAGGTTAGCGTGTTCTTCCTACAGTGACGCGAGGTTGTTCTTAATACATTTTTCTGCAAAGCTTTTCCTGCAAAAATGTTCGAATATTCGCGAGTGGTGCCGAATAATCTCGTTACATTATGGCGACGATCTGGGATTCACTACAGCACGTGATTGTCAGGTATACTTAACCTAGGGAATTGCGAGAACCAGTCATTTTGCCTGCTTGTAGAATCTAATTGATGGCACAGATTTTTTAAGAGACGTTACCTTCTTACCTTTTTTGCGGTAAAGTCCGGAACAGAAGTAAATCAGGTGAAGCGTCTTTCAAAGCTAGATGCAGGCAGAGAGGTAACCCTTGTGGAAGAAAGAGAAAGAAGAAGGAGAGAAGGGTGAGGCTCGTCGCGGACGAGGACACGAGGAGTTCAAAGCCAGAGACCACCGGAAGAGCCGGTGCCGAGCAACCCCTCCAACAAGAGACGTAGGTCACACGACAGCCTTGGCCTTCCTCATCGGACTCTAAACTTGAGTATCAATTAAAACTTTTCTAATGGTGGCACTTCCCCCTGTGTCTTCCTCGGAGTGAATGGCACTCGGACTGATCAGAGCGTAATTGATAGGCGACCCACACAACTGGAGCCCAACGTGGTTCCCCGTACGAAAATGCCAGATACCGGACGGAATGAAAAATGCCGGTTCCGCCTAGACCCAAAATTGGGGCACCAGTTTGTATCCAGCCTGGAACCGCGCATTTCCAGCCCCAATTTTAGACCCAGGCGGTGAACCGCCGAAATTCCCGCGGCGCTCATCACTGGACTCTACAAAAGAATTTCGTGCTATGCCCTTAGCCGTTACAACCAAGAGATCGTCGCGATTTCAGACCCAGACGGACTGGGTTTGAATTCGCGACGATCTCTCGCTTATAACGGCTAAGGGCATCGTGTGAAATACTTTTGTAGAGTTCAGTAGTGAGCGCAGCGGAAATTCCGGCGGCGCACACGGTCGTCCAGGCGTCGTCGCGTCGTCACCGAACACGGTGCACGGAACACACACACAGCACGCACAAGCACAGCATCCAGTGTTGAGTGTCTCGGGAAGTTTCGGCGGGCAAGCGGTATCCGAGTTGTCCAAGTATTGTCACCAAGCACACCAGCGCATCCAGATGCCGAGCCAAACTGCAATGGGTCGGCAGCTTCACACTATATAAACATTCAAAGCCGAGGTGAGTGGGTATCCATCCAGGGCAACGATAGGCGCGTCAGTATCCGTGCGCCCGCAGAGCGAACGTCGCCACCGGGCGAGTGCCGGCCGACAGTCCGACGGGAACGGAGAGAAACCTAAACTCTCGAAGCGCTGCCCCCGACTGCAAAAGACAGTGCAAGGCGCGCGTCGGCACCAAACACGGTGCTCGGAACACACACACAGCACGCACAAGCACAGTATCCAGTGTTGAGTGTATCGGGAAGTTCCGGCGGGCAAGCGGTATCCGAGTTGTCCAAGTATTGTATCCGTGCGCCCACAGCGCGAACGTCGCCGCCGGGCAGGCGCCGACCGACAGCCCCACGAGAGCGCAGAAGAAACTAAACTGACTAAACTCTCGGAGCGTTGCGCGGCGCCGATTGCAACAGACAAAGCAGGCGCGCGCGCGGGGAACGCCCGCTCGCAGCGCCTCCGAAGCGGATGCGCCTGTCCCTAACACGTGACCTGCGAGGAAGTTACTCGCCGACCTCCACCCCTCACTCCCCTCCTTCAGTCACGCCTGTGCGCGCCCGCTGGCTGGGAGCAGACCCTACTTGAAAGAGGGGAGCGGATCGGATCCACCCATCACCGTGCGATTCCAGTGCGTTGCGTCTCACTGGATCCGACTTGTTACAACCAGAATCCAGCGGATCGGAACTGTCCACAAGTTTACAACCGCGCGGATCCGAACTGGAATCGCTCCGATCTGACATTTTCGTACGGGTCCCGATCAGTCTGCCGTTGTTTATGTTCCCTCCCAGGGTATCCCACGAATCGCGATTCCTTGATTTAGGTACCCTTTGTTTTTCTTTATAAGTTTTGTTACTCCCCTAGACACCAGTGTTTAACGTTCTGCCGCCATGTCGAGGTCTCGGAATAAGGCCGCCCCTCCCGATTCCTCAACCCGGCCAGTGGCGGATATTGACTCAGACGTGGGAGAAGGCACGAGCTGGCAAGCGAGCGTTGCGGCAGTGCTGGAGCCCCCAATTCCAGCGGTGAACACGGAAGACGTCACCGAGCTAATGCACGCCATGACGCCGATGTTCGCGACGTTTTCCATGGCAGATGGCTCTGGCCCTAGGGGTGGTGAATCCCGCGCCTACGCCCGTGCCTTGCCCACGGTTGAGCGTGCCGACGCCGAGCTATTCCGGCTACTCCGACGGATCATCGGTACACGATTTCCTGCAGGATTTAGACACGAACATTGCCGCGTTGGGCGCGTCCGATGAAACAGCCCTGATACAGATAATCTCAATCGCGTTGACGGGCGACGCAGCGCGTTGGAGACGAATGCAGAGGCCGTTCCTTTCGATGGCAGATTTCCGGGCACGGTTCAGGGAGGAATTTCTACCTCCCGACTATGAGATGCGGATCAGAGATGAGCTAGCCAGCCTTACTCAACATCCGGACGAGAGCCTCGTGGAATACATCCGGTCTCTCCAGGAGCTCGACTCCAGAGCCGAACCTAGAGTGTCAGACGCGGAGAAGGTGGCTAGGGCGATCCGCCAATGTCACCCTAGATTTAAACCCTACTTGCGCGGACGTGATTTTGCTGATCTGGAAACACTTGCCAGAGAGGCGCGCACCGTTCAGGCGAGCTTGCTCGCCGAGTTGACGCATCGCCCCCCTCCACGCGCAGAGCAATCTCTGGAGCCGGGTTCAGCCTGGAAAAGACGAGGCGCGGGAGCTTGCGACGACTCGTTGCGCCGTACGTGGCGATTACAGGACATAGGATTGGCGAAACTGCTGTGCCCCGCCTTAGATACTGTCGCTTTTTTGAACAGAGGCACGCAGCAGCCAACGCGGGCTCTTCGAGGGCGCATCCGCGTAGGGGAGGCGGCGCAGCCGACCATCGCGGATTCGCAAATCATTACGAGGGTCGCGGGAACTACAATAACCCTAGACGCGACACTGCATCGCGTGGTGGTGGCGGCGGACGCTCAGCACACAATGGCAGGGGACTGGTCAGGTGCTATAAATGCAATCAGCTTGGGCGTATCAAGCGTCAGTCTACATCGACGGCCGCTCCCCCCCCCCCCCCCCCCCTCCCCGTGGGTTTCAGGGAAACAGAAGAGGCCGGCGCCACTAATTGGACTTTTCGACTCACGGTTGCCGGCCGCTGCCAAATCCCCTCATTGGTCTGCCAACGGGGCTGGAGTTGCGGTCAGCGACATGTTGTGTTTGCCCCGTCGGTATGTCGAACGCAGGGTTTGACATCTGAGAGGGGGACATACGTGCGCGTCGCAATCGGTGGTAACATTTACTACGCACTAATTGACACCGGTTCTACCTTTTCCCTAATCGGCGACAAGGTCTACGAAGACTGTCGCCGAAGAGCACTCCACTGCGGGTTTTTCTACTGCGCTGCGTTTAGCAGCAGGATCGGCTTAGGCGCAAAGTGCAATACGCCCTCACCTTAGCTTCGACGGCAGACGAAGGAGGCAGCGTTTTCTCTATCTGCCAGACATGCAAAATTTTGTGATATTAAGACAGGACTTCGTCTGCCCGGAGGGGATTATCTTAGACTTGAATAGTAACGGGTTCCACTATAATCCGCTGACAACACCATTTTCCCTTTTCCATCCCACCGAGTTTCGGTCAGGGCATAGAACGCTCTCTCGCCGGATCACGAGAGGAGCAGACATTAGCTGCGCGAGTCGTATCGGAAACGTTGAAGCGATTGTCGCTCTTACAACGGGCCGCAGAACAATGGCGGAGGCTAGCAGATGCCTTGCATCGACACGCAGCTATGTTTACCGAGAGGCGGAGACTTACAAACATTTTACAACATAGAATTGACACGGGAGATGCTAGGCCATGGGATTGTAATCCCAGACCGCTCAGTGCGCACAAGCGAGTTCTCCTAGATAAGGCTCTTGTTGATTTGATAGACACAGGGACCGTGCAGCCGTCACAGCCCTACTGAAAAATGCATTTGAAAATCAAACAGGTGGCAAACTTTGCGACCCGTTTGAATTGAGCGGGTGGCAAACTTGTCGACCTGTTTATATCAAACGTGATTATGGGATACGGGTACACGTTTGAAAACGACACCCGTTTGATACGAGTACCCGTTTAATACGGGTGCCCGGTTGATACGGGTGCTCGTCCGATACTGGTGCCCGTTCGACCAGCCACGTGACCACACATTTGAAGGCGCCATTCGGATAGGCAAATTATTTGCTAGCCCTAAATGGGTATCGCCCGGAAGGTTGGTTATCTTAAACTTATTTAAGACATCCCGGAACTCATAAGCCTATTTATAAAAGGGAGGAAACACGTAGAAAAAGATGTGCTCGCGCAGGTGCTTGCAAATGGGCAGGAAAACAGACACAAAAATTGTTTTCAATTCTCATAAAAGTTTATTACATCCTTGTCCTTAGATAAGTACAAACGTGCAAGCGATCTCTGAAATGTGAAGAGGCACTCTAAGCTTTTATACAGCTGAGAAGATTGCAAAGCAAACAAGAACCGAAGTAATTCTAGACTATAATGGCAAACTTTCGGAAACATTACTTTCCCGGCTGCCGCGAGAAAAGACGCTGCATAATTCTATAGATAATCTCGACGTGTACCCGTAGAAGAACGGTCAATCGTTGCCAACAAGTAGGTAGGAATGTACTTACCATAATAACAGCGGACTTGAAAGATGTAATCCAAGATAAATGTCGACATGGTAAAGGCAGGACAACCACACACACACTAAAACGGCTCCTTGAAGTTTCAACACGAATGCGGCGCACAAGCGTTCATTTGCCGAACCCATCCAAACCGCAAATATTTCTGACTTCTTTGAAGAATCGATTGTTGCCGATATGCGCGCAGGACAAACGAAGTTGCAACGGACAACAGAGCAGACAAAACAAAAGCGACTGCCAACGCGCGTGCTGCCGGATCTGTGCCCCCTCTCTCTGGTCACGTGACAGAGCTGACCAGCGAGGAGGAAGGGGGCGACGGCGAAATCAAGGCGCAGGACAGCGAGACACTACCCCCCCCCCCCCCTCTCCTCATGTATTCTAAAAAAAAAAAAAAAAACTTGCGGTTGGCTTTTTGTGTCAACGCAGTCAATGCAAGGGGAGATGGTGCACCGACCGCTGTACACGCGCTTTTCTCCTCTCTTCGAATTGCCACTGCACGTCGCGTTTGCAGCCACAGAAAGCTGACGAAACGCGCGCATTTCAGCACGCTGCAACGCTGGAAATTGGCGTCGGCCAGAAGCTCGGCTTGCGCCCTGAGCCAAAAAAGCACCCAGCGCGAGCTCGTAATTTGACTGCAACAACGGCGGGCCTGCTCTCGCATTGCTCGATGTTCTTGCAGCCACGTGTTCGCGCGTTACCTTCGATGAGTCTTGAATTGAGGTGAAATGAAGTCTAGAAATATATTCTTTCACGCGGGTCGCGTCCTCTGCGCGAGAGATTTCAGCTGAATAATTAATTTGAGGCAACAAAGAACGCCAAAGTTTTAAAGTTCTGTCAAAAATATCAGATCGCCAACGTCGCACGTTTACGAATAAAGAAATCGCTTATTGCAGTTGCAGTATAAGCGAACATCAGCTCTATCAAAATATAAATATCATTACTTGCATTACGTGGACGATAGTAAACCGATAAAACCGGCGCTCCCGTGGCTTTCCGGAAACAGACTGCCACGGCTGAAATAGGCGTGCCAAAGCCGCCGATCGGTACGTTGAGTATCAAACGGGCTCCGGAGAGCCGTTTGATTAAACCGGTATACTTTGCCGGTCACCGGTCACCCGTCTGTGCAACATGGTCGCCGGTTTGAGCGAAACGTGCGACAACTTTGCTCAAAGGAGTAGCCCATTGGATCAGACGGGTGACCCGTTTGCCAATGAGTGACCTGTTTGCGCTAGTAGGTGACCGTTATGGCTCATACGGGGACCCCTTTGAGCCATACGGGCGACCCCTTTGACAAACTGGTGACCGGTTATAGCTAAACGGTTACCGGTAGAACGCGTGTACCTTTCATATAGGCACCAAATGTTTGTTTTTTTTTCAGTAGGGAGAGCCCCTGTGTTTTTCGGTAGTCTTAGCGCAAAAAAAAAAGACAGCATGGCTCGCTTTTGCGTTGACTACCGCCGACTTAATTAGATGACACGAAGAACTCATATACCTTCCCATCTATTGAGTCCATCAGGTACACGTTGGGTAGCGCGAGGATTTTCACCACCTTGGATAGTAGTAGAGGCTTTTTGCAGATACAGGTAGCACCAGACGAGGTCCAGAAGACGGCGTTCATCTGTCACAGGGGCTGTTTGATTTTATCCGCCTTCCGTTCAGATTGTGTAACTCACCATCGAGTTTCCAACGGCTCATGGACATCGTGCTGGGGGACGCGAAGTTCAACTTTGCGAAGGCATACATGCATGATGTTGTCTCATTTTCAAAGACATTCGAGGAGCATCTAGCCCACCTTCAGATCATCTTAAGCAGAATGAGCTAGGTGGGGTTAACGAATAATCCAAAGAAGGTACAGCTCATGGTCTCAAGAGTCAACCTTCTTGGTTTCATCGTAGATAATGGTACCTTGAGGCCGAACGAGAATAAATTGAGGGCCATCCTTGATTATCCACCGCCGCGCGACGCGAAGAGACTTCAAAGGTTCCTTGGAATGGTCGGTTTTTATCGGCAGTTCATTCCAGAATGCTCTTGAATTATACGGCCACTAAACCTGCTACTCCGCAAAGGTTCGAGATGGGCATGGGCCGAAAACAACAGGTAGCTTTCTCTTCCCTCAGGAAGGTGATAGCAGCCACACCTAGCTTGTGCCTGCCAGACCTTAAACCGTCCGTTCGTGGCACAGACAGACGCAAGCGACTGCGGCGTCGGTGCGGTGTTATTGCAAGAACATGACAGACAGCTGCGCCCGGTGCCATACGCCAGCCGAACCCTTACACCGCCAGAACGCAATTATAGCGTGAAGGAAAAGGAGGGGCTAGCCGTCATGTTTGCTCTAAAGAATTTTGACCGGTATTTAGACGGGACAACCTTTGTTATTCAGAGAGACCACGCCGCTCTGACCTGAATTCAAAGGTTGAAAAAGCCGGCTGGGAGGTGAGCTCGGTGGGCACTCACCCTGCAGCGATAATCCCTATACTGTTGAGTACCGAAAGGACTCTACCAACAAGGTTGCAGACGCACTTTCTCGGGCGTCCCATGATAGTGGATGGAAGGAGGGGACGCTAGCAGGGGATTGCGATAGACGAGTTTCCCACACGGCCGGTCATAAGCGAGACAGCGGGGAGGGATCGACGCAACAGGAACTCGTCGCAGTGTAAGGAGGCCGCACGAGGAAACAAAGGATCGTGGCTTGGGGTGAAGTGGTGAGCAAGGTAGAGCTTATCGAGGCCCAAAAGGCAGACGGTTATGCTCAGCGGTTGTTGGGGAATATAGCGGAAATGGCAAGCAACACCGGGAACGCTGGCGGTAAGGTTAAAAATATATTGATTTCATACCTGCTGGGTCAAGACGGCTTATTGCTCCGCTACATCGCAACAATCGATGAGGAGGAGGGGGACAAATCTCCGTACAGGGTGGTCATTCCCAGGAGGCTATGAAGGCGGTTTATGGGATAGTTCTACGATTTGGCTCTGGCTGGCCCTGGCGGCGCGGCGGCAAGACTTTTCGAAAGCTATGTAGCGTCGCGACCTGGCCGGGGATGAGACAGGGCACACACCGATACGCCCGTAGGTGCCCAGCCTGCCAGAAAACGAAGCCGCGAGGGGGAAAGCCCAGAGGCCTGATGCAGCCTGTAGTGAGTCACACTACTAGTGGGAGATGGTTGCTTGCGACATCGTTGGCCCACTACCAGGGATTCCCCGTGGTAACCAGTATTTATTGGTGATAACCGATCATTACTCGAAATGGGTAGGATTACACCTGCTGAGGAAGCTGGTTTTGGAGCGCCACAGGGAGAAGCTGCTGAAAACGTGTTTCCTGGAACACAACACCCACATATCTCCTCAGCGATAATGCTAGGTATTTTACTAGCAGAGTGATAACTGACTCCTGCTTGGCGCTAAACATAAAGCACAAGGCGACGAAAGCATACCATCATGAGGCTAATATCACTGAGAGAGTGAACCGAGACTTTAAGAGCATGCTGATCACACTAACAGAGATACACAGGGAAGGGGACGAACACATTGTCGAGATAGGTTTTGCAATCCGGACGCCCGTGCACAGATCTACAGGGGTAAGGCCTGTGCTTCTAACATGGGTAAGGAGCTACTGTCTCCGCTGGAGAACGGGTCACGAAATAACAAAGGTACAACAGAGCGCCCACTTTTAAATACGTATAGGAGTTGAGAGTTGCCTTTTGAATGCGTTGCACGACTCCAGAGAGAACCTCGATGCCGCAAGGATTGAACAGGCGGCCAGTACGATAAGAGTCATCGGTCCACCTGGAGTAGAAGGTGGGGGGCTTGGTCCTCAGGAGAACCCATCCTTTGAGCAATGCAGCGAGCGGATTCGCAGCCTCACTTGCTCCGAAGGGGGAAGGGCCCTACGTCGTAAAGACGTGACTGTGACGTCTTACCTACAGGTTTTCTCTCTAAAATACAAACAAGGAGACGAGAACCTACTGGACAAAACAAGGAATCCTCCGTTCCGCGTGACTCGCGCGCGCGAAAGGCAACGCAGCCTAAGCGCAATAGCCGAACAGTGCGCGAACCCGTCGGTGAGAGATGTGATAGGGCCTTTGCGCGGCGCTATAATTTGCGGTCTAGAACTTAATATAATCTTTCCAAGATTTTAGAACAGCTTGTTCTGTCCGGAAAGGCGCCCCCCCCCCCCCTCCCCCCGAGGGACCAGAACGGGCGCCGCCACCCAGGAGGGCGAACTCTCACTTCCCGGGATACCGGCGGAGCCAGCCGGAACAACTCCCAGGGTCGTCAACCCTTCCAACAAAGGAGAAGCCAGCCCAACGCACCGGGTGGTCGACCCGTTCGGCGGGAGACTGGCCAGACCGACCAACAGGGTGGTCAACCCGTTCGGCATCGGACCGGCCAGACCAACCGACAGGGTGGTGAACCCGGTTGGTAAAGAACAAGGCGGACCAACCAACAGGGTTGTCAACCCAGATGGCAGAGGCAGGGTGATAAACCCTGGAATGGATCACAACAACAGAGGCTGGGCGGCGGAGACGCGGAGCGCCGGAGAGGCTCGAGGGACCAGGTGGGCAGATGAGACTCCACCCCACGAGGTGGGGTGGTTTCGGCGGCGGCTGAAGACCCAGCCCGCAGCAAGCCCCCTCGGCACACCGTGGCCAACTGGACGGCCCAGGACGGCCAAGAGGCCATCCACTTCGTGTTCAGGATACGATAGGAAAACCAGCCCCGTCCAAACCCTTCCCAACTGCCCGACCAGGTCCCGCAGCAATTCCAGGGGCATACACTACCTCCTTCCTTGCTCCCTGAAGATCACCCAGACGCCTTCTGACTACGCTAAGTCCCCATCATACACCAGGATACCCATGAAGCCAGCCACCGGCATTCCTATATAAGATGGGCTGTGCCGTCTGCGTCGTGGCTGCAGTCCAGCTACTCCACCGGGACCGACCAGATTTCCTGGCCTCAGCGGACTTTGGCGTACACCAAGGACAACCAGGTCACCATAAAAAAGTATTGCAAATGTCGAATTTGAGGAGGGAAGTCCGTCGGCCGAGACCAGGCCCCCGGCCCCTCTGCCGAGCGCACACCGGCCCGTCCAACACCGGCTCCCCATTCAACAGCTGCGGCCCCATTGACATCCGTCGACACCAACGACGACGACGAGATGCACGACTTGGAGGAATACTTCAGAGAAAATCCAACAACATCAGCTGTTCAGAGCCTCCGGGGAACCGAGGCTTGAGGGGAGGGGAGTGTGGAAGAAAGAGAAAGAAGAAGGAGGGAAGGGCGAGGCTCGTGGCGGGCGGATACACGAGGAGTTCGAAGCCAGAGACCGACGGAAGAGCCGGCGCCGATAGCCCCTCCAACAAAAACCCGGACTACACGACAGCCTTGGCCCTCTCATCGGATTCTAAACTTGAGTATTAATTAAACCTTTTCCAATGGTAGCGCTTCCCCGGGTTGACTTCTCAGAGCAAATGGAACTCGGCCTGATCGGGCGGTATCAGCATGTACAAGGTACTCAAAAAGGAATTAAGTTAAGTTACTGAGTATTGGTACATCTAAAAGTAATTGTACATATAAAAGTTGTGAGTACATCTAAAAGGAATTTCAAGGAAAGTACAAAGTAAATGAGACGTGATGTACTTCAAGTAAAGTAGTAAGTACACTGGGTGCGAAAGTACGTGAAGTAAAGTAGCTAGAAATACATTTAGTATCAATATCAAAAAGTAAAGTATAAGATAAAGTATAAATTACCACAATCTTTCATGACGCCCTTTCATTCCACTATACAGTATTGTAACTGGTATGAATTGCGCATGGGTAGTCAGGGGTATATGACCTATTTTTAAGAACAGCGGCGAATATTGGATAAAGTCAAATGGCCGCAGAGTAGTTATTTTCAGGAATGGAGCGAAATTCAGAAGTCCCTTTTCTGAATTTGGAGTCACTTTCACTGGATTGTTGCACCCAAGGCGGTTTTATGTACCAGGAAAGAGCATGACGTCTGCCCTGTAGCTTCCGCCAGCAATCCTCTCGTAAAAGAATGTCCTCTCCTTAATAAAAAAAAAAGAGTGAGTGTGCACTCGAGCTTGTGATAATTTATCATAATATAACACCTGAGATCGGGGTGCGAAAACAATAGGGAACTTTCAAGTCGAAGGAAAAGACAAAAAAGAATGTCTCAAAACATTATGACGTTCTCCTCTGTTGTCTTTTTTTTTTTTTTGACCTGAAAGTTTAATTTTGTTTTTCACCACAGTCGCAGGTGCTACATTATGATTAATATTTCCGTCCTAATATTGTAAACCCCCTCGCTTGTGCTGACCGACCGAGAAGTAGCGAGAATTAAATAAGCTACGGGGAAGCCGCCCCAGAACAAACAGAGCGATGCATCGTCTGCTCACATTTCTGGTGAGAGAAGAATATTCCACCCAATATTACTTCGGAGCTGACAAAGCGTAATTTCGTGATACAAATTTAACAAAACAAAACTTGGGGAGTGTACTTTGAAGTTGGGAATTGTACTTTCCTCGGAAAGTACCAGAACAAGATACTTTAAATAAAGTACAAGTACATACTCAGATAATGTACTTCAAGTCAAGTACAAGTTTTCTAAACTTACTTGAAGTAGTACTTTAAGTACAATGTATTTAAGGTACTTCCCAACACTGGACTTTATTTATGTCAAGCACTGGTTTATGGTGCCAGAAATAGGTTGGAAAGTAAAGCAGTTTGGAATTCTTTAGTGGCGTATCCTCTATAGTCATATTTGCTTCTGTCGCAACATCATACAGAGGAACTCTTTTCATTTTTGAAGTAGGCCTACGTTTGCGCGCTGGAAATAACTGCAAATATACATAAAATCCCGGGTTATTTTTATGTATTTTGCGGTCGCTAAAGTGGAAAGTGTCAAAATATGCCAATGAGTGAACCGCACCGATTGATGGGAACATAACATACTCCCAAAAAAAGCAAGATCTGGTGAAGCAGCGACTCAATATTCGGTATAGTTACAGGTGAGGTACGTTCACAAATTACAGATCATCGGTGAGATAAGCATAACTCACCGAAGTTGAGACCCGGAGGACTATTTCCAGCTCCACCAAATCTTCTTCCGGCATCTCTCTTAACATTATTCGCATTTAATCTGCGCAGTGCATTAATCTGCTTACTTTAATTAATAACCTGAGTAAATATATAATAAGATGAAGAAACCCTGGATGAATGGACAAGCTCTTTCAAGTAATGAAATCAAAAAATAAAGAAGAGGAATTAAAGTACCGTTTCTGGAGAGGGATATTTGATTAAACATTTATATATAATCTTCTCTTAGATCCAACCGCTGCCGATACTTCGATTCGATAAAGCCAACTTGTGTTTTTGATGAGCGGGATTGGGGTTAGTCAGTGATAGAAAACCTATAATGAAAACCTGCGCCGCGATGGTGTAGCTTCTGGGCTTTTTGATTGGAACTATATGTTTGTAGTATCGGCTGCACTCGCACTTAAAGTGAAACATGGTATGATATCGTAGGCCCCTCCAGCAAACCGTTTGATACTCAGCTAACTTAATTTTATTATATATTACACTTCTGAAACATATGTTTGTATAGTTTTCCAATGCGAGAATAGTTACCCGCATTCCACCGGTGGTCCTGAGGCACGTGCCCCAATGAGGACGAGGAGGATGCAAGCGCATGTGGCACGTGGCGGACATTTCTGGTCGCTGCAGTTCTGTTATATTCTGGTCACGACCGTCACCTAGTAAATTAGAAAAATTTGTAACATTTTTGACAGATTTGGGATTCCTGACATTCCTCCCCAATATTAACTGAAAGGAAGCTATCTGCGCCATTGTCAGTGCCGGCGTCTCCCGAAGATGTACTATGTCGACTGGCTTACATGAAGCGCCGAATCGGAAAGCCGGACCCCATCAAACAATGTTGTCTTATCGCCACTTTCCCAGTCCACTTCTCTCTGGGAATAAAATAGTGATCCTACTTTGTCCGATGATGACATTGGTATCGAAGAGTCTCAATTCACGAAGACGCTCAAGTGAGCGCTAAAGTCCAATTTTCTGACCGACGTTATGGCCATTCAGCGGACGGGGTATTATGCGTTGATTATCGCGAACCGTCAGTCGCTCGTGGGTTTCGACAATGGAAAGTTGCATTGTTTATTCGGCGGTAATTTCCCTAATGCGCAAAACTGCAGTAAAAGTTTGCCTCAATATATTCTGTGTCGGCAATAAGTATGTTTGTTTTGGCGCGTCGCCAGCGGAGACGCAGTCAACAGAACCGACTAGCGGGCAGAAGACGCGACTCTGCGGATTGATTTCAAAAAGCACTGAAGCGCTAGACTTTGGTGTTGCGTTAAATTGTGACTCTGTCGTAAATTTTTTGACTGTGCGCAAGTGACCGTAAGCAGCCAAAAAATTCAAAGAAACTGCCCGACGTGAATGTGTGAATCGGTGTTGTGTGGAAGGCTGAACTCTCCGAAAAAGAGACATATTCTTAAAATAGTGAAGCAGTGCGACTGGGATGCATGCCATGGCCCACTGACAGTGAAGACGATGCTCGCGCAGACGGCACTAGGTGGACACATTTGATCACTTCTAATCTGTACTAACCTGGCCATGGACGTCAAATAGTAAAATAAAATCAATAACAACATAAATAATATTCTGTCCATTATTTAGTAAATAATATTAATGGGTCTGGCAATGCGCGCCTGGTTATCATCTGTTTTTCAGATTTGCCGAAGAGAAGCAATAAACATTGCGTTTAATTTTTGACAAAAAAACTTTAGTCAACAATGATAATGTCTAATATCGCATTAAATTTCGCTTTTGTATACTATTACTCACCAAACAAATTAGCCATGTTAGAGAAGCGGTAACAAAAATGAAAAAGACTACTAAAAAATTGGTTTTGAACTATTACATTACGTTTAATATAGTTAGTATTGCAGAGGTTAACATTATTTTGAAGAATAAAATAATAATAAAAAGCAAGAATAGCTCGGAAGGAAGAGGTTTTACGAAGAACGTATCTAATAATTGTATGCAAGCGTACTGACATATTTTCTTCTGTTTGGTCGTTTACTTTAGACGTTCCTTTATCAAGCAGACCACATAAGATAATAAAGGATTCAGTTATATTACTTTCTCGTCATATGGTCAAAGTAGTTTCTGGAGTGACATTCTAAAAAAAAAAAAAAGCGAACGGCCTAAATGCAGAATTCGCAGGTCAATGTTAGTAATATTGGGTCTCTCAGCGTTGGCATAAGAAAAATTAACAGGATCTCTTATGTTATCCCAATGACGACTTGAGGGGGAAAGCCCAAGCGCCGATGCAGTAAACGCAGACACGGGATTTACTTTGTTTCACGCTTTCTTCTTTTACATTCTCTGTGTCCAAATTTTCTTTATTTGTTTCATATGTTATTTCCAGATATCACGCAAAGAATTCCTTACACCACGTGGTCAACCTTCTTAAATCGCTTTGTCATTCGTACTAATCAGTAAAAAACAATTTTACACTTTAATTAGCCAGCTTAATTCGCTGAGTCATCCCTCTTAATGTGCTTAGTCACCCTTCTTAATGTGTTAAGTCATCCTTCTTAATGTGTTAAATCATCCTTCTTGATCGCTTAATCATCCACTTAATTCTCTTTAACTCCCCTTTATTCACATTAGTTTCTCTTAGTTCACATTAATTTCTCTTAATTAGCTTTGTAGTATTTCTTAATCAGCTATGATTACTCTTACTACTCTTTAATTCCTACTAATTAACATTAATTCCTCATAATTAACTTTGATTCCTCTTAATTCACTTTGTCAACCTTTTTAATTCCATTGCCTCTAATTCGCTTGAGTGGTCACGTAAACGTTTTGGTACCTTTCGTGTCGCCGACGTGTTTTCGCTCAAGGACTTTTTAGGTCGACTGGACTACGAGGCATATAAAGCTTTCGCCTTAATAAATCCTATCCTCTCCGCAGCATGGCAGTCCCTTCTGTAAAGTGGATCAGAAACAATATTTTCTCACCTCTTGTTCATTCTTTATACCCTACCCAAATGGGCAGAAAGGCCTGGCATTTTACACTCAAAGGGTTTACATTTTAATGGCTTGTCACTGCTTCCAACAAAGTTTTATTATTCGTGCTTTGGCTCAAATACGTTTTTTTTTTTTTCAGAATGAAAATGGATAAAGGTAGGACCTACGCACAATCATACGCCATTTTATGACACATTGCGAATTTTAAAAAAAAATTGTGGTTGCGGCTTTTTGTGTTTTTGATCAGCCCTAACGAAGTGACTGTTACACTTTTCACGTGTCTTGTGTTTGACGCGTGCTAAGTGTTGTTGTCGGAGGGTAGAAAGCCTGACAGGTTTAATTGGCAGTATAATATGGCGTATTTATGAAAGCTTTATGCGGTAATTTGTCAAACTCAAACCCGCCCGATCATGCTCATGTCCCTTGTATAAGCGGTGTAGTCCCGTTTGAAGAGACGTAATTATATTCGTAGAAATGGCGGAAATATAAAATGCTCTTTTTTAGTGCTGGCCGAAGCGAGTAAAATGTCACGGGTCTGCCTCCGGAATGCTAAACTGTGAGAACGACTGCCACATTTCGATAAGACGAAATGAATCCATCCCTTCCATTTCTTATTGAACAGATGATGTACCCGGCGTGCCGCCGCAAACGGTGTTTGCACCTTTCCGGCCCGAACGCATCCAGCTTGTAACGCCCCAACCTCTGTGCGGTCGGTATTGGCTGTCATTGATAAATTTAAAATCACACTGCATCTAAGACGGCTAAAAAATATAAGCTGTCTTTCTCTATTTATGTAGTGTTGTGATATACGGAATCAATAATTCTATCTTTCATAAAGTAGTATTATCACGCGCGTCGCTGAGCGACCGTGTACGTGGCCGAATGGTAACCGTTCTTGGCTGTCGGGCGGAGGATCTGAGTTCGATTCCAGGGAACGGAATGTTCTTTTATTCATTATTTCTACTTGGCGTTCTCGCACATTCGAGAACTTTCTCGTCTGATAGAGTTACGAATGTTCTACGCGCCGACCGTTATAGGCCGAATGTTCCAGGAACCAACGCGGCTACAAAAGGGCGCTCCGCGTGGCAAGCCGGAGGCAGTGTCGCATGCGCTCGATCGTGCTACTCCGCCGACCTGCGATGTTACCTCTTTGAATGTTTTTTTGTTTTGGGCAGAATTTCGAATCCATTAAACGTTTAGTTTCCTAATGCACTAATCATCTCTCTGCCAGTCACTCGTGACATTTTGGTGGAGGCGCGCTCTGCAACCCATGCAGCGTACCCCCCGGAGGCCTCGCAGCGTAAGCACAATCCCCGGTTTAAGAGGACCATCCGCAGAGATTACTGACACCCGAGGAAGCCGCTGGATCCAAGGCCTACCCCGAAATTTGGCTCCCTGCCTGCTAAGACCAAGCAGTCAACAACACCGACGATAAACAGCTAGTCGCCGCAGACCGAGACCCCTCCACCCGTCGTCTATATCCTGCCCGTCACCCAGCAAATGCCGACGACCTTCCATGGCGAGGTCCACGAGAATGAGGAGGATTGGCTTCAACACAATGAACGCTTAGCCCGCCATAACGGATCAGCCACGGAGCACCGCCTCCAAAACCTCTACTTCTCTCTGGAGGGCACTGCGAGGCAGTGGTTCGAAAACCATGAGGTTTAATTTACTTCGTGGGACACCTGTATCGCCGACCTGAAGGATACATTCACGATTCAGCCAAAAAAGACAGTGGGCCGAAGACCTCCTCCGGAAAAGAATTCAAGGACAAAGGAAAGCATCACTAGCTTCGTGGAAGATGTCCTGCGCCTGAGCACCCGAGCTCAACCTCAGGCCTTCAAGGAGAAGGAGCTGCGCGCCCTCATGCGAGGCGTGAATATTGGAATCTTCGGCGGTCTTGTCCGACACCCCCTAACTGTTGACGACTTTGTTGCAGAAGCCAGAAACATTGAGCGTGCACTGTAGGCTTGGGCAAGCCACTACAACCGAATCGCCGGCACCTCTGTTGCGTCAACTGTCGTACCATCGCGGCTTGACCTCGATATCGTCGGTGTGGACAACATTCGGCAGATCATCCGTTACGTCGTTCGGGAAGAGCTCCGGAAGCTGCTACCCGCCGCTGACTTACCAGCTTCGCTCTCCATTGCACCGAAGTGGTGCAGGAAGAAGTCCAGAAAGCCATCCAACCAGAGGATTCTTAATTTAATTAAAAAAAAAATAACTTTTAACTAAAGCGTATTGCAAAAAATAAATCCACTAGTGCTGCTCCGTAAATTTGCGTCAGAATTCGATAGTATCGCGAAACTACTCTATTGCAATGGTATTTCAGATGCATTCTTTATTTGCATATAAAATTCCTCTACTATATATTTTTATTCTGTATTAAACTTTACCTCCAGATGCATTTTTTGTGCTGCGGTAATACCAGGAGCGAATTTATCTCGTTGCAATTTGTTTTGAAACATTACCCTCAAAATCGATGTTCAAGATATACTTATCTTGTTTTCTTTTGTGTTTGACAGGAGTAGAGGTTGCTCTAAGGCATGCGTGGAGGCTTTGTTAATTTGAACATCCAGCTCTCTTCGCGAAGGTTTGTCTTCGGGTTTATAACGTGACCCTGCATTCAATTCTGCCAAGAACAAAAATGTTTTTCTTGACTTCAGGAGGTAGACTATCATTTAAAAATACAAGAATACCGGTTCACTCAAACCTGACATTGTAAGACTAGTGCTGTGACATGCTTCCGCATTGTACAAGGACATCATGATGTCTTGAAGTTTTTCATGGGGACACGAAAAGTGTTCAGGGTTGTGTGATTTTGACACAGAAGACCAAAAAATGTAAAACAGAAGTTCGCTCCACCCATATCGGGAAACGTGTTTGATCCCATTGAAGTCCCCTAGGCTTTTTCACTACTTCGCAAATCGAGAATTGTTTACGAGGGGCGTTCATAAAGTTCGTATCATTGTCTCGAAGGAATAGAGATTCAGCAATCAAACTCGAGTAGGAGTTAAGACTTTCTCTGCATGTTCGCCACCAAAAGGTATACCCACTTTTTCCAGCGATGGACCACATGCCGGAGGCCATTGTTATAGAACTCCTCGTTTTGAGTGTTCAGAAATCGCTCCACTTCAGCAATCACTTGGTCGTCGTCATTGAAATGCTTTCCTCTTATTTGGCCACACTTGAAACGTCTGCTCCACTTAATCAAAGTGCCATAAACTGGGGCGTTATCCCCGAACAACGCTCACAAATTAGAATGAATATCCTTTGCATTGTTTCCCTTCAAATGGAAAAAAACGATCACTGCATGCGCTTGGCACCGACGGGCGGTGCCATTTTTGTTTCGACACCGTAGCGGCGTTAAGCTCTACTATAGCTATGCAATGTTTAACTGTGCGGAAACTAGAGGGACGCGCGCTCATGTGGATGCCTGCTTTGTTTCGATTTTTAAAATTTTTTTTGTGCTGATAATACGAACTTAATAAACGCCCCTCGTATTTGCAAAATATCGGCCTCAAAGCGGCTACGAAGACGCACGCAGTCCAGCGGCGAGGCTCCAGTGCTTCGACCGAACACGCGCGTTTCCACTCCCCGTGCGAACCAGTATTTTCGCGGTTCTTGCTGGCCCTCTTGAAATTCAAACATATTTTCTTTAACTTCGGCTGCCTCCTGCGATTCCGAGACTGCAAACCAGCCCGCGACTGTTTGTTTTCATTTGCGCCGTTTAGAAAACGGGCTGTGTGGGCCGTGTTTTTAGCAACGATGGTAGTTGTGTTCACTAAATAGCGATCGAGGTCGTAGGTGTCGACTGAGGCGGTTCTCCCGGCCTCCCCGTACGAAAATGTCAGATATGTCCCTGATATATTTTATATACGTCCAGATATGATAATATAAGTAGTCAGATCGGGAAATATACCGCTACATATGGGAGCAGATACGCCCAGATATCGCCATATAAGTGGGCAAATACTGCCAAATGCGTCCGTATAAGTGAGTTAATACGGCCATATCACGCCAGATACGCGTGCAAATATTGCCCCTGATAATGATATATGGGCCCGTTTCGGTCGTGCAAGCAAAAGTCATATGTACTCGATAAGACAAGTTGATTGATCTATATTGCATGAGTCTCAAATAGTTGGTTAATTATTGTTGAAATCGTTAACGTGAAGTTATTCCAGGTATTTGGACCAATTAACAAATTGTGCATTTTGAAGATTGAAAGACAAATGAAATTTGGTTGTATGTTTGACGTGTGACATTATGACGAAGTGCATAAGATCGGAAAGCGAGTTAATCAAATAATGGATTTGAGATCGCAGCTCTTAGGCGCCCGTATCCGAGTCAAGCTGTTTCGGCGTCGCCATCGAGTAACCGCCCCGCTAAATTTAGCGAGGAATTGAATTGGTACTTATGTCACTTGACGTCAATTTTCCCGCTACATCTAGCAGTGAAACTAATTTTGTTCGTGTTTCTCGTTAAATTGAGTGGGGAAACATGAACCGTTAGCTTACTGAAGATGCAAGACGCTACTTCGTCGTCCCGAATCCTTTTTCCTTCGAACGCCTGGGAAGCCGTTGAGCCCTACGCAGCATCTTTCAAAAACCGTTCGCGCAGCAACGTAACCATCCGCTTGCGAGCGTCTGCGATTCATCGTGTGTTTAAAGTCGGAAGATGAGCTGTCCGTGGTGTATTTTATGTGCAACTCTTCAGTAAAAAAATTTGAAATTTAAAAACGCGAATCTAACAGTGTACACATAATTTCAAATTTATTGGTAAAAAATATATATACATATTTATTTATTTATTTATTTGCGGACATCGTGCGCAAAAAAAAAATAGTCGCGCTTATTTCTTCATTTTAAACTATGATGTGGGTTATACGGCGTAAAACATAGTATCTTCTAACTCGCATCGTTTTGGGTCACTTTCGAGATAGACAGCTTCTTTGGAAGTTCAAAAGTTGGTCTTCATAGAGCTGTGTGTTCACTCGGTATTGACAGCAGGGTAGACGCTATGCATGTTTTAGGCCAATCGTGTCTCCGGTTTGGGTCACGTGCCTACAGTCTAGATGCTGGTGAAAAGGCAGAACACCGCACCTGCCTCAAGCCCAAGGTCACACGTAGCATTCACTGCACTATCAGCCTTGGGTATAAGGGACAAAACCTCTCGTTGTGGTCATTGTTCGAATCAGGACCAGGTCCTGGTTGGGATGCCTTTACCGGGTGAAACAAGGAGACGGAGGGCTCTTTAAATCGACCGGAAAATTCGGTTTCTTAACCTATTGCGCTACGACTTTGTGCAGCGTTGCTCACAGATGGTGCATTGTTTTGTAAAATTTGCAAAGAACGAACTTACCTGAGGAAAAAGTAAAGAAAGAAAAAGGCTTAGCTCCTATGGAAACGCAGCAACGCCACCGGTCTTCAAACAACACGGCGCCGTTTCGCACGGAAGACAAGAGATGGCGCAAGCGGTCGCGACGCCAACTGCCGCCAACGAACGAGCAGACGATGCCGAGAGCCGGCGTATTTAGCAGACAAGAAACTGCAGCTGCTTGTTGTTACCGCGCCTGTTTTTGTTTCCGCGACTGTCGCAGCCTGCGGAACGCGCGCCGCTTTTGAGTCAAAAAGATTGTCTGCTAAAGACGCTGGCTCTCGGCGCCGAATACTCGTTCGTTGGCGTTGGGAGCCTTCATACACACGCGCGTGTGCGCGTATGAAGGCTCCCTACGTTGGCGGCGTTCGTTGCGCCATCTCTTGTCTCCCGTGCGAAACGGCGCCGTGCTCTTTGAAGACCGGTGACGTCGCTGCGTTTCCATAGGAGCTAAGCCTTTTTCTTTCTTTACTTTTTTCTCAGGTAAGTTCGCTCTTTGCAAATTTTACAAAAAAAAATGCACCATCTGTGGGCAACGCTGCACAAAGTCGAAGCGCGATAGGTTAAGAAACCGAATTTTCCGGTCGATTTAAAGAGCCTGCCGTCTCCTTGTTTCACCCGGTAGAAGATAAGTCTTTTGTGTGAACACTCCCGTTTCGGCCTTTCCTTCCCTCCTTTTCTCTCTCTTCCTAAGCCGAAAGCGTTGATGAAGGTTCGTGGTCGTGTGGTTTGACGGATGACGCATGAGACGTTTGCAATCTCGGAATGCGTTTTGCGGGATCTTGTTTGGCGTGCCACGTGTGTTCGCCCTTCGTGGCTGCTGCGGATTTCTTCTTCTGCAAGCGATTTCTTCAAAGAAATCGCTTGCAAAGAAGCCCAAGCATTTTTTGTGATGGTTTGGTGTTCGGGTCTTCAAATGACAGCTTGTGCTACATCGTGTTGAATCTTCTTGGACACCTTCCTTCTGGTTACACCTTTCAAGTCCCGTCTCGTCAAAGTAAGTGCGCTGCAACCTACTTCGCGACAATTGATCGTTTTCCTAAAAGATACTTTTTCAGATTACCTCTAGAATTAGGCCGTGTCTATCTTATGGCAGCCGGGAGAATAATTTTTCCGAAATTTTATAATCATGTCTTTTCGACCGACACTAGGGGTTATTCTTATACTTTAGTGCTTTTGAAGCGCCGTAGGAATATGTTTTGTGTGTGTTTTAGTTCGTTTTTGTCGCTATCGGACTCGATCACCGCGGCCGCGTTTCTTGCTCGGCTCCATGCAGCGCTCTTTGTCGCGCGCCGTGCCCACGGCGGTAGCTCTTGCAAGAACTGATTTTTCTACTTTGGTGCTCTTGTAGCACGGTGTGATTACTCTTTGTTTTCTTTTGCTAGTTTCTTTATTGCTTTTTTTAGCGAATTTTCTGCACTACGGCCGTGTAACCGTGTTGCTCCATCGCCTCCATGTCGTACGTCGTGCCTTTGGCGTTCGTTCTTGTGCAGAAACATACCGTGCGGCTCACCGAGTGCGCAGCTTATGAAGAATGCGGCGCATTTTTCATTAGCCCAAGTGATTTAAAAACCGTATGTACGTGATTTGGCGAGCGGCGAGACGAACGACGGCGACCCCCTTCGCTGCCGCTCGGTCACTCGCGCGACGGGGCAAACCGCTGAAAGCGACGGGAGCAAGCGACCAAGGCAATGGACGCTAAGTTTTCTAGAAATCCCAAAACCGAGCTACGCGACAGGCGACAGTGAAGGGTGAACCGCGTGTAAGCGATTTAGCTAGCGACGGCGACAGCGACGGGAGTCGGCGACGAACGACGGAGATTTCTCACGGTCGCACGTCGCGTCGCTTGGTTTTTGGATTTCTAGAAAACGTCGCTTAACGCCTTGGTCGCTTGCTCCCGTCGCTTTTATGCGGTTTGCCTCGTCGCGCGAGTGACCGAGCGACAGCGCAGCGGGTCTTCGTCGCTTGTCTCGTCCCGTCGCTCGCTAAATTGCTTCCATGCGGTTCAGCCTTTACACACGGTACTCGGCGGCAACAAGGAAAACGGCCCGCCCCCGAGATCAAATTTGCTTTTCTCTGCTGTTCATCGAAGCTTCTTCAACAGTATGAAATTAGCACACACTAGCAACGAACGACCGCGTACCTAAGCCAGTCAAACCGCGACATCGAAAGTGGCGGATCAACGGTGGCGCTCCCTGGCAAAATTGAACCTGCAGGCTCAGTGAATACCGTCTATTCTTGCAGTTTTGTTTTAAAAGAAGCCGTGAAAGCTACACTTATGCGGTTTGTGCGAGTGAGTTGTACGCCCAGGGGGACATTGTGGTTTGCTAATCTTTGCGATAATTCGGCTGATTTTTTAAAATTCACTAATTAACTTTTTATTAGTGAAAATAGACATATGGTTTCAATTAGAAACTTGCTGAGCGTCGTCCAAAACTCGTAAATCAGTAATTTTTAGAAAGACTTTGAGCGCGTGTGAAGCGCAGTAGTGCGCTGAAGTTGCCACTCGCGGAGCAGGTACAAGGCTTGGGCTACATAAGAGACGGAAAAATTGCGCGGGCACCTTACCGAAACTGTTAGCCCTGTACATGCTCCACGAGTGGTAACTTTAGTGCACTACTAGGCTTCTCACGCGCTGAAAGTCTTTCTGAAAATGACTGATTTAGGGATTTTGGATGACGTTCAGCAAGTTTCTAAATAGAACCATATCTCTATTTTCACGAATTCCAAAATTAAGTAGTGAATTTCAAATCATTAGCCGACTTATTGCTAAGATTTGCCACTCACATAATGTCCCCCTAGGCGTATAACTCACTCGCACAAACCAAGTGTAGCTTTCATGGCTTTTTTAAAAACAAATCTACAAGAATAAATAGAAACACCCTGTATATCAAGGTTGCCTTACCTGATTGGGACATATCTGCCCTGATATGGGAGGCAGATATACCCCTATCTAACAGACTCTGATATGGATATATAAAAAATTGGGCAGATCTGGCTTGATAAGGCTTATATAAACTGATTTACTTGATATGGCCAGATCTGCCCAATTTTTTATATAACCATATCTATTTTTTTTATATAAGTCCAGATATGCCATTTTCGTAAGGGTCAGCATGAAAGCCCGTTCAAATCACTGTTGTGTCGACATTTGACTGCAGGGTCATAATCACCAAAGAAGCGTTGCCGGAAAGGCCCTCCGCCTACATATGTTGTGATCCAAAACCAATGCGCTCCAAAGCATTTAGAGCTCTCCGATTTGCAGTTTGTGTATAAAAAGAAGGTATCACCACAGCAACAGCCCTGTGTCGAAGAGATCGGGAGCGGGCGGGAGCGTGCGGGTCATTGAAATCTCTCGCTTTCACCAACAAGAACTTCACGCTCCTCTTCTTCCTTAGGAAAGCATTCGTGAATACCAATGGTTCCTCTTCTATCTGCGCTGCATCCAAGCTTCTAAGCTAAGTTACGTCGTAGCCTAAGAAGGTCTTCGTGAATTTGGCCTCAGATGTCGTAAAAAGGACGCCCCAAATATTGCTGCATAATCTGTTGCGAATATTTCGGCGCTTATTTTTTTTATTCTCAGAAAAGCCTTAATACGCCGGATATTAGCGCAAAAGAAATTTTAGGGGTCTCAATTCTAACAGCTACGCATATTTTCACGACTGCAACGAATTCCTATTTTGAATACGCCAACTGAAGCGAATATTACTGAAGTTAACTAAAAGTGTTTTAATTATTTTTATTGATGATTATTCCTTTACACTTTCCAGCCTAGGTACATCGTAACTTAAAGCTATATGTGAAAGAAAGCATCTTTTATTTCTGTTCGTTTTTAAAAGTAGTTTGTCCTTGTGGAACCTCTTTGTATATAGAGTGTTTCATAAAATGCAGGCCAAATCGCTTCTACGAATAGTTTGCACTATACAGAAAGATGGCTGCTGTCATATTTTTCTCAGTCAAAGGGCCTAATCTGAAAAATTAATAATGTCCGGTTTAACTCTAGGCATTATTAAAAACCACTAAATAAGCGAATTACGGATACTATAATGTACGCGCAACCTTCTACGGCATTTAATAAAATAATCAATGCTGACGCATTTCTAAGTTCTGGTTTCTTGTGAAAGCGCATGTCCGTGCCAGCGGTCTTGCTCCCTGCTGTCATACGGCGCAACTGCCTCCTCGCCTCTCCCTCGTAGAAAAAAAGGAGCTGTTACGTGAGCTGGCGAAATGAAATATTGTGATGTTCGAAAGATATTCCAAGAAAAGGTTTTGGTTCTTGGTTTTACCTCCGTCATGAAAAAGTGCGTGACCGACGTTATTTGAGTGCTATCGGTAAACTGACGCGGAGATGCGGTCTTAAAAAATAGCAAGTTCGAAACGCGTCTTAAACAGGCGTCTTGTAGGAACACTGTAAAAGGCACCGCTCCTAATATATAGCGATTAAGTGTGCTGATGTTGCGATCTGCGCTAATGTTCACGAAGTTTTATTTTAGACAGTAATTCTAGTTTTCTGATTAAAAGTTAAGTGCTCAAAAGTAATTAATACCTGAATCATACCCGACATTCTGTTTGCCATAAAGATATTTGTTTCGAGACCACTTGGAAAGCATCCTTTTCACCGTGGGATGTGTGCTTTCGAAATGAACAATCTGGCCAGCGTTCCGAGAAACGGCCTGTATATTCCTGAAGCGCAGCACTTTATGGCAATCAAGACGTAAACTCTCAGTTAAACCGCTACTAGTGGTACTTCGACGTGTTCCTCTAAACGAGTATATTGAGTGCAGAGCAAGGCTCGAGCTTGGTGTGGCTCAGATTGCAGCACAGGCGTGCTTTTCGCAAAAACGTGTGCCAAAGGTATCTGGATCCTCAAGTATTCAACAGGGCGCTATTTAATATTTAAAATTCCCACGCTCGCAAGCTTTCCGTCTTCACGTCTGTAATTTATCCCCCCTAATAGATTACTGGGGAAAATACAATATTTTCCAAAAGTGGTTATTTTTGTTTAATGCTTTCTTATAATAGAACCGAAAGGCATTTGAGACCGGCGAGAAACTGTCGTTATGGCTGAATCTTGTTTAATAGTTTTTCACGGTGGTGCTTCTCAACAAACCCTTCCACGGTGTTACTGGGTTCAATATAAACGGGAATGAAGGAATCTTTGATTATAAATTTTGGAAGTCCCGACATTATTCAGACGCTGAAGCAATGAAGCATATGATTTTGTTACATTTAATGGTAAGCTCCAGTGTTTTTTTTTTATTTAGCCAAATTTGACACCCTTTCAGAATTACCATGCTTAATATTTTCCCGTCATGCCACGTATAATCTCTGTACTCAAAATAGCTATTGACACCAAATTAAGATGAATACAAAGCTCTCAATTGTTCTCGCGCTCCCCGATGGGGAGATGTCACACGTATAATTAGAAAGTCGAGCAGGCGCTCTTAGAATGCTGTACTTATCACACTTTTTAATGCGAAAGTATTAACTGTCTCATGGAGCGAGCCGACGTCATCAGCTTTGAAACCATGCAAAACGGCACCTTAATGAAACCACGCGCAAAGCTAGCCAACGGCACCTTTACACTTCGGTCCCATTGGCCACTGCGCGTCAGTTTGTGTGGTGTCATCCTGACTGTGATGTGACTGATCACCGCGTTCGCTCGCGTCTTATCGGTTGTACGGCGCGTGGCAATATATAAGGCGCATGGAATAAACCAAGGGATTCGTTCTGCTGGGAACTACGTTGCTGTCTGTTGCTTCCTCGCACCGCAAGGCACACGACAGATTGAACGATCGCTCACCCGATGGCGCTGCGTGTCTGCGAGGCGGCGACTTCACCGTTCCACGCCCAATGTCAGCGCGTTGTACGCCGCAGATTAAAGAAAAGAGCGAAGAGCGGCGTGCGTGCTTTCGCATTCACAACTCATAAGAAGTGCTTAGGTGTACTTCGAGCCTATTTTTCTGTCCTGTTTGCTTGCATCAAGCAATCATTTGTCACCATTCATATTTTTCTAATTCGTTGGGAACACGATGTAATACCCGGTATTTTACTAAAGTTCAATAATTGCTGTGACGTTCTTAGTGTGACCAGTACAACCTCTCAGCCTCTCGGACCAAATTTGAAAATGCAATAACATTGTGATTTGTGTTATATAGTGCAGATCAAAGATAGAAGAAATGACATCAGCGGAATAAAATTAGAATAATTAAGTTTCTTTTTCTGGTATTGAGCAATGTAATGAATTACTTTTCTAGGCTGGTAATTAAGGAATGTAATGAATTACATTCGGGAAGTAATTATGAGAAAGTGTATCAGGGTGGTTTCTTATCAACTCGGGCACAGATTTGGGGTCGAATTTTTAATTTTCACAAAAAAAAAATATGTTTTGGTGAAAATCCTTCTGTGACAGTGTGTGCCAACCGGAAGTTCGGGCGATTTTCGGTTCTCGAGTTATGGCCATTTTAAGCAGCCGAGGCGTAAACTGACCTCTCTCTCGCCTGTCGGAGGTGTCATGTTTCCCTCCGTTCAACTTTTTGCCTTTTTTTATGTGCAATGTGACGTTTTTTCGGACACTCTCAAAATAGGGGTTATTTATGGTCAATAATTTTATTGTGATTATTTATCTTCACTTCTGTTTTAAATATTGTCAAAGTTTGTCCCTTTGACAATATTTGTGAAAGTTTGACCAGCTCTTCCGGGGGACCTATTTGAGATATCGTAACATATTTATAATTTTCAAAAAGCTAAGAGTATACTCTTTTTATTGATAACAAATTTAATTTTCTGTGCAAAAAAAGGGCAGTATCTTCTTGTAAATCAAGGACTATTTCAAACATTTTCTGAATTGGAGGTCGATTTTCTAAACGCCTACTCTAATTTGGCTAGTTTGTTTTCTCTAGCTACCTATTGCAGTGTTTTATAAAGTGAAACAAACAGAAAATGTAATATGTTGTTTTTATGGCGGCTATAAAAGCTTACATTTTGGTTTTTTGTTCACTTGTCGCTCAATAATACAAGTGACTCACAAAAATTCACAAACTCATAATTAACGCCTTTGAAATTTTTACTAGCTACCTGTAAATTGCTTTAATAAAATAAAATGCAAACGGCTAATAATGCTAATAAAGCGTCTAATTCTTAATATCTTTAACGTTTTGTTGTGTTTTGTTTTGTTTTTTGGTTGTCAAAATGCCTCTCTGCAGCAATATTTGACGAAGTTCAGCAAGCTGTGCTGTGTGACCTAATCATTTTATTTTTATGGTGTTTACATCACCGTAAAGTTCCAATTAAGCTCTTTCTTTTGACTATAATTTGAATGCTTTGCGCTAGACATATAACGCGGAACATTTGCATGAAAAACGAATATTAAGAAAAAACTTGGAAGATTGAAGTCGATTTTCCAAAAATAAAGGTACTTTTTATTTCTTTTATTTTTTATTCACAGCTAGGTAATATAATACTCTGTCCGGAACTACCAACAGAAATTGTAATATATTGTTTGTATGGCAGCTATTAGGACTAGAATCTCGTGCTATAAGAGTTTTGAACGGGACCTCGCATAGACACTCAGCTGAGCAGAATTTTGACCTATTTAAGGTTTTCTATTTAATGTTAGTACTTACCTCAATATCTGAGCGTGAAAGTCAGTGAAGCAACAATATTTATCCTAACAATATTTATTTACTTGGCACTGGGGTGATTTGCAAGGTGTGTGAGCTTCGCCCTATGTATTGACGAATAGGGTACGTAACATCTAGACTCCTTTTGTCAAGAGGAAAAATTCTAAGTAACCCGGCATGAATCACTGAAAATAAAAATGAAACCTAAACTCATGACTAACACATTTGAAGCTTTGCAAGCTACGAAATGCACGTTATTTTACGAAAGAGGTCGTATGTGCACAAAATAAACCGTACTTCCTAAGCGTCAGGTACTAAATCTTACATATGTATATGCACTGCATATCTGTTTGACATAAGAAAATATGACTATTACATATCAAGTTTGGTATTTCAAAAGAAAATATGACTATTACATATCAAGTTCGGTATTTCAAACTCAAATCCGAAAGCAAAAGGCCCCAATGAGATTCTCTAACGATCTGCATTTCCCGAATTGGGAGAAAGTAAGTGCTGTGCCGCACTTGTGGATAGGGACTTCTAAATAATTTTTTTTTAAAGCACTACTCGAAATTTTATTGACATTTATGTTTGGATATTGAGGTAACTGCAAACAATAAATAGAAAACCTTACATAGGCCTAAATTCTGCTCAGCAGAGCGCCAGTGCGGAGTCCCGTTCAAAACGCTCATAACACGAGATTCGAGTCCAAATAGCGGCCATGAAAACAATATATTACAATTTCTGTTGGTAGTTCCTTGCAGACTACTATATTACATAACTGTGAATAAAAAATGAAAGAAATAGAAGGTTTCTTTTTTTTTTTGAAAATCGACTCCCACTTTGCTAGTTTTTCGAAATATTCGTTTTTCAGGCACATGTTGCGGATTATGTTTTTAGCGCAAAACAAAAAAATATACTAAACCAAAGAGCTTAATTGTGGCTTCACGGATTTGTAGAGATCATAAAAATATGTTGATTAGGTCACAAAGCACAGCTTGCTGAACTTCGTCAAATATCGTCGCAGAGAGGCGGTTGGAGAATTTAAAAAAAACACATTAAGGATCTTATGACCTAGATGCGTAATTAGCATAAAAAAACATATCTCGAAAGAGTTCCCAAAAAGGTATATTGATGTAGCATAAAAACTGAAGAAAAGAGATGAAATGAAGTATGGCACTCCCGATAAGCTGGAAAAACGTCAGTTTCCACCTTGGCCGCTTCAACGGTCCATAGCTTGAGAACAAAAAATCTGACGAACTCGCCGTTTGCGTCTTCTTTTATTATAGAAATTGCCCGAGAACCGGTTTTTTTTGACAAAAAGTAAAAATTCGACGCAAAATTCGTGCCTGAGTTGAGATGAAATCACCCATCATTACTTTTGTAATTACTTTTTTTTTGCACAAGCTAGAGAGTTTGTTGCAAGATGAAATGTCCTGAAAAGGCATCAGATCAAAAAATCGACGACCATCTTAGTGCAACGTCTCGTACAAAAAATACAATAGACGCACAAAGAATACGACAAACGCACAAAAAGGGCTTGAAAGGCGTTGGCGATGGGGAGAAGTTTTCGTGTAAAGACATCGCTGGAAGGCCACGACGGCTCACAAACTCCAGAAAAGACAAATTCATGGCATCACGCCATCATGACGCTACTATACTCTGTCCACCCTTAAGCCAAGACTGCGGTCGGGGCATCATAGACGCCGGAACAATCAGACGCTTTCTTTTTATCACCTGATCCCGCTCTCTGCGCGTGGCTTTGGGCGCGAGCGTTATCCCGTTGAGAAAGAGAGACGTACGACTTGTCCAACGATGATCTAGCTTCCCCGCTATAGTTTCAGCTTAGGGGTGAATGGAATATAAACTTCGTTCATTCCTAAGCTGACTGCGGTAGGAGCTACGAGCTTACCAGAACCAATCAACTACCGTCCTTTGATCACCTGACCAGCTCCTTTCTCTGCGCTTGGTCAAGAACGATAGCGTGGTTACGCGGCGAAAGATACACGTGTGACTGATCCAACGAGCAGGTAGCCTTCCAGTGCACTCCCAGCTTGGCGGTGAGCGGCCTATAGGCTACAAGGCGAGGGCCACGTCACCCGTGAGGTCAACACATTTTAAAGCATGCGAGGAATGGAGACACAGATCGCGAGTGTTTTTGCTCTTTCGTCAAGCAATGTAGAACCGTAAGCTTTGACTATCGTTAACAACAAACCACCGAAATAAATAGTTAATTTCAAACGACTTGTCAAGGACCCAAAACGTTTTATGTGAATCCTTAGCCTTCGTAGGTAAATATGCTTTTTGTAGTCGGAAAAGACGGGAAGCGAGAAAAAACGGGAGCCGCTCGCGATGTGCATTTCCGCCTGGCTTTCTTTAGAATGTTTATTCAGGAATAGGCCAACGAGCCGATATCGCCACCCGTTTGTTGGAAAAATACACGTTTTAAGACGCTCAGTCTATCCCTTTCCTTAGCTGGCAACGCGTCTGAGCAAACATTTATCCTCTTTGTGTGACAATGCGCAATTAGTTGGGATCTTTGGGTGTTATGTTCTTATACTCTTGAGGAAGAATGCCGGGGAAGGCGTCAACTAGTTAGCTTGAGCGAAAATAATTGGACTGCAACCCAGTCAGAAGGAAAACCATTCACATGACAGCTTCTTGTAAGAACAAGCTCTCATGGCCCGGCTAAAGTCACTGATACGGTCTATAACTGTTTTTGTTTTATCAGAAAGACGGAATCATATCACACTGCAACTAAGGACCTTCTCTAGTGAATTAGAAGGGAAACCGGTGAGTCGACTCCTTTTTAGTTCTTCTTAAAAAAGAAGAAACCATTCAACATGCTGAACACTTCTTTCGTGTGCGCCAACGGAACGACCGTTCAGGGGTTCACTTTGAGGCGCATGAGGCTGATTCGGCGTAAATATTAAGATCTGAGTTTCGGTAGATTTACTGTAAATAAAATGAGTACGAATTATTCCTTCAAGGTATTCAAAAGTAAGGTCGAAGTAAGTTAATTACTCTCGGAAAGTAACTATAATGTAATGTCATTACATTTAGTCTGCGGTAGTTTGTAATGAAATTTAATTACTTCTTTAGAGTAATTTTGCAATCTGTAGTGCAAATGTGTCAATTAAATTGTTAAACAAATTATGAGGCAAATCACTGTCTATAAAATTTTCGCCGGAGTTTACATTTAATGAACGTTCTGATAGTTTTCTTGCTGAATATATGATCGGCAGCAAATAGACAGCCTGTAGATTTAAATTAAGGTTTTTATGAAATGCGTCAACTATACTCGTTTTCACTTCAAGAAAAAAATGAAGTTTGGCGCATTGTTTCTACGCCCCGCGAAGTAGTTCCAATGTGATTTTGTTGCCGGAGGAAAGAGCGATGATTGTGGCGTTTCAGACGTGTACGGCTTGATAAGATATGAACAATATCTCCTACAATGTTCCTGCATATATCTTATTATTCTACATAAAGGAAAAAATCACTCATGCTCCGCGAAGAGCCGGACTTTTGTTACTACGGTTCTTGAGTGGAAAACGAGTATCGAGCGGAAGCTCAGTCTAACAGCCAAGCAAGGTAAAGGCTGTAAAAAAACCTTTCATATATTTGCGTTTGACAGCGTGCGACTGCAAGATAATGCGCTTGCGATGGCTTGCGAAAGGGCGTTACCCAGGAAAGAAAGGAATCTTGCCGTACTGCATTACTCCTGAACGCGCCGGTATAATATTGGATCGAGCTCAACTTTCGAGGGGGACATATTTTGGATATTTTTGGCGACCAATCAGAAGCCGAAAATAGGAAGTTAGTATTTCGTGCTTGCCCATGTACTATGTGGTTTCGCATCCGGTTGCCCCGTTTTCAAAACAGGATATTGATTTTGCTTGATGGGGAATAGTGGGAGCTCGAAAGCAAGTTATTCTCTGATGGCACAAGCATTTCAGGAATTAGGGGAGTCAGTGGAATTACCGAAAGCCATCCCATGCCGATGTCTTCGCAATGCACCGTGCTACGTGTGCCTTGGATTTTGCTTCGCGAGGGTTAGCCGCAAGCGCAGATGGCGCGCAGATAGCGCAAGCGCAGATGCGGCCTATAGTTTTTTTTTTAAATAACGGTTTCTAGAAGCCCTGCAAGAATGTGCTTTGTAACACTTTACATGTGCCTTTCCGGAGTTGAACGCACCGCACTCAAACGCAATAGTCGCTTTACTTCCTAGGTGATGGAACAGGGAAAGGCATTGAAAATTGTGTGTTCAACTGCTGAAACTACTGAAACTAAAGAAACTACTGAACTCGAACAAAAGTATAAAATATATTCTACACCGTATTTAACCTCCATTGTATGTCGGCTCAAAATTGGTTTTGGAATAAACGTAGAAATAGGTACTACG
This sequence comes from Ixodes persulcatus, assembly GCA_013358835.2. Lineage (NCBI taxonomy): Eukaryota > Metazoa > Arthropoda > Arachnida > Ixodida > Ixodidae > Ixodes > Ixodes persulcatus. The sequence continues at coordinate 433,356 of JABSTQ010009270.1, read as the reverse complement.
TTCGCGGCAATGAGACCAGAGGAACCGCTTGGATAACGTAACGATTTTCTACAAGCACGCTCCACGTGGCCGTTTCTTTTGACCACGAGTTGGGATTATTGCGATTATATTTATGCTTATTGTTAAACACCGTATATTATAAAAAAAAAATGAAAACAGAGTGTCTCACTCTTGGGATTTATTAGAAATTTGTTCGAGAATCCGTAATTTGTCTTTTAACATCAAAGATATTGATTGGCTATATTTGTGCTGTTACTTACCATTTTGTGCTTCGGGTGGTTATGGTCTCATATATAACATTTCCTGTCAGTCTAAAACACCAGAACAAAATGCATTGCGAAGCAAATAAGCTGCGCCGTGGAATTTATTTGACTTAATGTAGGAAGCACGCAATGCATTTAGCTCAAGATAAATTTTAATCAGGCTGATCTATGAGGTAATAATTCAGGAGGCGTCAACCGAGGTACCCAAATTATTGTCGGTATTGAAGCCGAGAGCCAAGAGCGTGTTTTCGTAGACCACTTTTCTTTACTACATTTAGCTCTCCCCATCGAAGTCCTTGCTATTGAGCATGCACGCCTATAACCTTGTCTGTTGAGTTCCTGACTTTTCAGGAAGTTTAGGTAAAAAAAAACAAAAAAACGATATACAAACATTTCCTCTGCTCTGCAGCCACGCCGCCATGTTGCATGAAGGAAAACTCTTCGCATAACTCTTCATCATCTGTTCCCGACTTCGTCTGACCTACTTTACTGGCAGCTCCCGTGATTTATTGAGGTGTGTTCGCAAATGCGAGTTGGCCATTACGACAACCACGTCTCCAGGAGACTGTTGGAATGATATTTCGATCAATCGTTTGGCCGAGTTTTATGCTTCAGACATACCGTGGTATTAATGGTCGTTGGTTTTGTTTTATATTTGACATGTTATTCGCGAAACGGAGGTCAAAACGCACCTGCCAAAAGTACGGATTGCGCAGAAAGACGGTTGATACCGCATCAATTTCTTCAAGATGGAATGTTTACGAAAATTCATAGCGTTAGGTATTTCAACTTATATTTAATTCTAGGGTATTATTTTTGTTTTTTAACTTAGGTCAATTTTGGGGTTTTAAATAAATCTTGCTGGATATTATCGAGAGCTGGAAAATGCACCAATAAATGCATAATTTACGAGCAGTACGTTACAGCGCTCAGAGAAAACACTCGATTCGAATGCGTTCTGAACGCACGGTTCTCTGTCAAATCGTATATCAACATTAGCAGCCCTGCTCTCCCGTCGCCAAAGCGGGCCCCAAATGAACGCCGCCATACATTATCCGCGTGACGTTGGCTAATTCAAGAAATGCAGTTTAATCTAGCAACGTCATTCGAACAGTATATCGTTTTATTCGCTGGCTCGCTTCACACTTTCTTGTTTCGTACCGGGGGGGGGGGGGGGGGGGGGGTGAGGTGGGGGTGGCGCGCATGATCTATGGGGGCCTAACCGCTGACGTGGAGACGCTTTCCGAGACAAAGCAGAGGTCTAGAAGCCAGACATGTGCCTATTACACAAAACACGTTATAAACTACCAACCTTATTAGGTAATCAATTAATCACTTCTTTGATTTACTGGATTTCTATGTCTCTACCTCAAGGAAACACACAAAAAATGTACAATAATTTCTGTGTGTCTTAGGGGGAAATTTATTGTCCATTCAAAATAAATCGCATATGAAATGCACTTTGTGCAATCTACTATTTAATTAAAAAAAATTAGGACAGATCTTCAAAGATTTGAACTAGTTAGGCAGGTATTCGGAATAAAGGAGTCTTAAGACTGATACAGAACGGAATCACATGAACGACCGAAAAATACAGTTGCGCGGTAAAGGTACGCACATCATTCTAAATAATCGGAGTTCAGCATCGACGTTCTGGAAACCATGATTCCCCTGAAGCTTTCAACTTTCTTGTTTGTCTCCAGGGGAGAGGGCGAGGGAGAAAAATGAAACAAGACTGTTGTCGCTTGACAGTGTTTTTCCTCCCCCCCCCCCCCCCCCCCCCCCCCCCCCCCCCCTGCAACAAGAGAAACAATTTTACATACTAGTGACCCGTAAAAGAAGGTTTACATAGGAGCAAAACACACAACATTAAACAGAAAAGAAAAAACAAGCTCTGACATATATCACGAGCGTTTGTTGCAGGTCAGAGGCCCCATCAAGAGCATGCACAAATAACACTAGAGAAACAATGAACGAATATTTTTTCTGCTCAAACTCATCAAATCCGTGCCAAATCTATGTGCACTCTTTGTGGCGTTAGGCAACGAGTACTGCAGCATCTGGAGGCCGTAGCCTGTTCTCGATCGAGGCGTTGACCATGTGTCAAATCAACGGCCTGCATATGCTGGCACTTTCCGCGTCATATTAGCGATTGATAAAAAAACAAGTTGATTATGCCTTACAGACGTTTGATATGTTAGAAGAAGTTAATCATTGTTTTGCTTTGTAATTGGAACTACACGGAGGTTTTTAAAAGTTTTAATGTTTGAGGGTTGGACTCGGCATTGCACATAATTCGCAATATTCTCTTCTGGAGAACATGCCAGTGATCCATATTTGTAGCCGTTGCGCTACACCAAAAACAAGGAATCAGTAATTATAGCGAGAGTAAAAGGGGGAGTTATAAAGAAGGATTAAAACGAAAAGGGGTAATATATGACTGAATTTATAAATAATTGACACAACTTTTGAAAGTCTGCCAGCTATACATTGTACTTCGGCGTCCAAGCTCATGTACTCATTAAATATCACACCAAGCACCTTCGCATTTTGCACAAAGTCAATATATCGTCCTTAGAGAGCCTTTGAGTAGATGAAAACACTAACTTTGGGTCGAAAAAGTATTCCTTTCGTCTTAGCTGTATTAATTACTAAATTGTTTGAGATTGTCCGGTCACTTATCTTCTGCAGAACGCTATTTACCACACATGAAACCTAGTGGATAACTTTCTCCGAAAAGAATAACCTGGTGTCGTCTGCGTCAATTATAAAATCTGCACTGTCGTATATATTTACTGTATCATTGATGTATAAGTTAAACAGAAGCGGTCCAAGGGTGCTCCCCTGCGACATCACTCACGTCAAGTTCTTTAAGGTAGAAGTGCTGAATATCTAGCATGACACACCTATGCCGATATTTTAAAACACTCTCAATAATCGTTGAGGATAATCCTCGTACCCCACATGCATTTAATTTTCGAAGCAGAGTTATATGATTTATATGGTTTAAAGCTTTTGAAAAATCAATGAAGACACCCAAGGTAATCAATTTTTTTTCGATGTCGTTTAAAATTACTTTTTGTGTTTTATTATTGCGAGTTCCGTCGAATGCCCCTTCCTAAAACGATGCTGGCAAGATGTTATGACATAGTGTTTTTCGCCGAGGGTTTATAATCTGGCATGTATTATTTTCTCTAGCACCTATTAAAAAAACTCGGAAACACAGAAACAGGTCTATAATTTCCTAGGTGGTTTTGATTCCCAGAGTTGAAGATAACCGTAACCTTAGCGACTTGCAATGTTTTAGGAAAATGGCCATTTTGAAGTGCCAAATCAAAAATGCATGTTAAAGTGGAGCGATCGATTCGAATATATGTTTCAGAAGTTTTATTTGAACATCACATAAGCCAGAACTTTTGCTATTTCCAAGGTTCCTAGAAAAATGGTGCCACTTCCTCCGCGTTGGTCGGGGCAAGAAAAAATGTATCAGAGACGCCTTTCACGAATGAAAATTCATCGGCAGAAGTTACCTTTATTTACGATGTTTACAAAAAAGTCATTAAATATATCAGCTAACGCCAAACCACCTCTCGCCTTCCTCTCGATTTAAGCTTCATGGCGGTAGATACGGATGGGCCACGTCGCAGAAATGAGTAAAGCTTCTTCCTTATAATATATATATGTCGCTCATTTTCAAATGCAGCATAAAAATGCGTGCGCTTAGCCTTGCGTACAGCACTTGTCACAGCATTTCGCTGCTTTTTATATAACGCCAGCACACCTGGTTTTCTGGATTTCAAGAATTTGTTGTAGAGAGCGTCTTTTTTACTCGTCATTTTGATTATCTCCGTTTCACTCAGGGCTTCCGTGCCTTCCTGTGGACAAGTTGTTTTTTGTATGGGAAACTATTTTTATATATCTTTGAAAAAATCACAATAAAGTAATCCTATGCCTCGTCAGCTGAAACGCAAGACAACACCGTGCTTCAATTAGTACGGCAAAGTTTCAGCTTCAAATGCATCTACATTTTCTGCAGTGATATTTCGTAAATAAACTAAACAGTCCTCTACATCCTTTTGTATACCGACTTTCCAGTCGACAAGCCTATAAATTGGTAGATGGTCTCTTATCGTGGTTCCAGTAACACCTCCAAATGCAAAAAAAAAAGATCGTCGGCATTTGTTAAAAATAAATCAAGTAATGTTTCTTCAAAAGAAGTTATTCGCGTTGGTTTAGAGATTAGGTTAAAGTATTTGTACGACTGATATAAGGAGAAAAACTCAAGCTGCCTCGGTGATGAGGAGAGCATATCAAGACTTTAAGCCTTCACCCAAGAACAAAGTGAGATTATTTTCACCAATAAACACAAACAAATCAGTCAATGAAATTTAGGAAACAAGAAATATCACAATTCGGAGGGCGATATATCACGCAGTACACGCACTTCGAATGCTTGACCTTTAAAACTTCATAAACGCGTTGCGCTGTCGTGAAGTGTCTAATTTCGGTGCAGTTAAGATTAGTTTTTACATACATACAAACACCGCCTCTTCGCTGTGAAGAGCGGTTTACGGAGTACATATTGTATGCTCACGTCTGAGTCAATATACTTACATCAAAAAGAAATTTAAAGCCTTCTAAAAGGATGCTCTAAGTCATCGCGCTAATTTCGAATGCGTTGTGCGTTTAAATGTAAAAAAAAAAAAAAATCTAAGGGACGCACTGGAGCGGTTCGTATACAGTTTCCCCACCTCCTTGCGCAGGGGATAAGCATTGCTGTTGTTATAAGACATAAAAGCCAGGTGAAAAAATTTGACCGCCCATAATAAGGTAATTTCGAAACACAGCTAGCAGGGGCACTTTACGCTTACCCGGTCAACAGGGATGGCCCCGCTCAGGGTGTCTGTAATTGCGGTTGTTCTGGTAAGGTCCATAATCGTAAGGCACGGGTAGGGAAGTCAGAGGACGGTGGTAGAGGAAGCCACCCTGAGATATATTCTGACGGGCTCGTGGAGCGGTGAGGGTGGCGGATAGGGGGGGGGGGGGGCGTCAAGTTTCCGGTTTTATCTTAGTCGTCCTTCCTTTTGCCCCTTCTGCCAGCTCTCTTTGTTGTCCTCCCCGTCGACCTCTTCGTGGTCCCAAATCCCACTTGCGGTGCCTGCGACGTCGTCCTCTCCATGAACAGGTTTCTCTGTCCTCGTGTGCTCTTTGACCACGGAGGGGTCGTCTTTCCACGCTAAAATTTTCCTCCGCGGCGCTCGTCGCCAGCGCGCCCAGCCCCGCGAAGGAATTCTCCATCGGGGTTTTGGTCACGTCCATCTTCAGCTCCCGTCCTTGTTCCGGATGTTTCTCAGTGAGGATCTCCCTCGAGGGACTGGCTTCAATCATCTTTAGCTCATCCCTAGTGGCGCCGAGCTCAGAGGTTCCCACGGTCGCAACCCCGGTCACTCGAGCCATGCTTGCATAGGTGGGCAGACACGTCTTGACATTGTGCCTGAAACAACGGCATCTGCCACACTATGGTGTCGCGCACTGCCTTCGCATATATCGAACCCACCCGCAACGAAGGAAAGTTGGCGGCCGACCGAGCACAGACACCAAAACGTCCATGCTCAGGATACAGAGCTGAAGTGGGATGGCACCGACTGACACCGCATCATGTAGATACAGACGCACACACCTTGTCGTCAATTCAAATTCTTCGTACCCACTCTTCAACACTTCTCCCTGTTGATGTCCATACTATCCATACCAACGCAGCGCAGTATACACTATCACGTTCGCTAAACCCGCCGTACTTCCCCAACAACAACAACACCATGAAGAAGAAAAGCAAAAAAAACAAAAAAAACCTTCAAACGCGCACTTCCGAACACAACCTCAACTACACTTGTATGGCAATGAAACTTTAGGGGCTACCGTCGTAAATGAGGGACCCTACGACAATACCGAGGCGCCTATGACCGGCCTTTTGAAGTCATTGTCATACACGAGACGAACTGTCCACCTTCCCTCAAAGGATACACTACATTCGCGCAATCAGTCTTACAAGGCGAAATTTAATGTGTAGCTACACTAATCGCCAAACACGTTCCCGCTATCAAACCTATAACTTCACAGCAAGAGAACATTCCGCAAGTCCTGATTGAACTTCTGCTTCGGCAACGTGGCCAGGCCAGTCTCTTCATTCTCAACGTGCACAGCCCTCCAAAAAATTCCAAGAAAGGACACGTTTAAAGAAATAATTCAGGCCGCAATCAAGATAGCCTAACCACGCGAAAACTCGCTCCTCATTGTCGGAGAATTTAAAGCGGCACATACATCGTGGGTCTACATGTCGAGCACGGCAAAAGGACGCAAGCTGGCTCTGGTCATCTCCAGAAACCAACTTACCCTTCTCACAAAAAGTAAACGACCAACCCGGCTAGGCAACAGCGTACAGCGCGACTCCTGCCCGGACCCTACGCTGGCGCGCACAACACCTATGCATGTGGTAAAACCTAGAAAAGAATCTCGGGAGTTAACACAACATCTTGGAAACGAAAGTGCAGATGCAAGTGGGACGAGCACCGGGACGGAAGCAGCGCCTCACCAACTGGGACGCGTTACGCCAACTCAGACGGAAAACAGAAGAATACATGACAAAGGGACCATCCGCCCTATAGCCGTTGGGTCAAAGAATTACAAATCGACATGAACAGAGCAACAACCGAATTACAGATAGCGAAAAATTCCCCAGCGATTGACCCGCATTTCCTTTGACATTGGAAAGCCTGTCGAGGTCTCACCTACAGTTTTCGGGAACAGAGACCAATCGGAAGATTCAACCTATAGCACAAATTACACAGGAAGCGGAACGCTATACGGAGGATCTGACAGACGCCAATTGGCAATATGCAAAATATCAGCGCCCCTAGCGGTTCAGGTGCACTCTGGGAGAAGGAGCGTGTCAACGGGTAGTTTCGGTTTCGCCGGGTTGTGCATCTGTCGGCTGCAATCGTCACCGCACCACCATTGTTTACGTCTTGTGGATTGCGCCATGCTTACGCGCGATGCAGTAAGTATCCATTTCCTCTCGTCGCTACATATCAGGAACAGCAAAAACCGAAACAATTACAATTTTGCCGGCATGTGGAGTGAGCGAAAACGCCGCCACGGCGAAGTCAAGTGAATACAGATTGACGTACGCCGAACGCCGTGCCAGCTCACTGCGTGCATTTGTTGCAGCCTTGAGAGGAGCCAAAGAGAGTAGTACTCTTGTTTTATAACACTCTTGCTTTGTCAATCGCTATTTTCAGTCAGGCTAATCCGGTAAATGAGGAGACTCGCCGTGCGAAAATATGTTCAATCGCAAACGTGTACCTCTTGCTACGTCGCTGTGAGGAAATAGGCCACGCGAATGATCAAAGCAATCACGGTGTTGGTGTGCCCATATCGTTAAATGTACAGATTCCTTAAGCAAACTTCTTTTAACACCAACATTTTGTGTTGGGGTTTAACGACGTCACAATATGGTTGACTGAAGGTTCGGACGGCTATATTCAAGACAACCTACAGGACGACATCGAGACGACTCAAAGTCACGCAATCGCAGCAGGCCTCACATGCTCGGTGGAGAAATTCGAGCTCCTAGTCACTTACTTGAAAACGCGCCAAAGGGCCAAACAACAAGATGAACAATCCAAAACCATGCTCCACCTCGAGAGCTCCACCCCACCCTCACGGGAACCGCCTACGCAGTTTTGGGTCTTCACATCCAGTCACACGGACGTCCTACCCACGCTAATGCAATTCCTCAAAATACAATTTGTGCAAATTTTTCATCTTATCCGCCGCGTCTCTCACAGACGAGGAGGACACAAGAAAGATAACACTATGAACATTGTACAGGCTCTCGTGGTGAACCGTATTGTCTACCACATACCCTACCATTGATTCCACCGCACCGAACTCGAACGCTTAAACATCATCTTACGCTCGGCAGTCAAAACGGCCTTGGGGTTATCTCCGCACATGGCGACCCAAAGTCTACCCCAACCAGGCCTAGACAACACTGTGGAGGAACTCATAGAAGCCCACGCAACTGGGAAACTCACCCATCTCGGTAACACGAATACAGGCAGGCACCTCCTCTGTCGTCTAGGCTAGCCGGAACCCGAAGAACAACAAATACTAGAGCGACCGCACCCTATTCCTCCAGGACTCGCAACCATGATTGTGCTTGCGCCTATACCACGACGAATGCACTCCGAACTGCAGGCCCGCCGAAGATAAGACAGTGTCCGTGCACTCTCTCGCCAGTACAAGAATGACCCAGACGTGCTGTACGGCGACGCTGCCTGCAACACACCCAACATTGACGCCATGGGTTTGGCAGTCACAGACTCGGAGGGATCAATTGCGACAACGGGCTCCATCCGAGCCACGAGCTCAAGCAAGACCATAGAAGTCACCGCCATCGCGTTAGCAGTGACACACATACACCACACACACAACGACGTCCAACAACAATACACGATAATCACCAAATAGCAAGCCGCCTGCAGCGCCTTCGCGAAAAATGCTCTGTCTCCACAGGCAATTCGCCTATTAACCCATTAATCTCCAACAAACTCCCCGCTGTCCGCATCGTGCGGTCATGCCCCCCTTCCTTATATAACGAAATCGCAGACGCGCTTGCACCAGCTATAACCTACTGGGCGTTACCCATGGGAAAGGAGGTATCACGGGCAGACTGTTACTGATCCCCCCGCCCCCCGCTATTCTACACAGATACGGCAAGATCACAGAACACTATCGTTTGCAAAGCAAAATATTATCACCACCGCCGTTCACACAGGAAGCACGAAGCTTCCTCGTAGCGTCGTAAACAAACGGTCAAATACACTAACATACATCACAAACACTTACTCTCCCCCACCCAGGACCCGGACAAAAGCTCGGGTTGCTACAACTCTACGTGTGCCCGCTCGGCACCTACCGGGCAAATACAATCCAACCAATACCCGACCCTTAACTTTCCTCTTGGAAAACGGCGCTCTCTGGCACAATGCCTGACGACCAGCGACGGCTGATCAGTCAGTCCGGCTGGATAGCTGGTTTAACATTATAAGATTAACTCAGTTACGGAACTGTTCATAGACGCTGCATGCACGAACAGTACCCCCCCTCACTCACCACGACTCGCCCAGATTCGCTCGACGCGCCGCCGGACGGCTCCTTTGGTAACTGAATCGGGATACGTTCGTTTCAACGTCACTAGAAACGTAAAAACTAACGAAAAAAACTCTTTTTGTAGTAACGTTTATTGGAGATTAGTACAAAATGGGGGAGGGTGATGTTTTCTAAAATTTTTAGTTTTCAAGGTTTTGCAGCACAATTAATATTGTTTTTATACAACCATGCCTCAGCGGAAATTTCAGGTAGCGCGTCCCGACCTAGGCGCATTTTAACTGTGGGGGTATTTCGCGGCGCGTCCACAAGGGAGACGGGGTGGAACCCCTGTAACCCGATTGAAGCCAAAAATAGATGTCACGTGCAGTTCCTCGAGTGACCGCTGCGGGAGAAATGGCAGGCGTTGTGATCGCCATTTGGCCGCTTCAGCTGTGCTCTTTAGAATGCACAGTTATGATACGAAAATATAGATGGCGCTTCGAACGACTCTAGGCGGATTGAGGTGAGTGAGGGGGGGTACCCCCCTCTGCGGGAGTTACACAACTGAGGTAATCTAGTAACGTTGGCTGGAGCCAACGGGGACCGGGACAGAGGGCCTGAAAACAAGAGGAATACAACGCGACGATCATGCGATAATCCTTTCGGATTAATAAAGTATTTTCCTTCTCCTCCTCTGGAAAACAAATCAGACAATAACAAAATGCCGTCGTAGAACTGCCAATGCCAACAGCTCGTGCGAGGAGACGGGCATTCACGTGCTCCGAAAGAAAAAAAAAAACCGACGCTTTGGGAACAAAATGGTCCGATGTGTATTTTGTTCAAAACGCTTTTGCTCACGCACCCCGGTGCGTGAACACGAGCCCGGTTCCCAGCGACTTTACCGCGACGATTTGCAGCTATCGCTCTGTCTGTAGTGTGGATTACCACAGGACTGCTCAGATTTTGTTTTCTTTGCAAATAAACTCTTTCCATCGCACATCTCACGTTTCTGCCTACAAATATCCAGTAATGTGAATTCGTGTGGCAAAAGGCACATCTTTGGAAGGTTAATTTCACATTAAGCATTTACTGCGCTGTCAAGAGTAGCTTTACTTTTTTCGCGGGGGGGGGGGGGGGGAGGGGGGGGGGGCGTGTACAGGCAGAAACATCAACAGATAACGAAGGTTTCGCATGAAAATGACAAAAACAAATATTGCAAACGACCACAAAATGTGTGCTGCGATTGACCTCGGTACCGGCTGCATTGAGAAACGGTGTTGAACGAAATGTTTTTTCAGCCATTGCGTTTAACAATGATTGGAATGGGTTTTTCGCTTTCAGTTGAATTGATGTAGGAGACGTGTGCGATGAAACATGGGCTTTGGTTGAACGATTATTTCGAGAGGTTTCATATGGAGCAGGACACAAAGACGTGGTTTTTTGTTGGCTGAAACGCTCTTTTAAAACAGTGGCGCCTGTGACCGCATTTGCGGTGAAAGGCTTGAGCGTATGAATGCGAGCTGCTCTGTAGAGGCGAGGTGCGCCTCTACAGAACAACTTCTACTAATAACTCCCGCTAAAATAAAAACAAAAATGAAAAAAATTCGCATAAAGTAAGTGAGGAACCGAAGAGTGCGTGTACGTTTATTTTTCTCTCCCACAATTTTATGTTTGCTGTGGCGATGGATACCTGGAGCTTCCGACGTTGCTTTCTGGTACGAGAGCAGTTGCCGCGGTGATTATGCCACGCCGACGGAAAGACGAGCTTGTCGGAGCGGGACCTTCGCTCGGAAAGCGGCGCAACACTTTCACGAAGCGTTCCCCGCCAACTGAAATAGCATTCGTGCTCGCTCGCGAGGCTTCGGCGGACACCTTCGGGACCCGGGAAAAAAATAGCAAAAGTCGGCTACTTTCAGGACGCAAACATCGGCACAGCTCGTCTTGCGCCGAGTCCATTATGAGATAAGCGAATAGTCCTCGGGGTTAACGGTTCCAAGCATGGAACCGACTGCCTCCGGGTTCGCAGTCCTTTCGCTCCGCAAGCCGTGCTTTGAATAATGCCGACTTAGGGGAGATGCACCTTGGAAGTGATATTCACTATGGGAAAGCACTATCACAAAAGCAGCGACAGGGACGGATTGCCGTTGCAACGGAAAGGAAGGAGCTTTGGCTTTGGCGGATACGCTATTTTGGCTCGCAGCGTGATGCAAATTGTTCATTGCTTCGGTTTGCCTTGATCATGAGTGCTGCTTCTAACGGAGCAAGTTTACTTGAGGCTTGTTTATTTTTCTACGAACGCGTGTTTGCGTTGTTTAAGCAATGACAGACGTCAGAAATGGCGTAATGATTTTGTGCTCTACATGCTTGTAGTTATTAAGGCACTCACAGCTCTTCCTGCCATAACGGCTGCAAGCGATATGTATGCAGATGGGCAGCAGCGGTGCATAAGCGTTATTCTGGTGAAGTAGAACTTTAAGCCTACTAAAGTTTTCAGACATCTGAAATCACCGTAGGGGGAAAGAACGATGTCGACGACTAGAGTGTACGAATGGGGACAATGGTTAGGTGAAGGAGGACTTCCGGTGACAAATAAACCGCATGGACACGTTCGTCCGACTTAAGACGGGCAGTGCTTTTTTTCTAGCCAAATCAGGCAGCTGTTAAAGCAATGCCAGCAGTGTCTGGACATCGCGGGATAAATTTTGACAAACTCACATAGCTATGTGCTTGTCAGATTTTTTGTTTCCCTTATATGATCAAAAGTCCAGATCAACCCTGACGACTCCTGTAGAATTGGCCTTCACATAGAGCGTATACGCTCTAATTATGTTTATTTACTGAGTTGTAGTTTGTTACGTCACAAATTATGAAGTTATATTCGTGTAATGCTGTCTGCATGCAGACAAGATTATTCCTAAGGGCAACTTCCCGAATACTGGCAGCCGATTTTTAAATAATGCATTTAGGCCATAAGACACATTGTGTAAATTTAGCCAGTTACTACTGGACTGCCCAATCTCGGTGGGTTGCCTTCCAACTCAAGTGCTCGGCGGCCTTTTGCAGGTCAATATTCCAATGATCAAAACTCTCCTTTCAAAAAAAAAAAAAATAAACGCTCCCTGAAAAAAGAAAAAAATCAATTGTAGCAATAATAATCCCTGGAGAAGGAAACACATAGAGAGGTCTGCGGTTCGAAACCGCAACAAGGCGGATTTTTTTCGGTCGCGCACCAGTCACCAAGCATTCATTAAAGATTTTCGTTTCCTTTGTCCTCCTTTCTTTCCTTCTCCAGTGATTAGTACCGTTATTGATGCCCAGCTCGCTGCACCTTCGGATTTATCGCATTAACATCAGAACGATCAATATATTTTGTGAAAATTGCATTACTACGAGGGGAGCTCATAAAGTTCGTATTATTGGCACAAAAAAATTTAAAAAAAGGAACAAAATAGGCATCACCATGAGGGCGCGTCCCTCTAGTTTCCGCACAATATAAACATCGCATGCTCTAGTAGCTCGGAACGCCGCTAGGTAGTCGAAACGAAAATGGCACCGTCCGTTGGTGCCAAGCACATGCAGCGATCCGTTTTTTTTTGTTTTTTTTCATTTGGAAGGAAGCAATGCCAAGGATATTCATTCCAATCTGGGAGCGTTGTTTGGGCCAACACCCCAGTTTATGACACTTTGGTTAAATGGCGCAGCCGCTTCCAGTGTGGCCAAATAAGAGAAAAGCATTACAAGGACGGCGATCCAAGTGATTGCCGCAGTGGAGCGATTCCTGAACATTCAAAACGAGGAGTTCTATAACAATGGCCTCCGGCATGTGGTGCATCGCAGGAAAAAGTGGGTAACTTTTGGTGGCGAACATGTAGACAAAGTCTCAACTCCTACTTGAGTTTGATTGCTGAATCTCTATTCCTTCGTGACAATAACACGAACTTTATGAACGCCCCTCGTATATGGTATGATTTGTATTGTGTCATGACGTGCAAGCATGCCAGCAGTTTTCGTCTAAGAATATATTATTGAAATTGCCACGCGAGCTATCCTGTGAAAAAAAAAAAGTAAAAAACGCCCTGGCATCTTTTATTGATCGAAGTACGGGTATCTTACCGCAGTTACCGAGTGTTACCATTCAGTGCCTTTTTTTTTTGCTTTGCAACGTTCGATCAATGAACTACACTTCGTACTTTAGACGGACGCTTCTTTCCCATCGAAATGGCATTTTTGGTTGCGGCCTTCTGCTCGATTTGAAAGTATTAATTCCTTCAGACGGTCTCCTGCCTCCGTTCCTTTCGTGATTTTTTTTTTTTTACATTTTGCAAGGAATACAAGGGCACCGATTGAGCAGTAATATGTCAGCTCATAGGCATTCGTAACAGTATTTAAGCACCTTTTATTTTTATTTTTTTCTGGAGAAGATAACGCCTATGCTTTCGATTTTGTTTGCCGAGAGTAGAAAACTGCAAATTTAGCTCACGATACCATACGCAAATAAGAGGACACGTCGCGTGAGAAGATTTTATATATAATTCATGTTTTAGTTGACGACATAAAAAAGCAAACGTTATCAATAGCGCACACAGTCGGATGACCCAGTCAATGCTGAAAGTAAAATGTCAGAAAACCCACAATGACAATTAAAAAAACATACGACTTTAACATATTGAAATTTGTTGAGTAGACAACAATATTTAAAACTGTCTATGGGAATGCGATTAGGGCCTTATTTGTTTTAGATTCGGCTTAACCTTAAACCCTGACGTAACGTCTTTTACGATTCTCCGATACGGTACTCTTAAAAAAAAAGGGAACTCTACTACCCTCCTTAAGGGTGTAACCGACTTGCACTCGCGGCAACATCTTTTGGAGGTAACAGCACGGCTGCAACAAGGGTGCAAACTTCCACCTTAGGTTAGGATGCAGCATTGCCTCCTGTTGGAAGAAACGTTAGTTATTGTTTGGTAAAAACTGCATCCTCAGATGGACCCACAACCTTCACATGCTTTTAGGCACCGAGTATCATTAGACTGAAATAAATTTAATATGCCAATACTGCACAAAGCAAAAAGCAGTGATTTTGTGAGTTACGAAAGCGTGTCTATAAAGCAATGTCATTGTCCTTCTGTAGCTCTCGCAATCAACCATGCTGCCTTATGTCAGACCGAAACATATATTAAACAGACTACATAAACGTCCCCAAACTTGCATAAAAAGTATTCAAAAAGAAAATAGTTTTTGCATTTATTTTAGGTTTGCAAACAATGTCGTGCATGTTACTCCACATTTGAGTGTTTCAGAGCAATTAAGTACTCGAGTGCAATGAATCTGGGCCTGAACGTGTGAAGGTACCCAAAGTTAATGATGAAGTAGGGGCAGAATGCAACCAAGGATGCTTCAGCAGGCGACGCGGCTTCGAGGTCTCCCTTCACTGCCACATAGCTGGGCACCTCAGGATTAATTAGGTATAAGCTGACAACCACCGGGTAGATTGCACTGCCTGCCTGGAACCAAAGAAATGTTGAAATCATTTATATAAAATTTAAACCTATCATCCACAATTTATAGAACCTGTGAAAAAATATTTGAGTTTTCTAAGG
Organism: Ixodes persulcatus; assembly: GCA_013358835.2. NCBI lineage: Eukaryota > Metazoa > Arthropoda > Arachnida > Ixodida > Ixodidae > Ixodes > Ixodes persulcatus. The sequence continues at coordinate 418,340 of JABSTQ010009270.1, read as the reverse complement.
CGCATTTAGAGCATTTGATGGGTTACTGATGCAAGCGTTGAACAGCATCAACTATGCTTACCAGACGTGACCAATTTAACTCTTGACCAACTACACCATTGACTAAAATTACCACATGGCGGGAGGTAGTCGTAGATTAGTAAGCACATTGTATTCACTGGCCAAGTTTAAATTTGTCAACCCGATTTACTTAGGTGACTAACAAATCTTAGTCAAGGGGTACAACTACTGTAGAAGGTGAGTAGCTACTCAGCACAGCAGCCGACTCCTATGACCGCCAGCAATAACTGCCGAACGCCAAACTTCGGCAAATATGTAAATATTTTTGCCGAAGTGATCTGCCAGAATAAAAATTATTACATATTTTATTTATACACGAAAGAACACTACACAAGAATGATGAAACAAAAGAAAACACACCAAAAAAGACACTCGCACGCACCTTGTGTGTTTTACTCTACTTTATTTACTATAAGTATAACCTTAATTTTCTCTCGGAAATGATTGAACACCTAACACTCACAAACGTATATATAAATCAAAAGCCCAATTTCAAGTGCCCAAATGAGAACAAGAAAATTAAAATAAAATATCTGACTACGCTTATCTGCTGTGAACAGTGTTAAGAACTGCCACGAGATAAGTCGAAGGTGGCAGCCACAACAGCATGTGCTGGTGTCCTTACTAGACCCAGGAATAAAATTAACAGACTCCATATTCAATTAAGCATGAATAATGAACGGAGATCTTCAATCCACATGCAACCAAGGAAAGAAACGGTTATGTGGTCCCCGATCCCAAGTCACGACGACAATCCGTCAGGTGGCGCCCCTCTTTCTCGGGTCTAATAAGGAGGGTTTCTTCGACGAATTCCAAACCCCTTCTGCTCTTCTTGCGCTGTAAATCTTTCTGACGAAACGTTTTCTTCCGGGGTGCTCCTGAAAGGAGGGCACGATCTGCAACTCCAGAGGGCGTTCTTCCCGGCTGTCTACGCGCACACACGTATTTGTCTGAGCCGACAATTAATAGATATCGGAGATAATGATGCGATGTCTGGCCAGATATGGGAGGGGGCTTCTCCAAGGCCTCGCACCACACGAGAATCCATATTTTATGTGCACACACGCGCCACCTTTATCGACGCACCGGGTCATCCTGGGGCATTCATTGTGACTTGACAGATCAATGAGCCCGGTTTCCCATAGTCGGTTTAATAGCTCTGTGAATTTTTCTGGGGTCTACGGGCAGCCTACTTTAGGTGCCTGCGAACCGCTTTAGTGATTCTCGAGATCTGTGCGTCTTCGTTCTCTAACTTACGCCTTCGTTCTTTTTAATGTTTAACCCCAATAAGGGATTGTCTTCATTAGGTAAGCGACATTCGTTTATAACAGCGTAATGTATGTCTTCCTTACGTGCCCGCTCAAGGATCCGTGATTTTCACCATCGTATTACATCATACAACACGAAATAGTAGAGTTTTCTTGTCTCTTTTGTCTCTCAATTATACAACATTCTAGAGACGCTTCCTGGGGAGGGGGTAATTTAATACTCGTTCGACGTACTTTATGAGATTCCCTCTAGCAGTGACAAATGTAGTGCGCACTTTCTTGTCGGCACAGTTGTAGAGCAGCCCGTGTTTCTCGACGCCCAAGCTTGTAGTTGGCTTCAGTTGAAAACCAGTTGTAATTTGTATTATACAAAACTCTATTTAGCACGCACTAGCAGCTCGATACTTGATACTTGCGCGTGAAGTAGCACGTAAGACGTCTCATTTATATCACTTTATTTCCTCTGTGGCGCCCCCTCAATTATTTTTGGTAACCGCCACTGTTTGTGCCGCGGACGAGGCGTTCCTTGGGAAAACTGGCCCTGAATTTAAATGGACGAGGCGAGTTAGGCGCCGACGAGATAGCGACTAGGAATACAGTGCAGGGCCCAAGAAAAGCCAGAATATTAGAAGTAGAAGCGGGCCGCCTTGCAGTGCAGCGAGAACACTTCGCTTTTCGATAATGAAGTTAGAGAGCAAAGTTTATTGAAAGTGCCGGGTGGAGTTTCAGCGTGCGTGCATGGCGAAACAAAAAACGAATATTGGGACATTTCTTTTCCCCTACATAACCCTAAAAGGAGGCGATTGAATGCCTAAAAACAGCAAAATGTTTTCGATAGATTTGGGACCGGGAAGTTGCTTCCCGCGTAAACAGTGTAGACGAAACGAATGTCAATCTCAAGAAAGCGCTAAGAGCTAAGAATGGAGGCGAGCGAGGCGAGGAAAAAACAAGAACGGGAAACCTAACAGGATTCCTATTATCCTGTGCTCTCGACTTTCGAAAGTTCCTATTTTTTACATTATTATCCGTTTGGACATGTCATTCACTGAACGTTTACGCGCTCTCCTTACATCGTTTGTCAGAAAGTCGTTTGCACTGACAGGGCCCCAACGAAAAGAAGAGTGCGGATCACGATCACAAAGTAAATGAATCGTGCACTTATGTTTGCGTTTACTTGTCTGGGCATGCGCGTCACTTCCATGTGAATGGCCGATGCTGATGTTCTATATCATTCCAGTAAATGTCTCAATTTTCGGGAGGCGAAAGCGATTTCGAAAAAGCTCTGAGTAACGAAATAATGTTTTCCCACACTGAATGTGAGTCAAATGAATTATGAGCACACACCTGCCGCTATAGGCAATGTGCTTTCTTGCAAATCGAAATTGGACGCAACGCAGTTTTCAGACCTCCAAAGGGATGTTGAAACGATAGTGCACAACACAAACGTGTGAAACATTAATGGGACCTAAGGTTGACCTACGCGAAATTTATTTAAAAAAAACCTTGTAAACGACTGGCGAAATGATGCGCCAAAAGTAGTCTACCCGAAGGTTGAACTAGAAATGACGCTCAAACGGCTCACTCAACAATGGTATAGCTAATAAATTATTTGTCATCAGCTTCATTCAAATATATACAATTTTAACAGTAAAACAATTAAGCGAATCTTCACAGATAAGTGGTCGATCGGCACATTACGCGACGCAGCACAACTTGGAAGCAAACTTAGATAGCAAGCTTGTAGTTCAAAGTAAAATGCTATGAATTGAAGAGTTTACCGCCTTCTGGATTTTGTCGTCTGTAAATTAGTGCACTGTCGCTACATTTCTCGATTTAGTACTAACTGATTTTTGTCTTTATTTGTGCACCAAACTTTATAACAGTAGTAATAAAAAGAAAAGAAATAACATATGTATCGCTGGTTCAGCAAGTCTCACAGGTTAAACTTCTCTTCAAATGAAGCTGTAATATTAAGTGTATTGAAGACGTGACATGTAAAATAACTTTCGTTTCAAGTCTGTTCTATTTTGTAAATCCAGAAATGCCTAAAAAAACGCGCCACACCACACTGCAGTTTTTTTAACCATTAAGACTCAATAGGAGTTATTCATTTCTGGAATACTTGCAAAAAATGTGGCCATGTGCGATTCCCATACTTCCATCTCTAGTTGTAACCTATGAACGAGGCTACAAAAGTAAGCGCATTGCGGTGCCTTTCACTTTAGGCATAGAACAGTTGGGGGCTCTTGATTTAGTATTATGGGACTTTTTTATACTTGGCGAATGTTTACATAGTTCGTACTATCCCAAAATAAAAACTTTATCGGAACCACAATACCCTTCGTAGGTAACTCGCGCCTCCATTTTAGTTTTCTTATAGGGAAAGACTGCTATTTGCAACTTGAAAAAAGTCTCCCCATCCTAACGAACAAACAAAACACATGCTCCACAAGACAAAAAGGAAAAATTCCGAGACATATATTTGCTAGAAACTGGGCAATGTACAGGATGTTTATAACACGACTTAACAAAGTTGAATTAAACACATTCAAAATCTAGGGTTTTAAAGTATGGCGAATCGACACGACAGTATTTCTGTTCTTAGGCAATGAGCACAAAAAATCTCTATTTGTTCACCGTTGGAAGTGCTGATTTTTTTATTTGCCGATATTATCAAACTTTATTTATCGGTTTGAGGTCCTCAAGCTTGCTCGTTACAACAAGAAATTAAATAGGTATCAATGCGGTGCGCATGCAATCTTTCTTTCATAACACGCAGAAAAACTGAAATTATTTCCTTGTCCAGGAGGTATCATCAGATTCCTTTCCATTATTATATACACAGAAAATCATAATACAGCGTGTATCTACAGTGCGTGATCTTGGCGTTTTTGTAGAAAGCCGCCTTACTTTTAAGGAACAAGTAGAATCAATAGTTCTTACTTCCTTTCGTAGGCTGGGGATGATTTCACGTAGGTGGCATAATTTTCCTGGTTTTAAATGTTTAGTGTGTTTACTTCGTTTGTACGTTAAGGACTTGAATTCAGTTTAGTGGCGTAAAACGTTTTGACTGCCAATCTGGTCACTGAAATTCAACGCTTGCAGAAGCATCTATTACGAATTGCTTTTGATGGACACTTTTTTGTTGTTCCAATTAGAGCTGTATTTCGATTCTGAAGAAGCTTGATTTAGAAGAGTGATCAAAACGACTACTCACTCCTGATTCGCTGTTTTTCCACAGTCATTTTAGGAAACATTTGTAGTGTTTTATCTGTGTCATTTGTGAAATTTCACACCCTGTTCAGAGTGGTAGCTTTATATTGTCATTTTACACGAATAACTAGCCTGACAATAATGTTGTAGCGGCAAGGTAATCCGAACCAACGAGAAGACTACAAGAAGGCTCGCTGAGAAAACGAGAGGCGCGAGAAATGAGCTAGAGGAAAGAAGAGCGATTCCATATCTCGACGTTGACAGCCGCCCATCTATCTGTCACGCAATAAAGGATCCTACAACTGGTGACCCGGTCACAGAAACAACCGACTGCTCGACGATGAGTACCGAAGATCCAAGTGGATTCCCAAGTGGACAACTGCCAAACCTAGACTTCACTGCTGGTGAGCGGAACCTGGGTGCGCTTGGATCGCTCCCTACCTTTGGCGTCGCGTCGATGACCCTTAAACTTCCCGAAGTCTTGCCGGCAGGCTCGGAATTATGGTTTATTCATATTGGAGTCCCGCTTCGAGCAAATAGGATTACACCTCAAACGACACAGTACGACTATGGTGTCGCAGCCCTGCCACAATCTACTGCAGCAATCGTTCGGGACGTCCTCCGCACACCTCCCCAGGATGTTCCTTATGACACTTTCAAGACAAAGCTTATCCGCCGTACAACAGCTTCTGAGCAACGCAGGCTACAACAAATCCTCACAAGTGAAGAACTGGGAGACCGCAAGCCGTCCGATTTGCTACGGAAAAATGCAACATATTTTAGCAGACAGGGCGGACACTTAGACCTCTCCATATTTTAGAGAACTATTCCTGCAGCACCTTCCTTATCATGTCATGATTATTTTGACCACGGCGGGTGATTGCACGCTTGATGCTCTTGCTAGAATGGCAGACAAAATTATGGACTGCACATTGGAGTTCATGTCCTACGCATCATTCGTACCCTGAAGTGCCTACGCTGAGTGAAGTAGTTCATCGACTCTGGGCCACGGTTGAGCAACTCTCAACTGCAGTATCCATTCTGCGACAATCAGAGCGTTCCTCGTCAAGACGCCGACAGCGTTCGTCATGCAACGGCCGTCGCATTACTCTATCTCATTCAGCCTCGCCTTCAGCTGATCAGCTCTGCTGGTACCACTGGAAATTCGGCGAGCGGGCAAACAACTGTGTGCAGCCTTGCTCTTACACGGGAAACGACAGGACCACTCACTGACGACGGCAAGTGTGGTAGATTTGCAGGCGTGCCATTTCTTCCCTTTACCGAGAAGAAAACAAAACAGCGTTTTCTCATTGACACGGGTGCTGAAGCTGTGTGTTTCATTAAAGGGTAACTGCAAAGAAAAAAAGTGTTTTTTTTTTAAACAGCCTAATTGGGACAAGCATGTCACAAAACAAATGTTCCGCAAAAAAAAAAATAATTTGTTTTAGCAATATTTACGCCACAGGACGTAATTTAATCGGAGTCAGAACCTCTCCACATTTGAAACTCCCGCTCTTTCGACCCCCGCGGAGAAGTACGCCCCGCCCCTCACTCTCCTGACGCAGCGTCTCGACTTCCGGTAAGATCTGGCAACAACGCACGTTAAACCAGAAGCAGCGCGGTCTGCGAGCTCATAGCGAAGACGTGACCGGAGAAGAGCCCCTTTGATGTTCGCGGTAGACGGAAAGTATCATTCGTAATCGTCGTGTGTGCTTTGAAAGCGAAGGGAGTCACAGGGTCCACGAGTTAGCAAGCACAAGACAAGGTTCACGACAGCGCTGCGTTGACTTTGGCGATCTCGTTCTGTTTGGTGCAACACGGCGATGCGAAAAACAGCTGAAATGTTCGTGGTCGGTGTGGTGCGGTGCTTGGAACTTACACCCACACTAACACGGAGCGCAAATTGGTCTTGTGGGGTTGATGTTTACCGGGTTCAGTCCCGTCGTCGTCAGCTGATCTAGTCAAACTGGTCCGGGAGGACGAAGCGAGCGTTTTTAAAAGTAAATCTTTCTTCGTTTCGTTTTAAAATGTGGAAGATTTCCGACGCATACCGTGAGTAAAAAGTTGCGGGCGTTTTCAACAAAATTACGTCGTTTTAACTGAACAGTGAACTCCGAATTATTGCTCTAAATCTGCCGTTTTTATGCTTCGTGTTGTTGGACTGCGTTTGCACTGCGACGTGTTGCGCTCATCGTGCGGTGTGAATAAATTTGGGCAAGATTTCGTACCTGCCCACAGATGCTTGAACTGAGACCATTTTTTACGCAGTGAACACATTGCTTTTTTTTTATGTTGTGTGTCTAGTCGCGGACGTTCGATGCACCCAGTGCGAATCTCGACGGCCTCGGAAGCGATATGACGAGAACGTAACTGGACACGTTTGTCGCTACGCGAACGCCCGATTGCCTCCAGCCAAATAGCATTTCTTTCGGGGCGACATGGCTGCTGGAAGGCTCGCTGTCGGGATCACTCATCTGACATCTCCGAAAAGTCGGCATTTGCACCCGCAAGCAAGCAAGCAAAAAAAAAAAAGCACGCTAAGCAAGCAACGAGGAAAACGAAAGAACCGCGCTATGAAAGCCAAAACCCCGCGTCGCTTCCTATCACTAACACCTGCGACAGCTGCTAAACACACACTACTTCACTTTAGGAAGTCTCACTCAAGCACCTGGGTCAGCACGAAACACTCATCACTTCGGCGAAACGACTAGTCGAGGTAGGCGAGACAGGCGGGAGCAGAGTCTTCGGCGGCCATGAAAGAATGGCGAAGCTTTTGTTTGTTATGGTATGAATCCAAACGGAAGTGCCTGTTTTGTAAACCTTTTGTAATGAATAGTAACTTTCATCACATGGGTTATTCTTTAAACGTAAAAAAATATGCCGCTCGAAAAGAAATTGCAACATATAACAAAGGTTTAACAACCAAGATCTAAGCTGTCAATCAAACTCTTAGCCAATGAGAAGTATAGCAGCGGATTGGGATTGACGTCACGGAACCCCAACTTCGTGGCGCGCGATTTAAAATGGACGAAATAGCCGCAAACTAAAATCAGTCTCACGCATTAAATATTGCTGTAAAAAAGTTGTGCTTTTCGCGGAAAAATTGTTTTTTGACATGCTTGTTCCAATTAGGCTGTTTAAAAAAAAAAACTTTTTTTCTTTGCAGTTACCCTTTAACATCCGAAGATCGCCGCAACCGGCTTGACTTCACACCCTTAAGAGCGGTAAACGGCTCACCAATCACAGCTTACGGAGAGAAGTCTCTATCTCTTAATATTCGTCTCCGTCGGACATTCCAATGGATATTTCTGGTTGCTGACGTTCGGCATCCTATCATTGAGCCTACTTCCTCCGTTTCTTCAATCTTATCGCAGACATGTGAGCCAACAACTCCTGGATGCTAAACCGTACCTGCGCGTCCAAGGTATTGTATAAAGTTCACCCGCTCTCAGTCCGTCGATTCTCAATCAGAACCTCGAGCCGACATGGGCTAAGCTCTTAGCATAATTTCCATTCTTGACCACTCGTTGCACCGCAGACACTCCCATTAAACACCAGGTGACGCACACCATTACGACAACGGACAACCCTTGATTGCTCTTTCACGCCGCCTTGCACCTTAGTGTCTAGAATGTGCAAAGCAAGAGTTCGTGCACATGCTGGAGCTCGGACGTATTCGACCATTGTCCAATAACTGGGTATTTCCTCTGCACATGGTGCCAAAAAAGAACGGTGACTGGAGACCCTGCGGGGTCTATTGGGCTCTAAACAACATCACCGTACCCGATCGATATCCTATACCTCACATTTATGACTTCGCTAGCACAATACAAAATCCGCTGTTTTTTCTAAAACATTGACCTTGTACGAGCATGCCAAACCGAGGAAGCATCCTCACACATCATCAGTGAAGGACGTGACTGCCTAGCCGGTCTACGGAGCCAGGGAAATCAAAAGTTGAGTTTCGCCACAACGCTGCGTGATCTACGTCGCAAGACATTACACTATGTCTCTCTGACAAGGAAGGATGATTTGTGGTAATGGATTCGGGGACGTTTGGAGAAAAAACCCGACAAGCAATGGCGAAGTATTTTATTCCAGTAGATCCAAAACAAAGCATATCAGCAAAAAGGGCCATCCTTAAAATACTCGCCTGAAGAGCAATGTGGAAGTCTTGTGACAAAAATCAAAGAAACAAAACAAGGTGAACTTTGTGTTTTTTTCGGCCAAACCACACAAGGATGAGGTTCCCTTTCGAGCCATTGTTTCAAAAAATCACACGTGGCAAGGACAGCTCTGAACCGTTCAGGCAAAAATACTATCCCAAGTTCAAATGAACGACCCCTTCTGAATACCAAACTTTCACCGAGTAATCTGCTTTCTTCAGGAAATGGGGCACGACATTCTGTCAGGCTTTTCTATCGATATAAAAGGCATGTACTATTCATTCCCCATGCCAATCTTCTACCCATTTTTCGTACAACAATCGAAAAGCAAGGCGTATAACGCTTCCAAAATGCAGCTGGAATGAACTTCGACCACTTCCTGGAGCTGCTAGCTATCTACCTTACAGCGACTGTTGTGCCTCACCCGGACAAGCAACATGTACAACACTCTGGTGTTTTCATAGGTTCCCGAGTTTACCCATAGCCTATGCAAGTATACCTTGCAGCATGCGGGAAGACCATCCAAGATAATCTGAAAGATCATCGCATCGAGGCAATCTTCAGATACGTAGATGACTTTCTTGCACTGTGCAACTCTGAAGTAGACGAGCGGATTGATGAGTTTTTAGAAGTATAGTCATGCGCAGCTTTGACCAAAGCTGTCCTGCACTTTCCTTCACCCAGGAACTTCCTCTAAATGGATGTATTCGGTTTCTCGATCTCTCCTTGAAGTTCGCAAGCACACACGTAAGCTGGATGTATCAAGCCAGATCCTCCAAAGGATTTCTTCCGAGTGATTCCGAACATTTCACAACTGTTAAACGAGGATTGGCTGCTACATTTCTTGTCTTGGCACTTCAGAAATCTTGTCCCCACAGGCTCCAGCGCAGTTTTAACACACAAATCTCTAGGCTTCAAGACTCCGGATACACGAGCACACTCCTGTTATCTGTGTGTGAAAACATCTGCAAGCAAGTACGACGTAAACCAATGGAGACTGCACAACCACCAAAAAAGATGCCTCCTAAATCTCTAGTGGTGTTGCCATATATACATGGGGTTACACATCACCCAAAAAGGATCGCTGGCCGGCATGGAATACAAGTCGTCTTCTCAGCTCCCAACAAGGCATATGCCATGCGCCGCAAGGTTAACGGTGAGGCCAACAACAACAAAAATAACACATGCGGCACCGCACACAGGAATCAATACGCCCCATCTTATAGCGCTGTTGTTTACAACATTCCGCTGTCATGAGGAAAATGTTACATCGGACAAACTGGGCGCTCTGTCAATGACCACACCAGAGAACACACCGCCTCCGTGCGAACAATTGCAGCAGAGGGACATCTTCCAGCGCATTGTCGCGAATGTCAATGTGTTCCCTTTTTCTCGAACATCACCATTATGGCTAGAACACAAAATATAGATCACAAGGGACATTCCAGAGTCCCTAGCCATTGAGGAGAAGAAGTATGAATGTGTAAGCACTGCCTCCATAGTGCTACACACAAAAGAAAAGAAGTACTTGCAGGAAACGCCCCCTGTGTAAAACAGCCTGAATCAGCCACAGATGACGTTACCTCTGGGGATGCAAGGTTTTTAAACTGAAGTGATGAAGACGAGGAAGAACTATTTAATCTATGCAATACTGAAAGTCGACAAAGGGAACGAAGTTGTTCAGTAAATGAAAGTCGACGAAGGAAAATATGCTATTCAGTAAATGGTTGTTAGGTTCCAGCTGAGTGCATATGTATGTTTCTTGTCTCTCTATCTTGTATATAGTCTTCCTTCGTTCAGCTGGCAAATCTCACAAGCATGAATAACTAACCATGCTCAGTTCCCGGCAATCACAATCTTTGATACCCCCGATAAAGATGAAATATACGCGCGGCGGGTATGGTTGTCGGAGTGATCGAAATGATATTTTAAAGCCCTATATTCTCCAGGGTCCTTCGTGTTTGATTTTAAGTTATACTTGGCTTGAAAACAGGGTAATTTATTTATTTAAAAAGAAACTTCGTGTAATGTTAGTGGTTTAATAAACTCTTGTTAGACATCGAAAACAACTCAGTTTGTCCATGTATACTCACAAGGCGGACCCTGTATCCGCAATTAAATTGCCAGCCAGTACTGACGATATTGCCGATACCAAGCGAGCGCATAGGTGACTCCCGGCCGATACAGAGCAGATGCATATGCGACATTTATCCGACACCTGGCCGACAGTCCGGTCTGGGCATTACTCGCACGATATTCCGCTGATTCTAGGCCGGTCGGGGAACGGTGGTACACCAATACCTTCAGGATGTCGGAACGGTGTGATAAACTTCAAATTGGGCCGATATTGAAGTCCGTTTTCGTCTCACACTGCCACAACCCTGACCAAATATAGCCGTGTTGCTTGGGCTATTCCTGCTTTTCTTAGTGCTATATTGTACACATTAGATTAACATCGACATTTATTTAATTTCCTGTGGTTTCACCCTTTGACGATGAGTTTGACTCAGGCCAACTACCTTTACTTGCATATACGTCGTCAGGCGAGCTGGAAAGCAGGGTCAGCTAAATTTGCGATAGTATTGCCGAACGTAAACCTTATTTTCATTTCCGTGTCGAAATATGTACGCATCCCGTTTATCGCTATACAAACCCAGTTAATGCATCTCGTTAAAATAGCAAGTTCTGATGCCTCTGGTTGGAGCGGACATGTGTTACGTCATTCAAATTCTCTGATTCGCACAACGGTCGACAGATGTCAGCACTGCTCTCCGCATCGACGGTAGGTCGCCATGAACGTTTAGGGTAGCGCATTTTTCAGCGTCAGCTTCAGCGATGACAACACTTTTGTCGGTGGCTTGTTTTGGATGTTTCCTCCCTTGTTAAGGCGTCTCACGTAGCGTAGAATTGTGTGTGTCTGGGGGGGGGGGGGGTGATAAAGCTTCTGTAACACCGCCGGGAAAAGTCGGCGGACCCCGTTTGATATCTAGCACTCCCCGCACTAGAGCAACCTTCACTGGCTCGCTGGGAAGCTAAGCGCACCCTGAAGATGACTTGCACCCCAAAACAGCGCGGACGAAAGCTGCAACGAAAAGAGACACGGTAACAACCCGCGAACGCAAAGCAGACGACATGCAGACAAAAATGCAAAATATACGAGATAACACATCTCTATCGTTTTTTATTTTCTTATGTTTTATTGGTCGAATAAAATAATCCTACTCTGACAATAAGTGCAGAAAAACAGCGCATCGCTTCTGGCTCAGAATCGTTTTGAGCTATTGCCGTGGGCAAGGACAGCGCCCTTCATGGGCGCCTTTGATTTTACGGGCCGCCATCTGTCGGCTGATGCGCCAATGAGGCGCCTCTAATTGACAGAAGGCCGCAGTAGATAGAGATTTCAAGTTTTTTTATTTCTTACTATTTACTCAGGTCAGTTTGTTCAGGAAAATTCGTATGCCCTTATTGCACGTTCCTCGGCGAGCTCTGCTTAAACTCTTAGCTCGGTACCTTCAGAAACTTATATATGCGGTCCTTTTAAACGGCCAATTGATCTCTTTGACTCACCCTGTCGTTGTTTTTCTTGATGCCCATATGCCTATGTCGCGATAGACGCACAGTAAGACTATGACTGAAACGAGGCTGTTTAAACGGGGCTGTACTCGTTACTCATAAAACGTAACGCAATACTGTTACTCGTTACTTCACGTCAAAAATGAATAAGTACTTTACTCGTTCGTTTTCTAAAAAAATAACCTAACCAAATAGGTTACTCGTTAACAAAAAAGTAACTAGGTATAAGTACAAAATAACTAAGTACTTTACTCGATCCTTTAATAAAAAATAACCAAAAAATGTTATTAATTAACTAAAAAGTAACGTCAAAAATAACTGAGTACTTTACTCGTTCGTTTTCTAAAAAAATAACCAAATAGGTTACTCGTTAACGAAAAAAGTAACTATGTATAAGTACAAAATAACTAAAAACTTTATTCGATTCTTTAATAAAAAATAACCAAATAGGTTATTCATTAACTGAAAAGTAACTAGGTATAAGTAACTTATTATAAGCAACGTATCACGTACCTGTCTAGTGGTGAGTCAGCATACGTGGGAGGTGGTCTCTTGCGTCATCATTGGCCTACTCCAGAAGATGTGGATACCGCAAGGATCGAGCAGGCGGCGCATTACGTTAAGAGTCATCGTCGCCTGGATTACAAAAGAGGGTTTAAGGAACCGTTTTTGAAAGTCCGATACGGTACGATGGACCCTCCAGTACGAATTGTGCATGCGCGAATCTTATGCGGCAGATATGCGCAGTTCATACCGGACTGCCCATCGTACCGTGTCGGATGTGCAAAAACGGTTCCCTGAAACTCTCTAATGTCGAAGACGTGGTCTTAAGGAGAACCGACTTACTGAGCAGCGCGGCTTGTGACTTCCCTATCTCGCCGGCTCTGAAATAGGAAGGCCCCTACGAGGAAACGATGCCAGTATCGCGGACTTCGGAACTCCCTCGTCTCAGTACTAAAGAGCAGCTTGGCCACGTTCATCTTGTTGAATTGAAGGTGTAGTTCCTTCGCGACCAGGTCGATAATGAACCAGACGCTATGAAATAAGATGCGGAGTGTCATACTCCAAGACCCCTTGCGTGCGACCCCGAGCGTGAACCAGGGGCAGTGGTCAGCCGGCTCGTAAATATGTTGACGACAGCTCGGGCCTTCGCAAGAGTGGGTGACACTGATTGCAACGATTCTGCACACCTTTAACATTGTTCTCTCAGAAGTAATCTCTGCCTGGAACAACTGCTGAAGATGATTTCGACGTGGCGTCGCTTACGCACTGCCCGAACGGGAGAGCTATCCGGGACAGATCATAGATGTCACTGCCTCCTAGGCCAGCCAAGGCGGCCATCCCGGATTCCAGCGGAGGCGTCCACCCCGGAAGAGACAAGAAAGAGGAGCCTGTCGGTATACACTGGGCCAACTATCGAGCCCGGCGGGAGCAGGTCCGTCTGCCCCACCTTTGCGAACCTTTGAGGGAAGTCGTCAACCCCGTCTGCGGTGGGGGGACGAGCTTGGAGCAGGCACCCTTGCCACACGATCGCCGCGTGGACGGATTGCTTGGGACAGGGGGCATTTCACTTCGTGCTTCAACAACGGTGGAAACACCAACCAAGTCTAGAGGCAGGGAAGCTTGGTGACTCCATTCCGGTGAGATTTCGAGGGCGTACAGGACACTCTCTGGCCCGAAACCTGGATCATGGGGTACAGCTGCTGGCTAAGCGGCGTCCCTGTGATACATTCGAGGCCGCAGTGCAGCTGCTCCTACTAGACACGCCCGATATACACAGCGCGCGTTGACGTCCGCCTGCCACACGCCTGTCGCTGCTCCAGTGGTCGTCCAGGACGGGCCCGTGTCCTTGCCCGACGACTTGCTCCCTGCAGCGTCCTCAAACTACACCCCCCCCCCCCCCCGTCCCCCCTTTGAACTTTGAAGGGGGGACAAGTATGGGTATCGCGGTCACCAGCTAGCTGGACATGGGCCCGCGGGGGCCAAGGAAGAGGTAGACGAGGACTGCACTTGGAAGAGCTCGGGCGGCGAGCTCGAGGATTGTCTAGACGGAACGAGAAATGACGTGGCCCTGCCTTCAGATCATCACTGTACGAGGGGCGTTCATAAAGTTCGTATTATTGTCACGAAGGAATAGAGATTCAGCAATCAAACTCGAGTAGGAGTTGAGACTTTCTCTACATGTTCGCCACCAAAAGTTACCCATGTTTTCCAGCGATGCACCACGTGCCGGAGGCCATTGTTATAGAACTCCTCGTCTTGTGTGTTCGGTAATCGCTCACTTCAGCAATCACTTGGTCGCCGTCCTTGAAATGCTTTCCTCTTATTTGGCCACACTCGAATCGTCTGTGCCATTTAACCAAAAGTGTCGTAAACTGGGACGTTGTCCCCGAACAACGCTCCCAGATTGGAATGAATATCCTTGGCATTGCTTCCCTTCAAATTAAAAAAAAAAAAAAACGGATCACTGCATGTGCTTGGCACCGACGGGCGGTGCCATTTTTGTTTCGTCTCCCTAGTGGCGTTCCGAGCTACTATAGCATGCGATGTTTATACTGTGCGGAAACTAGAGGGACGCACGCTCATGTTGATGCCTGTTTTTGTACGTTTCCTTTAATTTTTTGTGCCGATAATACGAACTTTATGAACGCCCCTCGTAAGATAGTAAATGTTCGCACCGTGCGTTGTGCAATATCCATCGTGCAATCCAAGGCGTCGCCTGATCGGACGTTGGCTAAAGTGGAGTCTCATCCTTACAAGAATCTGTCAACTGAAATCGCACACGTTGATTGATTACGTGGCGATAGCCGAATATGTGTGTTGGCGAAGTAGCGCAAGTTCGCTCCTTTTTAGCAACATTTCCCAAGATATTTCACACAGCAAATATATTTTTCACTATGATTAGTATTTTTAGATCGTTCCCTATCAATCAACTCAGTCATATCGTAGAATGTATTTTTTTTTTTAATTTTAAATGCCGAAAGAAGTTTCCTTATAGTACGTTATATTCAGCTATCAGACAATTAGACCCCTTAAGTGCAGACAGATATTCTAACATTGCTCATTTATACACGTTTACATATATTTCCCTTTATCTCCTTCCCAAGGTTCATCTCTTTCACAAGTCCTTCAAAGGATCGCGTATTTCGCACACCGGCCGAAAAGTGATAGTGACGACGGAACTTCGAAACAAATACTTCAAAGAGTTTTAAAAGAGCTCGGCTACATCGACTCTCGACGGACGTTAACTTCTGGGTAAATAACAGGCTCTGTGACAGGATAAAGAATGAGCCGATATAACAATATTCCTTGGGGTTTGACATCGAGAGAAGATCGTTGGGAAACCTTCTAGGCCTGCTTTTTCAAGAGTTATTTTAACGGAACATTCGGACTGCTTAATCCATCGAAGTGTTTCGTAATCCCTGATCGCATTTAGTTTTTAATGTTTTTATCGCTGGATGCAATGCAGTTCTATCGTAACATTTCCAATGAAACCGTATGCATAAGAGTATATTCTAATGGCAGCATTCAAGTATATCCAGTCTTTACGCATATGATAGTGAATAACTAATCATATCCTCTCATTTATATTCTTATTCTCTACCTTCCAGACAGAATAAGTTATAACCCGCCCTTCGAGACGGACGCTTCATTACGGTGCGTTCCTCGCTTCTCTAACGACATTTCTCATTTTGTTCGGCAGTTTGAGAAGATGTTTCCATCCAAACGTATTTCGATATAAGCCTTACGGTATGAAGTATTAATGAAAAAAATATACTTTCCGCATGCCGAGCTTCTATGCGAGAGAAGTCTCGAAGATTTTATAAACACTGGATTTGCAAAAATAATTAAACAAAAACGCTTCTTCTTTACGGATGAAAGAACAAAGTGAAGTTTGAATTGGCTAATATATAAAAAATGGTTATTCTCAAATTAAGGAATCAGCTAGTAAATATTTGTTAACTGCCTTTCTGCATGACCGACCCAATAAAAATCAAAGTCAACGTTTCAAGAAGACAACACTGCATTTAAATTATCATGTGTGTTCAGGTTCCAATACACCCAACAACAGAAAACAGCAAATCCGCACAGAGACTCATTGATTAAGAAAAAAAGACCCGCTCGTTGATGGTAATGGTCTTATTAAAATGTCACCACCTCTAGACCAGAATGTCTATCAATTTCAGAAAGGAGGCGTTAGACACCTGTGTCCTTTAATGTCAGCGTATTCATTAGCTTCCTGATGAATTTCACTGATGCTGATTGTTAATAAAATGTGCGTATTTAGCAGTACATCTGGCGAGAGTCGGATTGTTTTCGCCCAAAATATTTTTTTTCGTGTTATTTTTTGATAAAAGCTCTGATACAGACATTATTTCTGCATTTCCTTCAAGTCATACTTTACGCTTTATTTCCATTAGGTGTTGAAATGCGCAGAACCTTCATTGAGCCCGCCTTTTGCTGCTCCGCCGTTACTTCTGCGACCACGTTTGGCCTGAGGTGCTAGTGTCTTCGTAGTTCGCGCACAACTCGTAGCCAGGATGCGCACTTCCCCGCTGGTATCATTTCAAAACATAAACAACTCTGGGGAACACGTTTGCAGTGTAGCACTCGTCCTTATGAAGTTGTTTAGCGCACTTGTGTTATTAAGGGGCAAGTCATCGATTAACGATGCTAAAAGAGGGCTGCGTTTTTTTATTATAATGAACTCTCTTCTAAGAAAAACCGTACTCAGTTATAGTTCCTCGTTTTTTATTTTATATTCTAGAAATACGCTGAACCAAAGAAAAAGTAGCAAGGCGTTTTCTCGCTCGCTCCACTCAAGGGGCACCTACACCTTAGGTGTTTGTGCGAGTGGCGTCATCACAGACACCAGCTACGTTGGTTCACCCTGAGACCGGGTATTTCATCGAACGCTGTCTCATCGAACGTTCCTCCATCGAACGCCGTTTAATCTAACGCCGTTTCATCGAACGGCGTCTCTTCAAAACTGTTTTATTATTCGCCATTTCATCAAATGGTTTCTTAGGAATAAAATAGCTTGCTCACGTTCAACTACGCAACAATGAACTCGCGTGGCATTTTTCATGACCTCATTTCTGCAAACTGCAATGCTTTTACGGTTTCTAGTTTGCCGCTCCCATTTTTAGGGTTTTCGGAGCATTTTTTGTTTTAATCGGTGTGGACGAAGATGGCTACATGCATCGTGTTTCTTGGCTGACAAATGTTCCAATAAACATTTCACAGCTTACAGGGTTCGCGTGCATACTTTTCGCTGGGATGGTGTGGTCACTGACAGTACACGCACAGAAGGGTGATCAATGCCATGCCGTTGCGTTTATAGTGCTCCTTGCTTGGGCTCCATCGGTCGAATCTTCGGCTGCGCTTTGTATGGTTGTAAAAAAAAAGTATAGGTCGAGTTTTTTTTTTTCTCTTTTATACGAAATCGATGAAAACAAAACGAATTGAATGGGTTGAGGAATTGACTGCCCTCTTTTAAGTTTACCTCATACTCTCGTACTTGACCTTCAAGACCAAAACTGCATTCAGACCTTTTTGGGGTTTGTACTTATGCGCAGTCGTTTCCGAGTTGGGGGGCTTGTTCAGTAGTTCGTCTTCCCAAGATGGCATAGAATTTAAATTAAAACAGACGCGGGTCCGTTTCCCTCCGTCGTTTCCGTATCCCTCCACTGATACAACAGGGGAAATAGGTTTTTGTCAACTCAAACACAGGAATAACAACTAAAAGGGTTAGCCGTTTTTGAAAGTTTATTTGATTTTCTGCTACTTAATGCACAGTACAAACTTGGAGATATTCCAGCAGTAGAATATTCAAATATAATATTTGCGTGTTTGAAAAGTCGTACCCTATAAAAAAAAGACATCATCATCAGATGCGAGTAGAAAGCAAAAGAGATTCGGGAGCCAGCAGAAGGAAAGCCGAAACTCTCATTGGGGGGTTACACTTATGTCGTTGATATGCAAGTCGACCGCAGATTTTACTGGAAATGCGAAGTGTGCAGGGAATGTAGCTCATGTGGAACGACGTTGTTCGAAGGAGTAACCACACGAAACATTCGAGTGCATAAAAATACAGATCTACTTGAGAGGGAATTCAGAACGATAGCGCCGGCTGATGGCGTGCAGTGGTAAACTATTCGGAATAGGAACGAATAGGTCCACAAGTTCAGCAATACGTATGGCAATATCCTTCGGTTTTCCTTTGAACAATTTACATTTAATTTAAACAAGATATAGGCTACAAAGGAAGACTCGTTCTTCTTTAGTTAACGAAACGTGTGTGTTCAAGATCATAAAAATAATGGGCGATAAAATGCAAGATTCGTCATTAGCCCACAAGAGACCCTTGAAGGAAGGCACCTTATCTTGTCATAGCATGCCACACCTAAAAAGATATAGCGATAGAAATATTCGATGAAACAGCCGTCAGCCGTTCGATGAAACGGCGTTAGATGAAACGGTGTTTGATAAAATGTCTGAGAACCGGTTCGCACATCTCCTCGATGGGGACAACTGCGTTTGGAGGTGTTTCGTAAGATACGTCACCGCAAACCATGTGGGTTCACCCAGCCGCTCTTGGCCGTGCGTGGCTTAGCCCGTGTTCGAGAAAACTGGATAGTGGGGGATGGGCTGATCTCTAGGCAAATTTAAACACTTCGCCCCCTCCCCCCCCCACCGCGCAAGGTCGAGGTAATATACCACTTTGGCACCTGTTTACCAATAGGCGCGCGTCCTAGTTTTGCCCGAAGAGGGTGATTTAATAATTACTGGACTTTTGACTGAGCTAGCTGGTTCGCGTTAGACATGATTATTACTGCGCGAACTCGGCAGGGACGAAAACAGGCATATGTACGACAGGGCTGGCGCTGCCTTCTAACTCATTTCATGCCTCATCCAACCAAGCACTATTTACCATCGCCTGCGGACATAAAAACACAAAATTAGTTATATATTAAGATTATTGGTCTACGAGAAATACTATCACAGAAAAATGTGTTACAAGTCTAAGTGAGTCCGTATTTACCGCCTCAACTGAATACGGTGGCAGGTAATTCTTTTCTTGTAAAAACCCTCATTCAATATAGTACAGAATATCAGGGACGGACTTATAACTGCCAGATCAGTTTTCTCTGTGGATTTGGAAGATATGTATTATTCAGCACCACATGATGAACTCTTCAGTGCTGTAAGGACAAGATCGAGGAATCCGCAAGGGCCAAGTTGCAAAACTCGGCTGGCATAAACTGTGAGAGCTTCCTAACCATCAGGGAATTCTATGTTAAATCGCCACCTGTCAACTTTAATGATAAGTTATTTATCCAAAAGAATTGTTTATGTATTGGGTCCTCTGCCACCCCAGTGTTGTGCGATATTTATCCGGGCGAAATAGATAAGCGTATATCTGGGTATCTTGAAGATATACAATTGCTTTAGGATTACCGATACGTAGACGATTTTATAATTCTTTTAGGAGATTTGACTGGGACAGATGAAGTGGATGTTGCTTCAGAAATCATCGAAATTTTTATTCTTTACTCGGGAGGTGTAATGTTTACTTGTGAGATGGCAATCTACAACTGCATTCAGTTTTTACAATTGCAGCTTGATTTTTCTAATCAACTCCTGTGCTGAATGTACAACCCGCAATCCATAAAAACAAAAATTTGTCATTCGAAAGTGCCCACTGCAAGCTCATAAAAAAGAGGATGCATGAGAGAAAAATGATTGGAGAGGTCATTGCGAAACATTTTTTTTATCAGTTATGTTGACGACGGCTTCGGGAAGACCGTTCCAGTTCTTGATTGCGTTAGGAAGTTCTGAGTTATCAAATGCGGCTGTGGAACCAAAGATGCTTTTAAAGCTTTTGCTATTATTTTGACGATGAGATATTCTATTTGGTGGTTCTAGAAGTAATGAGCCTGGTTGAGCGGGATTAAAATGCAGCCGATTTAGCAGACAAAAAAGTGAGATTAGGCGGCGCGTTTCGAGGGGGTGAATGGAGTTATGCTGTTTAATGAGCGAGACGCTAACAAATCGAGAATAAGATGATGATATAAACCGAGCGGCACGGTTTTGGACAGATTCTAGTTGATTAATTTGGTACTCCTGATGAGGGTTTCAAATAGGCGAGGCGTATTCGAGTTTGGGGCGAACGTAAGTGATATAATCTAGATGACGTAAATGGGCGGGTGCGGCCTTCAAGTTTCGTTTTAAGTAGCCAATAGTGCGTGAGGAGTCAGCGGAAATTGTGTTAATATTAGTTATCCAAGAGAGATTAGAGGTGGGATGTACACCAAGGTACTTGTAAGAAAGGACAGAGGGGAGGGGAACATTATTTAAGAAATATGTGAAAGACGGGACTGAACGCTTTCTAGTGAAAGAAAGCAGATTACATTTAGAGATCTTAAGTTGCATTTGCCATGTGGTACACCAGTCAAAAAGTATATTAATATCATTCTGAAGGACATCATGGTCTTTTGAATTGTTAATGTTTCTGTACAACACAAAGTCGTCAGCAAAAGTCGTATGGTAGATGACACAGTGGTTGGAAGATCGTTAACATAGATAAGAAAAAGAAGGAGTCCGAGAACTGTGCCCTGTGGGACTGTCTGTATTACAGCATTCAGATTTCAGCTCACCATCTCGATGTCGGCGTCTGGTTTAAATTTTCTAAAATAAACAAACCACAATGGGTGAACTCAGGGTGGCTCTTTGTGCACATAACCTATCTGTACCAGGACCACGCATGATTTATTATGAAATGCGGAGGCATCTGTCCCGTGAAGCTATGAATCATCTGTTAACTTGTTTTAATGATTTCTGGCAAACGTTTTTCTTTCTCCGTTGAAGGAAATGTGCCCACATTATTCCGCTTCTGAAAGCTTGGGAAGACCCGTCTATTCCAAGGAGTTATCTTCCCGTCGCACTCACGAGTTGCCAAGACAAAACATACAAAAGGCTCGCCAATTGTCGTCTTGTATATTTTTCGAGACAGAATATTCTGTTGACGTAAACCAATGTTGTTTTTGGGTGGGACGCGACCTGGTTCGCTTTTAAACTTCTATAGACCTTTTCATCTCAGTAGTTACCCGACCGCCGGAAAGAGGGCGCTGACGCACTCGGCGCCATTGGGTGGCTTCAATTTGGTTGGTTTCGGTTTCAGCGCGCTCTCGGCTGTGTTGGTGTGTTAGGTCATTCTCGCCTAATTTCGTCATACAAATGTGCCCATTATAGGGCACAACTAATAAAACTGTGGTACTGAGCCAATTCGAGAACCACGAAGTGGTTTCGAGTCATATTCGCGGATTTTCTTACGAACGCTTTACGATGCATCTGGACATGTTTGTCGCTAATTTCGGTCAGGTTCGGCGGCGAAACGACTACGATGCACAAGGAGGGTTCCCATCGTTTACGGCCTGACCAACTGACCCTAGTTTTGAAAAAAATAAACTAATGAAGAGACTAATGAGTAGATGTAATAGTAAAAATGCAGGTCCACAACCTGATTTAAAACCTCCTAAATCGCGAAAAACACGCGAAGTCGCAAAATCACTGACTGATTTTCGCGGACACCAACTTTCTGTGAACTTTAAAAACTCGAAATGTATCCTATAATACGCAGATATTCTAAGAAATAAGTGATATTGTCTCGGGTTGTTTTCTTTAAAAAAATTAAGTACTCGAGATATAATTCGATAGTCTCGTCCTAGGTTGGGTGGGAAATTTCTTAGCTATTGGCCTTTCTAAAGTACTTATTAACAGCATTTAACAACGTTGGCGTTAGAAAACGAACTATTTGTTTTACTGACATTTGATTACGACGTGCTTGGCACTTGAGGCCCATCAAATAAAACCTGAAATTATGTCTTTGTATAAACTTTGCCAAATAAATTAAGGGTACGAGAGAAGTGATATCTCGTGCGTTTGGTTGAAGTCGAACGCTAAGGACGACTTCATGAACCTTCATGACAGATCTCATCTCCATGCAAACTGATGTGATTTAAAATCAAAAACCCTGAACTTGGGTGATTTCCATGTAGATGACTTCGTTTGGGCATCACATCAGGGGTCCCACAGGGGAGCATATTGGGACCTCTTCTATTTAATGTATACATTAATGATATCGTTAACGTAAATAAGCACGCAAAATTCGTGATCTACGCGGATGATGCGAGCGTATTTTTTTTCTTCCGATACTTGCGACGATTTAATCGATATGGAAAATCTGACCTTATCAAAGATAAAAAGTTGGGAAGATAGCAACTCCTTGAAAATCAATATTCATAAAACAATAGCTGTGATTTTTCGTCCAAAAAACAAGCCCGTGGTGCTGTCTAAAATACTCACTTTTAGCTCTACTCCAATTGAAATTGTTAGTTGTGTTAAAACTCTTGGAGTCATTTTTAGTGATGGTATGTCTTGGGATAGCCATATAAATTATCTTATCCCAAAGCTAGCTCGAGTAGTGGGGATTATAAATAGATACGGATCTGTGTTAACAACAAATGTTAAATTATTGCTTTATAAATCATTATTTTTCTTCCACTTAACATATTGCCATCTTGTTTGGAGAACATCAACATTTACCAATATTGAAAAACGTTTTATGTTGCAAAGGAAAATATTGAGAGGTATATGTAACGTGTCACGCGACTTTCATACCACTGATTTATTTAAGAACTTTCAAATAATCACTATTCATAAGTTATATGAGTATCGGCTTCCTACTAGTTATAAAAGTGAAAAAACAAGAGGTACATGTTTTTCGGAAAACCTGGCGTCGCTGAGATAAACTTCTAATCAGTATCCTACCCGTAACCCAGAGAAATGAAAGATGGTCACGCAGCGAACAAATTATGGCTCTCAAATGATAAACTCCACACTCCCGCATTTGTTAAACAGCCTTAGCAGCGATAACATTGATCTAGAAAGTCTAACCTTTAGAGACTTGCGCTTATTGTATGCTTGTTCGTGATCATTTTCTTTCTTAACATTTGTTTCTTCACATTTGCAAAAAGTGCTTTTAGTTTTGTGCACTGATTTCTTACATCATTGCCTCTAGCACGCTATTATGTTGCTTTTTTGTTTTCCCGCACGCTTCCTGCTGTCCATTGTTGGGGCCCAGGGACTCGTCAAGCTGCTTACTGCAGCTTATTTTCTTGGCCCCACCATTATAAAGGATGTAACTAAAAAAAGTATTATTATTATTATTATTATTATTATTATTATTATTATTACATAATGCGAGCCCAAGGCACTCTCAAGGTGCCTGTGACAGATTATTTCACAGGGGTCTTTTTGTTTAAAATAAATAAAATGCATTAATTAAATTTTGTAAAAAATGTTAACACCCTATAATGACTGCAGATATGTGACCAAGCATACTGTACAGTTTCTCTAAATTAATAAATAAACAAATCAAGCAAACGTTTCTATTGCAAAAAACGATTTAAGACTGTCTAACAGATTCAGGTGTAATGTCGTGAACAAACAAATCGCCCTATGTGAACGATACGATTATCCCAAGCACCAGATAAAATGTGAGTTAAACGTTCGTCACCTGCATATCTTTTATGTCCTATATAATCAAAAACAAATATTTTAAATTTGTTATGAAGGCAAGGCCAGAGGCTTTCAGGAAACACACATAGCTTCATATGCTGAGTAGTATTTTGGTCACATTCCTTAAGATTCTAAAGTCGCGATTATACATATACATTGCTCTATACTTTATTTCGAATATTCGGCCACTATCACGGTGCAAACTTTAGTTGTCATAAATAATTGAGCTCAATATGCGCCAGGTCTGACCCTGATTCCTGTATCTCTTTCCTCCTCACGCGTATCCGGTACGCCGACAAATCGGTTAAAAAATTAACTGCATATGTCGTCGTGCACATAATGATGGCATGCAATCAAGTTGTAAATGTAAACATCGGGCGGCAATTTACAATAAGGCGAGAAACGCGGTGAAACGCGACGAAAAACGCGAATACAACGCCTTCGCCAAGTCGCGGTGAGGAGATGTGGAGTGACGAGTTGAAGCCACCTCATGGTGGCCACGTGACGTGATTCCAGGATGGCAGCGCCCATGCGACGAAGGCGGAAAAGGTCTATATGTCAGGCGCTCTGCACCGGCAGCATTTTGCCTAAATTGTTTTATTTACAAAAAAAAATACAAAACAAAAACGCGATACACGTGTGAGATATAGGACTCTTCGAGATTTGTACAACTGTTACGGCCAACACTGATTATAAATTTGTGGTCTTGGACTAATTCTTGTTTTAGTATGCTAAGTGCGTTTAGTTTGGAGCACTGTAGCCCTCGCTTCTGCTGCGCCACTGAAACCCTAATCATTATAATGCAAATAAATGCAAAGGTGCAAGCGCGCTGGACAATAATGACGAAACTAATCCCTGGATAAGGGGAACAAGAGGGACAAAGGACAAACACAAATCTCCAAACACAGATAGGTCACTGGTGCGCGACCGAAAAAATCCGCCTGGTCTGGGTATCGAACCCGGCATCTCTCCATTACAGGTGGAGCGCTCTACCAACTGAGCTAACCATGTAGGGGTTAGACGTCGGTTGAGCAAACGAGTCTTAACAGCCGCCACTAGTCTAACACCAACTAGGGTGAAGCTTGCAATTTAAGGTTATAATTATAATGCAATTAAATGCAAAGGTGCAAGCGAGCTGGACAATAATGACGAAACAAATTCCTGGAGAAGAGGAACAAGACGGTCGCGCACCAGTCACCTAGCTGTGTTTGGAGATTTGTGTTTGTCCTTTGTCCCTCTTGGTTCCCTTCTCCAGGGATTAGTTTCGTCAATATTGTCCAGCTCGCTTGCACATTTGCATTTAATTGTATTATAATTATAACCCTAAATTACAAGCTTCACCCTTGTTGGTGTTAGACTGGTGGCGGCTGTTAAGACCCGTTTGCTCTACCGACGTCTAACCCCAGGTTAGCTCAGTTGGTAGAGCGCTCCACCTGTAATGGAGAGGTCCCGGGTTCGATACCCGGACCAGGCGGATTTTTACGGTCACGGACCAGTCACCTAGGCTGTGTTTGGAGATTTGTGTTTGTCCTTTGTCCCTCTTGTTCCCCTTCTCCAGGGATTAGTTTCGTCAATCCTAATCATCATCATAACTGCACGCAAATGTATGCGAGCAACGCACTCATAACAACAAGGTTAGACGTTTTGTTCTTTGAATGTTAAACACGAGGCACATATGTTATATTGAACCTTATTTATATTCTATGTGTCACGCAGTACGAGTAGATATTATAATATTGATATGACAGGAACATCAAATGTGAGCTCCGAGCTCTTATTCAGAAATCGCGTTGTGTAATGATTGACAGTGTTTCAGCAGCCTTGACTAAAAGGGAGGCGCCAAGACGTTGCTAATTTATGCTAACGTTTTCAAGCAGCGCAAATAGAGTTATGCCATTCTCAGTGAAATTTAGTGCCAGAATTTGGATGGCAAATGTGTTATTAATTTTAAAATATACAGTCTATTTTAGGCAACTTGTCAGTTTCAGAAAAAGAGGCCTTGAAATAATGAAATGAGTCTTTCGTCTTATTGACAAACATTTACATCAAAAATGCTATATTTTTTTATCAATTTGCCTTATCTGGCATATCGAAGTCAGAACATTTTATGTAGTCAGAAAAATTAACCCTTGTATATTCGTAGATTAGAAAACACTTATTATTTCTGCGCCCTTCTAACGATAAACAATCACGCAAAGCTTTTTCATGGCTTCAAGTTCTCGCAAGATAATGCAATAATTGCAGTTTGAAGCTGTTGTTGCAGTCTGAACTAAAATTATAGGTATTAGATACATTTTACTTGAAATAATTCTTCAGTTACTGGGAATTACTTGCTAGATATATTTTCAATGGGTAGTCCGTGAAACGTACTCTTCAAAGAAAAACGAAGGTACTGTTTTTATAACTCACGATTATTTTTAACTTTGGGAAAGCTTTATGCCTTTTATTTGCCTGCATAATATTAAATATTTTTATTCAGATGCCACTTCAGCAATTTGTTTGCCAATATCATAACCTTATAAAAGAGATACAAGCAGAAATATATTAATCACGCTTTCTCAACCCAAGTACAAAAGCACTTAATTCACGCTTACGCATTTGGATGGCCTGTTGTAATAGTTATACGAATATTGGGCACCACAGATATACACTAAACAAAACCTGGATATTCATGTGTTTATCTCCGTGTGTCTGCAAAAGTTAGATATGACATAAAATGTTAAAGAAGTTGTCAGAAAGACGTTTTTAAATGCAAGACTTTTGCTTTGATCACACACCTCTTGAAACACAAATGCTCCATTGAGAGGCATATAGGCATGCTAAGAAACACTACGAGTGTTGTCTGTACATTTTAACCTATTGAAGACACCACAATCATGGCAAAAAGGACAAGCCTGCTGCTATGTTAGTGATCACAACTCACATGTACCGGGTGTCTTAACGAAGAAGGAAAAAAATCCTCGCAATTAGTGCATTTCAGGTAAAAAGATAATTTTCTCGGGACCGAATTACTCGTGGTGGTGGGCGTCACAAACTGAGCAATACTTACTTAGTAGTTGGTTAGTTAATTAAAAAAAGAGTAATTATTTTTTAAGTAGTAAAAATAGACAAATGGTTTCAAATATGAACTTGCTGAGCGTCATCGAAAACCACTAAATTAGTAATTTTAAAATCGATTTTGAGCACATGAGAAGTGCAGTAGTGCACAAAGTTACCACTCGTGGAGCAAGTACAAGGATAGCGGTTGAAGTAAGGATTTCGAGCGATTTTTCCGTCTCTTATGAAAGTCGCAGTCTTGTAAACGAATTTTATGAATTCGAATGCACGCATTTTAGAAATTATTTCAGTACTCGCTGAAACAGTTCTGCGTCACATACGGCAACAATTCTCTTCGGCCTCTTTTCTAGCTCGCCTGTCCCCAGCGCATATCTTGTGTCATCAAGTGTTTTGATTTTCCCTGAGAGCGTCAAACTGGCAAGATGGCGGAGTGCGGGCACGCTTTTGTGTGTCTCCGCGTTTTGTTCTATTTTTCCCTACTCGCAAGCCTTCGCCGGCAATCCCCTGCTATCTCGAGTGTTGATGAACGTCTGACGCGCCTGCCTGTGCCTCTTGGGATGCGGATCGCGGTCGCCTGCCCCCGTGATACCGGTTTTACCGTGACTCTCGCTAGGCCTACTGACCTCGGAACCCGTTCGACCTGCTGTCTGTGGCAGCCGCCCGTCACCTTGCTGCTCTCCTCGCCGGAGACGTTCCTCCTAATCCTGGGCCGCGGCACACTTGCCCCCGCTGTTGCCTCCTCGAGAATGTGGCTGCACTACAGTGCGCCGGATGCGATTCCTTACACCATCGCAAGTGTGAGCTGCTGTCACTTAAAGCCTACCGGAGACTTTCCTCTTCACCCGCCGAATGGTTCTGCAGAGTCTGTGCACTCCCACCTCTGGATGACGATCTTTTCCCTCCGATTCCGAGCAGCCAGTCTGCGGATGCCGCTCCCCAGCAGTCCACGTTGTCGCCAGCCCCGTTCGGACTTTCGCCTGGAAGCTCCCGTATCGCAATGTGGTTTTCAGACGTCCGCTCAGTGAAAAACAAAACACTTGATTCGCAAGTGTTAGACGAGGCGGATCCGGACACCATCTTTGATCTTTGCGAAACATGGCTCGACCCGTCTTTCCACGACGGCCAGCTCATCGATACCACCAGGCATGTCGTCTACAGGAAGGACCGTGAGTCGTGTGGGGGTGGTATGTTGATCGTTGTGCCCCGTCAACTCTCCTGCCGTCGGAGACGCGACTTGGAGTCAGAGGCCCTTGGGGCTGTTTTTGTTGAAGTCGTACATCGGAAAGACAAGATGTTGCCCTGTTGCGTGTATTGTCCACCTGCCACGCGAACTGCCTCTTACGATCTCTTAGGGAAATCCCTTGCGCATGTTGACGTTTCGGCGTACTTTTGTGTCTGCGTCTTTGGTGATTTTAATGCCCACATAGACTGATCCGACCTTTCTGCACCTGTCTCACTGAGCTCGCATGACGATGCGCTCCTGGATGCCATGGAAACGTCCAGTTTAGTACAGGTGTTGTGTGAACCCTCGTACACGTCAATCACAAACAAAGCTTCCTTCCTAGACCTCGGGTTCGTAAGCAACCTTCCCCTCATAAGAGACTGTTCCATCCAGCCGAGTCTGGCTGGGTCCGACCACAACGCCATCCGCTTTTTAAGCCTTTTACACTACCGAAGTCGGACCTTTATTCCAAAATGGTTCAGAACTTCTCCAAAATAGACCTAGCGCACCTAAACAACCTCCTGCATCTCGCCCCATGATGCATGGTGCTTAACGAAGACACATTAGAAGACATTATGAACTCTATAGAAGCTTCATAGGAGCTATTGAAGCAGAATGTGCGCCCCAGTTTACAACATGGGCCAAGTGGCGCCCCCCGTGGATCACACCCGAGGTCATCTCTCTCTCCAACAAAAAACACAAGCTCCTGCGAAAGACAAAAATGCCTGGACGAAGCGCCAGCACTGAAATCAAGAACATCCAGAGGGAGATAAAGAATAAAACTACCGTGGGACACCGCACATATGTTGCCGACATCGCAGCTCGTGCGATGAAGGAGCCCCAGCTCTTCTGGGCATATGTTAACTTGCAGCGCAAATCCTCATCCCCCCCCCCCCCTGCTTCTCCCACAACAACGAGACGGTAAGTGACCCTGCAGCCACTGCTGTCCTTTTCAACAAACACTTTGCCTCAATGGGGTCCTCCCCCTCTCCCAAACCTGCCGAACTGCACCACCCTGCTGCAGGTGAACTGGATCCAGATGACTTCCTGCCAGACTGCCTGTCCTCAATAACTGAGACAAAAGACGATCTTGAGGATGCTATGGCTTGCCTAAGCCCCTTTCAGAGGTTGGTACCAGATGGTCTACACCCCTTCCTCCTGAAATCGTCAGCCCCCACCCTCAACCCTGTGCTGGCTAAGATATTCCAGAAGACACTCCACTCCGGAGCTGTACCCAACATGTGGAAAACCTCACATGTCACTCCCGTTTACAAGGGTTGCGGCTCAGGCACCGCGGTTGTTGACTCCTACCGCCCAAATGCCCCCATGTCTGTGGTCTGCAGGACCCTTGAGCGCATCATAAACAAGAAGGTCCTGCATCACCTGCAGTCAAACAATCTACTGTCCAGCGCGCAGCACGGATTTCGCCCTGGCCGAAGCTGTGAGACAGCACTCTGCACAATAGTGCACACGGTAAGCGCCCACCTGGACAACCGTACGCCTTGTGAATTCGTCCAGCTGGACTTCTCCAAGGCGTTCGACAAGATCGACCCCCAGCTCCCTATGAACAAGCTGCACAAGCATGGTATCAAGGGTAGCCTTCTCCTTTGGCTGCAGAGCTTCATTGAAGGAAGGACCCAGCGGGTAGTGTTCGGAGGTAAAAAATCCCCATCCTCCACTGTGCTCTCTGGAGTGCCTCAAGGTAGCGTACTGGGCCGAACATTATTCCTGATCTACATTGACGATATTGCAAAAGTCTTAAATTCCACACCAATCATGTATGCCGATGACCTGTCCCTTCTTCAGCCAATCTGCTCTGACACATCCTACCAAACCCTTCAGGACGACCTCGACCAGTACTTTCGCTGGTCGGCCGAAAACAAATTACCCTTTAACTGCTCTAAAAGTGTTGCAATGAGATTCCAAAACATCCAACTACTGCAATGACATACCAAAACTCTTCCAAAACTTCCAAAACTACAAGCCAAGCCTCAAGCTTAACTCTGGGTGGCTCACTACTAAAGCACGTGCCCTCCACAACACTTCTTGGTGTCGTCCTGGACAGCCGTCTCAACTTTGCCCACAGGTCCACAGCGCCACATCGAAAGCAAGACACATGCTGGGCGTCGTCACTCAAGTCACACGAGGGATGACACACAACACCTTTCGCCACCTTTACACTGCGCTGGTGCTGCCCCACCAAGAGTATTGCTCTGCGGTGTGGTACACCAAGCAAAAATATCTCCAAACCACACTACAAGGCGTGCAACGGCGTGCCGCCTACACCTACTATCGCCGCAGTGTTTCCCCGCCGTCAGTCCCACTCCTCTAAAGAGAAGTACCCTCTAGCAACCTCCTAAAGACTGCTGCCTGAAAAAGCCTGCACCAGCGACAGCAAGTAGCATCTGTGCGGCTGTTCTGCAGGATCATGGGACCAAACCAACAGGAACTTTATGATGCCCCCAGAGTGAACAGAATAACAGGTAGACTCCAGCCCGTGATGTCCCGAACATTACGGCATGGGAAGTCCTGCCTGCGGAGGGCAGCTACGCTTTGGAGGGGACTCCCCCCAGACCTCACCGAACACATTCCCTCTGATCCCCAACAGGCGAAAGAAGTAGCTCAAACGCTCTTCCATGACCCTCTAACGGTGTTTAAAACTTTTCCCCCTTTACTTCCAACTTAATAACCTACTTTTTTTTCACCATTTTGTACAAACGTATACAAGTTGTAAGAATGCACAAATCGGTGTTGTAAGTACGCTAGCTCTTCTTTTTATCATTTTGTACAAATGTATATATATTGTAAGAGTGCATAGGTCGGTGTTGTGGGCACACTAGTGCATGGGCGTCAGCCTTCTCCCAACACCAGCACGCCTGTACATTTCTACCTCTCAAATGCAATAAATAATATCAATAGTATCAATATTGTTCGTCATGAAGCAGAAAAAAAATCACTTAAAAATCCCGAGGAGAAGATATTCCGACACCAACGACGGCGGGACCTTTCAGGACACAAACATTTGCTTCTATGGACGCAGTAGAGGACTTGGGGATGCATCTGGAGTGGGTATTGACAATGGCCCAACAATGGCAATAGAAGCAGCGTCCAAAAGCAAAAACTTTGGAAAAATGAAGACAAGGGAGGTGGCAACGGGGATTGAGCTTGAGGAACTAAAGAGATGTGAAATCTTGTTCGGACGATTAAGCATTACCGCGCGTTTTGGATGCTCTAGTGGAAATGATAAATGTTGCTCGGCGATATTTAGTGCACTCTGAGAAAATTCGAAATTGGGTCTCTGTCCTTGGTGGCCAGCGAAGTCTAGCGACAATGGCCCTTCTTGCTGTAGTGGCATATAAATCCTCCATCGGAAAACGGAAGTTTATAAAGTGAAGTTATGTAAGAGCCAAAACTTCTATCTTACCGTTTACTATGATGTAATGCTGGGCTGCACAAAATATGCAATAGTCTAGCAGCGCCGACTGGCTTTGATAACCTATTTACAGAACTTTAACTAGAGGTAGCATATTTTGTATAAATCTTCCCTATTATACCCCTGTTTTGCGAATAGTTAAAATGCTTTCACATTAACACCGGAGGCCTTAATGGAATCAGCGCATTAACGCATGCGGTTGGGTGCAAAAAGAGTAGGGACTGAAAGTTGATTAGCTGATTCTCTTGTAGGACTTCAGTACCCAAAGATGTCTACTTGCTCGTCAAAAAAATAAACAAAATTCGGCTGAAAAAAACAAAAAAACGTTAATTTATGTGCGTCTAATTGTATTTCTCACGAAAATAAACCATGAGCCCCAGCATTAAGGTGTGTATTCATCTAAATGAGAGGCTGTTCTTGAGAGACGTTTGAATTGGTTCTCCCCGAAAAAAAAAAAAAAGAAATGAATTGGGGATACGGACTTCAAACAATCAACAAAATTATTTCAACAAAGTAAATATGAAGAGCGCGGAGTCTTGAACCCGCTGCCGCTCTCCGTCTACTCGACTTAGAGCGGCGCACTTGCCTCGCTTGCCATCCCCATTTCTAGGACGTAGAGCTGCCACGAATGTCGATGTCTTGCTGGGTAAAAACGAAAGAATTGAGAGAGCGCCGACGCGCTGTGCAAGAATCTGGAGAAGCAGGCGGCGAGGAGGAGGAAGCGGAGGGGGGGGGGGGAGGGGGAGAAAAAGAGGAATCCTCAACATACCACGGTATCACCTTGTCCCCATCGCCATTTTGCCTCACGTGTGGCGGTGCGATAACTCTTTTCGCGCGAGGAGGGGGCTTTTCCGTACGAACAACTCCGAATTTTAACTCGATAGCGTTTAGGAGCTCGTGTCGTAAGAAATCCGCTGTCCGCGTCGGTGGGACCAAAAAATCCTATAATGGAACGCGCGCAGCGACGTGTGACTTCCCACGTGGCTGTGACGTAGTGACCCTATTTGGTGAAAGCATTTCCGCTAAATTTAGCAAAAATATTTCCCCACAAATTTGGGAAAAAAGTTCCCCGTCGTATTTAGCGGAAACGTTTGTCACGTGACACGTAATGCTACCGACTAGACCACGCACGCGCGATTGCACGACTCAGGATCGAGCGCGGGTTTAATGGGAAGGCTTTGCGAACGTGGCCCGATAACGCTATCGCGTTCCACCTATAAAGGCGAAGCTGAACCGTCTCCCAAGTTTTTTGCTCAAAACTAGCGAAAGGGGTGACAAAACTAACTAGGCATACAACGAAAAAAAAAACCTGTTAATAACTTA
The DNA here is from genome assembly GCA_013358835.2 of Ixodes persulcatus. Taxonomy (NCBI): domain Eukaryota; kingdom Metazoa; phylum Arthropoda; class Arachnida; order Ixodida; family Ixodidae; genus Ixodes; species Ixodes persulcatus. Next base: position 385,442 of record JABSTQ010009270.1, on the reverse strand, counting down.
ACCGCAGAAAAAAAATGTAATTAATGCTTAACCGCTAATTTTGAACGGGAATTTTTCTGTCACGCTTTGGCATTACAGTTTTATGAAATACTAATCGTTGAAACCCTAGCCATAAGCACAGCTCGGGAAAAAAGTATGTTGGTTGCCGTGGCTCGTTATTGACTCAAAACAATCCCGGCAACTTCCTGTCAAAATGTCAGTTCATTTACAAACCTATTATTTCGAAATTAAGCACAATTTACCAGCCTAACCATTCTAGGACCACGCGTCGTGTACGCAATCGGTTCGATATCAGGGACAACACTTTGTTTGTTCATTTAAGTCTATGGAATTGGTGTGATATGTATATGCTGTGCTCGTCTGTATTACATTAAGAGTTTTCTGTTTCTTCAGGCACATGTTGTATTTATCCTGATGAATCTGTTGTAATCCCCGGCATTTACTTCTGCTCCTTAGTCACCTTTGCCGTATCTGCTGAATATAGTGAAAACACTTTTGCACAAATGATTTCCTTAAGGCCGTCTCGCTAATGGGCGTTAATATGAAAAAAGACAAGGATTTTTTACAGCCATGGTGTTTTAAGAGGACGTTACAAGAAGCCTTCTGAGTTAATAACGATCGAGAGCACATATTGAACAAAGTTCAAGAGCACAGGCTGGAGCACGAATGGTGAGCCGTGAACTCTTTCTTATTTCTAGCACCTGAAGAATTCGAGTATAATTATTAGCCCAAATGAAATACTTTTTTTAGAAGCGACAATTCCAACTTTTTTTTTATTTTTGTTTAGTAGTCTTCACACTCAAGGTTAACTGGCACAGTTGCTACTTATTTATTTATTTATTCATTTATTTATTTATTAAACCTTGTAGAGTTAAGTCATCGCGGAGGTCCACAGGCCGTACCCGTACGTTTTTGATGCCTTCTAGGTAAATACTTTGATGCAATTTATGGACGATAAGGCGAAATCTAACTTTGTGTTGTAGAACCTGAACTCAGCGAAAAATGGCAAAATTTGAAAATCGAACTTCAGCAATGACAATACACTTCTTATCCCTACATTGGGTCATCTACGAACGAACGTTGTTCCACAAATGAAGCCAGCGAAAGGGCGAAGGCGTTGTAGATTTAATCACGAAACTTCACACGCCTGTCAATAGTTGCGATTTCGCAGTTCCGTAAGAGGAAGATTGTAAAAAAAAAAAACAAAAAAAAACGCACCGTCGTCCTACAGTGCAATAATGACTAGCTGTAGAAGAATATGAACTTGATCCTTTTTTGACGCTGTCTACGAACCTGTCATTACGGTCACAAAGTCTCAAGAAACGGCAGATTGCTCACCGCTCAATCAAAGAGGAAACCGTTGATTGCATAGCAACACCCTTAAAAATGCGAAATCAATAAGGAAATGGAGGAATGAACGACGCCATACGCTTTCTGTCTACCATTCTCTGAGACAACATTTTTGAACTGTGGCCACGCGCTTCATAGGAGATAGGTTGTCCGACAGTTTGAAGTGGATACAGAAGAGTTCAGCAAATTCAGCCAAAGAGTGAGGATTTGGCTGACAAGCTTACACGTAGAAAGGGGCATTCGAACAGAATCGGATGAAGAAAAGAAAGGAGGCTCAGAAGCTGAAAAGAATTCTGGACACAGTCCAGCAGATTGAGCAGAATAAAGATGTCTGACAGAAGAGGAATAGTACTTGTTTTAGGCTACGACGACTAGACAGAGAAGCTTACATTTCAAACCCATACCTGTGATGCGAATCGAAAAGACAATTCCTTTCTCCGACGCGGGATCGACTGAGTTACAGGCAGTTCAAGAGTCATTAGGCCTCAATATAGAACTTAGTTCTAAGAAGTGGAGGCGGGCTGTTTATTTCAAAATACTGCGACCTCGATGAGGTCATCGCAGGAGTCGAGAGAAAACGTACATATACATTCAAAAAGGCCATCGATTAAAGATGTACACACCCTACGAAACAAAACTTAAAAAAACGTGAAAAATGCAGTATAAAAAAGAGTACATTGATACAAAAAGTACATTGAGTACAAAGAGTACATTGATAGAAAAAAAAGCATGCAAGTAAACGTTTCATTTTAGCAAGCAGCAGGGAGTGCTCTGAATCATTAACGACAAACCAAAGAAAGTGTGTTTGCACAACGCAATTCAAATTATGCAGAGCGAAACCTTGCACTGAAGAATGATTAAGGATTGGTCAACTCCCTATCACTCCTGCTTTTGATATTACTGGGCATTGTACAGGGGCGCGTAAAAAGTAATCACTACCGCGTGACGCACATAAAGACTCCAGGCTGGTCGTTGCACTATACTGAATAAATTGTCCTTTCCAACGTTAAAGCGGCCATGAAACGAATCTTGGTCTGGGATAAATGAATTTAGATTGAGATTTTACTAGTAGCATATCGTTTGGTGGGACAAAAGAAAGAAGGTAAAAAGCGAAAAGCCTGATTTTCGGTCTGAAAATTTGAAAGCAGAGCAAACTCTTTTGTACCTCCTTCCTTTCCAAAACTCTCTGCCTTTTGACTGTGATACATGTTCAGTACCCGAAGCGCATCACCCGGCCCAAAGCACGCCACACGACACCGGATCTCACTTATTCCCTTCACTCCTAAGTTGACAGGGCGGTGAAGGTTATGCACTTCCCGGAGCAATTAGCCTCTTCCCTTTCATCACCTGACCCCATACCCTGCGCGTGGGCGGCGCGAGGGAGCGTGGTCACGCGGCAAAAGTGTGGCTGACCCAACGAGCACGTAGCTTCCAGATAATTGTCAGCTTAGGAGTGAACGGGGTGGGGAAAGCACCTTTTGTCCGAGTTTTGAGCGACAGGCTAATCTTCTAGGGGGAGAATGGCGGTGTCCGTGCCTGATGTGTTTTTGTGTGCCCCTTGCCTCCTTTTGGGCTCGTATACCAAGAAGCTTAAAGGACGACGTACAACCTCGGTTTTCTGCAGGGATAATAATCGTCTTGGCGCTCCATTCTCCTTAGCCCCGAGAGGGGCCAAGTTGGGGCAAGGTAAAACTGGAGAGAATATAGGAAAGGCAAGAGTGGAAAGCGCGAAGTATATATGGGCCTTTAACCAACACGCTGTCCTAATTTTATCTAGAGAATATCTCCAAATCTTTAGAAAGTCGATCAGTTGGCATCGCTAAATATTCTGCGCTTTAATAAAAAGTGTTCACATAGGAAGAATTGTGGTGACACTGGTGGCACAGAGCGTTTGACCAGGTTTCCCGAATGCTAGACATTCTCTGGAAATCTCCAACAGGGGGCCCCCAACTACAATCAGCCACACCCTTGTGGATAAAAGGCCGACGCATGCAGATAACGGGGAGTTAATTGGGTTGCAGTAGTCTACGATAAATGTCAATAGAAAGGTTTAAGTATTTCGAATAAAAGAAAGTGCAAACACTGTACATTTCTGTTAGCGTTGCGCGCACCAAACTACATATGCGGCATACGTACGCAACGCAGCGAGATATGCATACGCAGGCTCGCTCTCGAGTTTTGCGTGCCTACGAAGCGGCCCTCTGCGTGCCCCTCTCATTCCACTCGTTCGCGCGGGACACCGCGAGACTCGGATTGGCTTACCAAATACCGGCATTGGATTGCTTTGAGTAGTTTGCATGGGCTGATCTCAATGGCGCTGCAACTGTTTGCGTTAATGTTATACTAAGAATGCTAGGTTTTTACGCTATTCCAGTTTTTTTCTAATTAATTATTACGTCCTGTTGAACCAGTGTGTTATGTCATTTTTTGAGGCGGGTAGGTGCCAAAGTAACTTAGCAGGGTACACTATATGTACAGTCGCCGCAGGAGTTAAAGGGACACTGACACCCCCCAATTTTTTTTTCCTTTTTTGTCAGGCGATTTATTATGGTGTCGGAATACTACCCAATTAATATTTTGCTACAGAGTCATTTATTTTTTCAATAAAGCCAAAAAACGCAACTGCGCGAAACCGAAACCGAAACGGAGAAGTGGAGAGGAGAGCGTGAATGGCGGAAGTCACGTGGCTACACCCGACCGTGCGGTTTTTTTTTTTTTTTTCTCCTCTTTCCGCACGTAGCACCGTAGCAGACGAAATGCGTTCGCTCGCCGTGGTATTCCTTTGCATTTATGTTTCTTCCGCTCGCTGTTCTGTATTTAGAGATGAGTTGTTTTGTACATTTAATTGGCAATTAGTAGTGAGTGCCCGAGTGCCGTGGTGAATTCCCGTGATCAGCTCCGAAAAGAATACTCCCAAGATGTTGCGTGAAGAGTTGCCTCACATGTCCTGCATCTGAAAGTGGTCAGAGTTATGCCAGAGTGCACAAGTTTCCGAAAGATCAACGGGTCGGGATCAATGACTGGCTGCAATTCCTGTAGAACCATTACGCGAAGCTCGGAAAGCGGACGCTATCCGATTCATAGGCTCCTTGCATTTTGTGGAAAGTGATATACATTGAGTTCGCAGGTGTCAAAAATGGAATCCATACCATTTAGTGCAGCGACGTATCGTCCACAAAATAATATTTTTTTTTTCTGTGATAATTGTAAAAAAAGAAACGTAAACAACGCAGAATGCTTGACAAAAAAAAAAAAAAAAAATGAAAGGTACATCAGGTTTCGAACCCGTGCCCCTCGGCGTGTGAAGCGGACGTCTTTCCACTGAGCTACTGAAGGAACTCTTTTTTTTCTTTATTGCAGCACAAACAATACATGTCAATTCAATTTAAAAATGCGCTGCAGGACTTCTGCAGGGCACGTTAAAAGGCTCTCATTTCCAACAGCGCTTTACAAAGTCCTAGCCACTCGGGCTTAGGCTCGCGCGTGGAAAAAACACTCTCGACCTGCTTCACAAGAGAGAAGAAATAGAAGCGAACGTCTTTGGCAGTGGGGTCGGCATGCCGTACTGCCATGCGTGAGCGCCAGATACTACAAAGACCCAAAAGAAAAAAAACATATCAGATGGTACGCAGTCATCGTTCACCACTTTCAAAAAACGAATGCCAGACGGGGTGATGCACAGCTCTTTCTTTAGCGTGCGCTGGAGCACATCCCAGAAAAATACGGCATCCATGCAAAAAATGAATACATGCTCAATAGTCTCAGGTTGCTTGCATAAAAAACAATCAACCGTCCACAGTACATCAAAACCCTTTTCTTTTAGCCACACCTTGACCGACAACGTATTGGTGTGTAACTTAAAAAAGAACGTTTTCACCGAAGGTGGTACACACATACGCTGAACTCGGCTCAGCACATCTTGGCCGCCATGACAAAAAACAGTTCGATAGATCGGCGTCGGGAACAAACTGACTATCAAATCGCGCGCGAGCGCTTTCTTGCTCACTAAAGACAAATAATCAAAAGAAAAACGAGCAGACAAAAACAATACAGTATCAACGACCTCCTTTTGAAAACCCACGAGTCTTGTTGGCTCGCCGCCATAAGAGGAAACAAGAAAGGATGGCAAATGAGGCGACAGTTTTGTTTGGATGAACGTGCGGATGAAGGGGTGCTCTTGCTCTCGCAAAAAAAAAAAAAGAAACGTGACACGAGTTGTTTGACAAATAAATGGAACAGCCCAAGCCCGCCGTGACGTACCCTGTGAAAGAGGTTGTCTCGCCTCATGCGTTCCCAATTAGAGCCCCAGATGAACACAGCGAAAGCACGGTGAAACTTCTGAACATTAACACGGGCACAATGTATGGCTTGCAATACATACCAAATCTTTGAAATAAAAAAAAAAATATTGCAAACTGTCGCCCTCGCAAAGATGGACAGATCACGATGCTTCCAACGAGAAGCGCGGCTGTCCAGGTCGGTGGCGACCCCCGACCAAAAGGATTTGCTCTCGCGGTACGAATTTAAAGGCACACCAAAGTATGTGCAGGGCACGCGGTCCCAGCTAACGCCTTCGTACTCTGAAGGCGTTGTGGCCCATGCGCCGTGCCAAAAACCGCGGCACTTGTCCCAGTTAATAGCTGCGCCGGTAGCGTCACAAAAAGATTTCGCCAAAGCAACCGCGGCACTGACACTTCGCTTATCACTGGAAAACACTGCAATATCGTCTGCATAACTCATAACTTTTATCTCGGCATTTTCCAGTCGAAAGCCCCGACAATCCTTACTGTTCAAAACACTAAGGCAAAAAAGTTCCAAATGCAAATTAAATAAAAGCGGCGACATAGGGCATCCTTGCCTTACGGACGTTCGCACATGAATCTGCTCGGTCACTTCTTTGTTTACGACGAGCCTTGTAGTGCAATCTTTATAGGCCATTTTGGCACCTTCCAAAATGACCTCACCAACGTTTACACGTTTTAAAACATCAAAAAGGACGTCATGCTTGACGCGATCGAACGCCTTATCTAGATCTATTTGGAGCATTGCCATAGAGTAATATACACAAGGTAAAGAGCGGACACTACCATAGGCCCCAGCGGCCCCAGCGGCCCAGATAGACGAGTGACAGGTAGCGCTCCTAGCGGGCGGCATTAAGCATAATTTGATTCCGGTTCCGGTCAAGTTAGTTTCGGTTTCGGTTTGGGCGTTTCTGCTCCGGTTTTCCGGTACCCTTCTCTCTATCTTTCTTTCCCGCCTCGCGCCTCACTCGACTCTCGGGAGCTTCCCGACTCCCGAAGCCGCTGTTTTTTTTGTTTTTTTTTCTAATATTGACGCACTTTTATTTTAAATCTTACGATTGAATCCGTGCAAAATGTGTCAAACAATATTTCAACTTACTTCAGAAAACAGGGGTGCATTTCTTGTTCTTTTCCTATTGTAAAACATTGGAGTTACACAATCGCCACATTGACTCCTGGCTGGTGGAACATTTTGGGGTCAACAACAGTAAGTGGTTTGAAAACATTTTATTGAACCACATTCATCTATACATGATTTACTTCAGAAGATCTATATAATTTATACGAAACAGATATTCACAAAAATAAATTAATATGAAGGAGTTTGGCATATTGTACACTTCGTAATAGATTCTTAGCAGAACCAAGTTAACAAAACCTTTCCACAGAGAACACGCCGAATGATCCATTCACTTTCACGCCGACTCGGGCATGGGAAGCAAGTGCAGAAATATATTAGATATCACTATCCTTACCAGTCATAAGAGTATAATAAGAGTGCGAAGCACACACCGGATAGTACAAATTCCCAATTTCCGGCTAATATAAAAAAACGCAAATTTGCATTGCCTCAAACTCACTGCGGGCAAGCTATTACCAAACAATGAGAGCTCTATTCGAAATCTGACAAGATTCAACGTCTCTAAACATTCCCCGAAATTGTTCAGGAAAGAAGTATGGCTTCAGAAAAAGCGGCTAAAAAACTATGGACAGTGGATACAAAAGCAGATACATTTTCTTTCGAATATGTTTAGCCTCTATACACTATTTTCTATGGAAATTCTGTAGAGAATGAATACATATTTTTGTTAGGGAGCCGTGATACACATTTGCCGGAAAAGAGGGAAACAAATGTTTGGAGTGCAAGCAGCACCGCCCAATTAATAAGCGCTTTTTGTTTTTGGTTTGGCAATTGACCGCCTCCGTTAATACACTATTAACAGTCAAACCTGTCTTGTTGCTTACCAGCCACTGAAGAGTGCAACTGAACTTTGCCCGAATTCCGGTTAAGTAATCGAACATGCCAACACAAGCGTATTCTGCAAAACATTTTTAAAAACATTTCGTGGCACTCCTCTGAGCAAAGGCTAAAACCACCCAGACCTCAAAGTGTGCGATACAAGGAGGCATACACTCCTCGAACATGTTCCACTCTCTATTATAGGAAGAAAGTGATTTTCTAGTTGCTGAATGAAATTAAAGGCAGCCTGTGATAGTACTACTAAGTTCCCGAAGAGTTTTCCTGGCATGTGGTATGCTTTGTGCTCAAAAAAGTACTGGTGAATCCTGGTCAAGTTATCAGACTCCTCCCATAGCAGCTGAGAACAGCCACAGCTGTGGGTTGTCTGTTCAAGCACAAGCTTTATTAAATAACCCCAAACGTAATAAGTGGACGAGTCATCAATGACGTTAGACCTGATGTCTGATGCCAGCTCAGAAATATTCTCTAGTGGCGGGAAGTTATCAATCGGAAGAAATTGAACTTTCGTGCTGTGAAGTTCAATCGAAGTTCAATCGAAGAACATGAAAGTTCAATTTCATACAATTGAACATTGCATGAAATTGAACTTTCATGGTGCGAAGATATTGGCAACTCCTCGAGGAGGTCAGCCTTGCCATCCTCTACGTTTCTATTGTTCGACAGTTTAAACAGTTTCTTTCTCCCTATGTGGTTTAGTCCTAAGGTGAACTGATGCACATTTGGGTTTGCCCAGCATTTGTCGTACATACCTCCAAAACGTTTCTGAAGTGCGTCTTGTCAGGTGTCGTGTAAGTAAGAATTTAAAGTCATGGCTGTTTGAAAGCTCATCCCAGAGCATGAGGATACTTTTTATAGTAACTAGCCACCCTATGATGGCTTGTGGCTGCCTCCTACTTTGAAACTGCCATGCTGGAATCCATCCGAGTTGCTGGTGAAGGAAATCGAGTATTTCAAATTGTCCCTTCAGAATGGCATGACGCAACTTCTGTCCTGTCTTCTTAAATTGTGAGCTATTTAGACAATCAAAAAGTATGTGCATTTCCTATCACAGAAATAGGCTGTAGCCATGGCTGCCTCAGGAAGCTCCTTGGCATAAACAAGGGATATGATTGCACGAAAGAGTGAGGCACTCAGTACCTGTGCGGCACGATTTACTTCCATGTCGCTGAAAGGTTTTTAAAAAATGTGTCTCTCAGTAAGTTTCGGAGCCAATTGCAAGGTCATCTCATGGGTAGAACGATAAAGTTCAACAATATGAGACCACTCAATGACCTCATTTCCAATGCAAAGTTTGTGTGCTTGGATATTGCTCTTGGTTTTTTTGGGGAGGTGCGGAACATCTAAGATAAAGTAAACATATTTGTTGTAAACTTCAAAAAATGGCTTAGCAACACACACACCGTTGGTTGGCCAAGCTTAAGTTTGAAGCCCCTTAATCACAGACCACAGCCTTTACTGTGAAGCCAACATTCTTAAGCTTTCGAATGAGAGAACTTAGGAGACTGCGTTTAACAGAAGAGGTTGTTGGAGTGTGCAAAACAGCAGGCATGTAGCCAGGGGGGGGGGGGGGCATGGGGGCCGGGGCCCGGCCCCCCCCCCCCTCATACAGCATTTTGTCATGGGCGGCCCCCCCCCCCCCCCCCCCCCCCGAAACAAACCCTGGCTACGTGCCTGCCCAACAGTGTATGCAAGGGGCTAAGCCCACCCCACCTCCAAGAAATTCCAGAGAGCACAACAAACAAGGCTCTACCTGCAATGTTAGAGATTCGTTCAACACCGTCATCTGTAAATCCATGGACAATGTCATGTGCAAGATGCACACACGATCAAGTGCAGCCCGACAAACCGGCGGGAACAACAGCGCGAGAAACTCAAACCGATCGGCTCCACAAATTCCCGCCGAAAATGCGAGCACGCAGGCGGTCATGCGTCACCTTGATTGATGCAAAGTCGACCGAACATGATGCAGCAGAAAGCACAGACGGACGGCACGCACGGCACAGATGAACGACGCACGGGCGAGCAGAGGCCATGCAGAATGATGCAGAGGCGACGGCGTGCAGGCAGGCAGGCCATGGCAGGCGCCATTCGTCACGTAATTTTTGTGACGTATTTGATTAACACCATTTAGTCGTTTTAAGTACCTCAAATAATTCTAAAGCATAACAATTAAAAAAAAAATACTTCTCGGAGAGAGAGCTCTAATTAATATTAACCAAATTACAGAAAAGCGCCACGTAGCGGAGGGCATTAAACGCACTATCTGGGCCGCGAATTGGCCTCAGTGTCCTCTCTTTACGTTCACTATATTACTCTATGGCATGGCTACTTGGCCCATGCCCCCATCACACGCTTCTAATACGCTGCGCGCTACATGTATATTCGTCATGATAGTTCTGCCTTGGATCCCACATGTCTGGTGTTCACCGATAAGCTTACAAGCAACACTCTGAAATCGCCGCGCTAAAAGTTTTGCGAACACTTTGTAATCAACATTACAAAGGGTGATTGGGCGGTAACCCGTGACTTGACGTAGTTTCACGACATCGTCACTCTTCGGGATGAGAACAGTGTACGTGCGCGTATAAGACGATGGTAACACTTTCCGTTCATACGCTTCACTAAACATTTTCAACAACACACTGGCGAGTACGCCCTTGAACGTTTTGAAAAACTCGGCACATATTTCATCGGGTTCCGGCGTTTCGGAGGTTGGAAAGTCGTCTATCGCCCGTTCGACCTCCTGAATAGTGATCGGTAGGGACAGGTTTTCCGTCTCCTCTTCCGCTAACTGCGGCAGCGACTCTAGAAGCTTCCCACACGAGGGATCCACCCTTTCCGGAACTTTCGTCTCAAAGAGCCACTTATAGTGCGCAAAAAACGCCTGCTGAAGACTGCTTGAGCTCGTGCTCGTAACGCCGTTGACGTCGATTTCAGCTATCTCGTTCCGTAGCGCGTATCGCTTCTCGTCCGCTAAGGCCCGTTTCGTTGGCTGCTCGCCCAGGAGGTATTTCTCCGCACGCGCTCGAACAAGGGCGCCGCGATAACGTTCTTGGTGGAGTTGCTCTAGCCGCTGCTTAACGCCCTCCAAATCCTTCAAACACACGCCGGGATTTACACACTCCGCTCGAGAAAGCGCCTGCAGATCGGCGTTTAGTCTCTGCTCGGCGCAACGCGCTTCGTAGGTCAAAACAGACGAGCATCTTTATTTCCTGCTTTGCGATCTCCCACGCTCAAAAATATCCCCTCCCACATTTTTAAAACACGATTTGAAAGTGGTGCTTACACCCCCAAGAAAAGATTCATCGTCGAGCAGCTTGGTGTTTATGGCCGATTCACACGACGGACTGATCCGCGGACGGATTGATCACGTGACGACATGACCGCGGATCGTCCGTCTCCCAAGCGCATCCACACGAGGGACACGACGAGCAGACGCCAGCGAGGACGGACCGAACCTGTTCGCTACCCTAGAGTGCCGCGAAACTCCAACATCGCACCGTGGCACCGTTGTCCAAGAGAGAAATCGACGTTTGCTACCGCGTTAATGAATCGTACGCCGCTGTTACGTACAGACCGAGACAAAACACCGTGATAGGCTTCGCGCGAAGCGCCACAAGCTTTACTAACCCAAAGCATGAGAGTGACACAGGCATGGTCCTGCTCGAGAAGGGTTCCGCGTAGAAGCGACGAAGTTCTGGGCTCGCGGAGGGGCGTTCGAAGATGCCTTCACGCACTCCGCGCTCGAGCACAACATTCAAGTACACCACAACCACAAGAGAGGTCTTGCTCGGTGAAATCCTGATTGGACGTGCAAGAATTATCGCGGCGTGATAGACGAGTTTTGACGGGAGCTTCTTGACGAAGACCCGGAGGAGTACCGGAACCTGCGTCGCGTCAGCCAGACAAGTTTCTGCAGTTTCTTTCACACGTGGAACCAAGAAACGCGCGACAAAATGAACCAGCGAACGCACAAAACACAACGATGCGCCATTTTTGTTTTCATCGTTCAGAAACAAAACAAAAAAAGAGAAAACAATGTACCGTTGCCAGATTAAACGCTTTTCAAGTCAATCTCCCGCCAAGAATCCGCGAGTGAAAAAGGCGCTCGACTTTATCAGTCCGCGCGTCCGCGGACGAGGCGCGGATCGCAGGAATCGGTGACGTACCGGTCACGTGGTACACGGTCCACGGACGAAAATCGCGATTCGGTCCGTTGTGTGAATCGGCTATTAGCTTCCAAAGTTTCCACTCGAACTTCGCCTTCGGCGGTGCTTTGTCGCTGATCGTTGTCGCAACCAAGCAATGGTCGGAAAAAAAAAAAACTGGTGTAACACTGATACTTGGTTAACAATGCTGCCACAGAGGCCGAAATGTAGATTCTATCTAATCGGGCGTGGGAGAACGCTTGGAAGTGGGTGAAACGCATCTCGCGTGTTTCGTTTCTAACAATCCCTGCGTCTACCAGCTCAAAATCCTCGAGCCGTTCGCCTAAAATCGTCGCACTTCTATCGGTGCGTTGCCCAGACGGCGCTCTGTCTATCTCTCAACGACGCAATTAAAGTCCCCACACAACACGACTGTTCTGACACAATCAACAAAACGGCGCAAGCCAGGAAAAAAGGAAACCCGGTCTTTCACCGTACTGGGGGCGTATACACAAATAAGCCGCCAGTGAACTGTTACGAACAAAAAATCGCACATAATAAACCGACCTTCGGTGTCGACGGTCACGCTTAGCTCAGACAAGGGAAACGTTCTCTTCACAAACAAAAAACAACCACCCGAAACACCAACAGCGTGTGCGACACACACTTCATACGAAGATAAAAAAGGTTTTAGTGCTTTCGCCACCTGCTCTTCCTCGGCCATCTTAATTTCCTGCATCGCTAAGAAATCGGGTTTCTGACTTTCCAACAAACGTTGTACTTGGTATTGTTTCTTACGCATATTGAAACCTCGAACATTTAACGATGCAACCGTGATAGCCGGGCCGAGTGTACAATTCATGAAGGGCTATGATGGTACACATGCCTTGAAAATCGCGCATGAGTTCATAGACCAGGCGTTGCCGCCTCACTGGTTGTCGTGGCGTCGCCTCTCGTCCGAGGGGGCGCCCGGTACTTGCTTGTACTTGCCTCGCTTGCACGCTGCCCACCACGCGTTCGGGTTTGGGGTCGTGTCGGTCGGAGTCGTTTCGTCGAGCACACGCTTCATGGAGTCCGTGTTCTCATCTATGCTGTCGACGACGCCTTCGTTGTCTTTCTCGGTCGGCAGGAGGTCGGTAGAGGGCAGATCCGCACTGGCCTCAGGCGACGTCGCCCCAGGTGAGGGCGCCGCACCTTCCGGCATCAGGGCGTTTGCTGCAGTCTCCTTGCCGCCGTTGTCTTCAGCTCCGGGAGGTTGTTTTGGTTGCTCGATGCTCGGTGGGGAGTCACTTTTGAGAGCACCCGCCGCAAGTTCGGCGTCCTCCGCCTCCATGATGAACTGGGACGGCTCGTCCGTCACAGCTCCGCCAGTGACGCCAGCGTACGTGCGTACGCATTCTTCTTTCTCGTGCCCGAAACGGGAGCACTCCGAGCACTTCGGCACGCGACAATCGCGCCTAATGTGCCCGGAGCGCTTGCACCGCAAGCAGACCGGCGCTCTTCCCGGGATGACGATGAGGGTATTCGCACCTTGAAGACGAAGTTGATGGGGCATCCCGTCGGGCGTGGTGTTTTTCTTCAAGGTCATGCGTACGAATCGGGTAGTAGATTCAATGCCCTCGAAACCGCTGACGCGCTACTTCTCGCGTCCAACTTCACTCACTTTTCCGTACGGCTCGAAAAGCTTCCGAACCGCGTCGTCCGCTACGTGGAATGGCACCCAGTGGATGCGTAGACGGATCTCGGTCGAACCAGGATCAATGACGAGGCAACGAAGGCCTTTAACCTTAATCTCCTTGTAGTTCAGGAGCTGTTCCTTTGCTTCCGGTGTGCGCAGTGTCGCCAACCACACATGATTCATCTGGGACGCGCCCAGTGAGACGATGTCAGGCAAGGCGGCGGTCCGCTTCAGTTCCTGGCGGAAATCCTCGATGCGGTAGGGCCGTCCCTTCAGGTCGCAGTGAAGAATGACAGAGTTCATAAAGGTTTCCCCGGATGGCATCGAAGGCAAAACTACCTTGTACTCTTCAGTAGATGACGATGAAGCACCAAACACAGAAGTTCCACGGCCATCGAGGACCGCTGTAGCCGCTCCGACGGAGCTCATGATTCTTGCGACCGTACTGCTCGAAAGCTGGAAGAAGAATCGAGCTACTGAAGGAACTCTATCATCCGTAGTTATGCAGCGGGAAGACTGTATGTCGGAAGTTTGCTGCCGATTTCCCGATTTCCTTTCCGGCTTGAAGTAGAGCAGCACCAAGCATAGGGCACATTCGCACCTCGTAAAGTAACCGCACGCGTGCGTAATCAACTCGAAGTACGCACTTCGTGCTTGACGTTTGAGCTAGCGATGTCTTCAGCCAGGAGAAGGGACGACGGCTCGGCGACGTCTTCGTGCAATCGGCTTGCTGGTCGGGCGTGTCGTACGGGATGAATATCAGTTCTTTTGACCGGTCCAAAATTTCTCTTTCGAAGAAAGACAGAATTCGCCAGTACCGTGAACGACAGTTCTGAAGTAGAGGTCCAACGCCCGTCGTCCGCTGCCATGCCGCTAGTGCTAGTCCCACGATACGCGAAACGACGCCATGTCGAGAATTATGCAGTGAACGCACCGAAAGCTTCCGGTTGTCTGTGCTACCTTTTTTTTCAATCAACGTATTTGCAGCTTTTTTGACGCCACAAAAAATAGGTTTCATATTCTTTTCTATTTTTAATATTGACTGTGTGCCTTTAATGACCCACGACTTTGATTAAATTTGGTGGTCGCATCGATACCTTACAAAAACGGCCCGTGACCACGGAAAAGAGAGTGAGCGAGACTCGAACCGGCCAGTTCTTGATCGGCGGTTTTTGGGCGGAAAGAAACCGAATTTCGAGCCGCAAATTCTGTTCTGGGTTAGTTGGGTTCTCATATGTCACGTACAACTAAAAACCTCGGCGAGCATAAATACCCTGTCAGTGTCCCTGAGTTAATAGCTCCATGCGAGCGCGCGTTTTTTTTTCCGAGGGGCGCTTGACTGGTGGCTTGCGATAGAACTAGAGATGACGTCAGGGCGAGTCCATGCGGAGTGGATGGGGGAAGCGGTCTCAATTCAAGGAAACCGTTGTTATCATCCTCACGCCCGCACGCCCGAGTGTATACTTCGTTTGAGCTTCGGTCCGAGCGCGGCCGATGTAATGAGCCGAAGGGCCAATCAAACAGCGAAGAGGCACAACGTCATGGCGTGCTCTCTGCAGTTGATAGGACCAGCGGGTATTCGCCGTCTCTCTGTGCGTGCTCCTACGCCGGCTAGTCCTATTAGGCGCAGAGAGCACGCCATGACGTTGCGCTTTTTGCGCTGTTTGATTGGCCCTTCGGCTGATAACAGCGGCCGCGCTCGGACCGAAGGGGAGATGATTCTGCAGAAGTCGAGATCGCCGAGCACAAATGAGATGGCTGTTTGGAAAGAGAGAAGGAAACACGTCGTATTTCCTAACTTCTGCAGAATCATCTCCCATTTTCATTCCAACTACGCTCACCCGCAGGCAGAGGATAGCAACGATTCCCTTGAATTGAGCGGCTTCCCCCGTCCACTCCGCATGGACTCGCCCTAACGTCATCTTTAGTTTTATCGCAAGTCACCAGTCGAGCGCCCCTCGGAAATAAACGCGCGCTCGCGTGGAGCTATGAACTCCCGTGGCGACTGTACCTACTCTAATGACTTTAGCAAAGCGAAAAAGATGACTGTCGTGCGTTACATGGCTCAATCAAAGTAGATGTGTATATCTTAGTATACACGACTTGAAAAAAACAAAAAAATTGTGCACCGAGGTGGTATTATGTCCACAGAAAGAACTTATGTAGTCATCTATTTTTGCTGGAGCAAATACGGTAATTAGTTAATATCATTATCAGTGTGGAACTCACGTTTGCAGAATAAGAGACGTACTCGTATACGTGGTCATCAAAGCTTAAAATTGCTCGTTTCCCCGGGTATATTTTGTACCTTTGTTTACATTTCCAAGAAGTATTATGAATACACTAGAAATTACAATGCGCTGCTAAAATTATATAAAATCCCCGACACTTCAGTGATGCATTTAATTCGCATAAAGTGAGGAGAGTGACGCTTTAATTCAAAGATGTATATCGGGAAGGCCTGCCGCTCTTTTCCGCTATACTCCTTCTATGTGTGGCAACCTCGCTGAGTAGGCGCGTCGGATTTTGCCCGGCACCGTAATGTACAGCAATTAGGTCTCGGAAGTCAGGACTTCACTTCTTATTGGTTTACTTCGCTGGGCGCTTCTATTAGAGCTTGACGGGCCCTTCTTTCAAGGTTCATTTTGTTCCGGTAATCATAATCTATTTTTAACTGCATATTTTTTATCGAATGATTGAGAAGAAAGCAAATTTATCTTTGTATTCGATTCTACTTGTTCCCTGATGGACGGAAAAGAACCGGAATTTGTTGAAGGCCTTTGAACGCCTTGTTCAGTGAAGGCGTCTGTACCGCCATTCGATTCGATGATGAAAGTAGCTCGTATGGTTGCACAAAATAGAAACAGACAGTGTGTGAATGTTTTTCACTCACAAAATAAAATCGTTTAAAGTTGGAGTGAATAAGGGAAGTGTTTTCGATTCGGCAGAATGCCGCTTCATGATAAGACCGGTCACATTAGTTGGAATCGTCCGTATTCTCCGGTTTGCGACCATAAGGACACCGTTCCCCGCCTTAACGGCCTTTCGGGGACTTAGAGATTCACGCGGTCATTAAAATTAATTCGGTGCACTCAACCCGCCTCCCATTTCTCTTCATCTTTCGCTACAGAAGTCGGAGTTAACAATTTAGAAGGTATGCAAGAAAGACCTGGAGGAAATAAATAGTCTTTCCCTTCGGACCGGTGTTCTTATTACGGCGCATTAACCTTAGAGGCACTGCAGACTTGGCATAGAACGGACATACTTTAAACTGAGCGAGGTGCTGATTGCGGAAACCGTTACCCTGGGTTGAGGTATTCTGGACGGGTTACGGTGTTTGGTGCACAAGGTAATGTGCAGGTTACTTCTCTTACCGTTGCTCTAATGTTGTAGTTCGTGAGTTAGTTGTTTATGTCAAATGCCGGAGCATGGGCATTGGACCCCGGAATAGGAGGTCACGGATAAATGCTAGCTCCAGTGCTTTCCAGTAACTGGGCCGTGTTGTATGTTTTGCTTTAATTATCCAGTCCTGCGCTCTGCACCAACTTCGTTAGATACAAATTCGTCACTGAGTGTTCTACGCCTCCAAACAACGAAAAAGTTAACCTCAGATTGTACCCGATTGCTGCCTCACTGTTCCACTGCAACTCAGATCTAACCACTCAGTACGCTAGAGTTAGGCTTCGGACTCAGGCGCAGTGACTTCCACGAAACCATTTCAATCTGTGAAAACTCTATGCAGATGTAAACAAAAACGATACGTCTAGACCTTATTTTATGTTACGTACCACGTCCTTGACGCAACTTGAAAATTCGAGCTGCAGTAAAAAAATTAATTAAAGCACTCGTTGCGCAGCTTTCGGTAGGCTGCGGTTGTATTATAGACATTTAATTTAAGGCAAGTCATTAGGAGAATTATAGCCATGACAATAATATTACAACTTGTAGCGGGTACAGTCGGCATCTTATTTGCCTCCCTATAGCCGGCCTATTTTACCCGGCTCATTTCTAGTGCCTTTAGCAAAAGCGACTCTTTCCAATTTGCCCCTCTGTAGGTGACCCTTTAACATATCTCGCAATCCTTCTTTATTTTGGCGTTTACCTGGATAATTGGTGGTTGAACATTTCATCTACGTTTCAAGCAGGGGTGTTAAGGTGGCCTTAGTTTATGCTTTTTATAAACAGGGAGTTTTCTGGGACGTGAAAGACTAGAGCGCAGCCTGGTGGCGTTTGCCTTAAAAAGTGTCTAAAGTGTAGTGGACATTCGTTGCAGGTTATACCATATCTTCGCTGTCAGAACACCTTCAAAGCGTGAATTGAAGACTTAATTTCCTTTTCCTGCGCAATTTCGCCAAATTTAACGTTTAGTTTCTTTGTGTTTATTCTTCGACTCTTCAGTTGCTATTGGTGGCAATATAATACCTTGTGCGCCATCTTCACCGCAAAACACTTAGTGAGCCAATCAATCTGGTTTTTGAATAGGTCTCGGCAACTTATGATGCCGTAATTGTGATGAGGAACCGAAAATGACATTAATATGTAAAACGTCAAGCCCATAGCACTTTTTATTAGCTGTGTTTATTTTCTACAGGGTCTATACCAATGCTTTGAACCCGATTCAAAGGCTCAGCAAAATTTGTTTCTTGAATGTATCACGCTTTGATTTGCTACAGCGGTACGTCAAGGTGGTGGAAGTTTTGAGCGAAAGTGTCAACGCATAAACTTACTCTGTACACAACTAAAAAATTAAGGACATTTGTCGGGTGATCTCTACATGCCATGGTTTAGCGGTGCACGCCGACTTGTATGTTTCGCCGACAGATGTCACAACGTGAAACACGAGATGACGCGGAGCCTCCACCGTTCATCTGGGTACGTGAAATCAGGGGCCCCGAGATTTTTAAATATTAGTTTTTGGATGTACTTTATTTAAAAGAATATATGGTATCTCGTGAATTCTAGATGATGTTGACGCTCGCCGCACTCAAGGAAGCGTAGTCAGAACTTTCGGAAGATCATTTGCTGAGCTCGCAGCGTCGGCGTACACCGCGCCCTCCACCCATCCAACATCTCCGGCACGCACGTCGGAGAAGTGCCGTCGTGAAATTTCCCAAAAAAAAGTTCTTTTTTTTTTTGAAGGCGAAAGCTTAATATGTATCGTCGTTCAGTCGACCTTCAAAGTCTTCGAGCGAAAACACGTCGACAACACGAAAAGTACGAAAATACGTCGGCGACACGAAAGGTACAAAAACAGATCGGCGACCCGAAAGGTACCAAAACCCACTGCTTGCCACTGGACCACGAAATGGCGTCACTTTTGCCGGATTCGGTGGAGGCGCGCGTGCGGCGCGAACCCAGCGGGAGAGGAGGACACTCTCGCTCGGACAGCCATGAAGAGCAGGTGTGCGACATGCTGTGAGATTAACGGCGCCAAAATTGCATCGTCAGAGAGCGCGCTCTATTCGGATGCACGCTATCACCGGGATCGGCTCTCGGGCTTTCACCTTCAAGTCGTTTTAGGGATAGCATAAGAGGTCCTGTGAATTTTTGTTGTATTCTTAACTGGTAAGCTAATATTTTTGCTCCAAACTAACACTCCACAGCCGGACCTGGGTAGTAAAATATTAATCTTGGTCTTTACTTTGTTTAAACTTAGGGACAGTAGTAGATCACCCATTTTGGAATTCTCAAAGTAATGTGGCGCCGTTACAGCATTTGGTAAAAACACACCATGTTTGTGACATTCCTGAAGGAAATGAACTAACATTCAGCCTTTTTTTTAAATTAGCGCCGACAATGGCTAAGTTGCACCTTGTACTCAAAACAAAGCGAGTGCGTGTACTGGGCACTGTCTAGCGTTGCTTTAGCAGGGGGCGACCCATCACTTTCTATTATGTACATCACAACCTGCATTCGGTCGATGACCCATGATAGCAAGGTTTAATACTCTGATTATATTTATGCTTTTAATTTCAATAAAACCACTTCAGAACAGGTAACTCGCACAGCATTAAATCTCCTCCAGCACTCTTCGGCGATATATCTGCCATGAGTGTTATTAAACCGGTATAAATGTACCTACAATGTAATGTTGGTTGTTTTGATTTATCTTTTAATAATGTGAACACAAATATCGCATCTGCATTGTATCGAGCACACTGTACAAACTAAAAGCAAAGAAAATAGCGCAACACAGCAAATATTAAATAGAGATATCGGGTAGGAAAGCGCAAAGACTAGTCACTAACGTGCCAAGGAACCTCTCTTAAACGTTACGAGGGGACAAAAATACATATGCATATTGTTTGCGAATTTGAAGTAACTCTTAAACAAGTCAAAGTGCACGGAACATCAACATTTCAAAAGTAAAAGCAAAGTATATTATTTTTATATATTTTAAGGGAAACAAAAAATAAAGAATCATCAAACACATCATTAAATACCTTTTATTTATACAAATAAAATCGCGAGCATTATACTCTTTTCGCGCAGAGGTACGATACCAGGCAGGTTAAAAAGCCATTAATTTACCAAATAACCGCTCCTCTCAAAACATCTTTGCCAAAACATGCTCACGGAACAACTCAGAACGTTTATACGTTACACGATTAAATAACTCCAACAGTGTTTTACACAACAGAACGAAACCTAAATTTAGTATGTATCATGTATTTCAATTGGATATATATCTATATTGACAGGTTATGTCCGAATGGACTGTATATATTTGTTTTATAAACACAAGTTTGTGTAAGAATGCAAATTATAATATTCGTCTTAAAATTATCTGAAGCTAAAATATATTTAGTCCACAGATAAATTAAATTATACATGCTCACCTCGATTGGAAGAAAATGCTCTGTGTTTGCTAGGAGCTTTGTCTGGTTCTTCAGTACTGGAAAACAAAGCTTCCGAGTCAGAATATACCAACCTTGTTATTATCGACGTATTTTATGCACAGTGTTTATTTGAGTATCACTGACAATTCACGTGCGATCTACAGCCATTAGTGAGAATCGCTGTGAGGAGTTTTGCATAGCTATATCTTTATGCCCATGCAAAATTTAATTTTTTCGCGGTGATATTTGTGCAACAGATTGAGAAAGAGCTCTTATTATTTCTGATTCTGTGCAAAGCTTTCCTGTTCGGATATTTACCGGAGCTTGCATTGAAATTTGGTACAGTTGGACATCACATACAACTCGCGTTCTCGGGTAAACTTATTTGTCCCCAGAAAACTAATCTGCCCTTCCGGGATTTAATTGCAGTTTTTGTCCTATCTTAAATGATTCCGGCTCTCCTATGACTCTATGTATTGTTACTCTGAAATAGACGAAAACCGCACCATGCAAATGACCAAGGCGCACATCGCGCGTGCTGAAGCCAAGGGCAGTTGGGAAAATGACCGGTTTTGACTAAGTCTTACAGCGAAGTTGTATATGGCTAGGTTTCTATGCATTTCTGGTATCCGTATGCAAAAACAAAAGTCAAAATTTGCACATAATGCAGGTATTTCCTCCTCACCTCGATATGCATTTTGATAAGGAAAGACTACGAAACATCGGATAATAGAGATACATCCGAAAAAAATGGGTCTTCTCCCAGTCAAATTGTGTGACGCCACTGCTTTACATACATAAAAGCAGCAGGTGCCAAGCAGGGCATTCCATTGTTTGCTACAGTTGCTATGGGAAGGCCACGTATAGTTAGGTCTACCGAAGAGCAACGTACCAATGACGAGCGCCATCGGTCATGTACATATTTAACGTTAGCAAAGAATCTCACCAAAGTTGAAATTGAACCAATAAGTGTATGTCGTAGTGATCACATATTAATTATCACGATTGTTTCAAAATGATCTACACATACTGTAAATAAATATTTTGTGAAATGCTTTTGTATGTTTTTGGTGAATCATTTGTGGTGGTGCTCTACAGCTTGGCTGAGCAGCTACCTTCACAGAGTGGAATGGCTACAGATGTTTTTATTTAAGGTGCTCTTCCTCTAATTAACACGGCAAACAATGTACGCACATGGCCATGTGTTTATCTTCTAGCACATCCTCATAGCTAGTCAAACAGGGCCGTTCTTGATTTTACTTACTTCTGTTTTTTTATATGTTTATGTACCCAAAGTATATCACGTTATCCAATCAAGACAGTTCGCCTTCACTAACCTCTTCGTTTTCCCTACCTAAGCGTCTCGTTTAAAAAGTGTGAGTCGTTTGCTCTTCACTGAAACAACCAGTGCATAGCTTTCACAAAAAGGAAAAAAAAACTCTCAAGCATTACGCACAAAGAGTAACACACGTAGGGGAAGCGAGCTATATCTAGTATATATTTACTTATTTTGCGCTGAGAAGCCGTATACAAGCTTCTGGTTTTACGGACTTATCTGGGGATCACCCAATGAACTGGTAATATGAATTCAAGAACCTGAATAAGTAAAACGAAAAATATAAGATCCAATTCACAGTTACAGCTTATTGCGCTATTCATTCTACATTATAAAATATATTTCCCGAATGCTGTTACAAATCCATCTCTTCGCAGAATGCTTAAATTTACAAAGAGAACGGTCTTCCTTCTACAAGTCTGGTCAGAAACGGACCTGGCTACATCTTAATATTTGATGGCCTTTGATACTTAAACCGCCACTACAGAAAAAAATTGAAAACTGTATTTGAAAGGTTTCTTGCCATTCTTTTTGAAAATCATTTTAGAGCGCAGCTCTTAGGCACCCGTTTCCGGCTTTAGCGGCGTCGGCGTTGGCGTCGCCGTCGGTGTAACCGCGCGGTGCATCATGAAAAACGTCCCATAACGCACCGCGCCGACGTTTCGGCACCGCACCGAAACGTCGCGTGGCGACGCGCGTTTCGCACGTGAAAGAAGGAGGAGGAGAGGGTACGGATGGGGAGCAAGGGCATACCCTCCCCTCAGCACCCTCCCCTTCTCCTCCTCAAGAGCTGCGCTCTAAATCCGCGATACAGGAAGTTGTAAACGTCTTCCATTTTTTTTTTATATGGCTAAATGTATGAGGCTAGAATTGCCTTACAACATAAGTATGTGTAACCACCGTATAAATTTGTCTATCAAAACACGATTGCTTACTTAGAATATTCGCCGACCCTGAGCGAAAAACAGCATATTTCGAATATATTTATGAGGAACTTAATATTAATATTTTTTCACAGATTTTGTTGAAATTTAATTGGCCGCACTTGAGTATACTACAAATGTACTTCTATGTTTTCTTGACGCAATATTCTCATATTTCTCACGAACTCCAAAACATAGGGCTGGCACTTTGAATGTTCTTTTATCGTATTCTTCACACAATTTTGGCATACTTCTCGCGAACTGCAAAACCAAGGGCTGGCGCTACGAATGTACTTTTAGCTTCCTTCAAGTTACTTTAAAATTCGTAAAAACATCTATTAAATTGTATTTAAGGCACCAACAAACTTATTACAAACATATACATATATATATATATATTGTGAGGATTTAAAAAGGAAGAGAATAAAGATGGCTCGTGAGGCGGGTCAAGCTAGCGCGGGTTAGAACAGTTGTGGACACAAGCGAAACGGTTGTCTGTTCTTGAGTCTCCACATTGGCGCCCAACGTGGGGCCCGAACCCACGACCCCGAGATTAAGAGTCTCGTGCTCTACCGACTGAGCTAGCCGGGCTCTAGTTTTACAGAAATATGATTTTTCGATTGAATACAAACCAGGAAAGTTCAGTTTCGCAGCAGATGCTCTGTCACGAGCACCCCTACCCCGCCGAAAGGCGGATGACACAGCGGAACTCGTTACTGTTGCCGACACTGAAGTCTCCTGGGGCGTTTCTGGGAGCCGAGACGAGCTACGAGAAGCCCAGCAAAAAGACGACATGTGCCAAAAGGTATCTCGGTGCTTAACTCAGCCCAATCAAACCGATGGAAACTGGACGGATGGGTCGGTAGACGCATATGTGCACAGCGAGGATGGACTCCTCCTTCGCTACATACCGCAGGCAGACGAAGCCGACCCCACAACGTCCCCTTTTCGTGTGGTTGTACCCCGTACATTAAGACAAACTTTCCTCCGGTATTTTCATGACAGTGCGCTAGCGGGCCACAGCGACGGCCAGAAAACCTACCAGAAACTGTGTCGCGTTGCCACTTGGCCGAGGATGCGCCAGGATGTTCTCCGCTACACACGCAGTTGCCTACGTTGTCAACAAGCCAAACCCAGGGGAACCCCTTGGTCTGATGCAGTCAGTGGAAAGTCGTTTTCCCTGGGAGATTGTTTCATGTGACATAATGGGTCCCTTTCCACGCAGCCCCAAAGGAAACAGGTATCTCCTGGTCGTCACCGACCACTTCTCAAAGTGGGTGGAGCTTCATCCTCTCCGCCAACTGAGTTCCAGGACGATTTGGGACAAATTAAGGGACACCTTCACCCGCTTCGGGTTTTGTTCCTAATTAATTTCCGACAACGCATCCTACTTCACAAGTAAGGTTTTTGAGGACTGTTGCATAACACTGGGCATCCAGCACAAGTGCACCACTCCTTACCACCCTCATGCCAACATAGCTGAGAGGATCAACCGGAACCTCAAAGCAATGCTAGTGGTATACACCGAGAGACACAAAGACTGGGACAATTACAGCCCGGAAATGGCTTTCGCCACTCGAACTACGGAGAACCGTACGATATGGTTCACACCTTCCCAAATAAAATTCAGACGCGAGCTGCAATTTCCCCTCGAGAACAGCTTTTCTGACGACAATAGGGAACCAAACACCTCGTACGCGAGATTCGCTGAACAACTTCGTGATAAAATCACCGACGCTGTGCGAGTGGCTCGACAAAATATTGAGTTAGGGCAGCTCGATCAGACGAACCAATATGACCAAGGCAGGAGACCCCTGGAATTTTCAATAGGAGACTGCGTTCTCCGGCGCGTGCACCCGCTTAGTAATGCAGCAAAGGCGTTCGCGGCATCACTAGCTCCTCGTTGGGAAGGTCCCTTCGAAGTTGTTTCGCGGGTATCACGTTTGGTGTATAGCTTACGACATGTCGAGGACGGGTCGTTAACTGGACCCGTTAACATTTGTGATCTGAAGCCGATTGTCTCTAGACATGTCTCCCTTTAGGGATGTCCTAAGGAACACAGTCCCCTGTCAATTTTTGCCACACGAAAGATCGTTGCTCATGGTTATTTTCTATCCAGGCATGCCACCTCGACGCGGTAACACCCATTCATTCAGGCGATCTCGGAGCCGCTCCCGATCCCCCCTACGCCCCCAATTCAACCCACGGGGCCACTCTCGCCGCGCCAGGCGACATAACCGCCGTCAGCAACTGCCACGCACTGCCGAGGCTGCCACCTGGTGCGTGATGGAGGCCGGGCGAATGGTAACATTCGCGTCCAGGATGGCCTGGGAACACCAACCTCAAATGCCACAAGGGACTGCACCAGAGGACGTTCCCCATCCCTTCCGGCGACGGACACTGACGGAGCGCTGTGCTGCAGATCTGCCCGCCGCCTACGACGATGAAGAATACGCCGCCATCTGTGAACTTTGCCGCGTCCCACTCATTTCATGCGAACAACATCATCACGGAGCACTTCACCACGACCGAGAAGACCGCCAGCGGGCGCTGGTGTGGGCTGGATCACGGGCCCTCACACCTGCCGACATCGAGGCCGCCCTCCTTATTGTTGGCCGTGCCTGCCCCGAACACCCGCGCCCAACACTAACCTTATCACCAGAACTGGCGAACGTCAGACTTAGCGACAACGAGATGTAATCACCACCTCAGACTCTGTACCCTCACAAGCAAAAATAATACTCAAACCATTCCGCTACGTCCACATAGAAGCCATCATCAAATTCCGGCGCGACAATAGACCATTCTGAAGACGAGGGGCGGCCACCGCCCATCACCAAGGCCTCACCGACCGCCCCCCACCGGCGAGTCGTGACCAAGAAAGCACGTCTGTCCTGGCCACCCTGGCATCACTTGCAAAGGCACTGCTCCCAGCGCAACCCTATCGTCGACTGAGGCTGAGCAGTTACTGGAATCACGGCATCACTATGCCCCTTGCCAAACCCTCCACAATTATGGCGTCTGCTCTAGAAGGGGACCAACGAAAACAACCTGATTAAGAAACTCCCCCCCCCCCCCCCGAGAGGGGGAATGATGTGGGGATTTAAAAAGGAAGAGAATCAAGATGGTTCGTGTGGCGGGTCAAGCTAGCGCGCGCTCAGGACGAGCGCGGGTTAGAACGGTTGTGGACACCAGCGAAACGGTTGTCTGTTCTTGAGTCTATATATATATATATATACATATACACCCTGTATATATGCAGGGTGTATATATATCCCCGTGGAGTGATAGTGCAACCAGCCTCTGCTGCGTCGCGCGATGACAGCGCAGCAGAGGTTGGTTGCACTATCTCTCCACGGGGCGCGATGGCGCCGGGGCCGAGATGCGCTCCGATAGCAAACCGAAACTTAAAACCCGTCGAATTTTTGCGGTTTTTCAGAAAGCCGTAAAATGCTTCTCGTGCCTTCTATCGTTCTGCAATTTGTTGATTTAGTGTTTTTCGACGATGCTGAACAATTTTCTAATTGAAACCATGCCCTTAAACAAGTTATTAAAAAAGTTAATTACGCAAAAATAATTAACAACTTAATTATCCCGGACTTTAGTAATTTTCTTAAATGGGCCCCTGGCCGAGGACCAAAACGACACAAGCTTCTTTTCGCTGCAATGAGTATTTTTCGCAGGAGCGATTTGGCCTGAGTTCTCTGAAACACCCTGTATATATATATATATATATATATATATATATATATATATATATATATATATATATATATATATATATATATATATACATTTTTTTTTTTTTTACCAAGCATATTTGAATTATGTGGGCACTGTTAGGTTCGCATTTTTCAACTTCAATTTTTGGAATCTTTGCATCGTTGTGGAATTTGTGATTGCATCCCTTAGCGAAAACTAAAAAGTTTGAAATATTCCAGATTCTAATTTGATTGTATTTGAAGTACAGTTCAGAATTGTAGGGACACAAAAAATAAACCGAAAATATACACTTCATTTTTTTACTTAGTGCTAAAATATATTTCTGAAAATCTTTTTAAAATGCCTTTATTTAAACTACACTTGAAGTTCCCTTCATGCGTTCTGAAATATGTAAATACTAAATTAGTAGGCACTAAATACCTTTCACATAGATTTCGTAAAATATTTATTTATTTCATTCAAAATATACTTCAGCCCTAATAAAAATGCAGATATAAAATATATGTATCAGAATACCCATAAATTACCTGGAAATCATAAATACAGTTTGGTATAGTCTAAATATCTTTTGACTGCAATACTTCGGTAGTTTGAATTAAACTACCAAAGTATTGAAAAGCTCGCTTATCAGAAGTTCACTTCAAACAGATGTAGAGTACACTGGTGTGCCTAAATACAACATTTGATTAGTTTGTCAATTGAGTTGTGCAGCATCGCACTGATAAATCAGCCCAGTTTATGTTATTGCTTCTTTTTTTCTATCAAGAACACACCTGATGAGTTTCTTGCACACCAATCACAACCGGGGTTCGGGAACTACAACCACAAAACTAGCTGATGCCGGAAAGCTTCAGCAAGTGCTGTGAGCAGATGTGTTTTGCGTGGTTGTGTTAGCAAATGTTAGTTCACTTAATGTGTATACTCACCATTGTACGTGATGTGAGTAGTGACTTTAATATATTGACGTGAATGACCATATTAAATAATCAACTAGTAAAGAAAAGCAAATTAACTATTTTAAAGTGAAGAAACTGCCTTGACTCGCTTCGTCCTGAGTGGCGCTAGGCAGAGAAGCAATTACATTTTTTCTAGGAGTCGTTTTTGTGGATATTGTTTTAGCGGCTGCGCCGAATTATTATTAGTTCTACTACTGCCTTTTAGTAAGAGATATCGTCCACGAATTTCAAAACACTCTTTGCCCTTTGACAGACTACTGAGCAGAAGATCGAATACTTGGAACCTTAATAAGTGCAGAGGTGGTCACCGGCCAAATGATTACCTTCAATATGTAGGCTATATAAGGCTCTAGAGCAGCCAACGGTACTGTGATTCAGGTGCTGAGTGCGTCATAGTGTTTGTGTTTGTGTTCGTTTCTAATATGTAGTTGAGGGATGTATTTAGAAGTGCCTTCAAATACCACAGGGATACCATCCCAGGTAGCACGCCAGAGGAATGCCCAACTTGGGCAAAGGTCTGGCAAACATAAGGGCCCAACTTTGGCGCAGTTAGGTTTTTGCACCATGGCACTCATCAGTGCCAAAGTACGGTGCCTAACTATAGCCTTAGTTGGGCGATCCTAGGGCGTGCCAAAGTTTGGCTCTTCTCTGGTACGCCAGAGGAGTGCCAAAGTAGGGGCCATACTTGAGCCATAACTGCCATAGTAAATCCTAATCTGGGAATTCGGGGCATGCCAAGGTTTGGCGTTTCTCTGGTCCGCCAGAGGAGCGCCAAAGTTGGTGCCATACTTGAGCCATAACTGCCATAGTAAATCCTAATCTGGGAATTCGGGGCATGCCCAGGTTTGGCGTTTCTCTGGTCTGCCAGAGGAGCGCCAAAGTTGGTGCTATACTTGAGCCATAACTGCCATAGTAAATCCTAATCTGGGAATTCGGGGCATGCCAAGGTTTGGCATTTCTCTGGTCCGCCAGAGGAGCGCCAAAGATGGTGCCATACTTCAGCCATAACTGCCAGAGCAACGCCTAATTTCGGTATTTGAACGTGCCAAAGTTTGGCTTTTCTCTGGTCTGCCACAGAAGTGCCGAAGTAGTGCCATACTTGAGCCATAACCGTCAGAGCAACGCCTAATTTGGGTAATTTGGACATGCCAAGGTTTGGCTTTTCTCCGGTTCGCCACAGGAGTGCCGAAGTAGTGCCATACTTGAGCCATAACTACCAAAGTAACGCCTAATTTCGGTATTTCGGCCACGCCGAGTTTGGCTTTTCTCTGGTCCGCGACAGTTGTGAAAAAGTAAGTGCCAGACTTGAGCCATAACTGCCAAAGCAACGCCTAATTTGGGTATTTCGGACATGCCAGCTTTGGCGTTTCTCTGGTGCGCCACAGTTCTGCCAAAGTAAGTGCCAGACTTGAGCCATAACTGCCGCAGTAAATCTTAATTTGGCGATTCGGGGCATGCGGAAGTTTGGCTCTTCTCTGGCTACCCACTGAAGTACCAAATAAGTGCCGCAAAGAAAGCTGAGAGGCCTGCCCAAGTTTCGAATATCTCTGGTGTGTCACAGAAGTGCTCTTTCACGCGTCCCAGAAGAGAATTAAATTAAATAAGCGTTGAAAACTCGATGGTAAGATGTCATCACCTCCGTTCCCAAGCAGCACGGCAATACTTTGCTGTATCGTGCCAGTACCGGCCGAAAGTCGGTTCCAATATCGCTGAAATGTCCAGTTTTGCACCACCGTTTAATATCCGGCAGGTATTGCCGTACAGAAGTTTTGCCCCGGCCTAGGGTTCGCGCAATATTGTGCGAATACTCTACGATGCCTCTGCTCCGTATTGGCCGAACGTCGTGCAAGTATGTACGTTGCATATCATTTGTTGCATATCCAATGATATATACGGACAAACAAAAATATTTTCGATCGCTCCCAGAAATTTATTAAACCACTATCATTACACACAGTGTATTCTCGACTTATTTGCAAAGGTCACACTTCTCTGTAAAACGAAAAGCAAATTATAAAATAGAATTAACACTGTCCTCATGCCAAGCAAAACTCATCGCACAAAAAACCGCGGAGATTGAGAGGAAAGCAGGACTACTATCACAAGCATGCCTGCAGTGTACTTACTAATAAAAGAGCGATATCATGTAATCCTTGATAGATGCATAATCCAACTCAGGCACCCCACAAACACACTCGAGAAAGAAGGTTGCGCACATTCAACTGACGTCTCGTCGTCGGCGAAGAGCAGTTTTTGTCGAAGCGTGTCCAACAAACACATCACAAGAATTCCACGAACTCCGGCAAAAAAAAAATGGCTGTTACCAAAAAATTGGCATGGACCTTTTCCGGCCGTTTACGACGAAAAAACACGGCCGCGTCTGCAACGCACGAAAGCAACAGAATACTGAAGAGCGCAGTTCGAAAACCGGACCTACGGGGCCCGCCTATTTCTATAACTAGGCAAACGGCGAAAACAACAGCCCCAGAGATCCCATCAGCGTGACAGAGAACGTCACGTGACAAATTTTCGTCCGAACGTTTTTGTCCTACGCGTCCTACGTAGAGAGGTCACGCCGGGTCACGCGTTTCGCTCCACCCTTTTGATTTGCTTAAAGCGGCTATCGCGCTCGCTGACAGCCACACGAATACACAAAAGCAGGTGGGGAGGATTTGCAAAAGGCGAGGTCGAAGGGGCATCAACAACGCACAAAAGGAAAGGCCGCTTCTGCCGGTGACCTTGTCGCCTTGCCTAGTCTGTCAGCGTTCGGCTTCCATTGTGGGCCTCAGAAAGATTATCTCCTTTCTTGAGAACGAAATAGAAGGGGTGCTTATGTTTTGCGGGCTTGTCACTCGCTCGCATTGGCCTCCCATGGCTGTCGTGCCGGCGAAATTAGGAGCGCAGCCGGGACATTTTCTCCTGTGAATGACGATCGGGTGCTTAGAATCCGAAGCAGCTCTTTCGGCGTCCATTTGAAGTTCTCGGAGTCGGTCGTTGAGGCAACGCCCCGTTTGCCCGATGTACCTTTCCCCGCAGGACAGGGGCATCGCGTACACTTCCTCCGCTTCCTCTCCTTCCCCCAAGATTTCCCTTTCCGGTACTCCAACGGAGCGGGCGGGCTTTGAGCTTGAAGCCGAAAATAAATGTTGTTGAAGTTGAAAGATTGTGCTGTCTGTATCGTCCCTGTTGTGTCTCCACTTTCTAAATGTTTAAAAAGTACCAACACGCTAAAATAGTAAAGTTCCGGGATTTCGTATTCATTCCCCAAGTGTGATGCGGGAGCCGCGCCACGGAGCCCCGGTCGTTTCCGATCTTTGTTATCGCTAGGATTTGACAGTGCTCAATCACAATGCAAGACACGCACAGAGCCACGCTCGCTTTTGCAATGTGCCGCCTAATAATGATATCTGTTGTGGAGACGTGCGCACATCAGTCTCGCGCAGTGCTAGCTCTATGGCAGCACTTTCTGTAAAGGCGGATTCACACCGGGGATGTAAGCAGCCGCGCGATCTGACTAAATCGCATCGCAAAAAAAAAAAAAAAAGTAATTAGATGGTCAATCTGGCGTTCGCGATGAGCGAGTCCAACACCTTCGTTGGCGAGTCGCTTCTCAAAAACTCTCGCTCCGAACGCCGTTGATTGGCTCAGCCTCTCCGCAACTAGATCGCATCACAAAAAGTCGGGTCAGCAATCGACTGCTCAAATTCCGTCGCTTTTTGCCCGCGATGGTCGCTTTTGCGATGAAAGTTATCGCGCGACTAGATCGCATTGCCGGTGTGAACGCGCCTTAATGTCGAACCAGTCTCACGGCGCGTCCCGATATTGGCGTGTGTACCTACGCGCTAGTAAAACATCCGACACAATTTGCGTTTGGAAAGCCTGGTCCAGCCGCGTCAAAACATTCAGCCAATCTTTGGACTGGAGAAATCAAGAGGCACCCAAAATAAGATAAAGTGGCCAGCCGAATAAAACTTGATTTCTATTTAATTAAGATGAAGACCACCCGCGTACATCAAATACCTCATCAGCCGAACTCCAAGGCAGTAAGCCTAGTTCTGGCACTTGTTTGGCAGTTTTGGCCCGTAGCTGCCAGATGACAGCCAAACTATCGGGAAGCGAAGCCTAACTTTGGCACATGTTTGGCGACTTTGGCCCGTAGCTGCCAGATGATAGCCGAACTATCGGGAAGCGAAGCCTAACTTTGGCACTTGTTTGGCGACTTTGGCCCGTAGCTGCCAGATGACAGCCGAACTATCGGGAAGCGAAGCCTAAGTTTGGCACTTGTTTGGCGACTTGGGCCCGTAGCTGCCAGATGATAGCCGAACTATCGGGAAGCGAAGCCTACCTTTGGCACTTGTTTGGCGACTTGGGCCCGTAGCTGCCAGATGATAGCCGAACTATCGGGAAGCGAAGCCTAACTTTGGCACTTGTTTGGCGACTTGGGCCCGTAGCTGCCAGATGATAGCCGAACTATCGGGAAGCGAAGCCTAACTTTGGCACTTGTTTGGCGACTTGGGCCCGTAGCTGCCAGATGATAGCCGAACTATTGGGAAGCGAAGCCTAACTTTAACACTTGTTTGGCGACTTGGGCCCGTAGCTGCCAGATGATAGCCGACCCAGGTAGCACGCCAGAGGAATGCCCAACTTGGGCAAAGGTCTGGCAAACATAAGGGCCCAACTTTGGCGCAGTTATGTTTTTTTCACCATGGCACTCATCAGTGCCAAAGTACGGTGCCTAACTATAGCCTTAGTTGGGCGATCCTAGGGCATGCCAAAGTTTGGCTCTTCTCTGGTACGCCAGAGGAGTGCCAAAGTTGGTGCCATACTTCAGCCATAACTGCCATAGTAAATCCTAATCTGGGAATTCGGGGCATGCCAAGGTTTGGCGTTTCTCTGGTCCACCAGAGGAGCGCCAAAGTTGGTGCCATACTTGAGCCACAACTGCCATAGTAAATCCTAATCTGGGAATTCGGGGCATGCCAAGGTTTGGCGTTTCTCTGGTCCGCCAGAGGAGCGCCAAAGTTGTTGCCATACTTCAGCCATAACTGCCAGAGCAACGCCTAATTTCGGTATTTGGGACGTGCCAAAGTTTGGCTTTTCTCTGGTTTTGGAGCTCCGGACTCGGAGCGAAAATAAAAGTTTCTTCTCTCTCTCTCTCTGGTTTTGGCCCAAAGATGCCAGATGAGAGCCGAACTATCAGAAAATGAAGCCTAACTTTGGCACTTGTTCGGCGATTTTGCCCCAAAAATGCCATATCTCAGCCGAACTACAAGGAAGTAAGCCTAACTCTGGCACATCTGTGGCAATTTTGGCCCAAAGGTGCCAGATGACTGCCGAACTATAGGAAAGTGAAGCCTAACTTTGGCACTTGTTTGGCGATTTTGGCCCTAAGATGCCAGATGTCAGCCGAACTACAAGCCACTAAGCCTAGCTCTGGCACATCTGGGGTGATTTTGGCCCAAAGGTGCCAGATGACAGCCGAACTATCAAAAAGTGAAGCCTAACTTTGGCATTTGTTTGGCAATTTTGGCCCAAAAATGCCAAATATCAGCCGAACTACCGGGCAGTAAGCCTAACTCTGGCATTTGTTAGGCGATTTAGGTCCAGATATGCCAGATGACAGCCGAACTACCAAGCAGTGAAGCCTAAATTTGGCACTTGTTTGGCGAATTATGGCCAAAATACCCAGACTCTTGCCAAGGAAGGTCAGGCTTGGCTCTAATTTGGCGTTTTCGGGCTTTTGAATGCCCTAAACTCCCAGACAAAAGCCATATTTTGGCCCAGAACTCGGTGCTACCTGGGCGAACTATCGGGAAGCGAAGCGTAACTTTGGCACTTGTTTGGCGACTTTGGCCCGTAGCTGCCAGATGACAGCCGAACTATCGGGAAGCGAAGCCTAACTTTGGCACTTGTTTGGCGACTAGGGCCCGTAGCTGCCAGATGATAGCCGAACTATCGGGAAGCGAAGCCTAACTTTGGCACTTGTTTGGCGACTTTGGCCCGTAGCTGCCAGATGACAGCCGAACTATCGGGAAGCGAAGCCTAACTTTGGCACTTGTTTGGCGACTTTGGCCCGTAGCTGCCAGATGATGGCCGAACTATCGGGAAGTGAGGCCTAACTTTGGCACTTGTTTGGCGACTTTAGCCCGTAGCTGCCAGATGACAGCCGAACTATCGGGAAGCGAAGCCTAACTTTGGCACTTGTTTGGCGACTTAGGCCCGTAGCTGCCAAATGATAGCCGAACTATCGGGAAGCGAAGCCTAACTTTGGCACTTGTTTGGCGACTTTGGCCCGTAGCTGCCAGATGAAAGCAGAACTATCGGGAAGCGAAGCCTAACTTTGGCACTTGTTTGGCGACTTGGGCCCGTTGCTGCCAGATGATAGCCGAACTATCGGGAAGCGAAGACTAACTTTGGCACTTGTTTGGCGACTTTGGCCCGTAGCTGCCAGATGACAGCCAAACTATCGGGAAGCGAAGCCTAACTTTGGCACTTGTTTGGCGACTTGGGCCCGTAGCTGCCAGATGATAGCCGAACAATCGGGAAGCGAAGCCTAACTTTGGCACTTGTTTGGCGACTTTGGCCCGTAGCTGCCAGATGAAAGCCGAACTATCGGGAAGCGAAGCCTAACTTTGGCACTTGTTTGGCGACTTGGGCCCGTAGCTGCCAGATGATAGCCGAACTATCGGGAAGCGAAGCCTAACTTTGGCACTTGTTTGGCGACTTGGGCCCGTAGCTGCCAGATGATAGCCGAACTATCGGGAAGCGAAGCCTAACTTTGTCACTTGTTTGGCGACTTTGGCCCGTAGCTGCCAGATGAAAGCCGAACTATCGGGAAGCGAAGCCTAACTTCGGCACTTGTTTGGCGACTTGGGCCCGTAGCTGCCCTATGATAGCCGAACTATCGGGAAGCGAAGCCTAACTTTGGCACTTGTTTGGCGACTTCGGCCCGTAGCTGACAGCCGAACTATCGGGAAGCGAAGCCTAACTTTGGCACTTGTTTGGCGACTTGGGCCCGTAGCTGCCAGATGATAGCCGAACTATCGGAAAGCGAAGCCAAACTTTGACACTTGTTTGGTGACTTTGGCCCGTAGCTGCCAGATGAAAGCCGAACTATCGGGAAGCGAAGCCTAACTTTGGCACTTGTTTGGCGACTTGGCCCGTAGCTGCCAGATGAAAGCCGAACTATCGGGAAGCGAAGCCTAACTTTGGCACTTGTTTGGCGACTTTGGCCCGTAGCTGCCAGATGACAGCCGAACTATCGGGAAGCGAAGCCTAACTTTGGCACTTGTTTGGCGACTTGGGCCCGTAGCTGCCAGATGATAGCCGAACTATCGGGAAGCGAAGCCTAACTTTGGCACTTGTTTGGCGACTTTGGCCCGTAGCTGCCAGATGAAAGCCGAACTATCGGGAAGCGAAGCCTAACTTTGGCACTTCACTCTAAAAAAAATGGAGGAAAAAAGTAGCAACGGCGCGTCTTCCTCCCTTCCACTGACGCGCCCCCAAGCGGACACGAGAAGGAGGGAGGAACGAGACATTTTCCTCCTTCTCCAGGCAGACTGAAGAAAGCTTTCGCCCTCCCGACTCAACTTCTTTCGGTTTCGTTTTCGAGCAGGTCGCGCACGTTGTTTAATAAATGCTGTTGAGTTGATTGAGCTTCAGCGGCAGCGAAGGCCGCCTGTAATTCCGTCTTCTAGTCCAAACGTGCAGAGCATTTCGGTTGCATTGACGTTTTTATCACTAATGTTATGTAACGAGCAAACGAAGCCGCTAGAAACGGCGAAGTTCCGGAGCAGTGCCAGCAGCGCCACGTACACTGGGAAAGATGGCCGTCTCCGAATTGCGGGGCTCACGCGGAACTACAGTAGCGAAACCACGCGGAACTGTGTCGACGTTCTCGACGTTATGGAAATCGCAGGAACTGCGTCCAAGACAGGCAGGTTTTGCTGCCGGCTGCCTGGGCGCCTTTCTTGCTGAGTTCGGTTCTGTTTTCTAATGCCGAGTGCGACCGGCGTTCAACGTGGTTCTGTATTTGTGCGTGTCAGCAACATAGCAGCAACATCGTGATGGCAGTGTTGTGGGTTGTGAACAGAAGACTGGAATTATCGCCGATGTGACCGTGTGTTCGCGTATCAGTGGTGTAACAACAAGATGAGATGACGTAAACTGTCGGGCATTGATGCCGCTGGTCGGGCCGGGATCGGACGGGGTGGGGTGTCGCAGGTTGACATTACGCTTTACATTAAAAAGTTTAATACCACTTGAGGGGTTAGGTGCAATCGATCGACGTGCGGATAGTCATGTTGGAACGCTGGTCTGAACAGTAAGCTCCTATCGTACAGTGGCCAATGTGACTGTCGGTTGTCTCGTGCCCGAGAGCGATTGTGCTCTGGGGAAAGGACTGAACAGTACGAAATCATGACGGAAA
Organism: Ixodes persulcatus; assembly: GCA_013358835.2. NCBI lineage: Eukaryota > Metazoa > Arthropoda > Arachnida > Ixodida > Ixodidae > Ixodes > Ixodes persulcatus. The sequence continues at coordinate 349,779 of JABSTQ010009270.1, read as the reverse complement.
GTAGGTATATTTACAGTGTGGAATTTTAGCATGAAAAAAGCATAGTAGGTAAAATCGAAAAAAAAAGCTACCCTTTATTTCGCTGTTTAAATATACTACGGTCCCTGGAGAAACTGCCCTCAAAGTGGCGCGCTGGGATGCTCGCAAGAAGTTTTCGAGCTCGCCACGGCGTAGCTCCGTAAACTTAACACCTGCCGCAAGTTGCGGCTTTGACTGCATTCAAGTTGATCGAAAAGCGATCTCTCAGCCCGTGAAGCATCACTTCCAGCTGAGTGAATATCCGCTCTACAGAGATTAATTCAAGACGGCAATTGCAGCCTTGCGCGAACAGCACAAATAGAAAAACAAACACTACAATAGAAATAGAGGCTACGACGTGCCGCGCGGGGAAACAAACTCATGGCTTCGAACCGCATTGGAGCGGCTTGATTTATTGGATTTCAAATATTTACGGCATGATCGAGCGTTCGCTTTTTAATAAGAGATTCATCCCTTGAGTCATTCAAAATACTGTCAAAGGTATGACATTGCTAGAAAAAAATCAACATGCTGGGAATATTTTTTATTGCTTATTCAGTCACCGAAAAATTCCGTACGTTCAAAACGACCAGTATAAAAGACGGAAAGGCAAAGCAGAGCAGAAAAGCAGAACGTGGTGCTTGTAGTATGTGTAATGTGAGTAAAGGAGAGGTTCCCGAAGATCCGTAAGCGCAATGGTGGGCTGAAGAAATATTTTTTTGTAAAACATGAATTGGGCAGTACCTAGCGCCACCTAGCCTAGCTACTTGCAATTACTCTGCTTGACCCTGCCATCTAGTGGCAAGCGATTTAACCTTTCACGCTACGCGATAAACAGTGGCTTCGAGTTAGTTCTTTTGAGAGCGGCATTTGGTTTCGTGGATTGGGTTTGCCGTTCCTCCGTGATGTGCGGTTGACGAAGTAATAGTGACTCGAGGAACACCAAAGGTAAGACGTAAAGTGCGCGAAGTAACTGGGTATCGGTTGTCTCCGTTTAACATCGCAGTGCTGTCGACGAGAAGACTGAGTAACTGCTTTCGAAACGCAAGTTTCTGTACCTGTGGGGGGAATCTGGCTTCGGAAATAAACACTGTTCGCGGAAAGCTCGTGTTACGCTTTTATTTGCTGCTCCTCTCGTCCCGTACAAGAGACGTAGCGTCCTCGTTAAGCCTTATTGAGCTCGATTTGCTCGATTCAGGGCCGCCATAATGAGATGCAGGCGACGGAGGAACTTTGCTCCCCTGCTTCAGGGACGAAAGTTCCTCTCTTTCGTAAGGAACATAGGTTACAAGACCGTTCCTCCCCTAAGGGAGGACTATCGATACCCTTTTTTCTAAGCGTGTTGTTTGGCGACTTGGGCCCAAAGATGCCAGATGACAACCGAACTACAAGGTAGTAAGCCTAACTCTGGCACATCTGTGGCGATTTTGGCCCGAAGGTACCAGATGGCAGCCGAACTATCAAAAAGTGAAGCCTAACTTTGGCATTAGTTTGGCAATTTTGGCCCAAAAATGCCAAAGATCTGCCAAACTACCGGGCAGTAAGCCTAAATCTGGCACTTGTTAGGCGATTTAGGCCCAAAGATGCCAGATGACAGCCGAACTACCAGGCAGTGATGCCTAAGTTTGGCACTTGTTTGGCGAATTAGGGCCACAATACCCAGACTGTTGCCAAGGGAGCTCAGGTTTGGCTCTACTTTGGCTGCTTCGGGCTTTTCAATGCCCTAAACTCCCAGACGCAAGCCAAGTTTTGGCCCAGAACTCGGTGCTACCTGGGATCTGCTAACAAAGTCCAAAAAAAGAACAATTTGTGTAGCCGGTTTTTAATACACAAATGGCATCTTGAGGGGGAAGAATTATGTTTTTTTTACATCTAAAATCTTTTCTGATCAATATTTAGGATACATTTCGAATACCTCACGCGCGTATATCGAATGTGGACATATAATACAGAATAAATACAAAATGAATATTCATATTCATTATATTTCAAAATCGTTTCAAGTACGGCCTCTTTTTGCTATGGGATGGTTTAAGAAATTTTTGCCGTAATACGTTTTTTTATTTGTGAGTTCAGTCTATTGCACTGTCATCAATTACAATCTCTGCGCACCACGATGACACCTTGTGGGGCTGTGTGCTCCAAGAAGCTCCAACGACTTTAATATCTCATATTTTTTAAAGCAAAATTAGCCACAGCGCTTGCTGATTTGTGGAATTCGCAGAACAGAGAGACAATAGGACGCACCTAGGGTAGCGCGTGCCTAACGATATTAATTTTTTTTCGGCTGTTAACTTGTGTCTTTGTGTACATTTCGCCGTTCTTGACAGGGGCGTCGACGGAGATTGCACCACTGCTTACGCCCCTGCCGGGGTAAGCGTTTCTGTTGTCACGACACTCTATCGCGCAATAGACGCGTCTATTTAACGCTCATGAAGTCTCGAGAGAACTGTGTCAATTGTTTAGTCAGAGCAACGACGCAGCAATCGCGAAGCGAGAGACGACTGCGCCTCGATCTGGCTGTCCGCGTTCGCTCTGATAAAATGTGAGCGTGGGACTCTCGAGCAGCATTAGCTTGCTGATGATTAGGGATGCCGCGAACCACCCAAAGTTCGAATTCGAAAGGTTTCGATATTTTCGAACCAAACTGAGGCTCGAATTCGAAAGATTTCGATATTTCCGACCGTACATAGGTTCGACTTTGAAAAATTCGCAACTTTTAAAAAACAGTGGAGTTTCGAATTCGAAAAGTTCGAAGCTTTAACGATTTCTAAAAGTTCGGGTTCAATTATTTCGAACTTTTTTACTTGAGGTTCGAGAAATTCGAAGATTTAGAACTTTCCTAACTTGAAATTCGAGAGATTCGAATGTTTCGAATTTCTTTGAATCTTAAATTTGAAAAATTCGAACGTTTCGAATTCTTACAGACATAAAGCTCGATCAATTCGAAGATTTCGAATTTCTTTCTGCATAAAGTTCGAAAAGGTCGAAGGTTTCGATTCTCTTTTAGGGCTGAATTGGGAAAAAAAAAAAAAAAGCTTTGAAGGTGTCTAATTTCTTTCAATTCCAAGAGCGCAAAGTTTGAAGTCCGGTTTTCATGTTCCGCCACAGTTTCAGTTTCAAATAACGTTTTCACGCCTCACTGGTTTTCACGAAATCAGGTTTAGAAAAGTTCGGGTGTGATATTTAGACTGCGCGAAGTTGGTTAAGCAATTAAATGAGACGACGAGTGTCCCGGATGTGCTGAAATATTTGCCAGTGCAGAGTGACGCGTGACCATAGATGAGTAATTGTGAACGCCAGCCGTGGGGGTCATTAACGTGCATCACGAAGTAGTGATCACACGAACGCACTGTTTAACGATACTCATCCAGTTCGAAACGGGCAGGGGCAGGCAGGTGGTTGAGGCTCAGAAAAACCTTGAAGCGATCTGGCAAACTGCCTCTCTACCCTCTTGCACGCTGGTAGTAATCCGTTCGAATGCTGCCAGAGTGACTCTAGCATATAGTAAGTTTAGTTTGTACATGACGCAAAATCCTGAGACTGGGAATGAAATTTGAAAGAAAAAGTGTAAGAAGACAGAATAAAGGGGACAGGACAACGCCTCAAACTCAGCTCTGGGAATGTAATTTTAAAGAAAAAGTGTAAGAAGACAGAAAAAAGGGCACAGGACAACGTCTCAAACTCAGCTCAGGACAACGTCTCAAACTCAACTCAGCTGAAACCTCAGCTCAGGATAACGTCTCAAACTCAATTCAGCTGAGTTTGAGACGTTGTCCTGTCCCCTTTTTTGTTTCTTCTTGCACTATTTCTTTCGAATTTCATTCTCAGTCTCGGTATTTTGCATCATGATCAACATACACCAGCTCGCCTGCACCTTTGCAATTTTTTAGTTTTTAATTGCTTTGGAGGTTTATTTTCCGGGATGGAAGGAACGCCGAGAAAAAGGCACAGAAGCCGACACAACTTGAGGTCGAGGAGCGTTCTACCATACCAGTGGCGTTGGAAGAGAAAACACGGGGGGAAAGGGGGGGGGGGGGCTCCAGTCTCCCCCCCTTCTGCAGATATTTTTGACTGTTAAAGAAAACAATACTGGAAAAGAGGGCATGGTCGAGCTTATTTTAATCTGAAATTATTTATGCATATGTATAGCTACTGTTGCTCTTCGCTGCCTGAAAGATCGCGTGGATGGTCATTGTTAGCAACTCGTCGTCAGAAGGCACTACTCGTCACATGCTCGGTGGTTCGGAAGTTCAAAGCTATGTCTTTTCGACCTGAATAACTGTGCCATTGGTAAAAATAATAAATAAATAAACATAACAATAAATTTAAAAATAAAAAGCTGGAGAGAAAAAAAAAAGAAATAATAGAAAAAACTATCAAGAACTTGCCGGAAATGTCGTATTCTTGCATAGTCAGAGGCCCAGAACTACGAAACAAGTTTCTCCTACCAAATGTGTGCAGGCTAAAAGAAACACGTCCCAAAAACGTAAAATAAAAAAATATGTTTTTTTTTATGACGTGCTGAACTTGAACAATTTTAGAAATTTTCCCCCATGAGTTAATTTATTCCTCAAGGTGAAAAAAACAATAAATACATTATTTTGAATTCTGACAGTCATAATGATATGTACTGTCAGCGGTGTTAATTTAAATGCGATACCTCAAACAATTTAGACGAAAAAAATTACCAAGTTTAGAGCATAATTGCCCATCGATACATGTTTGGATATTTCTTCGAAACTCGTCTTGAACAACAATAATCATATCTTAAAACGAAACTTACCTAGGCTATACATAGATAATTCTTAAAAAGTTTAACATCTCTGCCATAAATAGCTTCGGCTATAGCGCGCTTTAAATATGGCACAAACGACAATTGTCAAAAACCCGTCGTCCTTCTCCGCTCCTTCGGGAATCGATTTCTTTAAAACCAAGCATGCCAGATGTTTGAAATAAACGGCATTGTCTTTCGCAAGGAATGCGGCACCGCATGTAAAAATGCGAGAAGAAAAAATTACGAATGTACCTCATTGCTTGAATCCAAATGAAACCGCCCGCCAGTCTTTCGAAAGTCGACGAACTTCGAACTTTTACGCTAAAAGTTCGAAGTTCGTCGAACTTTTTACTTTTTAGGAATCTAAAGTTCGACAATTTTCGAATTCTTTAGATTAATAAGTTCGAAAGTTTGAAAATTATCGAATTTCTTACCGTAGAAAGTTCGAAAGTTTGAAAAGCTTCGAAGTTTTAGTGCAAGAATTTCGAAAGTTCGAAAATCAACGAATGTTTTAGTTTATCAATTTCGAAAGTTCGAAAAAACATCGAATTTTGCAGCGTAATACGTTCGAAATTTCGAAAAGCGTCGAACTTCTTAGTTTAACAAATTCGAAATTTCGACGTCCGTCGAATTTCTCGATATAGAATGTTCGAAAATCCGAAATCTTTCTAACCTTTCGAACCGCTTGATTCGATCATGGAACATTCGGTTCAAAAAAAGTTCGCGGCACCCCTACTGATGATGCAAGACGCTGCTTTGTTGTTAAGAATCTTTGTCCTGCGTACGCCGATGAAACCGCTCCAGTGCTCGGCGTACCCTAGGCAGCCTCGCCTGTCAGCGACCGCCCGCACAGCATCGCAACCTTTCAGGAGCCTATTGGCAATCTGCGAGCGCCGACGATTTATCGTCGTGACTTGAATGGGAGCATTTTATGAACCCCCGCGAACATGAACTCCCGCAAACATGATCCCCGCGACGACGAACCGCCGGCGCTCGCAGACGGAAGGTTCTGATGCTGTGCGAACGATTGCTGGAGGACGCTGCGTAGGGTACGCCGGGCGCTGGAACGGCTTTGCAGCCATTTGAATGGCAAAGGATTCGCGACGACAAAGTAGAGCCTTGGATCTTCAGTAAGCTAACGCTGCTCGAGAGTCCCAAGCTTACATTTCCACAGAGTGAGCGCGGCCGGCCAGATTGAGGCGCAGTCGGCTCTCGCGTCGCGATTGCTACGTTGTTGCTCTACCTTCACTGATGACATGTCCACCGGCATTCTAAACAGTCCTCTGGAGACTTCATCCGAGTCTAATAGATGACTTCATAGCGCGATAGGCCGTCGTGACAAGAGTAGAGCTCACCTCTGTAGTGGCGTAAGCAGCGGCTTTATGTTCATTGACGCCGAGCCGAGAATGACGAAATATACACAAAAACATTAAAGATATTTAATACAGCAGGCAGAAAGAAATACAAACATGGTAGGGACACGGACAAAGTAGAATTCGCGCTACGAAATAAATATGCTTACAAAATACACTGGAAAGGACAGAGATAATTAGAGCTAAAAAACGGAAGATCGATATGACGTCAACACCGAAATGAGGCAATGCGCAGGGAAAGCAGCCAGCAAAACTGCCATAGTCCTATAGGCCACTAAGGACGCCTTTGTGATCGCAGGCGTATAGCCGCGGCGACGTACACCCCGTTAACCTGGCTAAAGAGAATTCTCGCCCCGATCGAGCGCATGAATGACTCTCTTCCACTTTCCTACATCTGCAGTAAAAAAATGGGGGTCGCGGGCCTATAGCCTAAGCAATATAAAACACTATTCAGCCGGCTAAAAAAATTGGATGTTCGCGAGTCTATAGCTCGAGAGACATACATCCCCCTATAGCCGGCTAAAGCACATTGAATGGTCGGAGGCTATTGCTTTGGTGGCATAGCACACTATTGAGTCGGCTAAAGAAAATTCAATGGTCGCGATTCTATAGATTTAGGGACATACACCACTCTATAGTCGGCTAAGCAAATTGAAAGGTCGGAGGCCTATAGCTTTGGTGACATAAAGCACTATAGAGTCGGCCAAAGAAAACTCAATGGTCACGAGTCTATAGATTTAGGGACATACACCCCTCTATAGCAGGCTAAAGCATATTCAATAGTCGCGAATCTACAGCAATAAGGGCATACATATTTGCATAGCTCGCTAAAGAATATTGAATAGTCACGAGTCTATAGCCGCATAGCCATACATTACTTAATCTATAGCCAGCTACTGAAATCGGAATAGTCTAGGTTCTATAGCTCTGAATACATAGATTTTTCTGTAGGTTGCTATAGCGTGTTTCATGGTTTCTTTTGGCTGACCATAGAGGGCCATATAAGGGGATAGCTCACCATAGGAATTTCTATAGACGTCCATAGACCATTTTCTTATGGGGTAAATGTATTACAGTTACTTTGACACCATAATCAAATTAATCAGCCGAATATACCTGATTAAACCAAAATATGTTGTTATGCAAATACCAGATATGGCAATCGTATTTTTTTTTTAAATTTAAGGTTGCGATAATTGGTTTCATAATAACGTATTATATATTACACAAAAAACAATGAAACTTTTATTCTCTACGAAGTAAGCCTACGGAATGTTAAAACCTAAACATCAAAAATATCATTTTCACTGTCCTAAAGTGACTTATATATATATATATAATTTTCTGCTAGACAACACGTAAAATTACAAGTCTTATGTTATTCTTTTCTTGACGGTGTGGAAATTCTGACGGTTCACAAAAGCTTGTCTGGAACGCAAGCGAGTGTTAAGCAATTACGCATTTAAACTGTCTTTCCCGACCTCTTTCTTTTACCGTACATTACTGCCTTCCTAGCAGGGTCACGCGTTGGCATTATTTAAACTAGGCGCATCGTGCTGCCTCGAGTGTCATAACCTGTTTAGCAAGGTCCGACAGCCTGTCACAGTTCAGCTTAGAGCTGTAAAGTTTCGTTTGTTGGGGATTGATGTGCCAAAAAAGGCGTTGCATCTTAGGAGTGCGAAAGGTTCAAATTGAATTACTTGAAAGTGGTTTGGGTGTTCAAAGAGCACGAGCTTGCACCTAGGAGTACTAATTTCAACATATATTTTCCTGAGAATCTATTCACGTTAGCGCGGTGTTTTCAAACTTTTCCGGCTGCTGGTTAGCAACCTCCGAGGGAAAGAAAGACAGCATAATTTTAAAGAAAATGTTCTAACGAAGCTGCTTCGTTCTAGCGAAGACGATCCGTTCTTCTACCAAAACCACTCTCTCGAGAAACGGCCAACGTTTAGTCAATATTAACTTTGGCGCATTGTCGTGCAGGCGTATGCATCGCCCTTGGTGCTGCCTCCTCTTTGTTAGGCTCATTCAATTAGAAAGGATCCCTCGCAGCTTGACTTGTACTGCTCAAAATGTTGCCTAGAAGTATGTTGACGCAAGATAACTACAGGCTCGAGGGGCTCACGAACTCGGTGTTTGTTTACTCAAACATGCCTATCCAATTAGAAGCCAAGGAACGTGAATTTTGATTTGGTTACTTCATTACCGACGCTCCTAACACCGGCTGTACTGAATTTAGTTCCCTTCGTTCTTGCGCTTGCCCTGATAATGAATGCGGCCTAAGCCACTCACTTTTGCAACAGGAAAGTTGCATATTCGTACGCAACTCGCAACTTTGATATCTTGTTACAGAATCAAAGTGGACGTTTTTCATGACCGAACGTCTGCAAAAACGTTTTTGAATGGTAGATTTGCGTTGACCTGTTTTGTTTTCTTTCACGACCTCGTGGCTTTGAGGTAACAGCGGGTGCAGGGCGGAGTGGTTTCGAGGTGTAGTTTGTTCTAAGAAAATGATGCTGTAACTTTTATTGGTTTAGCGTTAGAAAAATAAGAATGCATTCATATGTATCTAACGCAAAGTCGCTAGGCAGCATTTGTTAATAGAGGTTGGGCTGATGACTCTTGCTTTTAACACTCCAATTCGTTAAAGGGTAACTGCAAAGAAAAAAAAGTTTTTTTTTAAACAGCCTAATTGGGACAAGAATGTCAAAAAACAATTTTTCCGCGAAAAAAAAATTTACAGCAATATTTATTGCGTGAGACTGATTTTAGTTTGCGGCTATTTCGTCCGTTTTAAATCGCGCGCCACGAAGTTGTGATTACGTGACGTCACAATCCCAATCGGCTGCTATACTTCTCATTGGCTAAGAGTTTGATTTGCACCTTAGATCTTGGTTGTTAAACCTTTGTTAAATGTTGCAATTTCCTTTTGAGGCGCATATTTTTACGTTTAAAGAATAACCGATGTGATGAAAGTTACTATTCTTTACAAAAGGTTTACAAAACGTGCACTTCCGTTTGGATTCATACCATAACAAGCAAAAGCTTCGCCATTCTTTCATGGCCGCCGAAGTCTCAGCTCCCGCCCGCCTCGGCTACCTCGACTAATCGTTTCGCCGAAGTGACCACTGTTTCGTGCTGATCCAGGTGCTTGAATGAGACTTCTTGAAGTGAAGTAGTGTGTGTTTAGCAGCTGTCGCCAGTGTTAGTGATAGGAAGTGACGCGGGGTTTTGGCTTTCATAGCGCGGTGGCGCGGTTCTTTCGTTTTCCTCTTTGCTCGCTTAGCGTGTTTATTTTTGTTTTTTTTGCTTGTTTGCGCGTGCAAATGCCGACTTTTCGGAGATGTCAGATGAGTGATTCCGACAGCGAGCCTTCCAGCAGCCATTTCGCCCCAAAAGGAATGCTATTTGGCTGGAGGCAATCGGGCGTTCGCGTAGCGTCAAACGTGTCCAGTTACGTTCTCGTCATATCGCCGATATCGCTCCGGAGGCCGTCGAGATTCGCACTGGGTGCCTCGAACGTCCGCGACTAGACACATAAAATAAAAAAAGCACTGTGTTCACTACGTAAAAAATGGTCTCAGTTCATGCATCAGTGGGCAGGTACGAAATCTTGCCCAAATATATTCACACCGCACGATGAGCGCAACACGTCGCTGTGCAAACGCAGTGCGACTGCACGAAGCATAAAAACGGCAGATTTAGGACAACAATTCGGAGTTCATTGTTCAATTAAAACGACGTCATTTTGTTGAAAACGCTCGCAGCTTTTTACTCATGGTATGCGTCGGGAATCTTCCACATTTTGAAACCGAACGAAGGAAGATTTACTTATAAAGTGCTCGCTGCGTCCTCCCGGACCAGTTTGACTGGATCCGCTGACGACGACGGGACTGAACACACACCACGAACATTTCAGCTCTTTGTCGCATCGCCGTGTTGCACCAAACAGAACGAGATCGCCGAAGTCAACGCAGCGCTGTCGTGACCTTGGCTTGTGGTTGCGCACTCGTGGACCCTGCGACTCCTTTCGCTTTCAAAGCACACACGACGATTACGAATGATACTTTCCGTCTTCCGCGAACATCACAGGGGCACTTCTCCGGTCACGTCTTCGCTATGAGCTCGCAAACCGCGCAGCTTCTGGTGTCCCGTCAAACCAAAACAATACCGGCGCTATGTTTAACGTGCGTTGTTGCTTACCGGAAGTCGAGGGGCGGGCGTTCTTCTCCTCCGCGGGGGTCGAAAGAGCGGGAGTTTCAAATGTAGAGAGGTTCTTACTCCGACTAAATTACGTCCTGTGGCGTATATATTGCCAAAAAAAAATATTTTTTTCGCGGAACATTTTTTTTTTGTGACATGCTTGTCCCAATTAGGCTGTTTAAAAAAACACTTTTTTTTTTCTTTGCAGTTACCCTTTAACTGTCTAGTTTACTAAGATTAAGCAACTGGGTGGCTTTAAGTATTGTGCACTGTATGACTCGACCCTCAGCAAAAAACAGCATATTAAGAATATACTTAGCATATTTTAGTGCACTATAAGCATGTGAGAGTGATCGAAATACCTCAAAAGTAAAATAATATTTAAGCCCCTTCTTAGTCGGAATATATTTTGGGAGGATGCTTGAAGTATATACGCTATTAGTGTATATTAATTGCACTCAAAATAAGCTAAAATACATATATTTAGAGTATTTAAACTACGTTGTTAGTAATATTTAGGAATGCATATATTGAACACTTTAAATGTACGGACGAAGTGCCTCAAAAATATATTTCAAGCGTTCGGAGCCTCTACTCATCGTGCACTCGGGCTCCCACGGATACACGAAGGCAACCTTGGGCGGTAAAGTGTCTTTCGAGGTTCGACAGAGCAGGAGGTCTCTAATATCTGGCCAGCTGAGGCTTTCCAACAGGCCCGCGGCTGACCGCGGTCATTCCAGTTACGCCTGCCCGCGGCCCGCTTCAAGCAAGCCCACTGCTACCCTAGCAAAAATAAACGTTTGTAAAAAAAAAAACAAAATGACACCGCTACGTGCACAACCAGATAGCAGCAATAGTAGAGCAATTTTTTTCTTACTTTGCATTTTTATATTGATATTCCGGCCCATTTAGTTCAGCGAACTTTCGTCGACAACGTTCGTTTTTTTTTTTGTTTTTTTTTTCTTAATTGTAAAAAAGTAAATGTCGTAAATATCGCCAAATGCCTCGATAAAACAAAATGTTCGTGAAAAAAAAAAAGCAAGCCCACACTGTGGATCGAACCCGGGTGCTGTTTTGAAAGCGGTAGGCGACACTGTAAGCGACACTCCTCGTCCTCAAATACTTTTTTTTTCTTTATTCGTCCTCGTCCTCGAAGACGAACGAGGGTGACCAGATGAAAATTGACGAATCCCTCGCCCGATCCCGCAAAGGTTTTCATGGAAAGTACTCTACCTGCCCGGTGATAGTTGCAGGGAGGTAAAGGGAGAAAAATATTAAGCATGGGAGAAAAAAAACGGGAAAAAAACAAAACAAATTTTTGAATCAAAAATAATTCAAGGCTAGGTGGCGCAAGCTACCCCCCCCCCCCCCTTTTTTAGGGAACAGCATATATCCATCCAACGGCTTGGGAGGACGGCCGCACCATTTTGTGCCTCCTCCTTCGTTATGCTGCCGCGCGCGGGAGGCCTAGATTTTTTGTTCGGAATTTTGTGATTTCAGGGCTCTCACATGGATAGTAGCAGTCCACTGTTATCGAAGAAGGTGGGTAGCGCCTTGAGGGTCTTTTCTGTTATTTGCGCCGTCTCATGAGGACGGATGATTTGTTTTCTTGTGCAGGAAAGGCTGGCATTGATTCCGCTTGTCTGCCGCTGGCGTGGCCAGTGAGTCATGCCGAACGCCGCCATTGACTCTCCGGGATCGTCGGTGTAGCGCCTCCTCGGTCGGTGTGATCCGCGAACTCAGGCAGGCGGCTGGTGCCCGCTTATTCTTCACAGGTCCCGCACTCCGGGTCAGCGCTCGGCCTGGGCCACTACAGCATCACTGGGGACGAGGCACTGCTCCGGAAGTAGATTTTGAGTGGGGGGGGGGGCTGAAGTCAAGCATTTTGTTTTTATATATTTTATTATAGGAAACAAGGGCTGGAGCCGAATTTCTGTTGTTTTATTTTTATTCATTGTTTATTAAAAGTAAAATATGACTTGCATGAAGTTCCTTACTTAGCATGCACAATCACTTTTCTTTTCTGCTTTATAACAACAGTAGGGAGTTTTAGTCGATCGTACGCAAAAGCCTTGCATCCGCAATACGATTGCGGGTCGGAAACACACACGCGTAGAACGCAATATTTCGTTTTGCGCATGCACCTACCGACCCTCAAAGCTTTTATGTACGATCCTCAAAACTCTCTAATACCGTATTTACTCGAGTAATAGCCGCACTATTTATGAACAAGACCCTTGCCCCTACTTCCCACAGAATACATATACAGCCAATCATTAACTTGCGCATAAATAACATATCGAATAACCAGACGGAAAACACGATTCTCCATACATATTCAATCCTCACAGATGGCATCTTCGAACGAAGACATTATCTCTGTCCTGTAAACAGCTGGAATCGTGCTATCGATCGCGGTGATTGGCAATCTTCGTGCTCCGCGGAAAATAGAACCCTCAGGTTTTCTTCATAAACAGTGCGGCAATTACTCGTGTAAATACGGTATCGCGAAAACGCTTATGCATAGTGCTTCAGACAATTTCAAAATCCCTACAACAATACACAGTATTGCAAAATTGAGTTTGCGGAGAATCACGTTTATTATTCTTCAAATGCTCATTCAAAAAGACATCCACGCTATGAAATGGACGAGTAAGCCAAGAGAATTGCATATATACAATGACATTTTAATACATATTTAGAAAATCTGCACAAAAGCGTGATGAAGGAAACAGATCCATATATAGGCCCCAAGGCCATCTGTGTTGATCGTCTCAAGGAAGATCAAAGGTCGACATTCGCTCAACAGTCCTGGAAACAAATTCCTTGATGATGTCGTCCAGGTTGAGCTCGGCAGTTCTTCCTTTTTGAATGTGTAAAATATGGAGGTTTGTTAGCCTCCCCTGACACATCCGGCTGCGTATATATCTTTTACTTCGGCGTAAGACACTAAACGAGCGCTCCCCCGAAGCGACAGATGCAGGCACAGAATGAAGAAGTTTCGTATATTTTACGACTTGGTTCAGGGGGTCACGAATTTTGTCGGATTCGGCCTGCAGTGTCTTCAATATGGCGTCAATTGTGAGGGAATCAAGGTTGCATAAAAGAGCCTGCAAAAGTAAAACCTGCGCATAAAGTCGGGCTAGAACAAAATCACATGCATGCACTCCTAGGGCCTCTTTCTGGTCCTCGGTTGTGAACTGACTTCCCCCGGCGGCGTTAATCAAGGTGCTCTCTAGTTTTACTAGCTGCTTCATACCAGGTTGTTCAAAGCGCCGTTGAATTTCACTTATATGCAGTCTACAGCCGCAAAGTACTCCTTCCGTAACGTGGCGGAGAATTTGTGTTGCTCATTTCAAACCTTTCTGGCGGTTTTGTCGGCCTTGCGCTGTGATGGTCCTTCAAACCTAGCCGCATTCCAGTTGAGCTTGTGCAGTCCCACAACTCTTCAAACGCGACTTCAGACCGCAGACGGGACATTGCCTCGAAGAATGTCTCTGCAGCCTCTTTGATACCTGCTGCGTGAAACGCTGAACGTTGCGGTACCCTTGCGAGTTCTTCGCATGGACCGAACAAAGGTATAGAAATGTTTATTCCTAGCAGCATTTCAAACATTTTCAAAGGCCTCTTATAACGCTTCAAAATGCCCCTGTTGTTTCTGCAATCGAATATTCTCCTTGCAGCAGCTCGTTCAGTGTCTCCTCAACTCTAGCATAGTTTTCAGCGAACCTTTTCATTGACTTCACTCTGACAGTCCACCTTGTTGGGCAAAGCGGAAGAAGGTCATTTGGCGTTGATCCGGCCTCTTCCGCTGCGTCGCGGACTGGAGGATTTACAATAGGTAAATAAACAGCTTTGTGTTTCTTCGAAGTCGGAGCGGGAGGGGGGGGGGGGGGGGGGCTGAGCCCTATCCTGAAAAATCTTAGGGGGCTATGCCCCCCCCCCCGTTGCGAAGTCCCTGCGTGTCGTGCGGCCCGCGGGGCTGCTGTGGATTTCGCTTTTATGGTAAATGGTATCTCGATCGAAAAGTCCTACCCGTATGTTGGCAACAAGCGAGTTCTTCAAAGAAGCCCAAGACACTCTTGTGATCCGTTCAGTGTTCGGTTCGGCAAATGACAGCTTGTGCTACATCGTTGTGAATCTTCACGGATCTCTTCCTTCTCGGTTTTGTGTTTAAGTGGTTGTTCTCAGTGCCTGTGTCTACATATATCTTGGATTACATTTTCAAGTCCGTTATTTTCAACGTAAGTGCGCGGCAACCTACTCGGCAACAATTGACCGTTCTTTAGTGCCTGGCAGTGTCTATCTTCTGACAGATGGGAGAATAATTTCCCCGAAATTCTACCGCAGTCGCCTGCCATTAGCTGTCCGAAATCATGTGAAAATTGCAGTTAGAATACTGACTTTCTTATTCTCCCTGCGTTTTGTGAAAACACGTTTCTTGGACACGTTTTCGTGGATACACGTTTCCTGGACACACGTTTAGTCGACACTAACGTTTCGTCGACACTCGTTACGCGAATCGCACGCTGCAGGGACGTTTCGTCGCGCCTGTATTCCTGAGGCGCGTGCTCACCGACCCAGCCCACCCGTTCACGCCACTTCTTGTCGAGTCTGCAGCAACTCATTACAAACATAAACGAACATATTTTGAGTTGTTTATAAACACCACGTGTTGATGAAACGATCTGTCGATGAAACGTCGTTCGATGAACTGATTGCAGCGGCAATGGGTGGCGACTGGCAGTAGAAGTTCGGGGGGGGGGGGGGGGGGGAATTCGGCCGGCTGCCGGGAGACTAGACACTACCCAGGAATTGTCTTTGGTTCTTGTTTGCTTTGAAATATTCTCAGTTTTATAACAGCTCAGTAGTACCTCTTCACATATTACAGATTGCTTAGTTTGTGCTCGTCTACAGAATGGACTGTGTGTAATACACTTCTAGGAGACTTGAAAACAATCCCTTGTTTATGTTTACCTGTGCTTTTGCAAACACCTGGGTGAGTGCATTTGTTTTTTTTTTTGTTTTTGTTTTTGTTGAAATGTAAGCTCTTTGTTTGACATGTCTTACAAGGTTCTTTTTAAAAAGATGTACAGTGGCAACAAATAATTTGTTTCACATTTAATATGATTGCGATACAAAGAAATACTACAGGCAGATATAGCACAATGGTAAAGAGACCCATAAGACGAGCTATAGAAGAAGCTAGCGCAAACCTTACAGAGAGCAATAGGCGGCTAAAGAAACCATAGAAAAAGCCATAGGCTGCAATAGCACGGTGTTTAAAAAGATCCAGAGTAAGCCATGGAGATCCCTATAGCAGACCATACAAGAAGCTATGGGCGGCTAAAGAAACCCTAGGAAATGCCATAGGCAGCTGTAGCACGATGAGTATAGAGAACCATAGGACGAACTATAGAATGAGCTATAGCGGACCTTACAAAAAGCAATAGGCGGCTAAAGAAACCATAGGAAAAGTCATAGGCAGCTATAGCACGGTGTTTAAAAAGATCTATAGAGTAAGCCATAGATATCTCTATAGCAGGCCATGCAATAAGCTATAGGCGGCTAGATGAACCATAGGAAATGCCATAGGCAGCTGTAGCACGTTGGGTATAGAGAACCATAGGACGAACTATGTAATGAGCTATAGCGGACCATACAAAGAGCAATAGGTGGCTAAAGAAACCATAGGAAAAGCCATACGCAGCTACAGCATGGTGTCTAAAAAGATCCATATAGTGAGCCATAGAGATCTCTATAGCAGACTTTACATGAAGCTATAGAGGGCCAAAGGAACCAAAAGAAAAGCCGTAGGCGGCTATAGCATCCTTTCTAAAGAGACCATAGATTAAACCATACTGAATTCGATAGCAAAATTTCCAATCAAAAAGCTATAGACAACCATAGGGGAGACCATACGGAAAAGCTATAGACAGCCATAGATGTGGCTGTAGCTAATTGGCCCAATTGTCTATAGCCGGGCATTCAAAGTATTTTCTATTGCCGACCATAGACCATTTTTGTATGGGACAATTCATGGTACATTTATTTTTTTTTAAGTTTGCAACCCACCGTTCGCTTGCGTGGAGCGGCGCTCTTATCGTCGGAGCACGCTGGCTGCGAGATCGAGAGCGCTGGGAACTTCGCTCTCGCGTCGAGCTGGACTTGATAACAAATTCGCGCAAAATCGCGGGTGCGCCGTGCGTCTTGACTGCATTTGTTGCGTGGTACATCATTGCGGAGGCACTGCCGCAGCAAGTGATGGTGCGCTGCCCCTGCGCTTTATAAATAAAGCACCGCCAGCCGTCAGTGTGAAATTACGTGGTTGTCTTCCCTATTCTCACATTAAACAAATTATTACGTTCTGCGGTGGATAAACACGTTTCGTAGCGTGTTCAGGGTTGACATCATGCACAACATTGTTGTATTTACTGCACTTCTGCCCCGCTCCTGGTTTGGGCGCCTGTTACAGACAGGAGTGCTTGCGAAGAAGGTAGTACTATCTCCAGATCGGAATTACCATCTACAAAGCGGGAAACTGGGCGACTTGATATTGCTTTACTTTGCTCTAAAAAACACTCCCAAGCCTGCAGCCCGGCTGAAATACAATAAATACAGCATTATTGTGCATGATGTCATCCCTGAACACGCGACGAAATGTGTTTCTCCACCGCAGAACATAATTTGTTTAGTGAAAGAAGGGGGAAGAAAAAAAAAGAAAGACGGTTGCAAATTTCTGTAATGCGAAATTAGAGCGCAGCACTTGGGGAGGAAGAGGTGAGGGTACGGAGGGGGGTATGTCCTTCCTCCTCCTCAGTACCCAACGATCGTCCTCTCTTCCTCCTCCTACCCTCCTCCTCTCCTCCCGTCTTCCGATCCTCTTCTGCTCCTCCTCCCCTCCTCCCCTTCTCCTCACCTCCTCATTTATTCTCTACGCTCCTCTCTCCTCCTACACCTTTTTCCCTCCTTCTCCTCCGTACCCTCACATCCTCCTCTCACAGTTTCCCAGCTAAATTTAGCTAAATAATTGACGCCACGTGACCACAACACCAATTCAGTTTCCTCGCTAAATTTAGAGGGGAAACTGAATCGGTGTTGTCGTCACGTGACTTCACATATCGTCACCTATGAACAAATTCAGTTAATTCGCTAGATTTAGTGGGAAAATTGACGTCATCTGACCTCAACGCCAATTCAATTGTCCACTAAGTTCTGCAGGGAAATTCAGTTTCTGAACAAGATCTAGCGCACAAATTTAGTTTCGTCGCTAAATTTAGCGGATAATAGATGTCATGTAATCTCAACAACTATTGAATGGCCCTAATTTTGTGGTGAATTTTCAACTAAATCTAGCGGAGAAGCTAAATTTCCCCGCTAAATTTTGCGAAATATGGAATTGGTGTTGAAATAATGTGTTGTCAATTTCTCCGAAAAATTTAGCGTGGTTACGCCGACGCCGACGCCGACTCCGCGAAACACAGAAACGGGCACCTAAGAGCTGCACTTTTAAAGCGAAAGACGTTTACAATTCTGTGTAATGCGAATCTAGAGCGCAGCTCTTGAGGAGGACGGGGGGAAGGTACAGAGGTGAAGGACGGGAGGTACTCCTTTCGTTCCCCACCTCATCCGTACACTCCCCTCCTCCTTCATACTTTCTTCTCCTCCTCTTCCGTACCCCCTCCTCCATAGCGTCCCCTCCTCCACCTTCCATACTCTCCCATTCTCCTCCGTACCCTTCCCTCCTCCTCTCCTCCTCCCCTCTATCCTCCTCCTCCTCCCCTCCTCTTCCCTGATAACCTCCCCTCCTCCCACAGTTTCCCCGCTAAATTTAGCTGAAATATTGAGGCCACGTGACCTCAGAACAAATTCAATTTTCCCGCTAAATTTAGCGGGGAAAATAACGCCACGACTTCGTTGTCACGTCACCTATAAACAAATTCAGTTTCTCTGCTAGATTTAGCAGGAAAAGTGACGTCACGTGATCTCAACACCAATTCAATTCCCCGCTAAATTTCGCGAGGAAGCTGAAGTTGTGGAGAAGTTATGTGGCGTCAGCTTTACCAAACAAATTTAGCAGGGAAAGTGAATGTGCAGTGTTGCATTATGGGACGTCAGAGACCTACACACAAGATCAGTTTCTTCGCTAAATTTAGCGTGGAACTGAATTGTCGTATAGGTCTTTGACGTCCCATAATGCAACGCGCGCGGTTACGCCGATGGCGAAGCTGCGAAACACGGGAAGGAGCGGGTGCACAAATTAAGTTTCACGGTAGTGGTGCTTTTAAAACACATCTAAAATACTAGCGACACACTGCATTAAATTGCAGCTACTGTTTTTTGAGTGCAGAAGATTTAAAACTTGCGGGAAAGAACGCGTCAATCTTTATTTGAGGTAACGAGATACCTTCGAGCTCCAGCAAAGGGGATTGCAGCCAATTACTTTTTGAGCGATTGACGGGTAGAGGTACTTACTGATTCTTCGTTGCGTGTACATACCTGGTCGTGGTCGTAGAAAGTACATAAATGTACACAGAGATTTAGGGTTTATGCCGCTTCCCTTCAATATGGTGCTTTCAAACAATCCAAATAACATTAGTAACATCCGCAGGAAGTGAATATTTTTAATGTTGTTTAATGGCACGGGCACCTGATAACTTGCACCGCAGCCATCATCGTTTGTCATATTATCTTAAAGTTAACGCACCTGTGCTAGTGCACGTACTTTAAGGTATGCAGTAGTACCTACAACTTAGTATGATATCCTCGACCCACACTTTACTGAAATTTTGATGAAATATCAGCAGGCGTCTTAGTTAACAACGGGTACACGGTAGGTAAAAATTCATAAAGACAGCATAACAAAAGAAAACACCTGATAAAAAATGAGAACCACACATCCCTTGACGTTCCTTCCGTTGGAGGGATTTGTTTCCTTCTAAAAAAAAATATTCAAAATGAAAAAAAAAAACGTGTAGAAAGCGGCAGAAATCGGAAGTATCAGAAGAGCCATAATCGTAACTCAGAACTTGCTTCTACGTTTTTATTGCCCCCTTTTGTGGCAGCCCGCTCATGAAAGCGGCAGCGTTTCTGCTCGACCGTTTCTGCACAGCTTCTGCGCGCCGCCAAAGGCAAGACAGTTCTGCGGGTGGAAAGCGTTGCAGGGAGAACGGGCATTGCATTGAGGTCGCGGCAAAAGGCCTAGAAAATATAACTGTGGCGACAGGGACCACCACATGAGCCACGATGCATAAAATCAAGACCGCCGTACAGGGCTCGTCTTCGTACTGGGGTAAGAGCTAATGCAGTCCCCTTTCGGCCATAAGCGGTTGTGTAGCGATGGCTATATCGAGTCTACACGGACGGTTTGTCTTTCCCACCTTGAAAGAGGATGAGATAGAGACTAGGTGCGAACAGCTAACTAGCAAAATCCCCTCAAAATATTTATATAGAAATAAAAACATTACAGTCAGCTGCGAAAATAAAATGATAAGAATAGAAAAATAAAACGAATGAAAGCGCGGGCTGCCGTACCACAGTTCATAGAGCCTGTTGGCGGAACAGAGGCTTAGTGCACTTCTACAGTGTAATAATAGAGATCTGAGTAATCTACACCAAACAACACAGTCCAGTATAGCCGAATAATAAGTATAAAAACATAAGACGACCTTACATCATGAGAAAAGAAGAGCGCCGAAAGACTAGGACAGAGTAAGGAAACGACGATGTCCTAGCCTTTCGGCGCATGTCTTTTCCCATTATGAACCAACTGGCCCAACTCACCATTTTATTGCAACACCTTACATAAACAAATTCAGAACACAAATGTTATGCTATCACCTATTCTAAAACGAAGAACCTTTCTTAACCATATTTAACAGCTTCATTATTTGGTTGACAGGTAGTTTGTTATGCGCAACGGGCGTATGAAGCTTGCTGCTTGCCCAACGGGCGTTTGACGTTTGCTGCTTATCGTACAATGTTGACAATAGTCTTTTGCAGAAGTAGACACCTCTGAGCGTCGAGGAATCCTTATAACTATTTATAAAACATACGGGGGTTGTCTTGGGTCAAGATATACCACAGGAAATTAAATAGAATGCCCAAATCAGTAACATACCAAAATACTATTAAAACCTGTCAAGTCGGAAAGCATGACATCAGAATGCGCCAGAAACGCCTTCCACGCACAAATTGCCGCTAGCCAGTGTGCTTCCGAAAGGGCAAATAGTCCGCTACCAAGGTCCAGGTCGCGCTGACATGTTTCGGGATTGGAACATATGCTTGCCCGGAAGAAGTAGAATTCAGGTTAAAAAAAAAGAAATGACGCACATTTATCCGAGCCCGTCCAGCAATCCCTTCCTGGGTCCAGCCCTCATGTACTCTTGGACGAGCAAACTTCTTTCTCTTTCACATGACCACAACTCGCAGAAGTCGTCATGGCTACCGCATGCGTCTTTTGGTGGTTCCACATTCGCACACCCCAATGACGTCCCTCAACCCAACAGAGAGGAAATATTACTAGACGCCAGAATCGCTCAAAATTGAAAGCGCTCAAGAGGCTCTCTTGCAAACTCGAATGCTTCCACTGGACTTCCAACGAGAGCCGCCGACACGTGCAGCGATGACACATTACTTTGCGATGTTAGGTTTGTCTAAGAATGTAAATATGCATGCCTATGGGATGAAATCAATGCATCCGCTAGTTCGTGTCGTCTTTCAATTCAAACGTGCTGCTCTCAGACGAGGAAGACAGTAAGCAAACGCCTTCCGGTGCATTCGAATGCATCGGGAGAAACAAGTTCATGTAGAGAGCCACTTGTGTAAAGGTAAAAAAAAGGGAAACCTCGCAGTGCATTTCTGCATATTTTGTATTAGCAGAACTACGCTATCTCTCTCAACTGTTAGAAAAAATTGATCGCGCATGTTTCAGAATCATCGCCCTTGAGCCCATGCGTTTATAATGTCTGGGAGCAATAAAGAAAAAAATACTTTCCATTTGTATGATTTCGTTTGTTGCTACCTACCGGAGAATGACACAATGCACTGGTTCAACAACACATATAACTTATTTAATATTATCGCCGCTTGCCGCCACCGAGAAGGTAGAGAAGGTTCGCCCCTATGGTAGAAGGGTTTCTGGATGTTGACATTCCGCGCAATGTTCGGTCGCACTTTCCCACATGAATTTAAGTTCTATATGCTGATTTAGAGTGGCTCTGGTGATCTCCTTGGTGTCAGTTTGCGGCGAATAACTGACTAATTGCGCAGAGAGGCGCGTTGGTTCTGTGCATGGCTCAACATCCACTCACCTCACACCCCGCGCAAAGCCAAAGCCAACGGGCGGAAATAGACCTTCTGCTTAGTGTATTCGGTACATCAAGATGAGTATTAAAGCATTTAATGCTCGAGAACACGTGCAAAAAATAAGTCGACTTACCAGAATAACTCTAGTTGAAAACAAAAGTTGATTCTCGTCATTTTTCTTCGCAAATGACACTTCGCAAATTCTGAACACGCGTTCAACAATACAAACGGGAAGCAGCGCGAAAAAAATACACAGACGAAGGGAAGAAAGGTGAGGCCCAGCGCCGAACTTCAACTGAACGCTTAATATAGAGTAAACACCAAGGTAAAAAAAAAACATACGCTTATAACGTCAACACGTGCTCAAAACCGTTTTATATTTCTTGTGTAAACAAACCTGATGCTTGACTGACAGAACTATCACCCTCCTTTCTTATCTCGTATGCTTCCAGCGATTGCCTCAGAGTTTTGTCAGCCCCTTTGACCAAAATCGTGATGCTGTCAAACTTCGGCTGACACATGCATGTGACACAGTTAAAAAAAAAGGTTCCCCCTAGTTGAAGACAGCAGCGAAAGTGCATGTTCGCGTACTCGATGTATACATGAATGTTCTCGTCCAGTATGGCCGATCTATACTCGGCAACGCCTCAGTGGAATACAATAGACCATCCCGGCTACGCACTTATTCCTGTAATTTACCGCACATGTGTTGCCTCTCCAAACTTTGTGGACCACTCTAAGGCATAGTTGCGACATCTTGGCGCCGAAAAGGACAGCAGGTATATCATACCGCCCCGCTCTCTTTTTCATATTATGAGAGATCTTGTGTGTATTACTTCAGGTCTCTTATTTGGTCGTTCCCTATGTGGTTGGAGTCCGCTCTTTATCTTCTTATCTTCCTTGTAGCCCTTCTGTCACCGCCAAAAGAAACTGAAGCTGGTAAGCCCGCGGCGTCAAACTGTTCAAACGGCCTCCTCAAGCTATCATGTATAGTATGGTGGCAAGACTTCTCTAGGGCCGCCGGCAGACACGATGACGCAATGCGCCGCTCTGACGATGTACTTGTTTTCTTTTCGGCGCCCAGTAAGATGTGGCAACTATGTTCCTAAATGGCTGAAAAATGTGGGACAGGCAAAAAATGTGCGGTAAATCTTAAAAATAAGTACGTTATTGCGTAGTCGGTGTGGATCATCGTATTCCGTTGAGCTATGACCGAGTATGCATCGGCCAGACTGGCCGATGTATGAATGATTCAGCACGCGAACATACACTTCCCCTACGGTACACCACCGTGGAATACCTTCATTTGCACTCTGACGCATGCATGTGTCACCTAAAATTTACAGCATCACGATTTTTCGAAAAGCGGCTAACAAATACTGCGAGGGAGTTGCTGGAAGTCTACGAGGTAGAAAGGGATGTGGTACTTTTTAGCCAAACATCGATTTATTTTCCCAAGAAAGAGATCACTTATTTAGCATGTGTTAACGCGATGGCGGTGTGCATGTTTACCTCGATGTTTTCTCTTCATTCAACGTTCAGTTTAATTTAGCCTTTCATCCTGTCCATTCCTACCTTTGTCTTTGTATTTGTGCGCGCTGCTACTAGTTTGAAATCATGAACGAACTCGCCTGCATCAGTACATGGCTTAAACAATACATTTGCGAACGTGAACGAAGGCTCACCTTTGCAATCTGTGTTACGAGCATTTATTCCATTATCTAGTCAAACATATTTAAAGCGCAGTTATATGCACACTCAAGCTTACAGTTGCTCTGTTAGATGGATTACATGTTTATGGGTGGTAACGGAAAATGCAGCTCACGCAATACTTCGTAAGGGTAAAATATTCAGTCGGAAGGGTTTACAAAACGTCATACTGCTGATCGCTGTTCAGGGCGCATGTTCATAAGTAGGACCGATTCCTTTGTTGCGAAAACAAAAATATTTTCATTGGCGAAATTCTCACTTAAACGCGTTCCAATTATTGAAGATTGTGTTTTTTTTTAGATGACAAAATAGTGCTTCTCGTTATAATAAACTGCTAAAAACGAACGACAATATAGCTCCCTGTAAGTTTCCCCTATTAACCGCAATTATATTTTCTTCTGCGATTATAGGTTGCTATATTTTACAAATTCAGCTTGATTTCTTGACTCCCGTCTAGTTGAATTGTGAAGGCCCGCTCACATCGCCACTTTAATTTTCAAGCGTCAGAATGTTTTTAAATTATATTTTATGTATAACAAACTAAGAATATCGGCTACATACATCGGCGATACAAATACATTCTTCACGAAAAAATGTGAGAGCGAAAATTGGGATGTGAAAAAACTCGACCACTAGCGCAGCGCGGCCCTCTGATGTAAATGACCACGTTCATTCTCACAATTTTCAGTACACGTTCATTCCTGAGACTACACCCTCGACAGAAACCTTTAGTACAATATTGGTGCATCCTAACTAGACCAGAAAACGTAAACTGAACTTGGCAATTTACGTTACGTGTAGACCACCCGACAGCGTCATGTAATAAAGAAAAAACAATTAAAAGGCAACATCTAAAAAAGACTGCTGCTGTTTAACGGCTTTACTCGCTCTAAGAAGAAAAGGGAGGTCATTATCAAACCTCAGTCTCACTAAATATAAAACCAAGCTGGTTTTGCAACGTTGGACTGTTTTCGCGTTTTCGAATTGATCGTTGGTAACTTCTTTCATTATAATTTTAACCCAACAAGACAAACTTCTGCCAAATATTTTTATGTTTAAGTCATGGCATTGAGATGAGTGCTCTAGTCGAAATCCTAAATTCAAGCAGCATTCATACTACATAAAACGCAACCTTTAAAACCTCGTAGACCTGTTTTAACAAAAGTTTTATTCTGCAAATAAAAGCAATTAACTCCAGTCACTTCACTGAGATCAGTAAAATGACAGCTTGAGAGTAAAACATGCTTTTAACAATAGGGCCTTGGTAACAAAAGGGCCCTAATAATCGGCACAACATATAATAAAGACTCAATTTATGCTCTTCGTATTGTGAATTTCACTGATGATGGGCACCAAGGCCATTGCAAACCACGACCAGGCATTTTAGCAATGACACGAGACGACAAAATCGTCTCGTAGACATCTCAACCCTTTCTTCGCCAAGCGCCGTAATGAAGTGAGTTGATATCCTACGTTTACAAAAGAACCATCGCCCTGCACCACTGAATGAGTGCTGCGAATCTATATCTCATCAATATACCGTCTTCGTGGACGGGTCGAAACAGAAGCACGTTGCCATTACCGTCTCATCTTACAGGGCCGGGCGACTCAGAATTTCATATATATCGAACAAAATGCCAAGACATAAGCGAGTTGTGAACTACTTCGAACCTGAGTAAGAATTATCTGCAATTCCTTTCCCTTTTATACTCGCAAACTGATAGAGCTCCCTCGGTTTCTAGTCGACGCATTGAAAAATAAGGAATGAAAAAAATGAGGAAACACACAAGATCACCCAAACAGAATCTAGTGTTGAGTAACCCCTGCGTCTTTACGGACAAAACCGGCAGACCTGTTGCAACACCAAGAGGCAGGATGTTCAAATATAAATAAATCTAGAAAGAAACAAATACAAAAGCGAGTCAAAGATAAGTAGAGTGCGTCTATAATCTCACTGTTTGCGGTCATGGCACACAATCAGTACGAACAACCTTTCATCGCAGATTAGATGTCTAAAAATTGAACGCAGACGCGACAGGGTATGGGAGGCACGATTGCGACGCTAAAGGTCATTTTCTCGGTATTTAAAAAAAAAATCTTGATCCTCAGTTCTCAAAAAGAAATAAAAATGAATAAACGTAAGAGACACATATGAAGCCAAACTAGATAGGAGTCGTGGGGGCGCCGCAATAGCGACCCAGGCACGTAGTAAAAAAAAAACAAAAAAACTACGATATTTGTGTTATCGGAAGAAGCAAAAATGGCCGCAATAGTCATAAAACAAAATAAATGGAGAGTACGCTCACACCGCCGACTTTCATGTGGGTGGCCAAGACAGTGAACCAAGGCCGATTGTCTGAGTTTATGAATGAGGTCCGTCGAAATAACTCTCGCAAACAGTCGAGCACTCTACCTTCTCTATTGACGTTTCCTGCTCTTATCGAATATGCTAGTCAGGAAGGTTGGCTTTTGTCTTTCCAAATATTGCCTTCGTTTTTTGTGTGTTTTCTTTGTCTTCTTATTTTAATTTTTTTTTATACTTTCCACCTGCCTTTGTGAAGCGTAAATGTACCGAGAACATGGAAATGAAAGGGCAGTGACCGGCCGTGCCGTGTTTCAGAAGGCTATATGAAATTTCGATTCCAGTGACTTCGCCTTTGATCAGGAACACATAAATTTATATTTTATCGAAACTATTAAAACTTCACCAAATTGTATTAAGAAAGAGTCAAAACAAGAAACAGGCCACATTTCTAAGAGAACGCGTCTGAATGTGACATTTCGAGCTTAAATCCTGTCAAACCAGTGTTCACGCTCTTCATAGATCCGCATGACCTGTGAATGAGAACACATGTAACTTTTTTTTAGTTTTTCGAGGCACTTTCTAATTACATGAATATAAAGAAGCAACATAAATTAGAAATATTTTGTATCCTTTTAAAATTGAAAAAAATAATTAAAAATTTCAACGAATTTTTTTATTTTCATTTTCCGATCAACTATCAACACTTTTGTTGCGTTCTTGAAAACTTATTATGGTACTACTACTATGCTGTGCTAGTTGTTTAAGTGTGTCTCCTTGTCGCTTCTTCTGAATGGCCGAAAAAATTATCTCTACCATGCACCAAAGCAGTATTTCGATCAAATCGAATAGCGTTACGTTTTGACTAATTCAAAAAGAGAATATAAATCTTTACCGGTTGCTTAAAAAAGTCGACGATATGTTTGCAATCTCAGTTTTTATCCAACATGCCCAAGTTGGTGGCCGTTGGGGCCACTTAAAGTGCTTAGTTTGAATAATTAGTTGTCTACGTAACTGGAGCGATTGCATTCAGTTTTTTGTTTCGCAATGGGGTGGAGGGGGGGGGGGGGAGGGCAGAATTGAGATTAGAGCTATATATGCTGTAGCGACTCCGTACAGTATTCTATTCATTCATAAATTCCTTCTGGACGTTATCGGGCGAGAGACGCCACACTTGTGCACATGGCTTAAAATCGGAAACAGAACGGTGTTTAGAAAACAGAAAAAGCGCCAGCGATGTCAATTTCCGCGCTCTCCGCCGGCGGCTCAGTCAGTTAAGTCGACTGAGATGCCAACGCGCTTTACCCGCTTAGTTTGGATTTAAATCCATGAACAAAGGCCACAATTGTTGTCAGTAGCGCCCACAACAAAACCCCTATTCAAATTTTCAAAGCAACCTACACGATATCTCGGTCGATCGTCGTCGATTGTTCAAATAAAACATGCCTTTAAAGTCAAGATCTAACGTGCAGAAGCACGTCAATCGAGGTCTTTGAGAATTCCAGCCAGAAAAACGATTGAAGAACCGATCGTGTAAAGTCAAAGACAACAAGAACAAGAAAAATTATTTCTTGCGTTTTTTTCGTTGCCTGCAAATGATCTCCGTTGGGAAGCGGAGGCGCTACACACTGCTCTTTGAAGTTACATTGCCTTGTTTATATATATCGGAATTACGAACCGATACATCCAACGGGCAGTGGAAACTTGACACAGTATTGTCAAGTGACACAGCGACCTCGCGCGACACTATGATGTCACCTGGTGCAATGAAGTCACGTGCCACTAAAGTCTCGCTAAATCTAGCAGAAAATTTATCGCTAAAGTTATGGGAAAATTATTTATGCTAATTGTAGCGTGCAGCGACGTACGGATACGAAAGGCGCACGACATCTGGAGCGAAATGTTTCCTGTACTTTGTATCGCCGTTAAAGAAAGCGAAACGTTTTCAGATGACTCCGGTGCCTTTAGTGGTTCTTGTCGTAGAACGGGACGACCCGTAAAGACCTTCATCTCGAAACTGGTTTTTCTTGACTCGAGACTTAGTGCGTGAATGTTATGTGGGAGACATGAACGGAAAATATTCAAAAAGAACCAAACACTTAGAAAGATGTGCTCCAAAAAAATAGTAGTTGCAGATTTACACACCTCGCTCAGGAGCGAGAGAGACGGAGTAAACTTTTACGACTTCAGGACAAACTCGACAAGACCGTCTTGCTTTTGTTGTTGGCCAAGCAAGTCCAAAAAAATGTTCTCTGAGACAAGCGAGCGTCAAAAAGAACAAAAATACAGAAGTCTAGAAAAAAAGACTAGGTTCCGTCTTTTATGGGAAAACGACAGTTCATTTTGCAAATCTTTATCTTCTGAGCAAGTCGATGGCAACGTAAATTTCAACCAGGCTTTCTGTTATAATGAACTGCCCACCATATGCACTTTTTTCACCATATTTATGGGTTTTTTGTTTTGTATGTATTTAAACAAAATTCAAAACTGTCACGAGAAAGATAAACCGTTTCAAAAGTTCCAAGACGTAACCGAATTCAGGTTGGTCGCAAAGAGGTAAAAAGACTTCAAAGAGAGAAGCACAAGCGCAACATAAAGGCGAGAAAACACGATGCTGTTGCTTTGGGCGCTTTCGCTATAGCAATCCTGAAATGGAGACACCCAAACTCTCTCGTACGATTCCTTTCGTTACACATGTTTAGTATATCTAACATTTCTAGTGTTCTCTCATGTTAACGTTCTACTACTTCTGTGAACACTTCCATATCCATTTCATTAAGTATGTTGTCTGGGTGAGTGAATAAATCATACGCTCTAAGGAGCTATGGAAAAGACAGGACAGTTTACAATAAGGCACTTTTCACGCCTCGAGATATATTTCCAAGAAAGTATCAAGTGAACGCAAATGCAACAATCAGTATATGTTAGAAGGCATGGCAATAATACAAAGCAACACGAAATTAAATCTGTCTCACTGCTACAAAAACAAAATTCAAATTCACCCCCCTATCAAGTTGCATCTTCGTTTCTATTACTTTTATTGTTGGTAACCTGCAATACGTTTATCATTTTATTTCGCGTAGCATTATTATAAATAATACTAATATTAAACACTACTACAGCATTATTAGAATTCCTGACGTCCGTGTGTTAACTTATTTCTTTGTTATCCCCCACTACATATACTGTAATGAAGCATGGAATCAAGTCAAAGACATAAACTTTGTTGACAAAAAAAAGTTGAAATCCTCGTAAAGAAAGTGGCAAAACGACTGCGCTCCAGCTTTGTTCACTCATGTTTTTCACTCTTTCACAAACAAGTCATCCAGCTGCTTAGAAGTTTGATGAGAATATGACCGTAAAAAAAGCGATTTCGTCAAGGGCTCGTCAAGCTTTTGTCAGTTCGCAATTTTCGGCAGTCTCCGATATCAAGTGATGATAATAAAGAAGTATGTGGTTGTTTGTAAGGATGTACTAAAACTCAAAACGACGTGTAACGTAAAAGTAACTGAAGCACGTGGGAACCTTTCCCTAATTCAGTACTCAAGTACAAGACTACTGGAGTGGTAGTTTTTGATTTTATACTTAGTATTTAAAAATACTTAGTATTCTTAATCGTTAAGTTAGACTGAACGGAAATGTATTACCAGATTCACCACTCGCTGACGGTAACTCTGTCAAATAACCTCGACAATTCCAGATCCCTCCTCTAAGTCATTGTTGGGAAAAACTTTTTTTTTCGGTTAATATCGGTTAATATCGGTTACCGGTAAATACTTTACGGTTACGGTTACGGTTAAGGGTTTAATGAATTTCAAATAACGGTTTCATTCCGGTTACGGTTACTTAAAACATTTAGTTCCTAAACGGTTTCGGTTACGGTTACGGTTTGAGTCCCTGCATAGAGCTCGCCGCTCCTCGCCGCAGAAGAAAGGATCCAATGGGAGGGGGCGTAGATGAAGACGTTGCGATGCCACGGCAACGCGCGAGCAGGTTCTCCGCGCGTATTTAACGTTCAAAAGGAGCGTAGCGTTGTTTCGTATCGTCTGCTATCCATATATCCGCCAATGCCTTTCCCAACAGAGCGGTTCGTGGAAAGTGTGCGACTGTTTGCCTTTTTATATGG
The DNA here is from genome assembly GCA_013358835.2 of Ixodes persulcatus. Classification (NCBI taxonomy): domain Eukaryota; kingdom Metazoa; phylum Arthropoda; class Arachnida; order Ixodida; family Ixodidae; genus Ixodes; species Ixodes persulcatus. The sequence continues at coordinate 319,963 of JABSTQ010009270.1, read as the reverse complement.
CAATACGCAGCCAGACTACCTTGATAAGAACGCTAAGAACAACAGCTGGGAAATAATAGGAGAGGAAGTCGGAATTACAGGTGAGTTTCTCCCTGGCAGTTGTCGCATGTTGCCTGCGTTGTGACAGATTTCGTGTTGATTTGGTAACACTCTCGAAAGTAGCCTTCATCTCTGGCGCGCCGCCGGGGCACCAAAGCACTGACCTGTCCTTCGGTGTTTCGGTAGAACCAACTCGGCCGGACCCAAAACCTGCGCCTCCTTCCCTTTACAGTTCGGCGAAGTCGCAATATCAACGAGCAGGCTGGGAAAATCACGTCCACGCTGATCTCCAGGTCATCATGGACACCTAGAATGTAGGCAGCGAGTGCGGTTTCGATGCTGATATAGGCGAAAGATGAGAGCCGAAACGGAAGAATCTAACGTAGAACAGATGACGAAAGAGCGGAAAATCCGACGGGAGGCGCGCGCGTGATGGCGAGAGCTGCTGCTGTCACGTGACGCCCGCAAAACGGAGTCCATGTGGCATCCTCGCGTTGGGACGCCAGATGGTGGTGCCACCCAGCGGCGCCGACCGGCTGCACCGTTCACGCTTGTGTGGTCAGGCCTTTAGTCAAACCCTTTGGCTACTCCATGAGACGTGCGCGACCGCTCTGGTGCTTGCGAGACCTGACGCCCGCGCAATCTAGCCACGTCTCTTTTCTAGTCCAAAAGCTCATAAAACAGATATTTAAAAATACAACGGCTAAAAGCAAATCTTCTAAAGCACATTCTTCAACAGCGCCATAGCCACAGCTTTCATTCACACCACACTTTGTATGGTCTTTTGCATTTTTTGCACGCCATCTGCCATTTATTTTGGATACTTGATTTCAGAGCGCAACTTTTAGGTGCCCGTTTCCGGCTTGAACGGCGTCTTCGTCGCCGTCGCCGTCGGCGTAACCGTGCGGTGCATTATTGGAAACGTCCCATAATGACGTCACACAAGACGTTACGAGTGACGTCACGAGGGTCACGAGTGATGTCCCGGGGGCCCCGCGCGTTGCATTATGGGAGATGTCCCATGTTGTAACGCGCGGGTAGGAGGGAGAAGGAGGAGAAGGAGGAGAGGAGGAGGAAGGGGGAGGAGAAGAGAGGATCAGGAGGAAGAAGGGGGGAGGTAGGTGGGAGGAGGAGGAGGTAAAAGGAGGAGGAGAGCAGGAGGAAGGAGAAGGAGGAGGGAAGAGGAGGATGGAGGAGGAGGAAAGAGGAGAAAGGGAGGAGGAGGAGGAGGAATAGGTAGAGGAGAGATGCCAGCTACCCGTTGTGCAGGCAAGTGATATCACCATTCATAAATTCCAGCCACGTATGAAAACATGGTGTACTCGTAATCTAAGTGGCCACCTACATAGGTGCGGGTCTGTGCTGTACAGATCGATCTCTGTGGCACGTGGGCAGAAATTGGTAGATTGTGCGCCGCCAAGGTCGACGACGGCTTCCTCGTGGTAGCTCTGTGTCTCTCGCCTATGGCAGTCACCCAATATGTTGTGCAAGACAAAGAAGAACTTTATACCAGTCATGCAGGAACACATCCCATTGGCCCAGAGGGACGTGCACTCGCAGTTCTGCTGTCTCATCTCGGGGGAGTACGCTCAAGACTAATGCTGAGGAAATCAAAAACGCCGAGCACTCTTCGATAGAACCGACAGCAAGTAGGATGACATCGAGAGTATCACGTGCTTCGTCAAAGTGTTGACTTTAACGTTGTCTCGTTCTCCCGCCTTTCTCCTGCTGGCCTCTTTCCTGGCACTGGGAAAACGTAGACAGTGTGGAGCTTCCAGATGTCAGAACAATTTCCTTTTTCCGGACACGCAGTGAGCGAGAATATTACAATATGTATATATATATATATATACTCATATATATATATATATATATATATATATATATAGTCGTGGTTCTGGTTAACCGTCTGAGTTAAATATGAGAGTGCACGGTCGACGGTACAAATCAATTTATATAAAACAGCGACATATGTAAATATAAAAGGTGACTAATACCTCAGTATTTACACATGTACATTTAGAAATGTCTTGAAGACTCCTTTACCCCTCCCCCTCAAACAGCATTTTGTCATGGGCGGCCGTCCTGTAAAATAATTTAATTAGGACTTTCTACTTGAGTGAAAACGACTAAAAGGACATGCTAGATCGCGAGAAAAACGAAATAGCAGAACGAAGAAAACGAAGTGCGGATCGAGATCGCCTCAACAAATACCGAACGACGCAATGCACACCAAACGCCTCAACGGATCACAACGTTTCTCACCAATGTAAATATTGTACATAAACCTTTTTATTCCTCCTCTTAAAGGGGCACTGACACATCAAAATCATATTGCTTTTTATTATCCGAAAAGATTGGAAACGGTGCCGGCACATTACCCTCAAAATTCGAAACTTGGGAATTCAGTATTTGTGAATTAAAAAAAAAAAACAATTTCCAAATGCCGAATTTGAAGTTCCCGCGCGATCCGCGCCAGTGCAGTGAGTCAAATTTTGCGGTCTCCTGCGACTCGACTTCCTTTCGGACCTCCGCTCCATTGCTATGAAGCAAAGCGCCGTTGCCACGGCGACCCCAAGCGAGGAGGATGTGAGCAGGCGGGATAGAAGGGCGCCGGTGCGGGAAAAAACCGGTTTCTTCCCCGACTCGCCGACGAGCGCCGCCAATCTTTCCGAGGGAGGGCACAAATCCAGGAAGCAACATCACACCGAACTCTGATTTTTGGTATTTCAAAAAGAGGCACCGTAGTGCGTTCGCAATTGCGTTAAAAAACATGTTTTAGGATTGCCGTTATTAAATGTTATAGAAATGTCGCCTACAAATCTCCTAAAGTTCCTGATTTTTGACGTCACCGATCAAAAGAAGAGAGGAGGTGAGCGGCGGGAAATATAAACGCCAAAAATAAAAAGGCGCGCGCGCGCGCGGGGAAATTTGTTTTCGCGATGCGGTTTTTTTTTTCCGTGTCTATGACTACAACTTGCATCGTTTTAGACAATAAAAAATACGACCTTTGGGGTGTCAGTGCCGCTTTAACGCTATTTTACAAAATCATGGTGCCGAAACCCGGGAGTTAATCGACAAGAAAAAACGTTCAACGCAAGCCACAATGACCTTGGGCAACCCAAGCAACCGAACAACGTGACGACAGCGGCTACTATGGAGAAGCTCAAGAAGAAGCGAGGAGTCGTCCGATCTGCAATTTCAAGGCTCATCAACGAGATGACAACAGCCATGAACCAACCTCCCGCGCAGCAAGGTGAGCTTGAAGATAAGATCACACTTCTTACGTTAAAAGAAAAATCACTTCGGGAACTCGACACGTTGATAGCGGAACTTGTTGATGAGAACAACATAGAAGAGGAAATGAAAGCTAGACTCGATTATGAAGACTCCATCAGCATAGCCAGGCCAAGAGCTCTGAGGGAATTACAAAAACTACAGCCAAAGTACAACGAAACGACCTCTTCGGCTTCTAACAAAGCGTCACGTTCAGAGGGAGAAGGGATGAACGGTGCGACTGTCCCGAACGTGAAATTACCGAAGTTTGAGCTGCCGAAATTCAACGGAGATCTGGCGGAGTGGCAGACATTCTGGGACCAATTCCAATCGTCTTTCGACCAGAACCCCGTCTTGTCTCCCAGTGGATAAGCTGAAGCACCTCAAGGTGCACCTGGTCGGCTGAGCTGAGGCAGTTATCAAAGGAATTCCTGTAACCGGTGACAAAAACGAAACGGCCATAGAGCTGCTCGAAGGGAGATTTGGTCAACCTTCTGTCATCGTGAACGACCACTTCACACACCTCTTGAACATAAAGTGAATCGCGACGTCAGACGCAGTGGATGGACTCCGGAGACTCTATGGTGATGTGGTGACTCGGATGAGGAGTCAAAAAAGCCTAGGACTTTACTCGGACTCGTATGGGGTACTACTGCATACAGTACTACAGACGTCTCTCCCTCCAGAGCTCATTCTCAGATACAATCGCTGCTTGATTGTCGAAAAACAGCCGCAGAGCGAAGACAAAAAATGAACTCAATAAACTTCTCGAGTTAATTGACATTGAGGTGGAAACCAGAGAGAAGTGCCGCCAGCTCACACCTCACACCTCACAACGACGCACACCCAATTCACATCGCCTAGAGCGCCACTCTGAAAGGGGAGGATCGGCGGCAGCATTGACCAGTGCCACGAAACCTGAACTAAGGCGCTGCGTGTTCTGCAGCTCTAAGGAGCACAACTTGGAGAACTGCACGACACCTCTTACGATCAAAGAAAGAAAGGACAAGGTGAAAGTGGAAAACAGGTGCTTTCGCTGCACTAAACAGTTACATCGCTCCAGAAAGTGCAGATCCGCGCACAAACTTTCCTGTGCAAAGTGCTCTGGAAAACACCTGACCGTAATGTGTGACCCCCAGTGCGCGGCGACAGGACAGCCTACTAACACCAGCTCGACTCCTCCTCAGTTTAGCGGCATCTCGAGCTCCCGTACGACAGCTCACAATCAAGTACTGCTTCAGACAGCCAGGTTACGAGCGAGTGGTCAGACCGAAACATCCCTACGAGCACTGATCGACAGAGGGAGTCAACGAACCTTCATCCGTCGAGACACCTCTGAAAGGGTTGGATGTCGACCGGTCGGAGAGGAGGAGCTCACGATATTCTCTTTTGGTGACTCAGGGCGTGGAACAAAAAGAGACTGTTGTCGTGTGGAACTTGTACTCCGAAGCCATCACGGGCCCGCCAAGATCGTAGTCGAGGCTTTGGAGGTTCCGGAAATCTGCGGAGAGATCCTTACACTCACTGATGGCGACATCATCAGAAACCTGCAAAGACGAGGGATCACACTCGCTGATCTACCTGTGGGGGACTGTCAAGGGGAGCGTGGAGTGAGCATTCTAATAGGGGCAGACTACTATTGGAAAGTCACCGCCGGAAACGTACGTCGCGTCAACCTTTCATTAACCGCAGTGGAGACCATTTTTGGGTGGTCTCTCCAGGGACCCGTCAAAGTAAGCAACGCCCCCAACGTATGCTTAACGACGACCGTTTTCAACATTCACGACGACGATGAACCTCCAAGGTTCGGCCATGGCGACACTCTCACGAGGCCTATTAGGGACGACCGCAAACCATACGAGGACGAGAAACCTACCGTGATGTTCGACGACCGTTGTGGCACTCCTGCGAGGCCTATCAAGTGTGATCGCGATTCATACGACTTCTCCCCTGCGGGCCGCTCGCTTTCGGTGTCCTCTCCGGTTGACTTTTACAGAAGGCCGGTTCAGGTGCTAACCGGGGAAAAAGCACATCAGCAAGAGGAACTGCTCCGGCGGAAGTACGAGAAGGCACAGAGGCGTAAGGCTTTCGAGCAAGACGTTTAAGAAGAGGAAGCTAGGTGACTTCCCGAAGAAAGGGCCCCAATCAGGTTCGACCCCCCTCCCAGGGGCGACAACGAGCCAATCACGTCCAGACCATTTGACTACTTCGGAAGGCCAGTACAGGTACATACTGGTGAGAAGGCTGCTCAGGCGGAGGCACTGCTGAGGGAGCAGTACGAAAGGGTTCAGAGCAGGATGATGGAAAACAAGCGATTACAAGTGGCTAGAAGACCCCCTGAGGAGCAGACGATTCACAGGCAGCCCCAAATGCCACAGAGAGGTGACATACCACTGAGGGAGAGGGGAGACAGGGAGGAGGTGACTCGTGAATCACCGCGCCATCTTGTCACCTTTCGCCCCTAAGATTACTTCGGCCGTCCGGTTCAGGTGCTGGCTGGCGAAAAAGAGGCGCAGGTCGAAGAGATGCTTCGGAAACAGTACGAACAGTACCGGCAGCAGTTGAACGGCAGGAGGGACAGGAACAAGAAGGAAGCTGTTGGACGCCCGTTAGAGCTTGAAAGGCGGCCCGTTCAGCCACCTTCGGGAAGGGTTACGTCGCCGCCTGTTGACCATTTTGAAAGGTCAGTCCAAAAGCTTTCTGGCGAGAAATCCAGCAAACAGACGGAGTTGTTGCGACGGATGTACGAGAGGGCCGAATCAAGTAGGAGCATTCAGGAGTTGATGAGCAAGCTTACGCCAGTTGTCAGGGAGAGCTACTTGAAGGATCTGCGCAAGGCCCAAATGAAGGAAGAGACTGATCCCGTGAGAGCGAACCAATTCTTGAGCCGGTACCGAAATACAATACCTGGAAGAGTAGAGCGTCACAGCACACAAAATCCCTTGATAAGGAACCGGCAAGTGATGCCCTGAACAAAGACAACGACGACGACAAGGACGACTACGATGGGTCCTACGACCAGACCTGCCTACACGACCGAAAACAAGGAACTTCCTTTTTAAGCTCACCTAAGGTCAAGCACACCTACGTTTACAAGTACGAACGCAAGGTGCTCACGAGGCCACTGATATCCAAAAACGTTGGAAACATAGGCAAGCAGTGACTAACCACTTCTGGAGGAGATGGCGATGGCAGTACTTAAATGAACAACGGTCAGCTCACTATTCCCGACCCATCGAATCCAGTGGACTCAACGAGGGTGATTTCGTCATAGTGTCCGAACATCTACAGCCCTGTCAGAGCTGGAAAACAGGACGCATAGCTAAACTTTCCCCAGACGTGACGGACTCGTACGGTCATGCGCGGTTAAACTTCTCCGTGGGAGGGTTATCAAAAGACTGGTACAGCTTTTGTACCCCCTCGAGTCTCTCAACAAATGACCAGGGCTATGCTCATTGAGGGGGAGTGTTTGTAAAATAATTTAATTAGGACTTTCTACTTGAGTGAAATCGAAGAAAAGGACATGCCAGATCGCGAGAAAAACGAAATAGCAGAACGAAGAGAACGAAGTGCGGAACGAGATCGCCTCAACAAATACCGAACGACGCAATGCACACCAAACGCCTCAACGGATCACAACGTTTCTCACCAATATAAATATTGTACATAAACCTCTTTATTCCTCCTCTTAACGCTATTTAACACGTCCCCCCCCCCCCCCCCGAAACAAAATTCTTGCTATCTGCCTGCTTCAGGTCGATGACATCAAGCGCTGGGGTCACCAGTGTCCGTTTTGAAACTTGATGATGTGTTCTCGACGGAATCAGATGCTTTGTACCAGGGGTCGCAGCCGAGGTACCTCCAGGATCTGTTGGAGGTGGCGCAGGTAATGCCGATAAATTGTCCGCTGGGTACCAGGGTTCGTCGCCTTGATAATTAAATCCCTGTAGAGGGCTGCGGGTCCGAGTTACGGTGCAGTCGGCTTGCGTCTGCGGTTCACGGCCGAGGACTAGAGCTTTTTCGGATCACCGTCGAATTCGTCTGCATCTGCGGGTCACTGCCGAGGTATGCAGAGTTCTCGGGGCACCGTCGAATCCGTCTGCATCAGCGGGTCACGGCCGAGGTATGCAGCGTTCTCGAGGCAACCGTCGAATCCGTCTGCATCAGCGGGTCACGGCCGAGGTATGCAGCGTTCTCGTGGCACCGTCGAATCCGTCTGCATCAGCGGGTCACGGCCGAGGTATGCAGCGTTCTCGAGGCACCGTCGAATTCGTCTGCATCTGCGGGTCACGGCCGAAGTATGCAGCGTTCTCGGGGCACCGTCGAATCTGTCTGCGTCTGCGGGTCACGGCTGAGGTGTGCAGCGTTCTCGGGGCACCGTCGAATCCGTCTGCAACTGCGGGTCACGGCCGAGGTGTGCAGCGTTCTTGGGAACCGTCGAATTCGTCTGCATCTGCGGGTCACGGCCGAGGTATGCAGCGTTCTGGGGCACCATCGATTCCGTCTGCATCTGCGGGTCAAGGCCGAAGTATGCAGCGTTCTCGAGGCACCGTCAAATCCGTCTGCATCTGCGGGTCACGGCCGAGGTATGCAGCGTTCTCGGGGCACCGTCGAATCCGTCTGCATCTGCGGGTCACGGCCGAGGTATGCAGCGTTCTCGGGGCACCGTCGAATCCGTCTGCATCTGCGGGTCACGGCCGAGGTATGCAGCGTTCTCGGGGCACCGTCGAATCCGTCTGCATCAGCGGGTCAAGGCCGAGGTGTGCATCGTTTTCGGGGCACCGTCGAATCCGTCTGCATCTGCGGGTCATGGCCGAGGTGTGCAGCGCTCTCGGGGCGCCGTCGAATCTGTCTGCATCTGCGGGTCAGGGCCGAGGTGTGCAGCGTTCTCGGGGCACCGTCGAATCCGTCAGAATCTGCGGGTCACGGCTGAGGTATGCAGCGTTCTTGGGGCACCGTCGAATCCGTCTGCATATGCGGGTCACGGCTGAGGTCTGCAGCGTTCTCGGGGCACCGTCGAATCCTTCTGCATCTGCGGGTCACGCCCGAAGTATGCAGCGTTCTCGGGGCACCGTCGAATCCATCTGCATCTGCGGGTCACGACCGAGGTGTGCAGCGTTCTCGGGGCACCGTCGAATCCCTCTGCATCTGTGGGTCACGGCTGAGGTATGCAGCGTTCTCGGGGCACCGTCGAATCCGTCTGCATCTGCGGGTCACGGCCGAAGTATGCAGCGTTGTCGGGGCACCGTCGAATCCGTCTGCATCTGCGGGTCACGGCCGAGGTGTGCAGCGTTTTTGGGGCACCGTCGAATTCATCTGCATCTGCGGGTCATGGCCGAGGTGTGCAGCGTTCTCGAAGCACCGTCGAATCCGTCTGCATCTGCGGGTCATGGCGGAGGTGTGCAGAGTTCTCGGGGCACCGTCGAATCCGTCTGCATCTGCGGGTCATGGGCGAGGTGTGCAGCGTTCTCGGGGCACCATCTAATCCGTCTGCATCTGCGGGTCATGGCCGAGGTGTGCAGCGTTCTCGGGGCACTGTCGAATCCGTCTGCACCTGCGGGTCACGGCCGACGTGTGCTGCGTTCTCGGGGCACCGTCGAATCCGTCTGCCTCTGTGGGTCATGGCCACCTTCCAATAGACTACTTCCATAAAGCCCTGCATGCAACACGGGGCGCGTTGCACTCTGGGAACTAGTTGGCCAGGGAGGAGAATGGCATGGTTTCGGTTTCGATTGACACGTCGACACGAGATTATACACAGAGCGTGGTCCCGAGAGCGTCACTTGTGGTCTCTAAACTAACCTAAATGGCCAGAACTCGAAGCTTTAGTAGAAGCCCGAAACGTATATCTTGTCTTAACACATGCTTGTTGTATTTTTGTACTTGAGCCTTTCTGTTAGCGTTCCGAGCTAGATATGTGGACGAGCCAGTGCTGGGAATCTCGACGCTGCGAAGCTCGGGGATCTTGCTTGTGTACGAATCAACAAGTTGTAGCAACCAATAAGTATGCATACATCAAGCTCGCGCCTTTACATTAGTGTTGTTCATCAGGAAGTTTGTTTGTTTCGTGCGTCCATAGACGAAATATTACTTTTTGCAATTACTGTTTTTCTTAATACGCCTGAGTACGCGAGGTAAAACTCGAAGGCGCCATTGAAAAGCTCAATTTTAACACACTTCTTATCTCTTATCTGTACTGACCCGCAGCACTGCACAAAGTGAAGTCCCCACCCGCTTACATTTCACTAATATTCAACATCGCGTATGCGCATAAAGTTATCCTGCAATCATATAGGCACATTCGCACATACAAACCGTTTTAAGAAAGCAAAAGTCGGACACTTGTGTGAAGAATGTCGCACCGTTCGCCGGAACTGCGCCGGACGTGCATGAACCCTTATGCGGTGCGCCAAACGAACGAAATTATTCAAAGTCTTGGGCGTCAGTAAAAGCTCGTCCAAAAAGGCTTAGCGAGGAGTAGGGGACGCTTGTTAGGGCCTCGGTCGTAGCTAGCCGCAGTGGCGTCACAAGGGGGGGGGGGGGGGGGCGGACCGCCCCGGGTGCAGCGCTCAGGGGGGAGTCGCGGCCGGCCACGAGAGCGGGGGGGAGGGGGGGAGTCACGGCGGGCCACGCGAGAGCGGGGGGGGGGGGAGCTCATGCGTCAACGCTGGGCTCAACTTTGATACTCCTGTGAGGATGCGCGGCTTGCTTTGCGCCCCATTAACTAACAAGAAGCGGACGTTTGGCAAACAAAATACGTGTAAGGCTCCAGGTGACCAAATTTCAGTTGTAGTTCACTGGTATTAGACGGGATTATTGAAATTGAACTCAAAGATGCACTCGTGGGGTGAGGTGACTAATTAGCCACGTCTTACTACGTTTGCATACGCACCCATAATACCCGGTGTTTCGGGAACCAGGGAAAGTGCCCCGGTCTTTGTTTTGTATCGCTCGAGAATGAGTGGATTGTACGTTCGTGACAAGTCAGATAATCAAAAACGCAAGCAGCGCGCTCGGTCGCTGCGTGATAGCATGAGATGAAGCTGCTCAGTCGAAACCGAAACGGAGGGGCCAACTAGTTCCCAGAGTGCACTGCGTGGTATTTTGCCGCGATGGGGCGCGTCGGTTTTGGAACAAGTCCATTCTAGCTTTCGCTGCGGTACAACATAAGGTGAAAAGGAGTATAGTTGAAACGAACATTTATCAAGACCTTTCGCTAAATTACCCAAACACCAGAGAGTATGCTGGGAACGTAGATACACACGCGGCAAGCGCTCGCCTTCCCTATACAAAAGATTATAAGTAAATAGCCAAAATAAAACATTTGTGCAACGCGCGTGCGAAGTGTCATTTGTTTTAGATTTTTGCTTTGGAACAGTTACAGCTGCGCACGGCAGCACGCGCAGGCGCGTACCTACGTTCCCGGCATTCTCTTTGATGCTTGGGTAATTCGGCAAAAGGCCTAAAGCTTTTGCTAAATTACCCAAACACCAAGGAGCACGCTGCGAGTGTAGTTATACGCGTTGCACGTGCTGACGTCTGCAGTAGTGACTTTCTAAAGCAAAAGCTTAAAACAAATTTTATTTTAGCCGCGCGTTCGTCAAAGCCTTATTTTGGTTATTTATTTAAAAGGTTAAAAAGCGCGAACAAAACAAGGACAATATAGACACAAAGACGACAGGACGGGCGCTAAAACGTCGTCGTCTTTGTGTCTATATTGTCCTTGTTTTTTTCGCACTTTTTAACCTTTTAAATCAGTATGAACCTACTCGCCCAAACACAAGTTTTAATTGGTTATTTACTTTGAATCTTTTATACGGGAAAGGCGAGCACGGGTGGCGTGTAGAATTACAGTGCCAGCGTTCTCTTTGATAGTTGGGCAATTTAGCAATAGGTCTACATTTCACCAAATACGCAAATTGATGATGACGGGAACTAAATATCTTACTGATTTTAGGGAACTCTACTCTCCCATTTTAAATGAGATAGGATTTCTTTCGTTTGGAGCCGTCAGCTTATACTATACTTTGTCTCATCCTACGATGGACTAAAGGCCAAAGCCACGGGCCGCAAGGTCCAATCACGTTCCACGCTACACTATGACATGCCTAGCATTGATTAGGGGTGGACGAATAATGCTCCGAACCCAAAAACGCTGCATCATTTTTCTAGCTTCAACACTGCAAACAGCCTCTTTTTTGCAATATAAAATTGTTGAGTCACTCATTGCTATTCGATTCGAACCACTGTCCGCCCATCCCCATCAGTGATTCGAGACGCGGGCACTGATACGTGCATCAAAGCGTAATACGCAATTTCTGAGTGGCTCGTGATTGGATCTGGCAGTCCGTAGCTTTTGCTTTAGTCCATCGTAGGGTGAGACGAAGTATACACCAACTCATGTTTACAAACAAACCGGAGCGCCCGGAGCGCCCCTAGCGGACGCCACCGGCGCCGCGCATGCGCGATGGGGGTGTGGGCAAGAAGCACGCCGCCGCCCATAAACAAACCATTGAAATGCGATGTTGTCGGCGTCGGTGTGAATCCCCCTGCCCTTTTTCGTGTTCGAATTGTTGATTCTACGTCTTTCTGGCGATGACTGACCACTTGAGCGGCGTCAGCGAAATTAACGAGGCTCGTTACACCGCAAAACTTCGCGTGAATAATCTGACATGCGGCGATCCATTCCGCGTGGACGCCGCAGAATGTACGCTAAAGCCTGATTCACATGATGAGATTTCGCTCGCAATTTTCAGTAGCGACGTCGCTCGGGCTGCAAAAGCGTGAACCGTAGCTGAGATGGTCGACGTCGATACTGAAAATCGCAAGCAGAATCGGACCAATTGAATCAGGCATAACAAGTCGGTGATGGCCACTGGTAACAATGATCAACATCTCCTTGTATCTACTGTTTACGTCGAGCCTGCTTACCAACCTTCAACCTTAAGTCTTTTGAGGCCTGCACTTACTTCTTATTGCAAGTACCGGGGCACGTTTGGTCTACGGGCCGGTGTCCTCTAAAAGAGCAGACGACAAGCAGAAACGTTTGAAAGAGCAGACGACAGTTCGAACGATCAGGCGGCCGTTTGAACTTGAAGACGCACTAAACGTAGTCCGCAGGTGGTCCGTACAACTTGACTGTTTTCCGGCGTTCATGTTGGAACAAAACAAATAAGTCTGATGACCACAAGTATCTGTGAATTCAACCCGAAGTGCTTCCCGCCCAAGCAATCGTGGTCCGACGGCGTCTTGTTTTCCCTTTTCACGGCACATATCCACGTTCTCGGACGAACCGAGCACATGAAAACTGACCTTCAAACCTTTCTGGACTCTTTTGGTACAGTCCCAGTCGACACATTTTAACGAGAAGGCAGGTTTTGGTCTGGTTCCTTTCAAAATAACGCAGGAATACACGTCTCACGTGGGCCCTTCCGCCCACAGCCCCGGACCGGAAGTGCGTCCGACGCGCCACCACCGCGCCGTGACGTAACAGAGATGAGTTCGTGTATAGTCGGGCAGTTGTGTCTGTCCCTGCTACAGATTACCCAGTTGAAGCTCCTTTCTTATAATAATTTATTACGTATTAAATATTCAAAAAACAAACTGAAAAAAACAAAACAAAAAACAGTCGGGTTGGGACACGGGTGTCAAAAAACTAAATTTACGCGAAAAAAAAAGAGCATTGTTAGAGCAATATTGACGGCGCGAGACGCCACGTCTCCTCCTTTCCACTTGTTTTTTTCTCTCGGCATTTTGGGCGCGTGGCGGAGAGGTGGATCAGCTTCGCCTTCACGTTGAGGTGGAAAGAGCGAATGACCATCTCGTTGAGGTCGAAAGAACGAATCACCATTCCCTGACGTCATGGACTTTGCGCGCGGAATTTTAAATAAATTTCTCGCCGTCAATATAGCTCTAAGAAAACTATTTTTAGCGCAAAATTTATTCTTCGACACGGGTGTCCCAACCAGACTGTTAAAAAAAAATTGTTTTTCTTTTCAAGGGCTTTTTACAGGGAAGCCGAAACGGTTTTATATAAAAAATAGCTAATGCTTTATTCCGGGGTAGTTTTTACTAGATAATTTATAGATCACCATCATATGTCCTCAAAATGACACTAAACGTGAAAAAAAAATTGCTGTATGTATGTTTATACAACATGACCCTAGTCCGTCTCAACGGGCGACTTATCTTTCAGCTGCAGAGGAGCAACTTAGAGAGTGTAGTACAACCGTCCCCTAGCCTGGGGTATTTAATGTGCACCACGTAGTAGTGATACACGACCGCACGCCAGTATGATACTTATCAAGATCGAAACGGAAAGGGGTGGGAATAGACTACTTCCATAAAGCCCTGCATGCAACACGGCGCGCGTTGCACTCTGGGAACTAGTTGGCCAGGGAGGAGAGTGGCATGGTTTCGGTATCGATCGACACGTCGACAAGAGATTATGCATAGAGCGTGGACAATTAACTGCCGTTATCTCATGTTTTCTGGTCCCGAAAGCGTCGTTTGTTGTCTCTAAACTAACCCAAATGGCAAGACCTCGAAACTTTAGCACAAGCCCGAGACGTATAGCTTGTCCTAACACATGCTTGTTGTATTTTTGTAATTGAGCCTTTCTGTCAGCGTTTCGAGGTCTGTGGACGAGCCAGTGCTGGGAATCTCAACGCTGCGAAGCTTGGGGATCTTGCTTGTGTACGAATCAACAAGCTGTAGCAACCAATAAGTATGCATACATCGAGCTCGCGCCTTTACATTAGTGTTGTTGATCAGGAAGTCTGTTTGTTCCGTGCGTCTATAGACGAAATATTACTTTTTGCAATTACTGTTTTTCTTAATAAGCCTGAGTACGCGAGGTAAAACTTGGAGGCGCCATTGAAAAGCTCAATTTTAACACACTTCTTATCCCTTATCTGTACTGACCCGCAGCACTGCACGAAGTGAAGTCCCCACCCGCTTGCATTCCACTATCATTCAACATCAATTGCGTATGCTCATAAAGTTATCCTCCAATCATATAGGCTCATTCACACATACAAACCGTTTTAAGAAAGCAAAAGTCGAGCACTTTTGTGAAGAATGTCGCACCGTTCGCCGGAAGTGCGCCGGACGGGCATGAACCCCTATGCGGCACGCCAAACGAACGAAATTATTCAAAGCGCATTTGACGGTCGCTAATGACCATAATATTCGTTATGTGTTTGCTTTATTCCTGCCTGAGTATGCCGAGATAATTTCAGACACACCGTTCAGGCACAGATCTTGGGCGTCAGTAAAAGCGCGTCGTCCAAAAAGGCTTAGCGAGGAGTAGGGGACGCTTGTTAGGGCCTCCGTCGCAGCTAGCCGATCTCAGCGTTTGCGAAAACTTAATCTTCTATCAGCATAGAACTTGAGTGGGAGATATATTATGGCACGAGGAAGACATCATAGTAACTTTTGTGCAGTAGTGAGGTCGAATTTATTGCGTTTCCTTAAACGTTCATGCGTCAACGCTGGGCTCAACTTTGATACTCCTGTGAGGATGCGGCTTGCTTTTCGCCCGATGAAGTAACAAGAAGTGGACGTTTGGCAAACAAAATACGTGTAAGGCTCAAGGTGACCAAATTTTAGTTGTAGTTCACTGGTACTAGACGGGATTATTGAAATTGAACTCAAAGATGCACTTGTGGGGTGAGGTGACTCTTACTACGTTTGCATAGGCACTCATAATATCCGGTGCTTCGGGAACCAAGGAAAGTGCCCCGGTCTTCGTTTTGTATCCCTCGAGATTGAGTGTATTGCACGTTCGTAAAAACTCTGATAATCGAAAACGCAAGCAGCGCGTTCGGTCGCGGCGTGATAGCATGTGATGAAGCTGCTCAGTCGAAAGCGAAACTGAGTGGCCAACTAGTTCCCAGAGTGCACTGCGTGGTATTTCGCCGCAATGGGGCGCGTCGGTTTTGGAAGAAGTCCATTCATTTGCCAGTCTGCTCGAGAATTCCCCAGACCTCATCAAGCCGCACAACATCGGCAAGGTACCTAAACATGACGTCACTCATCATATCGTGACGACGGGCACACCTGTTCATTGCCGACCACGTCGACTCGGACCTGAAAAGCTGCGGGTCGCATGACAGGAACTCGAGCATATGCTTCAGCTCGGGGTCGTACGCTCCTCTTCTAGTCCCAGTTCGACCCCTCTGCACATGGTGTCCGAAAAGAGCGGCGATTGGTGACCGTGCGGGGATTATAGGGCTCTGAACAAAGCTCCAATTCCTCACCCGTACCCGATCCCAAACGTTCAAGGCTCCACTGCCTTTTTGAAGGATACCACCATTTACTAGAAGATAGATCTCGTAAAGGCTTACCATCAGATTCCGGTCCGACCTGCAGACACCAATGACGGCCATAACAACTCCTTTCGGCCTCTTGAGTTCGTCACCGCGCCGTTTGGTCTGCGTAAGGCAGCGCAAACCTTCCAGCGATTTATTGACCAGGTCATCCGCGGATTGACTTTTTGTTTTGCCTACCTCGACGACCTCCTCGCAGCGAGCGAAAACCCTTAGGAACATAAGCGCCATCTCACCACACTGTTCGACAGGCTACGCGAGTATGGCATTATAATAAACGTGGACAAATGCCAGTTTGGTGTACCAGAGCTGACCTTTCTTGGCCATCAGATTGACTGTCACGGTATCCCACCACTATCAGACAAGGTCAAAGTCATCACCGATTGTCCACAGCCTAACACAAAACGCGCCCTCCGGCGATTTCTGGGGCTTGTTAACTTTTACAGACGTTTTCTTCCTCTCTGTTCCAAGCTTCTACAGCCATCGGAGACACTGCTTTGCACCTCCAAAGGCGAGAAATCAACGTTGCCATGGTCCCCTAAGGCGTCGATAGCATTTGAGAGCGTGAAGAAAGAACTCGCCAATGCCATACTCCTCGTGCACCCGTCTCCAGATGCACCAACGTGCCTGATAGTCTATTCCTCAGATGTCGCGGTCGGAGGCGTGTTGCAGCAGAAGGTCGAAAATAGATGGTCTCCCATATCATTTTTTTTCTTTTAAACTGTAAGACGCAGAGAGGAAGTATAGTACATTCGGAAGATAGTTACTTGCGGCGTACTTCAACGCCTTATATTGGCTCCTATTCCGCACGATAGGGCTCAGGCAAAACCGAAAGTAAAGTTCTCCATTGCTTCCGGCTACCATTACATGGCTACGTCACATTTTAGCAACGTTTTGTTATGATATATTTTTAGCAATTTTAGCTTCTTTCGGTTTCCGTTCAGATATCACGCTGCTCGTAATTGACATCCTTCGCCGACTTGACCTAGGCTAGTTGTTCTTATTTCTTTCATCTTTTCTTATGGAGAGGTGCTGTGGAAACAACTAGAGGATTGCACCCTGAAAGCGAAACAATATCTGTGGTCCCACGTCGTGGCTTGCGTTGTTCATTACCGCTGATACTCCGCTGTGGTGATCGATCCTATATTACGAAGAGCAATAAAAAACGTGCAGGGGTTCTTCGCGAGCCACACAGAAAACCTTAATGAGGGCTAACAAACCCGTGTTTCCGTCCGAATAAATCACCCTCCACCCAACCTTAACAACGGGTCAAGACTTGTTTGAATGCTTGTGAAACCGGGGCAGTTTTTATGTACTTATTCGCGACCATTCAAGAGAAGTCAACGTCAGGGCGTGGCCTTTGGACGTACCGCCCTCCTCTTTAGGATTATACACAGGGCCTGGCTGTGCTCATTTTGAATAAATACACCTGTCGCAATGCTTTTTGTTAACAGGGTATACGAAGACAAATGAATTGTAATAATGGACGAAAAGTACACATGTAACGCGAAAATTCAAGTTGCATCTTAGAGTAAATATTCCGCTTGTTGGTTTTAAAAATAAGATCGTCATTCGTGTCTACAAGCTCTATGAGGGCACAAAGTTGGTGTAAATTAAACTGCACATATGGTGCAAAAAACCTTTTACCAAATGAATCTCTAGGTGCTGCATTTATCATACTAATAATTTAAAAGTGAAAAAGTTATATTTTTTTTTTAAAAAGCTTTTTTTTTGCAGAGTGAGGAAAGATAATGACAGTTTGGTTGACGCTGCTAAATACAAATGGCTAAACATGATAAAAAAGCGAGCTTATTTGAGTTTAGCACCCGAAAGCACGAGCAGCAGATCTGAGCGCGCGTGGTTCCATCTGCGAGAAGCAGTCAGCCGAATTTTTTTTTACCATTTTCATCCCTGTGCTTAGATCAAAAAGGTGTCCTTTTATAATAAATCCCACACTCATTAAATTTTAGTATAATAAGTGAACCTCTAAAGACGCCTTTGTAAAACATTTCAATGCACTCCGTTCATTGGTATGTTTATACAATATTTTATACCTAAAGAGCACTTAGAAATCCTCTATATTACGCCTCCTTTGTTTTTGGCGTGTAAACTATCGCCACCGATACTGCGAAATATGAAAACACCTCCAATAAGTCTTAGAAGGTATTTCTGCATCAACATTAAAGGTTCCACAAAAATGTATTCTTGTATTTTTATTTCGCAGTACGTTTTCGACTATACTACAGCTGGAATTCTTATTCACATGGCGATGCCTTTTCGCAAATATATTTTATTATAATTATTTAACTTTCTTTGGGATGGATAGGAGAATTTTTATTTTTCAAATTGTGTTATGGTAGTTATAGCCAACCCTGAATGAAATTTTCGAAAAGAACGCTTGTTTGGTTGCTTCTTCGCTGTACAATAAAAAAGCCCAAAACCCCTCACGCATGAGTTATAATTATCACATTGTCATGCCTGTAGCGAAATTCGCAATAAAGAACAACGTCAATCGATAAAAAAAGCACCCCCCCTTCCCCCATCCCCTTCCCGAGCTTCAAACAGAATTTTCGGTCTTGAACCTTGCGTTCATCGCCTTGGGTCTGCAAAAACAAGTAAAACAAAACAATAAGAGGATAGATTTCTGTTTTAATGCTAGAGTTTAAGCTAGAAAAAAGAACACAAGCAATGCAGAAAACCTTCAACTGGTGGCGTGCAAGATTCACTCAGTGCTCAGCCAAGCATGTTTTTTCCGCAATTTCCCTTACGCAATAAGGTCAGTCCGTGGGGTTTCTACGACTAGCAGACGCCTGAAGGCGCAGTGGGCGCCGCTGTTTGAAGAAGGCAGCTTTCACGTATAAAAGATCTCTGGTCAAGTCCGACCAGAGTACCCACTATATTAAGGTGAGATAAAAAAACGGAAGTCGGGAAATTGCTCACTTCTTCCAGCAGCCGAATGCGGTCCCACGCAGTTGACATGCAGGTAAAGCTTTAACCCATGTAGCCCATCACTTCAAGCCAAAATTTGGTTCTTGTCTGGAATCTAGGGCTCTGAAATACCGAAGAAGCAAAAGTGTAGCCGCACTTAATAATATTCGGCCAGAGACTGGCTATTCGGGCCCTAAAGTATCTAGCTAGTGCTAGAGTTAGGCTTCACTTTCTGGTTGTTTCGCTGTGGCACCTGGTTTCTTTGGAACTCAGTTAAAGAAGAAATTCCAGAAGTTTGTATCACTTCTAGTTACTCTTTCCTTTGACGTGGCAGCTTTGTGCCTAAATCAGTAATTAGTGTCGAAATTAGTCTTCCGTAGTGGCAATTCGGTGTATATGTGACATTGTTTGCATGTCTGGCTCATTGGTAAGCATATGACGAACAAGAGAGTAACCATAAAAAAGGTAAGGCGTGTACCTTCACACTAAATAACACCTCGGAAACCTTATTAGACCCATGTTAAAAGCCTAGAACAGAACAACTTGGGCCAAATAAGCCGTCTTTTTGGCGTGCTGCCTAAGCTCCCAGTTATGCTTCTCTTCATACTTGTTTGCGACAAATATTCTCTGAGACTGTACGTGTAAATCACCTAGAAGTTGGGACTTCCCGCACGTGCGCAGATAATCCACATGGATTGCAGTTGCTTGTATCCTCAACATCTTACAAATGAGACAACTATAAGTTTGTTCTGCCATAAACTAGCATAAGGGCGTAACAGCACGGAAGATGAAGCAACATGAAACATTTTTTTTGTTATTTGTTGACTGTATCATGAGCAGAATGGGAAATAAAAATCAAGATGAATAAATCATGATTTAAATCATGATTTGAATATATATTTAGGTCAGGATTTAAATAATGGCTTAAATGGGACCAATTTTACTTAGACAATTATTTCAACCCTTCTGCGCTAAAATATACTTGAAAATATATATATATGTTTATATTTATATATATTTGATGTTTTCTTTTCATATGCATTTGATTATATGTAAATCAAATTATTACCAGATAATTAATTTATGTCAAGCAGATACAATAAAAAAAACGGTGCCCTCCTGGGCAATGGGAGCGTTCAGCTTGCTTTCTATCTTAAACATGGCAACAATGAACTTCATTTCTTTTGCTCCAGAAACCAAAAGGAAGACAAGGCGAAAAGCTACACATTTGAAGGTTACCGAGGCCCTTCCCTTCTAATAAAAAACCGCTAAAATGTATTTAAATAAATATTTAAAAAATTAAATCATGTTTTATGTTACAGGGTTGAATAAAAAAATGACCGCATCTCCACATGGTGAATGATGTTGATTGGGGCGAAGTTCTGGTGGTGCTGATGATACTGATTTCATTGTTCATAAGTAGTGCTGTTGGTGCTGATTTTCTTTATTGCTCATAGGTAGTGCTCATACATACAAAGGCACTCGTACCGTAAGCCTACCTGGAATATTGACCACACATTAGACAATTATCACCTTCGCTGCAAAGTTACTGAAAGTAAAGCGACAATTTTTTTTTAATTGGATTTTTAGAAGTGTCGGTAACGTTGATGTCAGTCAGATGAAGTTGGGTTGTGACGAATTGAGTTCAACCTTCTTCGCGAGCGTGCGGACCTTCACTTTCACGAGGGATCCCATGATAACGCTGAAGGACAGATCAGCCAAGCGGATGCACCAGCAATTTGTGGGAATGTATGTACGATCAGAGCAGCAGCAAAAAGAATATGGATGACGCTTGACAAAGTTGCACGTAAACCCAGAAGTGTGCATACAAAGATGTCTTCGGCATTTGACGAGCGCTGCAGATCAGGATGCAAGCACGCGTCTTTGTTTCCACACTCTTAGAAAAAGGGTATCGATAGTCCTCCCTAAGGGGAGGAACGGTCTTGTAACCTATGTTCCTTTAGAAAGGGAAAAACCTTCGTCCCTGAAGCAGGGGAGGAAATAGTCCCTCCGTCGCCTGCATCTCATTATGGCGGCTCTGAATCAAGCAAATCGAGCTCAATAAGGCTTAACGAGGACGCTACGTCTCTTGTACGGGACGAGAGGAGCAGCAAATAAAAGCGTAACACGAGCTTTCCGCGAACTATGTTTATTTCCGAAGCCAGATTCCCCCCGCAGGTACAGAAACTTGTGTTTCGAAAGCAGTTACTCAGTCTTCTCGTCGTCAGCACTGCGATGTTAAACGGAGACAACCGAGAACCAGTTACTTCGCGCACTTCACGTCTTACCTTTGCTGTTCCTCGAGTCACAATTCTTTCACCAACCGCACATCACGGAGGAATGGCAAACCAATCCGCGAAACCAAAAGCCGCGCTCAAAAGAAGAAACTCGAAGCCGCTGCGGCCGCTGCTTATCACGTAGCGTGAAAGGAGGTTACATCCCTTGCCACCAGATGGAAGGGTCAAGCAGAGTAATTGCAAGTAGCTAAGCTAGGTGGCGCTAGATACCGCCCAATTCATGTTCTACAAAAAATATATCCATTTTCGCGAGCCATTATTGCGCTTCGCGATTTTCGGGAAGCTCTACTTTGCACACGTGTACGCATATAACGCATACTACAAGCATCAGGTGAACATACATTGAGCGCATACACATGCATTCCACATACAAACATCAATACAAAGGCATACTAAACCGAACACAACACCCGAGAGGTGCGTTTCCGTCTTTGATAGTCGTCGTTTTGAACGTACAGAATTTCTCGGTGACTGCGTAAGCAATCAAAAAATATTACCAGTATGTCAATTTTTTTCCAGCAATGTCATACCTCTGAGAGTACTTTGAATGGCTCAGGGGATGAATTTCTTATTAAAATGTAAACGCTCGATCATGCCGCAATTATTTGAAAGTCAAGAAATCAAGCCGCTCCAATGCGGTTCGAAGCCATGAGTTTGTTTCCCCGCACGGCACGTCGTAGCCTCTATTTCTATTGTAGTGTTTGTTTTTATATTTGTGCTGTTCGCGCACGATTGCAATTGGCGTCTTGAATTCATCTCTGAAGGGCGGATACCATAAAGTTATTACAATACACACTAGAGGCTCAGCTGGCGCTAGTGTCTACGGGACTTCCGGTTGCAAATTGAAGCAGGCAGCATGCAGTCTACTTTTACAGTCTTCCTGTGTATTCCTATGGGAAAAAGCGCGTGAATTTTGTCTCTTCGCCAGAAAATAACATGAATAACTTTTGTTATTTCGGTTGTACCGGAGAGTATGTACCTTTATTAATATTGTGGAAGTGTAATTGCTTTAGTTACAGCATTTTTTCTTTACCACTGAACGATGTTAAACTTCGCTATATTTCAGGCCCAAACCTCTGTTCCATGGCAGGTATATAGAAACGAGCGACGATTCTAATCAAACTAACGATCGAAAGGAATGTAGAGTGTGCTCAAAGTTCGTCAGCATTCCGCTGGTGCTTATATATTGCTAATATGCCCGTTCTGTCACTATATGAAAATGACCCCGTCGTGCATCTTTAGGAGTGGCTAAAAAAACGTTCGAAACGTAAAGGATAAAGTACGTGAACTACTAAAGGTGTTTTTCTTATTATTTCCTTTGTCGGGCAGTTTTTATCGGGCACCTGTTCCCTGGCTTCTCCCTATTTGCAAAGATTTGAAGCGTGCCGGTGATGATTTGAACCCAGAACAATTAAGGATCTTCGCACATATTCATGAGCAGAAAGAATTAAGCAGTACTTATTTATTGCAAATCGGACTATATTACGTGACTTTCAATTTATTTTGATCGTCTGCATGCACAAGGAGTTACTTATCCAGTGTTACTTCGTAGTTCCTGCCGTCTCTCTTGGTTTTTCACATGTCCTTCGTTCGTTTGGCACGTATATCACCCATGCTGGAAAGCGTCGACGCCGTGTTCGCGCTAACAGTGTCCGACAGTGCACATAAATGCATGTACAAAGCGGTTTTAGCACCTTTTTTCATGTCAAGATTTTAAAATAAAAACGCCGTAACTGACCAATTATTTCATCTGCGTGACTGGGCAATGTTCCCAAGTGCCCAGTACGTACGAATTATTCGTGATATTTGCTCTTATAATCGAGCGCCGAGTGGAAATGCACTCGCTTTTTTCCATAGAAATGCATTACCGGAAGTCAATTTCCGACTGCTTGCTGTCTGCTTCAATTTGCAACAGCACACTAGCGCCAGTTGAACCTCTAGCGTACATTATAATAACTCTATGGCAGATACCCACTCAGCTGGAAGTGATGCTTCACGGGCAGAGAAATCGCTTTTCCATCGACTTGAATGCAGTCAAAGCCGCGACTTGCGGCTTCTAGCGCTCATCCCAGCGCGCCACTTGCAGGGCAGTTTCTCCAGGAACCGTAGTATATTTAAACAGCAAAATAAAGGGTAGCTTTTTCTTTTCGATTTTGCATACTACTCCTTTTTAATGCTAAAATTCTACACTGTAAATACAAGTACTTTCCGTCATAATTTCGTACTGTTCAGTCCTTTCGCCAGAGCGCAATCGCTCTCGGGGAGGAGACAACCGACAGTCACATCGGCCACTGTACGATAGGAGCTTACCTTTCAGACCAGCGTTTCAACATGACTATCCGCACGTCGATTGACTGCACCTAATCCCTCAAGGGGTCTGAAACCCTTTATTGTAAAGCGGAATGTCAACCTGCGACACCCCGCCCACTCCGATCACGGCCCGACCAGTGGCAGCAATGCCCGACATTTTACGCCATCTCATCTTGTTTTGACACCACTGATACGCGAACACACGGTCACATCGGCGATAATTCCAGTCTTCTGTTCACAACCGAAAACACTGCCATCACGATGTTGCTGCTATGTTGCTGACACGCAGAAATACAGAACCACGCTGAACGCCGGTTGGCACTCGGCACGGGAAAACAGAACCGAATTCAGCACGGAAGGCACCCAGGCAGCCGGCAGGAAAACCTGCCTGCCTTGGACGCAGTTCCTGCGATTTCCATAACGTCGAAAACGTCGACACAGTTCCGCGTGGTTCCGCGACTGTAGTTCCGCGTGGCAACAAGGTATATGTACATGGGTAGCGAAGCTTCCATAGAAGCCCACATGTCGAAAAAATGGCGGCCCATGGGGCTGCTTTAGCGCCATCTATGAGTCGTGGGGACACTTCCGGCGGAACAAAAAATAAACAGGAAATGACGACACTTCCGAAAAAAAAAGTGACGTCATGCGTGCGTGCGGTTTGGCGCGAAAATTAAACAAAAAGAATTCCAGAGACTACAGGTAAAATGAACGACATATACACTAAAAAGTCTCAAACATAGCTCTGTGTTTGAGCTTTGTTTGATACTTTTTAGTGTGTGTGTCGTTCTTTTTACCTGCAGTCTCGGGTTTTTCTTGGGATGTTTACTCTATACTGGATCGTTTATGTCCTTATTTGCCCTTGCTCTTATATTTTGTTCGAAATGTTTTTTTTCTGCAGCCGATCTGCTATGAGAGTAGTTCATTTCGTCACACCATCGTATCGTTGCACTGTGGTTAAACTCGAGCCACAGTGTTTTGCTCTTTGTTCCTTCAGGATCCCTCGGAAATATTTGGGAAACCTTAAAGCGAATGATGTAATTTCACAAAAAACGAGTGAATCAAATTGCTGGAGTGTGTTGCGTATGAAATACACAACAATAACTCTAATGCAAGTCCAACTTCACATTAACAGTCGCGTTTTATTTGTTTTATTCACTTACAATCATTCAATCAGATTACTCACTAGAATCATACAATCGGTATTCACTATTTTGAAAGTGTAATGGTGAAAGAAAACTAGTAGATCGGTACATAAGGCACATTATAACATAATAAGACAATGTACAATCGGCTGGATGTTGTGAGGGAATTGACAGTTTACAGGCAGCCACTAATAACTCAGGGGTTTCACACTGTTCCGAGGACAACTGTGGTCACCACAGTAATACACAGAAAAAAACTACACTTGTCTACGCAGTCCTTGGGCACTGTACCATAATGCTGAAAATATTTTAACTTGCATCTGCTGGTGCTGCTACACTGCAACGCAACGATTGTTTGGTGCAGGTCAAGGAAGCCAAGTGGAGTTAACCGTCTTGGAGCCATGTGGTAGGCTGCACTTCATAAGCCAGTGTTGCTGCACAGCTTTAAACGCTATATATGTGAATCAGTTAGAAGACTACATTACTCCTCAAGAAACCGAAGAAAATGAAAGGTTTGAATAGAACATGCCCACACCGCTTTAAAAAGTTCTCTGGGTGGTCTCACGTACGTAGCCTGTGCACTTGCTGCCTGGCTTTACCCTTTGCTGCTGTATCTATCTCCGGTCAAACCGGCTCACAATGCTCAATCTAAGCTGTGCTTCAACGAGTGCAGCGACAGCAGGAGACACATGAACGCGGACACTCTTAACGACTTAGGCACCAGTCCTCATCTAACGTTGCCGTTGCAGCCTTCTTTGCAGCCTCTTGTTACGCTCTTGAAGCTGTCGCACCTTGACTCTCAGGGCGTTCACCTTCTTCTTGTCGATGCTGCGGCTTTTGCCGGGTGCTGCAATTTGATAAATGAACCAGATCAGGTCTCCAAGAAAAACTTGCATTCGCCATCAATTTATTAAATGTGTAATCTATGCACACTCAAAAATATTCCTCAATGATTTGAAGTGTCTTTAAACAAGAACAGCAAGTATGACAGACTACACATATGCAATTCAAATTAAGAAAAGCAGCGGTACATCTTTATGTCGGACTAGGCGCTTCATGTTGGCCAGAGACCTGATAGTCCAAAAAGACAAGGGCGCACACAGAAACATGCAAGTCAGAATAGGCATCCAAACTGTGAAATGCATTTTTTTAAAGCTTGACCATACCTTTCTTATGCCGACGGCACTGTAACAGTGAAGCGCTCGCACAAGAACAGGCAACTAATGTTTGGCAGATAGGACAAGGGACCATGACAGGCTCAGCATCACACACATATGACCAAGGCAGCTTTTCGATAACTATAAAAAACACTGTCTTATGGGAGGTTTTGCGGGAAGACTTATGATTCAGTGAAACCGGTTGAGCTGTTTTGATTTGATGGCGTTAACACCTGCGCGTGGAACATTTTTTTGTATTTTTGTGTGCTTCACAATGACAATATTTCACAATGACAATATACCGTGAAACACAAAAATGTGGTGAACTTTGAACAAACTTCGATTTGTAGCTGCCAGCTACCCGGTCTTGTGTTATGTGACCCCTTGCGCCATCAGCTCTCAAGATAAAGTTTAGTATCCGCTGGTGTTTTTCGAGCCTTGGCTTTTTAATTTTTCGGTCTGACCTTTTATAATTTCACAAAAAAAAAACTGCAAAAGAAAAAAGTTCGCATCATAGAAAGCACTCACATTTGTGAGAAAGCCCAGCAGCACAGCCAGAGGGCGACAGTGAAGAAACCAGAAACCGTCTCTAGGCGACGGTGAAGAAACCAAAATCTCCATGTCAGCCACGTCCCCGCTGGACTCTTGAGCAAGAGCAGCACCTTGACGTAAAGCGTAGCTGGGATCAACTGCAAAAAAAAATAAAGAAAGATTTTTACAAAAACTGTAAGTAAGAAAGCAAGTTCAACAAAGCGGAAAGTTGGGCGAGTTGGTTGTTCATCTTAGCTGGCAGAAACAGTGCCTCTCTGTGTACTTTTACAGCGCCTGTATGTATACTCCTTGTTTCTTGTCCTTCGTCAAGTTGCGCTGTTTCTACCAATTAAAAAAGCAAGCTCACAAAAAAATGGGAATAAAAGGATAGCACAAATAATATTCGGCCACCACTTATTATGGGCCCCTAGTGGACTGTTACCTAATAAGGTGCATGAGTATGTGTGGTCCAATGAAGCCGCAGAAATCCGCTCTGCAAATTTAATGTGAACTTAGCGAAGGAGAAGAGGTTGAAGTCCTCCCTTATTCCCCTATTTGTACGCATAAAAAGAAAATTCACCTTCGTTCCATGACAGGTTTATTTCAGAAGACTGGTGGTCAGGGTGGCCACAGGAACTCCGCGAGTCTGAGCGGACGGAGTACGAAGTCGATGAGGTTGGCGAACTCCTCTCTGCAAATTTAGCGTGAAGTTAGTCATGAAATAGTAGTTGAGTTCCTTCCTATGTGTCTATTCTAACACACGACAAGGAAAATCACCTTGTTCCAACGAAAGTTCCATTTCGGAAGACCGGTCGTCAGGGTGACCACAGAAACTCCGTGAGTCTGAACTGCCGATGTGTAGCTCGGTGAGGGTGGCGAACTCACCTCTGCAAATATATGGTGAATTCGCCTATTTTAACACAAAATGTAAATCACTATCTTTCATGAGCAGCTTTATTTTGGAAGACTGGGTGTCGGCATGGCAAAAGATGCTCTGCGGACCGATATTGACGTTGATTATGTCACCTCAAATAAAACATGTCATTATAAACGGGCCTGAAATGAACTTCTAGCAGTACCTCTGACCATGTTCTACCAGCTTTTTCCAGCTACTCTCACCTAGTTCTATTGCAAAATGCTTAGGTCATGAAGACCATGAGGTAATGCAGTGGTGCTGGCAGTTGCTGCCACTTTATGTTAGTTACAATAAAAAAGCTCACCATGCACAACTGCTGAACCTGGAGAGCTTTTGCTGGAAATGTCGCCATGTGTTGTCTCTGCAAATAATATAAAAATGTTATGAGCCCACAGAAGCAATATTTCAGCCCCCTGTGGTAACTATGTTTCTAAGAGCGGGTTAACCATGCTCTAATCACAAAGTGCACGGAAGTTTCATTGGTCTGCTTACCTTTTGTGGGAAGCACACTTGGCAACGCATTGTGACGGAGGTGTCCAGGCCGCAGGAAAGCTGACTCCTCAAAGTGTAAGAAGCAAACGACCCTGTCTCGTAGCTGCCATGGAGTCTTCCACTGTAGACTTCGGTTGTTGCAGAACCGATCCCAGGCTTCGCGCCTGCAGATAAGGCATGGTGCTGTGTGGATGCCGTGAATACTTACGAAAAGAAAATGTAGCCAAAATGTCCACAAACCAAAGCAAATCAGAGCAAGGACATTAACAAATGCATGACATCAACGCTCCGTGTACATCATGAAGAGTAAAAACACGAGTCTTACGCACAGAGGCCCTACTAAATATCTGTGTTGTACCACTGATAACCACGCCGATGATCACGACACTAGGCTCCTCAGAGCCAGGCCGGTACAGGATAAATTCGAATATCGTGGGCATTTTTATAATGACGGCACACAACGCTGCGAAGTCAACATTCCTAGTACAACATATTACGCCTTCAGGTGTAGTTTCTTGTGCACATCCAGACAACCCTAATAGTTTTAGGTAAAACTAACAAGAGTTAAGAGAAGACCAAACAAGGGGGCATGACATCACACAGCAGGCATGTTACTGACAGTTGCTAAGTCTCACCTTCGAGAGTCGAGGGGAAACCGGTGCAGCGAGATGCCAGCCGTGCGGGTGTCGCTTTCACACACTTCCACGGAGCACCGTTTCTTTGCGTATCGCACTGTGCTCATCATCGCGCGTTGAGCCCCTTGGAGGCAGTAGTGTCCAAGGTCCAAGCGCACGACTGCCGAGTTCCCGCGCAAGTAACTGGGCTAATCACGCCCGAGCAAACAACAAAACTTCCCAAACGGTGTTAACTGCCGCTAAAACAATTAAAAGCGAAGAGCACGTGGAGGCCCAAACACAAGCAAGCAAGCAGACGGACGTCAGCAGCCTGTCTTTCCGCGCGCCACAAGGTCTACAAAGAAGTGCAGATATCGCTATTGCTAGCCGGCCTTTTTGCTAGTGGCGTACAGAGGACGCTAATAAGAAGTATGTATATTATTAGCAAAAACAAAGACAGTTTTGAATTTTATAGCGCGCCAAATATGATTGATAATATGTTATAATTATATTCAGTTTGTTTAAAAATACAAATGATTATACTTCTAGTCACAAACTAATTAATTTTAATAATGTTTGTCCCCACCTCTCCTAGTCGCGCTTCAATCGCATCCTTCACGTGACCCTCCAGGCCGATGTCGCTGGCAATTTGTTTTGAACCGCTTTTTGGCCGAAGCTTCGCTACCCATGTACATATACCTTGGTGGCAATCCAGAAACGGCCATCTTAACCAGTGTGCTTAGCGCTGCTGGCACTGCTCCAGAACTTCGCTGTTTCTAGCGGCTTCGTTTGCTCGTTTGATAAAATTAGTGGTAAAAACGTCAATGCAACCGGAATGTTCTGCACGTTTGGATTAGAAGACGGATTTACAGGCGGCCTTCGCTGCCGTTGAAGCTCAATCAACTCAACAACATTTATTAAACAACGTGCGCGACGTGCTCGAAAAACGAAACCGCAAGAAGATGAGTCGGGAGGGCGAAAGCTTTCTCCCGTCTTCCAGGAGAAGGAGAAAAACGTCTCGTTCCTTCCTTCTTTTCGTGTCCGCTTGGGGGCGCGTCAGTAGAAGGGAGAAAGACGCGCCGTTGCTACCTTTTTCCTCCATTTTTCTTAGAGTGCAGCTGCAGCAAGGTCGCTGGTATTGAGTTACATTATACAAAACAATAAGTTAAACATAAATTGTTCACCGTGCCAGGCTACATTAAGTCTAACACGTTGTCATACGACTTACATGTCCTAAACAAGGACTGAACTGTGTTCCGCTAAAAACGCATTCCACGTGATCAACCTCTTTTGCGCAGCGTCGACCTTAAAGGACACATGAAAAGAAAAAAAACATTTTTTTTTTAAACAGTTTAGATGGAAAAAGGATATCATAAAACGATTTTACAACAAAGAAAAAAAAAATTTTAGAGCTATATTTACGGCGCTATCGAATTTGTAGTTGGCGCCCGCGGGCGCCACGGAAAAGTGGCCCTTATTTATCACGTGACGGGCCCATATTTGTCACGTGGTGCTCGCGCTCTTTCGGAAGCTTCCTATGGCCTCTAAAAGTAACTTATTCATCTTTGTTTGAAGTATAACAAAAAACTAAGATGAATAAGTAACTTTTAGAGCCCAAAGGAAACTCCTGAAAAAGCGCAAGCAGACGTGACAGACCTGTGCGCCGGTCAGATGACGGCGGCGGCGCCCCGAACCAGACAAACTTGTGCGGCGGCGGCGACGGCGGCGTGGAGAAACGCGTTGAAGCGGCGTTCGCACAACGCTCAGCGTGCGGCGGCGGCGTCGCTTTACGACTCGGCGACGCAGGGCGGCGGCGCGCGGGCCTACCACGTGACCAGCGGCGGCTCCAGCGGGCGCCAACTACAAATTCGCATAGCGCCGTAAATACAGCTCTAAAAATTTTTTTTCTTCCTTGTAAAATCGTTTTATAATATCCTGTTTCCATCTAAGGTGTTTAAAAAAACTGTTTTTTTTCTTTGCATGTGTCCTTTAAAAGAGATTATTGGCGTGACCACTTGTGTTCCTTACCTATACAGACGCAAGCGATCATTTTAGTTATTCAATTAATACATTTGAACCTGCCTGCCACAGTTCAAACGTCTGACAAGAATGCCTATACAAAAACAAATCGGGGATATGTTGTCGCTGCGCTTCGCTATATACAACGTCTAAATTCGTTAGAACACATTTTTTCTACAACGACTATATTATGATGATTAAATTGCGGCGAACTCTATATACCATTCTAATATTTAAATGCGCTCAGCCCAGCGTGCGATCTCCACAACCCAGCACGCGCATGACCGTGACTTTGTAAAACGAGCGAAGTACCCGCCACACGCACGAACACTGAAAATGGAAACGGCGAGGAGCCCTTTTTTGGAAAGGGATATAGTGGGTAACAAAGGATCGAATGACGGCGTTCTTTATTTTCTTAATTTCTTGTTACTTTTTTAAGAAGGTATAGCGTTGTCGTGGTGACGGCATGTGCCATGTCTGTCTCAAAGGGGATACAGAAAGCCAGTTACGGGGTATGAACCACATGAAATGACACTCCGTGCACGACACCAACCGGATCCTTGACAAAGTGCTCTGTGAAGGGGTTGTTTACCAACCCCAACTCTCTTAACTGGTTCACTGTTCTTTGTCGTACGATATTTTATAGGCTTTTCGCTTCTTCACATAACCTTCCGTCGTAGCAGAACGAACCGGCATTGCTTCTCAATCCCTACCCAAACTTCTCTCTTTCTCCCCCGACGCCTGCTTGGTACGTCGAGCACGCTCGCACTCGGCACCTCACCGCTTTTGTTGCAAGGCATTGCGAAGACTGGGGCACATTCAGCGAGCTCCTGGTCGCGCGTCCCGCAAATGTGCGCAATATGTAGAAGAGTACCGCACGTATACGATCTCTTGCATTACGTGCTTGCCACATATGCAGCTTTCCTAAATAAATAAAAAAAAAAAAATATGTATAGGTTTCCTCAGACGTGCTAAATTATTAAACCGATTGCCACAGCGCGACAATATGAAATGTGGCAGAGTTCAGGTACCTTCTACATAAAACAGAATGCCGTCCCTTTGGCCCCCCTATAAAGCTTTGGTGCCGCCCCACACTAAATGTTTCTGGCCCAGCTCATATCGCCGCACCATCTACCTTCCTCTCCGGTGGATGCATTCGCCTTTCGAGCTGACGGCCGAAATGTTTTAAGAGGAATTACTCTAAAAAAATAAAAAGACGTTTACAATTCTCTGTAATGCCGAATGATAGCGTAGCCCTTGAGGAGCAAGAGGGGAGGGTACGAAGAAGAGGTAATGCCCCTCTCCCCTCCGGTATCCTCCCGTTTTCCTGCCCTTAATATTTGCGCTAAATTTGGCCAAAATATTTTCCAGGTCCATTTAGCGGAAAAACGTCCCCGCTATATTAAGCGGAAAAATTTCCCCGCTATATGTAGCGGAAAAATTTCCCCGCTTTATTTAGCGCAAACACTTTCCCTCTAAGTTTAACGGAAATTTTCTCCGCTAAATTTAGCGGGGAAATTTACACGCTATATTTGCTGAGCTATTTTCCGCTAAATATAGCGGGGAAAAAGTTTTCATAATGCAACGGGCGGTTACGCCCGCTTGCATTACGCCCATAATTCAACCCGCGCGGTTACACCGACTGCGATGGCGACGCCTCTCAAACCGCAAACAAGCGTCCAAGAGCTGCGCTCTAAAAATGAAAGACGTTTCCAGTTCTCTCTAATTTCGAATTAGAGCACAGCTCTTGAGGAGGAAGAGGGAAGGGTACGAAGGGGACGGTATGCCCCTGCTGCCCCTCCGTACACTCCCCTCATCCTCTCTTGCTCCCCTCCCATTTGACAAAAAAAGTTTGCTAAATTTCCCGCTAAATTATTGAAAATTCTCCGGCTAATTTTAGTTGCAAAATTACCAACGTTTTCCCGCAAAATTTAGCGGGAAATTTAGCGTAATTTTTCCTGCTTATGTTAGCGGGGAAACTTAATTGGTTCCTTGAATACCAGCTGAAGCATGTCAAACCGACCAGATCAGCTCAGGCCGTCAGAATCTGAATTTGTGTTGAGGTCAGGTGACGTCGATTTCCCTGCTAAACTTTGCGGAGAAATGTTTCCGCTCAATTTAGCGTGACGTCACGTAATGTCACACATGACGTCATGTGTGAGGTCACGATGGTAAAAAGTTTCCGGTATATTTTGCGGAACAATATTTAGCTTCATGCGCCGGGAAATTTCTCCGATAAATTTAGCAGAACATTTCCCCACTAAATGTAGCGGAAAAATTTTCAGGCTAAATTTGGCATGCAAAATTTCCCGCCAGATTTCGCGAAAAATGTTCAAGCCAAATTTAGCGAGAATCTTTTCGGGCTAAATTTGGCATGCAAAACTTCCTACCAGATTTCGCAAAACTTTTCAAGTCAAATTTAGCGGGAAAATTTTACACTCGTGACGTAATGCGTGACGTCACGTGTGACGTGGTTATGGGAAGCGTCCCATAATGCAATGCACGGTTACGCCGACGCCGACGACGCTTAGTGCGGAAACGGGCGCCTAAGACCTGCAAAATACACACGCACTGAACACATTGCGAAACCCATTAGGCTAATTTAGCTATATTAGAAGTTCACGAATTTGTAGGAATAATAACGTGTTGAGAGATGGGCTCTCGACAAAGAGGTCCTGAACTCTTCTTTATTTACAGTTAACCCTGTGATTAGCAAAGAGTGAATTCGCAACAAAAACGCGTTTAGGCTGCTTCTGAATCTTCTACAGCTACGGGACACTGAAAGTGTACAGTAGTAACATACGAAATATTCTCTCTCTCCTGATTTCGTGGGGCTCAGACACTAAAAAAAAATGTTCATGGTCGCTGCGTGGCAAGTGTACGTGAACCCCAGACCTCGCGGGTCGCTGCACCGATGTCGTCAACGCGACGTGAGTGGTTCTCGCATGGCCGAAGCCGAGCCCCCGTCTGTCGAAACGAGATATTATGTAAAAAAATGTTGAAACCGTCCACTTAAAATGTCAGTCGGCGAACATCGTACGTGCGCTCGAGTCCGTACTTACGTGGGTGTGCGCCCAACATTTTTTATATATTTTTGTCGCGTGGGCCCGTGTAGGAGTCACGGCCTTCTCGGATTACGCTATAGTTCTATGAACAAGCGCATTTGCAATTTCCTCGAATAAATCACTTGCGATGAGAAGGCAACAAATTTGAATGCATTAATGATTATGGAACCTGTCAAACGTTGCGTGCCGCACTTTGACAGAGTAAGGCGCGTGTGTAGAACATTGCAAATACACTTTGCTTGCTTCACGACTAAAAAAAAAAAAACACAACAACATTTATATGACGAAACTTGCTTGATCGTGCTTGAGCTGTACAAAAGGAGTGCAATTTAAGTTTCAATGCTCTCTCGTTGACCTGTAAAGGAATTTTATAGCACCATAACAGTGCTTTTTGTCGCCATATGTTTTACCTGTTTGTTTTTAAAATATGTGTACTTGATCATTAAAGCATCATTCTCGCCTTTAATTCCGACTTCCCGCAAAAGCAAGACGGCATGTAGTTTGAATATGTGCGTGTTTTAGCAGACCTTACTCATCTGACACCTTTTGCGGTTGCGTTTCGTTGAAATACTTATAATTCCTATTGTGCCATGCACTACGAATGCACTACGAATATGTGTCCCCCACAAAACTTTTTTAACTGTCCCACATTGAAGGACTTCTAAATCCAAACCCCAGCGACACTGCACCTTGAACTAAAAGATATAAAGGATGACGAAGTATTCCTGTGCATTCTGAGGAGCACAATTATATAAGAGTGGGACTGGCCACATGTCCAAGCATTTCAGTTTAGTTTGGATAGCATGGTTCGTTATAGTTCGCTTATTCAATTTAAGGGTATTTTCAATGGATAATTCGTTAGTGAATAAGAAATCCAGAATGTTTCTTTTATCAAAAATTCCCTAACATTCTGAAGAAGTGTGTGGATCACTGAGGCGCAAGCTAGAGATAGATCTTCATTGATTAGGATCGTATCAATATCAAAACTTTAGAAGGTGTAGAAAAAATTGTTCCCCGGTCGCAGATTGAGTCTATTACTTCACATGTCTTGTTCTTATGTGCCTTAGAAAGCAAAATATACTATATACGCCTACACCAAGTTATGTTGGTTTAAGTACCATGCAGCTACAAGATGGTGAATTGGTACCTTCATAGCAAAGTTTTATTTCAATTATTTATTTACTCAATACTGCCAGCTGCCTTTTGGCGGCCAGGGCAGGAGGGAATACATCAATGAGTTTCGTAAAAAGGACATCATCTCGTGATGACACAAATATAAGTATACAAAAAAAACAGTAACGTGCCTAACACCAGTCAATTGAGCGAACAAGTGCAAAACCCTGCTACATTCAGGTGGAGATATAAGAAATAACGAAATTAGCAGTGACCCTAAGGCACCACAAACGCAAATAATAAATGACAAAATTAGCGAGATGGTGCTGGTTTACACCCTACTAAAAGTAGTAAACTAAAATACAAAAAGTAAGCACACTTCACTCACAAATAGGTACCAATTAAAGGTACAAAAAAATCATTATCTTTTGTACGGGCCACGTCACGCGGGAAGTCGTTTCATGCGGCTATAATTCTTGGTTGAGTGAAATGAAAATTTATATTCGTCTGTCCTGCATCTGGCATCAATATTGCCTTTCAATGATTATTTGAGTCTGCCGAGTTGTATTCAACTTCATATAGTCATATATGCAGTCCTGTCCGATAATTACAATGTTATGGAGGGGATATAGGAGATGAAACATGCGACGCGATTTTAAATTAGGTAGTAAATAACGGTTCAAAAGTTCAGTCACAAAGACGGTTCTATCGTAAGCGTTATCTGTGTGCAACCAACTTTGTTTTTTTAGTGCCATGTTTTAACTGATTCCTTAACAATTACAATATGTTTGTAGCCGCCAGAACAATGCGGTTAATAGGAGTCTTCCGACATAAACGGCGATGCAACTTTTTTTTTTACTTTGAATGAATATAAGTAGTAGGAAAACAGCACCAGTTTGCACAGAAGTACAACAAACGCCCAAAGGGGCGGAGCCAAACCCGATCCGACCAATAACAGCGCAGGAGGGCGGGGCCAAACCCAATCCAACCAATCACAGCGCAGTAGGGCGGGGCCCTTTCCCTCTCTCCCATCCCAGTGACCAATGACAGGCAGTGGGCATCGATGGCCCCGCCCACAGGACATTAGCCAGTGACCAATAGGAGCTCAGCGAGGTCCCGTCACGTGTGAGGTCACGTGTCAGGCGCGTGCCAGAAGCGTGTCGCTTACCATGACCGCAGACCGCAAACCACAAACCGCGGACCGCAGACCTCAGACCACATGGCTTTTGTAATGCGGTTAAAAACAGGATGCTTCATTGTCGCAGGTTATGTAACGATGGTCGTGTGACGTAATGCATCGCTGGGCGCTAACGTTGCTCGTCTTCATATCACGTGATTTCGCGCGCGCGCGATTCAAACGGTGTTCACAGACTCGTAGCCTCGTGGCGCCCCCTTAGCTGTTGCATTTGGGGTCTTCGAGCCGCTGGATTTTGGCGTCATGTGACGGTCCCCAATAGCAGCATCTGGGTCCCGCTACATTGGGGTTGAGGTGACTGTAGAATTTTGAAGCTCGCGGAGCGTGATTAATGTTGATCCCGCGTAAAGCTTTAATGTGTCCTTGTTAAAATATGGGGCCAGCTCGCAAAAACTTTTCGAAGACCCAGCGAATTTCGGGAATAGGCGCCATCTAGTGTTCAGACTGTGAAGTGGTCCTCGTTCAAATTGGATGCCATCTGATGGTAAAAGCTTCGACCCGATATAAACTTTGGACGTCATGTGACGGTCCAATTGGCAACAGTCGCGGTCCCGCTAATTTGGGGGTGAGGTGACGCTAAAACATTGAAGCTGGCGGACCGTGTTAAATCTTGGTCCAGCGTAAAGCTTTGAAGTGGACCTGCTAAACGTTGGGGCAAAGTCTTGAAACTCAAAGACCGTGCTGGACCCAGTGATTTGTTTTTTGAATAGACACCATCTCTCGTTAAAACTTTGAAGTGCTCATCGCCAAAAATTGCTGACATCTGGTGGTGAAAGCTTCGACCCGCTAATTTGGGGCGTCATCTGAAGATTCTCTTAGCACCAGCTGGATACCGCTTAAAGTTTTTTTTGTTTGCTGGAGCGACGGTAAACTGAAGTTCGCAGACCGTGCTACATCTTGACCCAGCGTAAAGCATTGAAGTTGCCCTCCCGCGCGCTTAGCACCCATGGTCAGCTGTATCCACTTAATTTTGAGGGGTGACGGTAAAAATTCGAAGCTCACGAACCGTACCAAGTTGAGACAAAACGTAAAGGTTTGACGTGGCACTGTTATATTTTGGGAGCTGACCCCAGCGCGTAAAACTCTGAAGTGACCCTAATAAAAATTCGAGCCCAGCGCGTAACACTTTGCACAGTCCCAGTCAATTGTGGTATACCCGACACCTAGCGTAAAAAGACTTGAACTGGTCGAAGATTATTTTAAACTTCAATGAGATGAAGTTAGCGTTTCCTCTTCTCGATTTCGAGCGCACACAGTTTAAATTCGGGATTTAGGTGTATGAGTTGTCACCTCCGTATCACAGATGGTGGCGCGTTTTTTGTTGCCAAGCGTCCTTTGTTGTTAGGGAATCAGTGATATCTGGCGGCGTTGGTGTGACCTTGCGACATCTGTTTGCTGAAAAGTTAAATTGATCGTATGCCGAGCGCGTGCCCATCCGTATTTTCGCGTGCGCGCAAGGCGTGCGAGTTGCCGAACCTGTTTGTAGATGGCGCGCACCTGAATCCTTTTTGCTGGCAGTGAACTTTACCGTTATCACGCGACATCTCTCGCTAATTTTAGCGCCAGCTTGGTATGGGCGTCAACTCTGTCGCGCTCACATCATCTCTCGATAATTTTAGCGTCATCTGCAGCTGCTGAACGGAGCGTGTGTGGAAATGGACCGGAGCGTGGTCGC
The DNA here is from genome assembly GCA_013358835.2 of Ixodes persulcatus. Classification (NCBI taxonomy): domain Eukaryota; kingdom Metazoa; phylum Arthropoda; class Arachnida; order Ixodida; family Ixodidae; genus Ixodes; species Ixodes persulcatus. The sequence continues at coordinate 282,865 of JABSTQ010009270.1, read as the reverse complement.
ATCCACACGCGCTAAAGACGAGACAGATATGATGTTTCCTGTTTTTTTTATTATCATTCGCTCTTAGAACACGCACACTTATAAATACGAGATCGGCTTTAAAAAATCCCTCTACGCGACAAAGAAACCACTGGAAACACTTTACACAAAATTATACAACACAAGCAGGATCAAGACACATCCGAGGAACAAAAAAAAATGGAATAACAGAAAAAACGCGCACGATACAATCCAACAAAAAAAAATATTTACAAGGTCAGGGCGTGAGATGCGAAGAGAAATAGGATCCGGCTTTCGTACACTATCGGGTTATACAAAAATGTACACTATAAGATTAAGACCACACCGTGGGAAACGCGAGCAATTGCGATAACAGTCCAAAATAATTACGAAGGCGTGTGATGAGGAGGCAGATCGCTCGCTTCCGAAAATGCTCTTTTGTGAGGCGCAGTTTTGTGGAGGGGGGATCCGCTCCAGCCTGGACCGACAGATGACACACCGAAAACTGTAAAGAAATACAATAGGACGAACAAGTGATCAGCTCTTCTAGACCCTCCGAACGCCTTGACATTTTTCAAGACCTTTTTTTCGACCAAATTCGGCGAGTGCAGTTTGTGCCAAGTCAGTCTTTAAATACAACTTCAATACGTTATACACTTATTTCTCACCGATGAGGAGGTGACACGAAGTATCAGAGTTTGTGGGTATCCGCTCCAGCCTGGACCGACAGAGGGCACACCGAAAACTGTAAAGAAAAGAGAATAGGAGGATCAAGTTGATCAGCTTTTTCTACCCTCCGACGCGTGGACAGTTTTCATCACCCCTTTTTGTTTTCGACCATTTCGGCGAGTACGTTGGTGCCAAGTCAGACTTTAAATACAACTTCAATACGTTATACACGGATTTCTCAACCGATGAGGAGGTGACACGAAGTACCAGATGTTATTCACTGTCCACGTAGTCATCCTCCACACCGCTATCGTCATCTGAAAAAAAAAAAAAAGTGACAAGTTATGAAGTCATTAAAATGCATATATGGGACTCACCATGCCGCTCTGCCAACAGGTGTTCAGCCGCTATGAGGTGATTCCGCACAAACTCTCGCACTTCCTGCGTCGACTCGCTCAACTCGCGGGAACCCCCCAACCCAGCCCAAAACTGTCGAGTCCGGAAGCGGGCCGTCAATTGTTGTACAAGGGCAAAGGGCGAAAAATACGCTAGAAGCATCCCGCAAGGGCAGATATACTCACCAAAGGCGACCGAAAGGATCGCCGACATTTGCATCGCCAAGTATGCAAATAGCGGTGGTTGTATATCTCTCCCGGGATCAACTTCTTCCTCGTCCCAGTTTTCTCCTTCACCCGAGCCGTATTCGTGGAGGAGATGCGGATTGATAACGCAAGGATCTCCTCCAAAGACCGCGGATTTCTTTGACGAAAACGCTCGATGAAGTGAGAATGTACAATATTAAAGGCTCGCTGTCCTTCCTCTGCCATCTTTAAAACGACGGGGTAGTTATCGGGCTGCGTTTGGGGTAGTGCGACAGCGAGTCAGTTTTGCATGCTCCGCCGAAAGTACAGTTCGTCACCCTGTTTGGGAAGACGGTTTTGCCCGGCTTCTTGTCCCTGCACATTGAGAGATGGTCAGTTAGGGTTTCTTGCCTCTGAAACCCGGTTGGACACGTCTTACAACGAAAGCGTAGGCTTTTGGCATTTGAAAAAAAGCCTCGCAAAGTTTGTAATGCACACAAAATGGTTCTCAGCAAGGAGAAGATCGACACGCTGCTCCAACTCGTCATCGAATACCTTCAGGGGGTAGACAAAGTTTTTCTCGCTGTCGTAACCAAACACGTTCACTGAGACACAATTTGTACGCTCAAAAGCCCACACGTCCTGTGGAAAGGTGACGGGGAAGGTTTTCGGAAACACATACTGCACATATGTTCACGATACGAGGATGCTCTTCCTCTGTAAGCCCTGTTCGCAGAATGCAAAACGGCGAGCACCGCAAACACAAAGCACATATCCCATTCAGATTCGCGAAGACACTCACTGACACTGACGAGGGCATTGCTTTGAGGCAAGTTGCTTCGGCAGAGAAAAATGTCCGCAACCAACAGTCGGAGGGAAGGAATCGTCCCAAACTAAGAGTACAAACTTTGATCCCGACAAGAAAGAATCCCGAGCCTTGTTCCTGATAATGATCCAATCGGTCAGCTATTTGAATGCAAACTCGCTGCAATCAAACTACTGATATTACCGGCCACAAATGCGGTTTGGATCTGATTATGAATAAAGTGCACAGTCACATCAATGTCGTCGTCTGGAAGGAGACGTCCGAGCTCGATGGGGAGTGTCACAAAAAAAAAAAACGCAGCGGCAGACCAAAATGTTTGAATACGTTTGACATGTGCTCTGCATGATGCCTAAAAAAAGGTGGACACCTCGTACGCCTCTGTGTCTCTTTTGTGTAACTCGTACTGAGCCACATAATTACGAAGAGCGCACACTCTTTCGTAAAAGGGAATGCATGGCGAGGGAGTCACATTGTGAACCGAGGCTAAGAGAACTTGCAGCGAGTCTACACTGGAATAATGGTGTCGGTCGTCTGGAGAGCATAGGTGACAGGTAACCATGATGGGGATGAGATGGCTAGACGATATTCGTAGATATCCGACGATTAGGTTACGAGGGGGCTAGATGATGCGGGTCGAATAGGTATCAGTGACTTTTACAGAGATACCGAAACAAAAAAATCCCATAGAACACTAGGCTTTTAGACTGCTCACCTAGCTGTGCAAGAAGAGTGTGGTGGAGGACCGAGGTGATTTTTTTCCCTCTCGAGACCCAAATGCTGAAACAAAATGTCTTATTAGCGAGGAAAACGTGAGGCTTTTAGTCTGCTCACCTTGTAGCGCGAAGATCAGGAGAAAAACGCTGCGTGACTCGGATAGTTCGAGTGCGAAAAGCTGGAGTACGCCCAGGGAGTCGTAGACCGTGCAATCACAGTAAACGATGAAGTCGCAATAGCGCGCATATTAATCTGTTGTTACCCCGCGGTTTTTAACTAGTCCAAACATGTCTAGTCTCATTCCTGTTAGGTCCGTGTACTTGTACCGCGCGATCAGCTCCGAGCTTAGGGAGCATCCGCTTTTTCTTTTTATCGGATATCCTTCGTTGGCTAAACATTGCGATTTGTGTATACGTTCGGGCGTCGCTACAAACCGCACTGTTGCGATGCGTGTGAGCATTTATCGTTAAGCAAAAACCGCGCGAGTCTCCCGCCGCGTGGGAATATGCTTCGCGCCCGGTCATGCGCATCCTGCGGTCCTTGCTTACAGGAAAATCTGCGCTAAACATTGCGACTTCATCGTTTACTGTGATCGCACGGTCTACGACTCCATGGGCGTACTCCAGCTTTTCGCACTCGAACTATACGAGTCACGCTTTGGTTACGACAGCGAGAAAAACTTTGTCTACCCCCTGAAGGTATTCGATGACGAGTTGGAGCAGCGTGTCGATCTTCTCCTTGCTGAGAACCATTTTGTGTGCATTACAAACTTTGCGAGGCTTTTTTCAAATGCCAAAAGCCTACGCTTTCGTTGTAAGACGTGTCCAACCGGGTTTCAGAGGCAAGAAACCCTAACTGACCATCTCTCAATGTGCAGGGACAAGAAGCCGGGCAAAACCGTCTTCCCAAACAGGGTGACGAACTGTACTTTCGGCGGAGCACGCAAAACTGACTCGCTGTCGCACTACCCCAAACGCAGCCCGATAACTACCCCGTCGTTTTAAAGATGGCAGAGGAAGGACAGCGAGCCTTTAATATTGTACATTCTCACTTCATCGAGCGTTTTCGTCAAAGAAATCCGCGGTCTTTGGAGGAGATCCTTGCGTTTATCAATCCGCATCTCCTCCACGAATACGGCTCGGGTGAAGGAGAAAACTGGGACGAGGAAGAAGTTGATCCCGGGAGAGATATACAACCACCGCTATTTGCATACTTGGCGATGCAAATGTCGGCGATCCTTTCGGTCGCCTTTGGTGAGTATATCTGCCCTTGCGGGATGCTTCTAGCGTATTTTTCGCCCTTTGCCCTTGTACAACAATTGACGGCCCGCTTCCGGACTCGACAGTTTTGGGCTGGGTTGGGGGGTTCCCGCGAGTCGAGCGAGTCGACGCAGGAAGTGCGAGAGTTTGTGCGGAATCACCTCATAGCGGCTGAACACCTGTTGGCAGAGCGGCATGGTGAGTCCCATATATGCATTTTAATGACTTCATAACTTGTCACTTTTGTTTTTTTTCAGATGACGATAGCGGTGTGGAGGATGACTACGTGGACAGTGAATAACATCTGGTACTTCGTGTCACCTCCTCATCGGTGAGAAATCCGTGTATAACGTATTGAAGTTGTATTTAAAGTCTGACTTGGCACAAAACGTACTCGCCGAAATTGGTCGAAAAAAAAAGGGGTGAAAACTGTCCACGCGTCGGAGGGTAGAAAAAGCTGATCAACTTGATCCTCCTATTCTCTTTTCTTTACAGTTTTCGGTGTGCCCTCTGTCGGTCCAGGCTGGAGCGGATCCCCCACAAACTCTGATACTTCGTGTCACCTCCTCATCGGTGAGAAATAAGTGTATAACGTATTGAAGTTGTATTTAAAGACTGACTTGGCACAAAACGCACTCGCCGAAATTGGTCGAAAAAAAGGTCTGAAAAATGTCAAGGCGTTCGGAGGGTAGAAGAGCTGATCAACTTGTTCGTCCTATTGTATTTCTTTACAGTTTTCGGTGTGTCATCTGTCGGTCCAGGCTGGAGCGGATCCCCCCTCCACAAAACTGCGCCTCACAAAAGAGCATTTTCGGAAGCGAGCGATCTGCCTCCTCATCACACGCCTCGTAATTATTTTGGACTGTATCGCAATTGCTCGCGTTTCCCACCGGTGTGTCTTTAATCTTATAGTGTACATTTTTGTATAACCCGATAGTGTACGAAAGCCGGATCCTATTTCTCTTCGCATCTCACGCCCTGACCTTGTAAATATTTTTTTTTTTGGATTGTATCGTGCGCGTTGTTCTGTTATTCCACTTTTTTTTTTTCCTCGGATGTGTCTTGATCCTGCTTGTGTTGTATATTTTTGTGTAAAGTGTTTCCAGTGGTTTCTTTGTCGCGTAGAGTGATTTTAAAAGCCGTATCTGTATTTATAAGTGTGCGTGTTCTAAGAGCGAATGATAATAAAAAAACATGAAACATCATATCTGTCTCGTCTTTAGCGCGTGTGGATGCGACCACGCTCCGGTCCATTTCCCACACACGCTCCGTTCAGCAGCTGCAGATGACGATAAAATTATCGAGAGATGATGTGAGCGCGACAGAGTTGACGCCATCTACCAAGCTGGCGCTAAAATTAGCGAGAGATGTCGCGTGATAACGGTAAAAGTTCACGCCAGCAAAAGGATTCAGGTGCGCGCCATCTACAAACAGATTCGGCAACTCGCACGCCTTGCGCGCACGCGAAAATACGGATGGGCACGCCTTCGGAATACGATCAATTTAACTTTTCAGCAACAGATGTCGCAAGGTCACACCAACGCCGCCAGATATCACTGATTCCCTAACAACAAAGACGCTTGGCAACAAAAAACGCGCACCATCTGTGAACGGAGGTGACAACTCATACGCCTAAATCCCGAATTTAAACTGTGTGAGCGCGAAATCGAGAAGAGGAAACGCTAACTTCATCTCATTGAAGTTTAAAATAATCTTCGACCAGTTCAAAGTTTTTACGCTAGGTGTCGGGTATACCACAATTGACTGGGACTGTGCAAAGTGTTACGCGCTGGGCTCGAAATTTTTATTAGGGTCACTTCAGAGTTTTACGCGCTGGGGTCAGCTCCCAAAATATGGCAGTGCCACGTCAAAACTTTACGTTTTGGTCTCAACTTGGTACGGTTCGTGAGCTTCGAATTTTTACCGTCACCCCTCAAAATTAAGTAGATACAGCTGACCATGTGTGCTAAGCGCGCGGGAGGGCAACTTCAATGCTTTACGCTGGGTCAAGATGTAGCACGGTCTGCGAACTTCAGTTTTACCGTCGCTCCAGCAAACAAAAAAAAAACTTTAGCGGTATCCAGCTGGTGCTAAGAGAATCTTCAGATGACGCCCCAAATTTAGCGGGTCGAAGCTTTCACCACCAGATGTCAGCAATTTTTGGCGATGAGCACTTCAAAGTTCTAACGAGAGATGGTGTCTATTCAAAAAACAAATCACTGGGTCCAGCACGGTCTGTGAGTTTCAAGACTTTGCCCCAACGTTTAGCAGGTCCACTTCAAAGCTTTACGCTGGACCAAGATTTAACACGGTCCGCCAGCTTCAAAGTTTTAGCGTCACCTCACCCCCAAATTAGCGGGACCGCGACTGTTGCCAATTGGACCGTCACATGACGTCCAAAGTTTATATCGGGTCCGAAGCTTTTACCATCAGATGGCATTCCAATTTGAACGAGGACCACTTCACAGTCTGAACACTAGATGGCGCCTATTCCCGAAATTCGCTGGGTCTTCGAAAAGTTTTTGCGAGCTGGCCCCATATTTTAACAAGGACACTTTAAAGCTTTACGCGGGATCAACATTAATCACGCTCCGCGAGCTTCAAAATTCTACAGTCACCTCAACCCCAATGTAGCGGGACCCAGATGCTGCTATTGGGGACCGTCACATGACGCCAAAATCCAGCGGCTCGAAGACCCCAAATGCAACAGCTAAGGGGGCGCCACGAGGCTACGAGTCCGTGAACACCGTTTGAATCGCGCGCGCGCGAAATCACGTGATATGAAGACGAGCAACGTTAGCGCCCAGCGATGCATTACGTCACACGACCATCGTTACATAACCTGCGAAAATGAAGCATCCTGTTTTTAACCGCATTACAAAAGCCATGTGGCCCGAGGTGACGAGTCCGCGCGAGCAGCGTTTGAATCGCGCGCGCGCGAAATCAAGTGATAGAAAGACTATCAACGTCACACGACCATGGTCACATGCCCTGCGGGAATGAAGCATCCTGTTTTAACCGCATTACAAAAGCCATGTGGCAGGAAAACACGTCATCTGAATTGCAGACACAAACACACACACGAACAACTAACCCGTCTTAAGCGCTCTCAGAAGCTATGCGTTCGTAGCTCTGTGGGTAGCGCGTCGGGCTTCTGAGCAGAAGGTCGCGCGGTCGAATCCCCGTCGCCCGCGAAGCCTTTTTTATCGAATAAGAGGGGCATTTACCGCGCAGCGACCGCCATAAATGCATTCAAAACACCTGACCGTCATGTGACCGGAGCGCAGCGCCCTCCTTCGGATGCAGCACGAACCCTGTGTGGCATCACGTGAGCGCCCTCTTTCGGATGCAACACAAACCCTGTGCGACATCACACGTGAGACGCCCTGAGCGCCGCAATTCAAGTCCTATATAGCGCCCTCTGTCGAACGAAGCTCGGACCCAGTGTGACATCACGTGGTTGTTGTCAGATGATGACCGCAGCTGTCAACACCTGAGGTTTGTTGTTTGCGGTCTGTGGTTTGCGGTTTGTGGTCTGTGGTTTGCGGTCATGGTAAGTGACATGCTTCTGGCACGCGCCGGACACGTGACTTCACACGTGACGGGACCTCGCTGAGCTCCGATTGGTCACTGGCTAATGCCGTGTAGGCGGGGCCATCGATGCCCACTGCCTGTCATTGGTCACTGGGATGGGAGAGAGGGAAAGGGCCCCGCCCTACTGCACTGTGATTGGTTGGATTGGGTTTGGCCCCGCCCTCCTGCGCTGTGATTGGTCGAATCGGGTTTGGCTCCGCCCCTTTGGGCGTTTGTTGTACTTCTGTGCAAACTGGTGCTGTTTTCCTACTACCAATATAGCTTAGAAATATTTATTGACTTTTATTACCTATAAAACACACGTTTCTTTTTTCCTACTCTAAGCTTCAATCCCTGCGATCTATGAAATCAGCTCAGCGAATGATGAGGCGAAACATCTGTTTAGACCTCAAAATTAAGTTCGCGCTGCGGCATTACGCAATGAAAGCATGATCTTTGCGTTGCGTAATGCCACAGCGCAGACTTAATTTTTAGGTCTAAACGGATGTTCCACCTCATCATTCGCTGAGCTGATTTCGTGGATCGCAGAGATTGGCTCTTTGAGTGTTTTCTGGGTAAGTAGACGCGCAGGTATTTCTTAGAGTGTATTAGCAGCATTTAAATATTGTCACAGAGGGGATCGCAAAGCTTGATGACGCACTTCTTGGGATCGATTTGTTGCCCTTGTCCCCAGAGCTCCGGGATCAAGGTTTGCGTAGCTAACTAAAGAAAAGGTCCGCTTATATCTTTGGAGTTCCACCACGACTAAGGCGCTTTTTGATCAATGGCCCTGCGTTCGAGTATTCTTGGGTCCCACTAGTGAAAGCAAGCTGGCGTAAAGTGAGAAAAGTGCCTACCTAATATCTTCCACAGCCCCTTTAGATTGAAAGTTATAATTATTCATAAGTACTTAAATTGCCGAAAAGGGCTAATATCAGCAATATTAATTTTTTGACGATACCCAAGCGGTTCTTTTTGCGTGGAATATTCATTTCAGTGCATTATGAGGTATTTAAACGCATTTTCTTGTAGTTAAACCATCTGAAGATGGCTGCTAGGCAATCGCTCATAGGTAACTGATTGCATGTTGACCGGATATTTAAAACAACAAAAAAAAAACATAATCCTCTGAAAAAAAAAAAGTACGGCCGCTCACAGGAGGGTTGCATTTTATGTCCTTTAAATCATTTCCAAAGAGGAGTGGGCCTAATTAATATTGAACGATGAGAGAATCCTGATTTCACTGGTGCTGAGTTCGAGGGGGTTTTATCTATTTGAACATACTGCTCTTCGTGATAGTTACGAGTCAAGCCATTGGATAATTTGTCCGTTTGTTTTGGGAAATGACATAGATTATCATTAAATTATGATAACATACAAGGTCGAAAATGTTTAGAGCGCAGCTCTTAGGCGCCCGTTTCCGGCTTGAGCGGCGCTCTTGACCGACGCCGACGCCCGTTTCAGTCGGCGTCGGCGTTGGCGTCGGCGTCGGCGTCGGCGTCGACGTCGGCGTCCGCGTCGGCGTAACCGCACGGTGCATTATGGGACATCACGGTGCATTATGGGAAATGTCCCATAATGCACCGTGCGAGCCCTCCCCCCCCCCCCCCCAGGGGTCACGTAACCCCCAGAGGTCACGTGACTCAACAGGCCACATGACCCCCCCCCCCCGGAGCAGATTGAAGATTGAGGGGAGGAGGAGAAGGGGTATACCCTCCCCTGAGTACCCTTCCCTCCTCCTCGTCAAGAGCTGCGCTCCGATTCGGCTTTACAGGGAGTTGTAAACGGCTTTCACTTTTTTAAGCCCTGAAAAACCGCATCAAATTATCCACCCCTTTCAAGATTTTAAAGACACACAATGGTGACTCTTGGAAGGCCATGTCGGACCAACACCACCTAGATGCAAGGCCGTGTCACTGTTCCCTTTCCACAACACAAAACGTAGCTCCTTATGCCCTGACACCGCTGACCATTGGCCGCGCCAACGAGGTCACGCGAATATTATAACGAACGGGAGAAATGGAGCGAATCAACAGTAGCGCTGCCCATGATCAGACATTTAGTGTGATGTTATGCAGGAAATTAAGCAGACCTTATCAGTATATAGGTGGTGTTGGTCGGACACCACGTCAGAAAAAAAAAAAAACAATCGTACACTGGTCCAAGAACAACAAATAATGACCGTGGGCAAGCGGAAGTATGATGAACACGTAGTTTTTACGATAAGTGATAATACCATCACCTTCTCAAGTGTTGAAGTACAGTATTGTAATATTTCTTCATGAATTAGACGGCTTACGAGTAAGTTTAAAATCTGAATTTGTTGCTCACAAAGTTTGACAGTTTCTTACAAACACAGCGCTTCGCGTCGATATCCGCCATGTCAATGGCAAAGGGGGAATTTCAAAGGCATTTTCACGTTAGCGAATAAATAGAATATCCTACACGCAAACATATTTGACGTGGCCGTTGTACAGCCTCAGCTTTAACATACTCGTTCTATGTCAATATCGTTGCACGTTAAAAGGTGGCGCGCTATATGATCGTGTTTTTTTTAAATTTATGTAATTGGATGAAGTTGTGTTCAGAAAAAGCTGCCATGTTGAACACTCGTAGGCAGTCTTCCATCTGTTCGTTAAACTACATTTTTCAAAACATAATTGAAGCATATTTTTATTACTTGAAATAAATAAGGAAAAAACACTCCTCTATTATCCGTAACACACATTTCACTTTAGGAAAACCTTAATCCGAAAAAAAGGAATGGTAAAAAACAATTCACAGGACATATGCAGGGCAAGTGAAAAAGGATTCAGTGCAAAACTTTGGGTTTCTAAATTAATAATTTGAAGAGTTACATAAAATTATATCAAATCAACATTGCACCCACCTAGGAACGCTCTTGTGGCGAAACTGCAAAGTTAATGCACAAACGTGTTTTTGAACATACAAAATAACACCGGTAACAAAGGGGCTGTGCAAAAGCAATCCAAACATTTTGCAATTTTCGATAAAACAAAGAAAATATTGAAACATTTCTTTCCGTGTGAATAGCCTAAAGGAAGTGCAACTTTTCATGACTAAAGAGCGTAGAAATTCAGAAAGTAATTTCGCAACCGTGCTCCTTACTAACTTCCATAAGAGAAACTTCAAAAGTAACTCCACGGATCACTTTATGATTAAATAGTTGCTTTTTGCAAACACGATATGATCTTAAAAATTCAAATAGGAATAACCGCAGCTGAATGTACAAAACGTTCTGCTATAGATGGGCACGACGAAAATGTGTTATTTAGAAAAAAATACTAGGCCTAAGGAAACGTTTTACAACAGAAGAAAAAAATCTTAAAATAAGTGCCCTTCTTTAAAAAACCACTACCCCCCCCCCCCCCGCCCCCAATTAGTTTTGCCAGGCGATTTATTATGGCGTCAGAAGACTACCCAATCAATATTCTTAAACAGATTTACTGATATTTTTAATAAAGCCAAAGAAGGCAACTGCTCGTGACCGAAACCGACACACGAGCAGGGAGTAATGGAGCGACACGTCGACTATTGAGGAGGGAGAAATATAGTGGTGGAGAGCGTTGGCAGAAGTCACGTAGGTACACCGACCGCGTTTTTTTTTCTGCACTTTTTTGGTTGTGCGAAGCAAATGACAGTTTTAATATTGTAATGGTCAAGCACACGATGGGGAAATCAAATACCGTTGAGACTAATACAGGAAACTCCGGTGTAAAACGGGAGACGGAAGTAGAAAGCGATCCTGGCGGTATGGAGTGGACAACTCGCCACTTTTCCCGGAAATGAATCAAGTGGGTTTGACTCACTAGAAAATTGATAGTCTATGAAATATTCCCTTTTTTTATGGAGCATAGGGAGCATAAGCTCGTGATATTGGACCTCTTGGTATTTTATGTCAAAATGCAGTGCGTTGCAGAGACCAGTCAGGATTAGCATAGTGATTTTGTACAATCTAAATAATTAACCTTTTCTGAGCTTGTTGATTTATTTGTTTTATTCCTACCGAAACATGTCTTATTTGATGTCCTTGGTCCCAAGTGACCATAATTGGCAATAGGCATCAATTTTTTTATGAGATCAACTTGAAATGACTCTAAGTGACTAGAAGTGATTAATATTTACAATAATGTGATTTTTTGTTGGCTTACACTTATGAACGGCTTCAAGTAGCTTTTGTTGGCTATTAGCGTCTTCTTTGACCAGATTGACCTTAAATGGCTGCCAATGGCTATTGATGACATAATTAACAATTATCTATTTCGGCGTTGGTGAATGCGTAGGGCTTCAACTGTTTATTATTAGGCTATCAGCCTCCACTTTCATATATTTGCTAGATATGGCTACAAATATTAATAACGAGTAATGAAAACTCAGCTATTTCTGTTTACAAACTGGAATGACTTCAGGTGGCTATTGTTGGCTATTAGAATATATTTCTGACCAGATTGGCTCAATGGCTACTAAAGGCCGTTAGTCAGTAAAATAGCAATTATCTGCTGTATGAGTGTTTATGAATGAGAATGGCTTCAAGTGGCTAATATTGGCTATAAGCACCTATTTTCGAATAGATTGGCTGCAAATGGCTACAAACCACTATTAGTAGATAGCTATTGCTTGAGCTATTTTTATATTTATGAAATGGAATGGCTTCAAGTGGTTAATGTTGGCTATTTGTATTTATTTTGACCAGATTGAATGGAAATGGCTGCTGATGAATATTGAAGAGATCATTAAACAATTATGTGCTATTTCGGTGCTTAATATTGAGTATGGCTTCAAGCGGCTATTATTGGCTTATACAGGCTACAAGCATTTAGATTGGCTTAAAATTGCTACAAATGGCTAGTAGTGACTAGCGTTGATATTTATAAGCAGGTTTTATGTTTACTAACTGAATGGCTTCTAGTGGCTATTGTTGGCTATTAGCATCTATTTCTGGCCAGATTCGCCTCAAATGGCTTGCAATGGCTATTAGCGATTATAATTGACAATTCTGTGCTATTTCAGTCTTTTTGGATGAAACTGGCTACAAGTGGCTATTACTGGCTATAAGCATTTAGATTGGCTTAAACTTGGTGGAAATGGCTAGTAGTGACTAGTGTTGATATTTATAAGCAGGTTTTATGTTTACTAACTGGAATGGCTTTTAGTGGCTATTGTTGGCTATTAGCATCTATTTCTGGCGAGATTCACTTCAAATGGCTTGCAATGGCTATTAGCAAGTATAATTGACAATTCTGTGCTATTTCACTGTTTATGGGCGAATATGGCTACTAGTGACTATTTTGACTATACGCATTTATTCTTTATTAATTGGCTTGAAATAGCTACAAATGGCTATTAGTGGCTAGTCTTGATAGTTATCAGCAATTTTAGTGTTTACTAACTGGACTGGCTTTTAGTAGCTGTTGTTGACTATTATCATTCATTTTTGACCATATTGGATTCAATGGGCTAGCAATGGCTATAGCAAGTATAATTGTGGATATTCACGAATAGCCATTCATAGCTATTCAATGGATATTCACGAGTAGCCATTCATAGTAATTCGAGCCAATCTGGTTAAAAATAGATGAGAATAGCCAAAAATAGTCACTTGAAGCCATTCCAGTTTGTAGACAAAGAACTAGCTGCCAATTATAAATACTAGTCACTTTAAGTCATTTGTAGCTAATTCTAGCCAACCAGAACAGGAACAGATGCTTATAGCCAATAATAGCCGATGCAAGGAAACCTTGTCAAGGGTAGGTGCTATAACCAAAAATATGCAGTTCAAGTCATTCAAATCTACACATGCTCCAATTGCATAAATTGTAAATAATAATTTCTGATAGGCATGTATAGCCATTTCAAGCCAATCTAATAAAAATAGATGCTTATATCCAATATTAGCCATTTGAATTGGTTTTCATCTATAAACGCCGAAAGAGCATAGAATTGTCAACTCTATTAACGAATAGCCATTCATAGCCATTTGAAGCCAGTCTGGTAAAAATAGATGGTAATAGCCAAAAGTAGCCACATGAAGCTATTTCAGTTTGTATACAAAGAAATAGCTTCTAATTAGAAATTCTAGTCACTTTAAGCCATTTGTAGCCAATTCAAGCCACCCAGGTCAGGAACAGATGATTATAACCAATAAAAGTCAATCCAAGCCAACCAAGTCAAGAATAGATGCCTATAGCCAATAAAATCCAGTCATTCAAATCTATACACACTCCAATTGCATAAATTTCCAATAGTCGCTGATAGACATGTATAGCCATTTCAAGCCGATTTGGCCAGGAACTGCCTACAGCCAATAATAGTAGACACTTGAATCCATTCATATTCAAAACATCATGAATACTATGCTCACTAATTGCCACTAATGTTCATTTTGAAGCAATTAAAGGTGGTATTGTTAAGGTGATATGCTTTTGCCAACAATAGCCACTTGAAGCCATTTTCATTCATAAGTATAGAATAGCAGAATATTACGAACAATAAGCACTAATAGCCATTTTTGGCAATTCGAGCCTAGCAGGTCAATAACAGATGCCTATAGCAAATAAAAGCCATTGGAAGCCAACTCAGCCTGCATAAAATCAAATAAGTCAAAATAGTTACTGATCATCATTGATAGTCACTAGATGTCATTTGGACCCCAAATCCACCATATAATTTATGAACATGATGATATAGCCAATAATAGCCATATGAAGCCAAATCAGTCTGCACTCAATCAGGTAAGTAGAAATATTGACTAATAGCCATTGATAGTCACTAGAAGTCATTTGAACCAAGAATCTGCCATATAAATAAAGATTATGATTTTATAGCCAATAATAGTCATTGGAAGTCAACTCAGCCCGCACACAATCAAAAAACACAAAATTGTGACCAATAGTCATTAATAGTCAGTATAAGTCATTTGAACTCCGAATCTGCCATATAATTTATAAATATGATCACATAGCCAATAATAGCCATATGAAGCCAACTCAGTCTTCACACAATCAAATAACTCAAAATAGGGACTGATAAACATGGACAGTCACTAGAAGTCATTTGGACCCTGAATCTACCATATAATTATAAATATGAATGTATAGCCAATAGTAGCCATTGGAAGCCAACTCAGCCTGCATAAAATCAAATAAGTCGAAATAGTGACTGATAGTGATTGATAGTCACGGAAGTCATTTGGACCCCAAATCAGCCATATAATTTATAAACATGATCATATAGCCAATAATAGCCATATGAAGCCAAATTATTCTGCACATAATCAGGTAAGTTGAATTAGTGACTAATAGCCATTGATAGTCACTAGAAGTAATTTGAACTACGAATCTGCCATATAATTTATAAATATGATCATATAGCCAATAATAGCCATTGGAAGCCAACTCAGCCTGCGTAAAATCCAGAGCTGGCAGTAATGTAATTACTGTAATGAAATTACAGTAATTTAATTACTTTTTCCAGTAATTAGTAATGTAATTCATTACTTTTTGTAGCAGGCAATTTCGTAATGTAATGAATTACTCCAGCGACGGTAATTGTAATTAAATTACCTAATTACTTTTTCGCACCAGGCATATTTTTTGTGTCCACAATACACAAGAGCGCTTTTCTTTTTATTTTACTTTTTCTTTTTCCTCTACACCTTTCCAAAAAACGCTCTTTGGCCGCCGCTATGTTGCTGATGCTAATGCGGCTGGTGCGACTCTCGCGCCCGCTATCAGCTAGACATTTTCTGCCACTCTCTTGCACTGTGAAAACCCGCTCAGCGCGATTCTCTACCTATGTTTTGCGGTTTTGCATTCGACGTTTTCTGGCTTCTCTTGAAAGTTTCCGCTTACTTTTTCTGATGCATGCTGCGTACCCTCTCTGTGTTATCTTCCACTGTGAGAAATAGGGCTGGTAAGTGCCTGCCATTCGAGCTTTTCTGCTCGACATTCTCGGGAAACGAAGGAGGGGAAGTAGGTCGAACTAAGGCCCCTGGTGAACGGCCTTAGACGCGATTTTGCGAACAATGACAATTGTTCTCCCCCCTCCCAGAGATAATCCGCGTAGGGTCCTCAGTCATCTCCAAAAATAGTTGTCCGGGTTGGGTGGGAAACGGATCAGTCGTGTGCGTCCCTCTGTCCATCGGTAAACATGTTATTTGTGAGCGTGAAAAATGCATGCCTTTCGGCTATCTTCTGTTGTAAATTATTTTCGACAGCTAAACGCTTTGTCGTTTGACACGCGGCTAATCGAACGGCGCCGTCAAAACTTACCGTAAAAAAAAAAAAACAACAAGAACAACTAACATTCCAGTCGCATTCGTTCTGTCGCGCGCGTACCCAACAAAAATAGTTTACTGCTTTTTTTCAAATGTGGTACAATGCTTCCCAATGTCCTCGGAAAAATACATGCACCATGAAATACAAAATGCAGTGGGAAAAAACGAGAATTTAGCCGCCAGCAGTGTTTGAAACTGCGCCTACACAGGCTGCGCCTATCGAAATCACAGTCCACTCGGTTAGGGTTAGCAGGGACGCCGGTGAGAGTCTAGCCTCAAACCCAGTGACTGGGCTCGAAAACGGTTTGTTGCCCCTGGGGTCGAGTGTTTCTTGGAATGGTGTATAGTCTGAGCGTCTCCGTTCGCCCCTAAGCTGGCAGTACGGTAGAAGCTACATGCTCGCCCGACCAATCAATCTCCTGCCGCTTAGCGCTTGAACCCTTTCTCCCCGCACGAGTATATTGAGAGGGTGTGATCACGAGAGGGATTTTAGGCGCAAAAAGAAATAGTAAAGAAAAAGAAAAAAATATATTAGGTTACTCACGGAGGGGCGCATCCTCAAGATAAGAGACACTTCGGGCTGTTGGAAACGCAAAGCCGAAGAGGAAATTGGGACAAGGCGAACACTCAAGTGCCTGTCTTTTGTTCCCACCGTTCCACTGTTTACACAAACTAACAGACAAGCTCCGTTTGTAACACTGGCCGCAGGGGCGGTGCAAAGCTCCGCATTTCATTGTAGTACTTTCGAAGAGGACGAACCGGACGAACAACCCGATCCTTGCTGCGCTGATCAGGACATACCGTTTCAACAGGGGATTAGTCAAGTGCTGGAGTACACGTTTCAGAAGAAAGGTCTTACAATAAAGCAACCATCAACCAGGTTCTGCTATTTTTCTAGTACAAGAGCCGACTCGGCAACTGCCGTTTTCTTATTTTTCTTTTGGGACGAGTATTTTTGGGAAAGCGGAACCAAGCAGGCAAGTAAGGATACATAGCCCAAACACACAAAATGTGTGCGGCATACGTGTATCTCCTAATACAATACTTGAACGGTAAGCGTTCTTCCGTAGGATTCTTGCCTCCTCTCCCGATTAGTTCAGTGAGGCTTGCTCTTCGGGACGGCTACATAAGCCGCTGCACGGTGTCGCATACCGAAACTCCAGTCAAGATGGCTTCAAGATGCAACGAGCTGCCATGGCCCGACCTAGCGGCCTATTTCAACTTCAAGTCCAAATATGGCGAAAACATTGTGGTAGCTTGCAAGTTGTGTCCCGCCGGACCGAAAACTTTATCCGCCAATGTCAAGGCATCTTCAAATCTGCGGAAGCACCTGCAGGTAAGTTTATTTATCTCGTTTTAAGGTAACTTTACATAAGCTTTTCAGGCAAACACTGAACTTTGTGCTTGTGCAGTAACCCATCCGGATGTCCTTTTCAAACGCGCAAAGAAATGTAAGCAATCTTATGCAATTTTAGTATCATAATTAAAATACGGCAACCAACCAATCCCTAAACATGTAGGAGCCCTACGTTTCGAACCGACTTGGTTCTTCGTCAGGGGCGACTGTGGCCGTTGAGGAGCGGCGTTTTTCAGTCTTCTTTTTCTTCTCTCAGGGATGTGGCGCATTTCTCGATCTTCTTCTTTCATCAATATGGCGAAGCCCGTTCACATACACTGTTGGTAAAGCACCAAGGCACCTATTTATGTTGTCTGGCGTCGTTTGAATATGCCAGGACTCGATGAAAAGCCTATGTCGGTTGTTAGTCTCTGCGTCGATAATGCTGGTGTTCTCGAAATCAATCCGGTGGTCTTTGACTTCGCAGTGCTCAGCGACTGCGCTGCGCTCGTGGTCGAGCTTGCGAACGTCGTTTTTGTGTTGGCGTATTCTTTCGTTGAAGTTTTTTGTCTCGCCGATGTAAGTGGCTGGACAATCTGCACAAGGGATCTTATAAACCACGCCCTGCGTTCTTTCTTTCGGAGGGCGATCTTTTGGGCGGGGCATGAGTAACCCAAGAGATTTCTCTCGAATGTTTAGCTTCAAATTTTAGTATCATTTGCGCTTTGTGTTTTGTGCTTCGATTGTTCGGTATACTTCGTTTAACCTTATCACCTTTATAATAATTACAAAGACTGCAAGCACAAGCAAGAACTTTGTTTGTTTCTAGTATAACTTCATGGGGGCATTCATGCAGCCGAGGCGTATTTCGGAGCAAGTAGCTAGGGCCTGTAGCTTTTGCAGACATTCAAACAAGACATTTCATTATTTTCTGTTTTTGTGTTACAATTCAAATGCTCTCATGCGTGCTGGAATGTGCTCACCGAAGCACCAACGTAAGCGATACAAGTAGGCTTCTCAATACTCTGTCTGAGCAAAATAGGAAAAATTGCGATGTCGTGTTCGATCAAGCTGTGTTGCATAGTATATGGCTCTTGAAAACACCGCACTCGCAGAAATGTAAGAGTTTTAGAAATAGGTTGCTGCATATGACCTGTACCCATTCTCCTGCCGCTGGTTAAAAGAACACATAATTTATGCTTTTTCAACCATTCCTTTCTTTTTTTTTCAGAAAAACCACCAACACGTATTTAAGGAGCTTGAGAATCGCAGAGTAAAGAAGAAGGACAACGGTGCAAGCATTAGCTTGCCAGAAGCCAAACAATTAAGACTTGATAGCTTCACGGGACAAACATCCTCTAAGCAAGAGATTGACAAAGCAATCACGAAGTTTGTAGCCGGCTCATTGCAGAGTTTCTCAATCGTAGAGCATGAGGATTTCATTGAGCTCATGCAAACGATGCGAGCAGGAGTCAAAATACTCTCACGTAAGGAAGTAGCTCACCTGATTAGTACGATGTACACAAATATGAAGGAAAGACTGCGAGCCACACTGAGGGACGTCGGCACTGTCTGCTGCACCGCCGATTGCTGGACGTCGTTCCGTCGGTATGTTGCATTACTGTTATTCATAGTTTTGTTAGGGCTGTGTTTATATTATAACCGTGATTTATATACTAAGTTGCATTTGTTTCAGGAGTTTCCTTGGCGTAACCGTTCACTGGATCGACAACGAGTGCCACCGACGATCTGCGGTGTTGGCGTGCATGCGCTTAACCGGCCACCACACGCACGACGTGCTCGCAGCGGCACTCCACGGTGTCTTCACAGACTACCACATTCTGAACAAGGTCTGCACGACTGTCACGGACAACGCGTCTAACTTTGGGAAGGCCTCCAGGTGAGAGATGTCTATGTGATTCAATAACTCAGCCTCTCACACCCATTTGTGTATATTTTTGACCTAATCAAAATATATGGGCAACCAGAAACGAGCGAAGAGGACGATCTCGAAATGGTTAACCTCAGCCTGGCACTGCATGCACCCTCGGAGTTCGACGCCACACCCGAATCGACTGAAACGCGCCTTCCGAAGCATGAGCGGTGCGCAGCCCATACCCTGAACCTGGTGGCCACAGCCGACGCGGACCGGGCTCTGGAGGACGCGCAGTACAAACGGATCTACACGAAGGTGATCGCAAAATGTAAAGCAGTCTGGAACAAGCAGCAACAATGAAGCATTGCATCAGAAGTTGTGAAGAAGAACCTCGGACGGTTCCTCCTGGTGCCGTGTCCAACCCGATGGAATTCGCTCTATAGAGCTCTAGAGCAGGTTCGTCAACTAGGAAGCAAGATCAACGCACTCCTAGATCACTTGAACCTGCTAAGGATCGTCACCGAAGACTTGACCTTTCTTGAAGAGTACACATCGGTAAGTCGAATTGATTTATGAATACTGTTGCATGCGGTTTTGGTTTCCATTCTTCACACTGATTTTCTTTTTCACTGAGTTAATATCTGTATTTGACATAATCTCGCAGATTTTGCAACCGGTGGTGCAGTCTCTTGACATTCTTCAGGGCGAGAAGTATATGTACATGGGCGTCCTGCTCCCAACACTATGGTCGCTACAGCGTGCGCTGCACAAAAAGCGGGAGCTGCAATTCTGCAGGCCTCTACTTGATGCCCTGAAAACCGGCGTGGCCAAAAAGGTACGTTCAGTGCATATGGCAAAAAGGTACGTTCAGTGCATATGCGCTGTAGAGTTGTGTCCCCTACAATGTCAATTATTTACTCGTTTTAAAGCTGGGTAAATATTCAGGCATTGAGTTTTTTATACCGGGTGTTTTTTTTTTACATCTTAACAACTTTGCTAACTTCTCAAAAAAAGAAAAGCTGCATTCGGATGCTTTTAATTTTACCATTAGCATTCCCGTCTTGTCGGCCACTAGAAACTAGTTTGATTTCGCAATTAGGCAACTAATTAACAAAAATAGCTTAAATAACTTTTTAATTAATGACTTTAGAGGGCATATTGCATTTACGAAATTGAAGCCCAATCTTCATATGCTCCAACCGCACGCTGAAATAAGCACATAAAAAATCGCTGCGGGTGCTATAGACCACATTATTCGACGATGCTGTCGCTATTTTTCCATTGAGTTACGGTTTGAAACTGCCTGCGGAGGTGCCATAGCTTGTCCTGTAGCACGGCACCGCACAATTAAAAGTGTCCTATGCAGCTCTTCTTTTTTGAGAACTTAGCAAATTTGTTAAGACAAAAAAAAAAAACAACACCCGGTATATACGGTTGGAACAGTATGTCTAAACAGACCAGTAAAAATGACGGACTAGAAATGTGACACAATATTCTCAGAACAGATTTCTTATAGACTTATTTGATACATGAACACATTGAACTTTATAAGCACTTTTTTATGTCTGTATTGATATCGGGAGTTGGCGCTGCCTCTCCAATGCATGCGGAGTAACCGCTGTTTAGCTGTACTTATTGACCGTTTCTACAGATGTGGTCAGCTGTTTTATTTCCGGATGAACTGCATTTATGAGGTGTCACTGCTGCTGATTGCGCATAGTCAAAACTCATTCGGAGGCAACGACGTGGCGAGGGCGTGACAAAACAATACTTTTGCGCTCTCTTTAACGGGGTGCGAGGCCTGAGCACGCCGTTTTATGAACATCAAAAAATTAATCGCCTTGTGTTAATATTCCCCAATACTAATCAAGCTATTTTCGTATTCAGGCTTTTGAAACAACTTAATGATCCAAAAACATGATTGCGGCCGCCACACACCCGCGGTTCAAGCTGGCATGGCTAGCAGACAAAGAACGGGAAGAGAAGAACTGGAAACTGGTGCAGTGCCAGTACAATGCTTCGCTTCCCGTGCAAGAACACGTGAGACCAGAGCCGGCAACGGAAATTTCTGATCCAGACGATGATTTCTTCAGCATCAGGCGTTCAGAAGCGCATCGTCCAGACGCTGACGAATTCCACCGTTGGAAGCACAGCGATACCACAGAACTTTCAGTTTTGGAGAGCTTTCCGAAGATGAAAGAGCTCTTCGTGCGGTTCAACACCGGGCTACCTTCGTCTGCTCCGGCCGAAAGGTTGTTCAGCATGGCAAGGGACACGTTGTCCTGCAAGAGGGGATCTCTCTCCGACGAAAATTTTGAAGCGCAGCTGCTCCTGAGATGCAACAGAGTTTTCTAGCTGTGTGCCATGAACTGTGTAAATAATGTAAATAAAGTTATCTGTAAAAGGAAGTTATCAATAGCTCCTTTAAATTTAAAAGTATACAAAAGTAATGCGAAAGTAATGTCCTTACTTTTAAAAGTAATTTGTAATGGTAATTAATTACTTTCTGGCTGTGGTAATTTGTAATGAAATTTAATTACATTTCAGCAATTTTCAGCAAAGTAATTAGTAATGTAATTTAATTACAAAATATGAGTAATTTGGCCAGCTCTGATTTGTATGAATCGTTATGGCTAGGAGTGTAGAATATATAATTATGAAACACGCAGAACGTCAATCACATTAATTAAGCATAAAGGTTGCACTACTGCAGTGATACACACAGATTGCTATTTTACTTTTCCAGTTTTATTTAGTGAACATAACAAGCCTCTGAAAGCCGTGTTCGCTCCTTCGAGAGCGGTGGAGGATGCGATTTTTTTTTTAAATAAAAGAAAACACTCTGAATATGTCCATTACACCCTAAGTGTAATGGACATTCTCATATTTTAGCACATGTTATTTCGACGAATCAACCGTTAGTGCGTACGCACTAAAAATCTACTTTGCTTCTAGAATTCATTGCATCCTGCAACTTTTGTACGTCTAGAAGCGAGGGGTTTGTAAAATAGAAGCGACTTGCAACATTACACAAGGGTTTTGTGTTAAACTAAACAGAAGCGACAAGACTGTGGACACTTTTTTCTGCTTTTTCTATTTGAGAATTTTCTTTGAAACCGGTTACGTGTTTTTATGAGGAGTTTCGTGTGTGCAAAAAAACAGTAATGGAGGTCCTTACAATTGGTGCTCGTTGCAAGGAATTAAGGCACTTCTGTTCTCTGTTCTTTCCTCATCGGGAGTGCCCGGACCTATTAGCCGTGTCAATTAGGCAGTGTCAAATCTCAATTAACAATTATTGTTTTAGAAAAAAAAACGCATTTAATGACACGAAACTGCAATGCAAAAAAAAGGGAAAAAAAGAAAGAGTTCTGCCGGAAAGTGTTTGTTTAAAGCTACTAAAGAGAATACCGTGAATGTTTTTTTTTTTCTTTCGATTTTCTTCTGTTTTATTTTTCTTTCTTCTCCTATTTACGGCGAGTTGGGCTGCTGAACATGAAGAAGCGTGGCGTTCAGAAAACATGCCGTCCTTGATCAATAACAGTAATATACAACCTCTGCGGAATATTTGTTTTTTCTCTCGCTTCTTAATTTGTCTGGTTTAAAGTAACTAGACATTCCGCTGACATAATCTGTGTGGCGAACAACAGAGCCCCACAAAATGTATGCATTCATGTAGCATGCAAGTAAATTTGCTATTCTAAATTAATGCATTTTTAGTAATAAAATAGGCTTAGCAATTGATGGTTTCATCAAATGAATCAACGATTTTGCTTTTGTGTAAAAGTAATATTATCATAAGTAATAAATTAAGACATATTTCTCCGATAATCTTGGTTGTTTGTATGAACGCAGGAACCGTGTCGCTTTCAAGGAATGCATATTTATTGCAGAAGACGGCTTTTCTACAATAATGAATGTCAGACAGTTCATTTTCAGTGCGAAAGTACAGGTGCTGTCTGCTGTTTACAAGCTCAGCTACGTGATTTCGTTTAAATTGTGCTCGGAGTTTTGACTTTTTCGTCTCCCTAGACACACTGATTCGTCGCGGCAGCTTTCAAGTGCACAAAAATTTCTATTAGAATTCTTGTTACACTTTATAGGCTTTACACTAGGCTTGATACCCAGTCTTCTATTTTAAATATCTTTCTTGTATATCTAAATATTAACCGAGCCTTGTCTTAATTTCATCACTACTATGAAATTGCGATTTTGGACTTTATGTATGGAGGGGACTTTGAACTAGCGTTTCTTTGGTTTTTCTTTTAACTAAAACACTATGACTTACAACTTTCCCTACTTTCCAGTAAAGCACTCAGAGGACCAGTCCTTATTTTCTTCAAAGGGAATTTAACAATTGAAGTGGTCAGTGAGGTTCCATCAGGGCTGCGCAGAATTGCAATACAAATGTATCCCGATAGCATCTTAGAGATTATTTCGAGTGTATATCTCTGTGCCAAGATACATTTGACAAATGTATCTGTATGTCAGTAGTTAAATGCATTTACAAAGTATCGCTTGTATCGCAATACTTTTTTTATAAATTTAAGATAAATAAATAAATATAAAAACTTTATATAAAATATAAATATATAAAGTATTTAAGATAAATACATAGATAAATTGTAAAAACTTTATATCAAATATAAAAATATAAAATATTTAAGATAAATAAACAGATAAAATATAAAAACATATCATTGGTGCAAGTCGCCTAGGAATTTATATTAAGCAAATGACATAATCCATATACGTCACCAACATCTAAAAATATCAGTGATTTGAAGAAGTTTACTTGCAAGAATAACCAAATCAGCTTCTCTCACAAAGCCCTCAACTCTTTCCAATTAGCAGAACGAACGCTGTAGGAGTTGAGAGAAGAAAAGATACGGCCCGCATACTATGAGTGAACGTGAGAAGCATATAAAACGACAGTTTGGGTTGTGCCCTCAAGGTAAAACAGGCTTCATTTCGGGCACGCGCCTTTTGTCAAGCATTCAAGGCAGTCTTTACCGTTCTGTAACTATGGGGTTTCAAGCCTAAACGAAAGTGACATATTTTAGAGCGCAGCTCTTAGGCACACGTTCCCGGGTTTCGCGGTGTCGGCGTCGCCATCGGCGTCGGCGAAACAGGCCCGCTAATTTTAGCGTGAATATCCTGGCTAAATATAGCGAGTTAAGTTCCCCCTCTAAATTTAGCGGAAAAACTGAATTGGTGTTAAGTCACGTGACGTATATTTCCCTACTAAATTTAGTTGGAGAACGTTACCCGCTAAATTTAGCGGTGAAATTTTTGCTAAATTTAAAGGAAAACTTAACGGGCAAATTTAAAGGAAGTGGGAGGAGGGAAGGAGGAGGAGCAGCAGGAAAGAAGGAGGAGGGAAGAGGAGCAGGAGGGGAAAGGATGGAACGGAGGTGGAGAGGCATACCCTCCCCTCCGTACCCACACCTCAATCTCCTCAAGAGCTGATTTCTAATAGATTCAAATTACTTAGAGGCATCAAGGATAAATAAAGAATTCCGAGGTAAAAGGTAGTGCATAAAACGGCACAAAAGAAGGAGCACGAGCATAAATTTCCATTCGAATTTGCCACGAACCTCACGCTCCCTACGTAGCACCGTTCGGGAACAAATGTATTTATATAAGTAAATATATCTCTATTCAAAACTATTTTTCGCTTTTTTTTTTGCATAAGTGTCTCCGGAATATTTTGTTGCATAATAGACATATGTAACTGAGTATTTGTATTTTGGGCCTTAAAACATATGTATCTCAGCACTTGTATTCCCAAATACTTTTTGGAGTATCTCTGCCCAGCCCTGAATTCCATCAATACATCTTAAATGATTCTTGAACATGGCATGAACATATCATAAGTAACGCTCGACGTTCTGGCTCGATTTTGCCGAAAAAGCTTAACTAATAATGCATTTTATTTATAGAAAATATATGTTTGTGTGTATTTTTATTTAATGCATGAATTATACCACAACTTTAAACGTCACAAAAGGTAGAGTTATTCAAAAATGGTATATTAACGTCAGAGTGGCTAGCTATTAAATTTTTACAAAGATAATACTAAGATTTATATATATATATATATATATATATATATATATATATATATATATATATATATATATATATATATATATATATATATATATATATATATATATATATATATATATATATATATATATATATATATATATATATATATATATATAACGAACATTATTTTCTATTGTAATACGACCTATTACGTGAAAGAGCCTATGTTGTGCAGAATGTACCCGAGCCTGTCGAAACACCAATTTTCGCGACGTGTGAAATTCGCCCAAATTTCAAAATTTAGATTTTGTGCTGTCAATATCAAAAACTATATATATATATATATATATATATATATTTGGCACGAGAATGGTTTTCAATTCCTTTCTATTCCAGAATTTACCCAGTATGTGGCGCGCCAAGCGCGCCTCATTATCAAGTTACAAGGGTGACGTAGCCGTTCCGGCTAGCTCTTCTCCATTCGGCAGCGCGTGGTTGGTGGAAGCGTCAACCGTACGCTGCCAAGATAACGACAAAGTGCCGTAACTCTTCTCCGCATTATTTGGGGCGCACCACAAGAAATAGTCGTGTTTCTTTTCGCGCAATTTCGCAACTGCCGAAAAACATGTGAAAACGTATGGATGAATAGCTTCAAGAGCATTGCCTTTTCAAAAACTGTACAAATTGAGCTAACTCTTATTAGAGATTAGCTTTAAAACTGAAATTGAAACACGACTCACAAAACCAATATTCGAAATGCTCACTAGAAAAGTTTAGTTAGTTAACCGATGGACTGTGATGGACAGTGATCCTATGGTTTTGGCCGAACCTGTCGCAAAAACAGTCAGCGTGAACTGCGCGAGCGCGGATGCTAGTGCTCGTAATCACGGGCGAGAGCACGTGTCCTATGTCCGTTATTCCGGCAAATCCGCCTTTTCCTGGGAGGTTTATTCAGTTAGCACCGGCGAATTATTCAGGTAGGATCCTCTACCGGTCTTCTAGGTATCAAAAATCCAATCGGCATCACGTAAGTACGACGCGGATGATCTCCGACTCCCCGGCAATCCTGAGGCTGATCCGTGCGTAGCAATTATCCAGGAAGCCGCGTAGAGCATCACCTGAATCCCGGCCCCTTGGCCCTCCTCTTTTTTGTACGAGACTAGCCGTTTGCTATGCTGACGCCCCGCTCTAACCCATCTATATTCGACGGTATCAGTGAAGGAAATGTCGGAGAGCTCTTTCCGGCACAACTCGGAAGTTCCAGTGGATTCGCGGAGACGTCCTTTTTATTTTCTCTTTATTCCCCTTATTTCGCGCTTGCAATATGTACGGTTACTTAGGAGCATAAAAAATGCACCCAGCTGAAGCCAAAAGGCCGCGTTCTGAGGTAATACCTTTTTTTTATTAATTAACAATGGCATGATTTAAGCGTATTAGCGACAGCCGTGCACAGGAAGTGACCGTATATCCGTTGTGGGTACAATTAAAAAATAAGGGTAACACGCATCCGGTTCCGCATATATTAATAGGAGTTTCCAGTCAAAACTGATGAGCAGTACGCTGAGCTGTGTGCCCTGCAGTCTTTATTAGGAAGGCGGCAGGGTAAACGAAACAATTATTTGATGCGATAGGAGCCGATCAAGCGAGCACGCATTTGGCGGGCTATGTTATTGGATGCTTCTTAGTTTTGATTAATGTGTTCATATTGAATCAATATATGCAACTCAATATGTCCTTATAATATCATAATGTTTCTTTTTTTATTGTAACAACAAAACATTAGTATGAAAATTGACGAAGCCAGTCACTGCCCGAGTGGTAAATGTGCACTGACAGTGACCTGGGAAAATCCTAAGGTTGGAGTTCCATGAACACTCGTAAAAAATTCAGGTCTTATATGACCAAGCTGTGCAGATCTCCTTAAGCTAAATTGATTACCGTTTTCCGCTTGAACCAGCAGCAGCTAATAAGGAATTAAAAATATTGATTTATTTATACGTAAACAATATATACACGGGGGTGCGCTAGGTCGTTATTAAAGTATCAGACAGTGGTAGCGCTTATGCCGCCAAATGTCATTAACAAATATCGTTTACATAATCCTCCGTTCAGGCCGGGGTTCAATTTTATCTTCCTTCTTTTGCGCCAAGATTTAACTACACAATAGAAAAAAGAGGACGGTAAACTATTATACGAAATACTTCAAAAATAATCTTTTGCACAACATTTGCATGTACTCCGCTGAGCCAACCTGACCTCAACAAGTTATGCAAAAACACCTCTCCATATTTGTTGTGTATAAATTAAATGAGAGCACGTAGAAGTACCGAAAAAAACACCAAACTTCTAATGTTATAAAATGCTATTGTGATAAAAAGCACATTATGATAGAGGATATCTATGTTTGCCGTTTTAGTTTGTCAGTCGCAATTATCATTTCTGTACGGCGTAAGCAGAGACGTAATATATGCTGTATTCATTGTCCATCTATTAGCGCTTTCAAGAAAGACATAATATTCAACTGTAAAGGCAGAAAAGGTTAAACATCTTGAACCTCAGCACTATGGGAAAGCTCTATTATATATAAAATGTGGTATTGAGACTCCCTTCAAGAGATAATTTATATAAATAAAAATAAATAAAAATTTAATAAATAATGTATGACATCTGTGTTGGAAAGTAAATTATATAAAAGTCAAACAGATTGTTCTGACTTAACAAAATAAAGTACCGCGCGAAAACCACTAAATACCTGAAACGATCCAGAAGGAGCGCCCGTTCTCTCGGAATGGGTTTTTCGGCGGGATCATCTAACCCCATTAAAATAAATGCAGCGATGCGGAATGACCGCCCGCCGAATAAGAACCAACTTTTTAATGCCACCCCGTCGCGCTAAGTACTCTGCTTGCTCGACGTGCCCTGATGGCAGCCAAAAGACATATCGTATTCCTAATGGACGCTAATGCCATTTGTCGCCCAGGTACAGATATATTATTTTCGTAACTTTCCAAATCTCGATTTCTACTTCGCCGTCATTAGTGCCAGAGCGCATCAAAGTTGGCGGGCGTAATTTTACCTTCTCAACTACGTGTTTCTGCAGTCAGTACGTACAAAAATGAAACAAATCTTGAAACAGACGTTTTCATTTGATGAAGGTTGACAGCTTTGAAGAACTTAAAGCCGGAGGATCAATAATTAAAGAAAAAAAAATAAACATTGCTTAATATTAGAAATATCCGACTAGACACGGGCGTCATGGTGTGGCTCATAGCTGAAGTATTTCGCATAGGTGTCTTGTGTAGTAGCCCAGCTTAGCTTCAAATCAATATTAGCCGACCTGAAAACGCTGCCATCAAAACGTTCGCGGTCCAAGTCAGCGCTAAATATTTTGACACAAGACATTGCCATCGAGAACACAGATTATTTCCATGCTCTGGCGAACACAGCCGAGGTAGCCTTTATCCCCATAAGTCTACTTCTTCCGCCAGCGAGCGAAGAGCATTTTGCTATAAGAGAAGCTAAAAATATTTCTCAAATATATGTTATCAATAATTGGCACGCCGAATGACACCTGGTAGAGATTTCTGGACCGTCGAACACACAAGCTCTTCGCAGAGGCGTATTTCAAGGCAAATATGCGGAGAACATGATGGTGTGCTGCTGTCGTTTCCGCTTACAACAGCGGGTGAATACGATTGATTCTAAGCTTCAAGCGACTCCAGCAGGTTAAATAACATGAGAACACTCACACAAAAAGCAACACTGAACACGAATACGTTTTTCAATGTCAAAGTGCCAAATCTTTACTCCGGTGCGCGATCGAGAAACGTGTTGCGTGTTATGTGACACAGGTAGCCGCGCATTCATTAGTAGCGATCAGTGCTCAAATTTCACTTGATACGGTTTCTTTCTCTCTACATAGGTTAGCAGCCAATGCAAACGCGAATAACCAAACTCATTGGTGCGGGCAGGTGTAAATAACAGGCTTTGCGTCATTGTGAGTAGCGGGATGGTAATCTTGCCATAAGACGTTTTGAATCAATGCGATGTTCCCCCCCCCCCCCTCCCCTCAATCTCTGTCCTAAGGCAGCATTAGGGAGATTTTGTCTTGAGCTCAGCTGCATACAACGCGGTTGCATTGGTATCCCTAATCTAGAAACTGTACTGTGACGCGTCCTTCAGGGCCATGATGTGTGCATGAACGAGTGACAACATTGCGCAGTCGCACCTGCGCTTGCCTTATCCCATCTCTACATAATACATCACTGCTATGCCTTGGATTGTTGATTGGTGAAGGCTGTCAGCGTAACACCTATGCTGGTAAAGGGATTATAAGACACTTGTCCCGTGCGCCGGAAATAACAAACATGCGATTTTGCAGCTTTATCAACTGTCTTCTAGATTGGTGTGCACTCTAATTCACACAAAGGTACGTGCGCGAAAGGACGACATACAGTCGAGTCTAATACGTCCTAAGGCATTTAGAATCTGAAAAAAAAACGTTAAACCAACGCAACCTCCTTTCTCCCCACGATGAGTCTCCTCTTTCACCCCGAACCAGCGGTACTCAGAGAGTCACGCAAGTACTCTCACCCGAGAACACACCAACGACGTTCAAACGATCGGCTCGCGCGTATGCGCCCGGATTATTTATTTCCTTGAACGGCCGTTTCGCACGCCAAAGCTGATATATGACGCCTCCGTTCGAATATTGATCTGACCGACTTCAACGAGGAATCCGAACCGGTGGCTCTCGTGTGGACGTATCAGGGAAAGGGTGAGTGCGTCTGTCCTTCTTCGGCATTTAACCTCATTCATACACGAGAGGGCGCACGAAGAATACGCGGAGACGGACGCTTATACAAATAGGGCCATGGAATATTCTGAACCACTTTCTTACATAATCTGCTTGAAAGTTTATATTTTTACGAAGACTCCCTGATGTACGCGGGACGTGCTATAATTAATCTACCTCAAGAGAAACAACTTTTTTGTTCTTTTTACTTTATACGCTTTATCTACTTTTCCTGAGACAACTTTAGCTCTTTTAGCAATATATTCTGGTTGATATTCAAAGTAGGACGTCATAGCTGTCTTGACGTCCTTATCACGGAAAACCTATGTATGCGGTGAGACTTCTACAAAATGTAAACAAAAATATTCAAAGAGAGCCAGGTTAGGATTGTAGGGTGGATTGTACAGCTGATGGAACTCACATTATAGAGTGGCAGCCTGTGATTACCGTGACTCGTAAGCCGGCTCTTTGTCCTAAATGAGGAGCAAGTCCACTCCGAGCCTTTACTTCTTTTAATCGTGGCGACGTAATAGACTTCACTCATGATTGTCGTTTAGAGAATAAACTCCAAAACCAGATTTATTTGAACATTTTAGAAGATATTTTCTCAGCTTTGCCCGAATAATTTCCTGCCTTGAACATTTTTGGTGTGGGAACTTTGTTGTGCACTGATTCTACTGACTCCGTTTTGAATGCAGGATACATGTGATACACACCTCTCATCTCCCGTCGCCGAATATTTTAAAAGTAACTTGGTATTCACGAGGTATCACTAAGTTCTCATGAGAACACTAGAGTCTAACTACCTTTTCTTATTTGGCGACATCATTCGTGTAATCTATCATGCACTAAGCGTTGGCATGGCTAGCTTATCATCAATATTTTCCAAGCTGAATCAGCCGAGATACCCTTCTTTGGAGGTATTCTGGAAAATGTAATTTGCCTGTCATTCAAAAAGTTTTTATTTGTTTACGCAAATCTGTTCGGTCTAACCTTTTTTTTTTAAGATGATGGGGCGGAGTAACCATACGTTCTACTCATGCTAACCATACGTTCTACTCAATTTGGTAACATTGAACTAGTAAATGTTACCAAATCAATGTCCGGTTTACTTTTCCGTTTTGATTTTATTTTATTTCGAGTGTTGTCGAGTAATATTTTGTTGAATTGTTGCTATTGTGTAACTCTCTTAAGTTGTTAAACGTTTTGGCGCATAGGTTTTGTCAGGCACTATGCCTTTATCTCTATGTCCTACGAAGTAAACAAACAAAACAGATAACAATCGTTTGATTTTTTATTTAAATTTCATTGCTAAAAGTTTTAGAATCTATTTTTGTTTTGTTCTTTGGTTTACTTGACACGCGCTAGGATTTTTTGTCACATGAAATGGCTGACTCGTATTGATTAGGAACTCAGCAAGAGTGACTTCGAGATATGTCACAAGGTACCCGGGCTTGTTTCAACCTGCCAGCTATTTGTTTCATGCTGAGGTATATAGATTATTGAACTATTATTGAATCTAATGCTCCAATTTACCGAACATAACGTAATTTCCGGAGAGAATTTTTTCACAACAATTAGAGAGAAAATTTACATTTATTTACAAAAGGATTATAATCGCTTCTGGCTCACGAACCCCTATCAAGTGTAAGGTTTAAGCCTTTAACCGTTAAGCCTTCACGGAGATCCAGCTTTGCTTTTGATTGCTTCGCATTGCCTGGATGTCGCCAGAATATGACGTTCCAAGTCAAAGTAGGTTTGACTAAAAATAAACTAAAGTTTGTTGTCAGAAGAGCCAAATCATTGGGTATTCTCAGGGAAAACGCAGAAGCTATTGTGGGAAGCTCTGTGGGAAACAGAAAACATGCTGCAGATCTTGAACTTCGGCGTACGTTTTTTTAACGTGTTCATAAAAAGAAACTTGAGGTGACACCAAAAAAAAAAGGTCGAGTAAGCTATGCTTGGGAAGACGTTTAAACAGCAGAACGCACACGGATAGAAATGTAAATATTAATTTTTAAGTTATGTGATTTGTAAATTTGTTTACGTTTTTCCGACGGTTTTTTTTTTCACCGTATTTTCTTTTAAACACACAAGACAGATAAATCGTAGTACATGTGCGCTACGAAGTTTCCTTTCATTTCACTGAATATACTGAATATCTTAAAAGTTTAATTTCATTCCCGCTAGCTTCCCAGAATGATGATGATTCAGATGATTTTGAAATTAAACGCAAAGACGCAAAGGTCATTCTAGAAACACAACGGGAACCTACTTTTTACATACATAAGACAATAGATTTTTTTTTCAACACATAATGTTGATGTCGGCTGGATTTTATTCTAATAGCGTTACGCTCGAGTGTTACGGAAAAAATGTTACACGAAGGCCATGACAACGTAAGCATTCCAAGCCCATAGCAGACAACGCATGAGCACAGAAATAAAAACACTCTTAGTCGTAATTACTGTAATTACTTATTCGTACTCTTAATTAGGCGTCATTACTTGTAAGACGCGAAATTTCCCATCCGCCCAGTGGGAATCAAACCCCAGACAGTGCAGTTTGCTGCCCGACGCCACTGGTTGGCGCCATGAGGAGGAGCTAAGAAAGAGCGCAATAATAAGGAACACGAATAACCCACAGAAGCCTGCTGGCACAGGAGACCTTGGGCGCTCTTACTTGCTCAGGAATGACGTAGCATAGCACACCACATAATCCCACGACGTCAAAGGCGAAAAACAACGCCCCAACAGATAACGCAGTGGCACTATGACGTCACGACTTAACACAACAGCCAATAGATATATTAGCGGTTGCAGAAGACACCCTCTCCTCGCGATTACTTCTGCCACCACATGTGTATGTCGTCCGCGCAGCATACCCGAAATCTCAAAAGGTACCCCTTTAACAAAGCATAACACACACATCATAATACACACATTATTCACGTAGTACAGACGTGCTGGCCGGTTTTACCAGAAAGATCGAGACAACTTTTTTTATACATAAATAATTAAGATGAAGGTCTAAGTGAGCACCATCAAGATTATATTCAAAATTGGACTTCATCTACCGGTTCTCTGGTATTTGAATTAAATTATTATAAAGTGAATAAACTTTCTTGAATCCTGGCAGATAATAAATGTAGTTTTCAGACTGCTATTGTTATTACACATGCGGAATTATTAAAAGAGTAATTGGTAAAGTACACGTCATTATCTGTACAAAAAATGTTCAGAAGGAAGGACCCGTAGAGTCCATGATCAGCACAAATAATGACGTCATAGCGGTACTTATTTCTTTTCTTACATTGGAGTTCAACACAGTGTAAAAGTACTACCTTCGAAAAAAAATTAAAGACAATGTAACAGGCTGTATTGGACAAGGTGCATCTGAGCTACATACATATGAAGGTGGTAAATATTGCAGCAGCCAGAATACGAAGAGAAAGAGGAGTGCGAAAAGGAA
The DNA here is from genome assembly GCA_013358835.2 of Ixodes persulcatus. NCBI lineage: Eukaryota > Metazoa > Arthropoda > Arachnida > Ixodida > Ixodidae > Ixodes > Ixodes persulcatus. Next base: position 249,418 of record JABSTQ010009270.1, on the reverse strand, counting down.
GAAGGCGAGTGTGCTCGGTTGAGTGAACAAGAGGACTGGAACGTCAGTGGTACTTTGAATAACCCGTTACAGTTTGACGGTAGCGGTGGGATGCCAATTAAGACAAGACAAGAAACTTCTGCAGCCGTCAACCTCAATCATGCTCCCAGATGACAGCGCTCTGCATCCAGCTGCGGCAATACCGGGCACTCAGAAGACGGTGAAGTTGGAAACAGAATGGTGGCTACATGAACGGCAGACGCAACCACACTTTCAAGAAAAAAGGGTGTAAAAGGGTGTATCGTTACACCCTTTGTCCCATATAATACACCCCCAAACTTCAATTCGACGTACAGCGCCCTACAGTCGAACAGACGGCCCGAATTGTTACGAGGGGCTTGATAGCCGTGTGGTACAACTTATTAAAATAGCTAATGTACCGTTTTACTGACTACAAAAAACATAATCGGGGTTTTCGTGGCCCTACTGTAAAAACTCGGTGTTTCTTATGTGGTCATTGATACGTACTTTAGCTATTTAAAAAGTTATATCGCACCATTATCAAGCCCCTCGCAAACTTTGGGGCCGTCTGATCGACTATAGGGCGCTGTACGTCGAAATGAAGTTTGGGGGTGTATTATATGGGACAAAGGGTGTAACGATACACCCTTTAACAACCTTTTTTCTTGAGAGTGCAGGCATTACCGTTACACAGCCAAGGTCAAAGGATGTACCCGCAAAATACACTGCGATATGCCGTCGGGTTGCAGGTCTGGAGGCACTTCCAGAACTACTACAGCTACCTATCAACGCTGTTCCACAAAGTCCCATTCCGCGTAAGGTTTTGTTTTCTGCCCATGGCAGTCTCAAGCTGAAGCCTTTCAATGGTGAACCACCACGGGATAGAGATCTACACCAATTTCACATATTCCCTAATGCAAACAATTCGATTGAAGAAGAGAAGGCACGCGTTATCATCGCCCTACTCAATAAACCGCCTCTCGCCTGTTTTTTTTTTTTTCTTTTTTAACAGAGCACCTGGCGAGTTAATCATGACTGTGTGTGCAGGAACCTAAACAAATCACGAGGCTGAATATATGCGTATCATTAAAGGGGTACGGAAACAAAAATTTAAATATTCAAATTTCGTTCTGAAATGAGTCAAGCATGACGGACAATAACCGTAAATGATAATCGCACGCTTGTATTCTGAACGATTGGCTATATTTTTCGTTCCAAACGGTGCACTCGAGCAAGCGCTCGAAGAGAAGCGAACGGAAAGCGCGATGCGTCATGGGATATCCGGCGCAAACAAAAACAGAAAGAAAAGATTCCCTGCAATCGTGACGTAGCAAGGCTGGCGGGGTTATGAGCTTTGTCCTTGGTGGCGCTGTCAGCGTTGTGATGGTGCCAATAGCGTCAACGCGTTACAACCGTGCCGTTCGACGTACCCAGTGGGGTGACGAGCGTGTGGCTGGCCCAAGGAGCACGTAGCTTCCACAGAACTGTCAGCTTAGGGCTGAACGGGGTGGGGAAAGCAACTTTTTCCGAGTTTTGAGCGACTGGCTAATCTTCTAGGGGGAGAATGGCTGTATCCGGGTGCACAAACGGGGGTCCTAGAAAGAGGGGAGTCCACCCTTTCCGTCTTCTTGGACTGTTTGGTTTAATGCGTGATTTGTGAGTTGAGGAGGAAAGCTAAGAAGGAAAATGATGAAATGCCAAAGAGCGGCGCTGCTCCGAAGGAATCTGCTACGTCACGACTACGTAGCAAGTTCCCCAACTTTGCTAGATTACCTCCCGAATAGGCTCCGCATGCATCCACCAGGTGCACATTGAAAGATCGTTTATTTGGCTTTAAAATTAGTTTTCTTGTGCCTTTCAACGGAAGACTGCTGTTTTTGAGGTTAGGGTGCAACATGCAACACATTCAAGCTAGAAAAGGAGCGCCGTAATTTCGTTTCCCTACCCCTTTAAATATTACGGCTGCACTGGAAAATCAATTTTTTTTTTTTTAAGTATTCAAAGCTTGTTTGCGCTTTACCCTCCCCCAAGTGTTCACCCGTGACAGAGTGCGACACCAGCTTCGGGGGCCGTTCCCCTGCTCTCGCAAAGTAGATCAGAGCCCGGTGAACTAAAGCTCGCTCTTTGAGGGCGAAACAACGCTTGCACTTTTGGCAATGCTATACCTGCCCACCCCCCGCATCACGACACTCCCCCCCCCCCCCAGCTCGAGCTTTCTTGAGGAAAGCCGCTGGCAGCTGCAGGTGTGCTCAATGGTAATAAACACATTTGAGGGAAGAAAACGAGTCGTCTGGTCGATCATCGGTGGCGGACAATGGAAGTCAAACACACATCTGGCGCCCCAACGTGGATTTCGTCGTTCCTCGTAGATGATGTTCTCGGCCGGACGGTTCGTTCTGCTCTTCTTTGCGTTTGGGTATCGAGTGTAGTGTTTGGTGGATTTGAACGGTTTCTTATTACTTTTCTTTGGGTGATACATTTAATTTTTTTGCGTTCCCAAGCCCCGAGGGATAGTTTTCATCTCCTGCACGATAAACATTTTTTCCCGCCGCGCGTGTCTTTCGGCGCGCAGCGTGTGTGTGCTTTTAAATTCCGATTCCACTCGGGTTCTTTTCATTTTTTCATGGCGCTCGCCTTTGTGTTTTCTCCCCGTGCGTTTTTTCGGTTTTTCCCCTCGACCCATAACCCCCAAGATCCGACCCTACGCCATCAAGGGCAGCGCAACCGAAGGCCGCGACGAGGATGGCTCCTGCGACGAGGAGTACTAGATCGCATCTTCGGCGGCGGACGTCCTCACCCTGATGAACCGCTTGGCCGCCGTCATGAACCTGGGGACGGAGCTCCTGACCAGCGGTCAACCCGAGTCCGAGCTACGCCCATGGCCACTGTCCCCGTGTACATAGGGTTCGACGACCGAAAATCGTTCGCAAACTTCTAGGACGAGCTGGACATCTATGCCCGTGAGTCCGGCGCCTCGAAGTGCTACATACTCGACAGATTCCTCCCCATGGCCCTTGAAGCTAGTGGGAGACGCGGGTAGGCACAATAACCCGCGTTTCTTTCTCTCGCAGCCTTCCGCGTCGCCTCCCGCGTGGAATTCCTGCCTACGGGGCACTAGTTCAGGATCCAGCTCGAGCTCGAGCATCGCACTCAACACCCTGAAGAAGGCCTCGTGGAGTATATACGGGCCATGCAAGCAATCTTCGACCGAGCAGCGAGAGCCGCTCCTGAGTCCCATGGGCGCACCTTTGTCACTGCGGAAGACTTCGTCCGCTCCGTGCGCTGTGTGCAAAAACTGTTTTTGACCATTCAGATGCACTAGCCACGGATCCCTGCTGATGACGCCCTCGAGCCATTCTAAGCGTGCATTCCTTTCGCAAAGAAACGGAACGACATCGACCACGTCCCTCCGACTCAGCGCCCGCCTAAAAGGGCCGGCGCCTTTGCTATACGACGACAAACCTGGTGCCTACGCACTGGGCGGGGTTACCGAGAGTTTAAATTCCCGATCCAGGGAAGCCCCAGGTTCTTGGATTTTGGTCCTCCCAGGGTCCGCCCATTTATGAAGGCCCGCTGCGCGTGCCCTGAAACCCAGAAAATAACCGGATGCAGTTTTCTTAGAATGTAAGCCGGCTGCCTGACCTTCTGTGAGATCATCGGACGGCCGAAAGGCCCCAGCATCAACCAAGAGGCAGCTGGCAATGTGGGAATGAACCAGCGGAACCCGAAGGGCAGCTGGCGACTTCGAAGGGAACGGGGCAACGTGGGACCTCAGCAAAATTCTGAAGCCTGCTTCAACTTCGGGCAGTGTGGCCGCTTCAGCCACCTTAGCTATGGTCGGTGTCACATGAGATAATTTATATTTAAAAGTAACAATATTTTAAGCTACGTTACTTGCCAAGTCTTCTACGCAAGTGGCAGTAATGAACTATCTGAGTTTTTTTTCTAGGGGAGTTGAATGCTGCGCTGTTTTAAGAGTGTAGTAATCAACCATATCCTATGGAATGGCTAAGATGCGAAGACTCCAAGTTGCTGTGGTCTTCTTCATTACTTTTCCAACAGTAACATTTCCATTCTATCTACTGCACAGTCTGATACTTGGGCTGCAAACGATTAATTGGAATAAAGTGAACTGATTTGAAAGGATGAATATTCCACCTCGCCCACCTGCTGGTCAGTGTTGCGAACTCAAGCTTGGTAGACTTGCCGCAAAAATGCAATATGTCGACACACAATGAAACAAAAACGTACTGGTCTTCTTAGTTGCCACTTCAAAAAAGCTACTTCTAGCGCAGGCGGGATTGGGTTTCTCCAATATGCTATAATACATCGAGATTCAACTGGGAGCTGGAGGACACCTATGGGATAACCACAAAGAAAAACACCCGTGACTGAGCATAATTATGGTACAGCCCCAACATATAGACTTTTCAAACGCTTCTGTCTTTTTGTTTTGCTTTTAGGTAACCCAGTATCAGGTAGTTATCAAATTATACAAAAAACATTAGTTTATGAATTAGTACACAAATATCGTTTGCATAAAGAATAGTGTAACTAATTTAAAGTTTCAAACGTTCAAAAATCGCTACCGAACGTTTGAGCAGTCATTGGCAAGTTAGTTTCGCCCCATATAGCAGCATAGTTCGCAGAAATTTAGATAGCTGCAGATGTCACAAATGGTGCATCTAAAAAAACACAATATATTAGCATCTATTTTTTTATTATTTGAAGCAGTGCTTATGTGCAGTAATATGCTCTTACTAAGGTTTGTTATCTCTTCTTTTGTTATGTGGACGTGTATAGATCAATATACAGCATGCAGTCCGGCATACAACGGAACTACAGCTTTCTACAGCTGAATCACGGGGCACATTAGGGAATGAGTGCAACCGATATGTATGTGAACAAAACGAATGAAATCACAATATTACACAGAAGGACGTTAGCGTGAACAAGCACCATTAGGCAGTAAGTTACTCTTTAGAACAAGAATCCCTACCAAATAGAGGACATTAGTGTAACATGAGCGCAATAAAATAACTGGGTATAACAAAATACGGAAACGACACGAGAAGCAAAACGTGGGTCTTTTATCCGAGAATTGGTCTTGTTCGAGCTACACATGCCTGCACATTTAGTGTTATTGTTCTCTGCTAGAATGTTCGTGCAAGAGCTATGACGAAGCCGGGGGAGAAACTAAGCGATGTTTTGGAAACCTCACTAAAGGGATAAGAATCAAAAATAGATGCCACCATAGTAAGTTCTCCCAGTTTTTATATTTAGGAAAAAACAACTTAACACAAACACATTCACAACAGTAAAGATTCAGTCCGAGACCTGAAACACCGAAGGTTCGGAAACACCCCTTGCATGTTCCTTGTTCGATTTGAATTGGGGTAGGAGGGGCCGGGATTGGTTCGATTGCTATTTATACTGTAAATATCTAGACGGGCCGACTTACCTAAATATAGCAAAACTAACCTTGTGCTTTTTTTGCTGTTTTTTGCTTCGAGAGTTTCCGGTTGTTTTTCGTTCGTTTCTGTAAGTCCAACTTTTTGTGCAAGTAATATCTTACAATTGTGATAACGTTCCATGGATTAATTAATACGCTCTAATATTATTTTATGAGTTTAAATAAGGACAGGTCATGAGGAGATGGAGGCTCACCGTTAATATGTTGAAAACAGAATGCTCTTCTGGGGTCTGTATCTGCTTGACAGAAATTAATGTAGCTGCCACTGCATTGACGTTTCTAGGAGATATAGGACTCTTCAATATGATTATTACGAGCTACTGTTTGGTTAGTAGGGTATGAAACATAATTATTTCAATTCAAATCGATGATGTGCTTTTATATACTTATCGATAATTCAGTACGATAATTTCGCTTGATTTTGATAACTTCAATAATACACAATACTTTGAGAATGACTATTGTAAACTTGTAATTTAAACAAGACCTTTAATAGAGATAACAGAGAACATGTAAGCGAGCTGATGAACTTTCGACACTTCGAAAAACCGAGACTTAGGAAGAAATAAGTGAACAATGCACACACAGGTCACAACACAGCTGCGACGTTTATGCACGCTTTATTTTTTATAAAAGGCGACTCACTACCAGCCTTCAGATGCAGGAAATCAGTCGTCATCACAACAAGCCAAAAAAGATCTCCCCTGACACACCATTTTCCTCCCATAACTTTAAAAGGCACAAACCTCTCTGACCGACCAATTTATCCTTATCATCACTCCATGGTCAACTCCTCGCTCCCCGTCCAACGAGCCAGAGAAGCGACATATGGCATTTTTGTGCTCTTACTACGTATTACACCCTGCCCTCCTTAAACCTGCATTGGTAAACAACAGCAGATTAACAAACTGCCTATGCATCTCATAGTAAAATCATTTTTTTATAATATAGTACTCACACCTAAACCTCATTGCGGAAAAAAAAGGAAATACTTCATAGATTATAACGCTGCTTGAAAAACAAACTACGACAAACTACGAAACTACGACAAACTACGGCTTGAAAACAAACTACAACCCCCCCCCGAAGCTGCTGATGAGTTTAGCGCAATGATACTGTTTCCAGGTCGACCGAGGCACAGCTACAACGACTGTCGTCTCTGCTCATTTATTCCTTCTAGAAGTGTGTATCGTCCTATGGCTGCCTGAACAAAATCTGAGCAGCGTCCAACAGGCCCTTGCTTCTCCAGCTTTTCCTGGACAGACTGCCGCAGCAACAGCTGATCAGTTTTCATTTTCGACTGCTGTTTATTTCTGGCAGAATGCAGACAGTTACAGACTGTTACTTACATACGATCTTATTGTCTCACTGTTAGCCACTTGACAAGACTAAATAATAATCTTTTTTTTTTTTCTTTTTCAGGCACACTGTTTACACTTGGCAACAGGCCGTATCGTCAAAATGCAGGTCTTTCTGGTGTACTGATGAATAACAAAGAGCTACAAAAACAACTATATTCTATGCAGATAAAACTGATATGGGCGCAACGACAGGAGTATCCGTTGCAACGTGAAGAGAACGATGTTAAATTTTGACCTAAGCGCCTTCTCGTTGCAGATCAACTGAAGTGTCTCGAAAAGTCACCTATGGAGAGGACTGCATGAAGTAAAGGCATCCTCGGGAAAGTTTTTAGAATTCATCTTGCTTGTGTTTCCCATGGTTTCAATGTGGTACTAGGGAATTGGAGTAGCTTCTGACTGTAGAACCCACACTTCATTGGCATCTCCAGGACTTTAAGTTTGTGTCAGATATAATTCACGAGCTGATGGATTCTTTAGCATGCAAGGTGAGTCAAACTTGCACCATATAACACACTCGTGCATTCTTATCTCGAGTATGCATCTCAAGTCGGATACCTGCAGACCCGTCTCACCAAGCAGCTCAATGTTTAACCCCATGTGGTTTGCACAATTTATTGTCTTCGGCTATACCATACCAGTTACAACAGTAGAAGGTGTAAGGGCTTTAGAAGTACTTTATGATATGTAAAAGTGACTGCACCTGCCAGTAAATCAACCTGCACATTCGTCAACTAATAAGAAATTATGTTTATGGTGTATGGTGAGTCTCCGTGTCATATATCATCCTTTTTCATTCTGTGATCTGTTTTGTTATGTAGAGAATACTCCTGCCGTGGCCTTTTACTTGGCTGGCAGTTTGGTGAAGTGAATAAAATTGTGACTTTATTTTTTTCTCTTTAATGTCATCTGTGCTTGCGTATTTTCATGGAGATTTTGATCTCGCATTCGCATGTTTTGCATTGTTCTCTGGATGCGATCTGAAATATTTTCGGCTCACTCATTTCCTTTTACAGAAATAAACTGCAATTGCTTGACTCGATTAGGTGCCGAAACCGAGCACTGGTTTCCAAGTCTGCAAAAGGTTTCTAGCCTTAGGACGCTGGCCCAGGAGATGAAAGGCAGCGTAAATCGTTATTAAACCTGGATTTTTTTAGTATGAACAAATAACAGAAAAGCAACAGACACTGATAAAATTACGGAGTAACAAAACTAAACGAAAACGGAGTTTTCACGTCTAAGAACGGTTTCATCAAGTAAAATAACGAAAATAGTATTTATTACGCTCGGAAGAGTAGCGACACCACGTAGCCCCGTAGCGAAAGGCCCGCGGTGCCGCAAAGTTTTACAGCATGCACAGAATACACACACAGAAATACGTAGCGATTTTTATCATTACTAGTACTGCAGTCAGCACGAAAATGCTAGTTTAGCGTAAACCACATCAACGCTTCCCTGACTAGAAAGAAAATAGTATCTTGCTTCCAAGGCCGCCAAATTGTTTTTAGCGAGCGTAGAACAAACCCTCCCGAAAGCTCGCCAAGGACACGTATTAAAAAGTAGTTAATCATTTAAAATCGTGGATAATAAAATTGCAATATGGCGGTTTGATATGGTGATTAAAAGCGACTTGCCATTCCTGTGAAGCCGAACACTCACGAGACACTGACATATTGCAACTCGGTAGGGACGATTATCCAAAGCACTTTTGGGATCCACGGTTGGACGAAAAGATCTAGAGCGGCTTCAGGACGGTTGGATGCGACTGCGGGCTTCAGTAGGGACGATTATCCAAAGCCCTTTTGGGATCCACGGTTGGACGAACATATCTAGAGCTGCTTCAGGACGGTCGGATGCGACTGCGTGCTCTAAATGAGGTCATTGCCACACTTATATGTCGAGAAAAGTCCACACGGTCGGCAACTTGCCCACTCCAGCTGACCGAGACGTCGAGACGCTTGGGAAATTCCAGAAAGCGCCTCCGTCGCAAAACGGAAGTTAGGGGTGGGGTAAAGAGGTTTTTTTGGAGGAGGGGGAAAGAGAATGCGCCACTTTTCCCAGATACAGGGACTTAAGGGTCACGTGACCTCGGGGCGGGGGGGGGGGGGGTGGGGGGGCGTATCGTGACCTTGGGGGGTTACGTGACCTCGGGGGGGAGGGGGGGGGGGGTCGCGTTACTTCGGAGGGGGGGGGGGGGGCGTTACGTGACCTCGGGGCAGGGGGGGGGGGGGGTTCACGGCGCCGCTCAAGCCGGAAACGGGCGCCTAAGAGCTGCGCTCTAAAAGTGTTCAATTATATTACTTGATTGCTCAAAACAAAAAGTAGTTGGCTGTTACTTGTAAACATTTAACCATTACTTCTCAAGTACTTCAGATTTTAAAAATGACAGCGTTTTACGCCGGTTTGAAACTGAAGAAAACGACCTAATAAAAATAAATCATCATAGGATATGTGCTGCGAATGTACAAGGGATCTTGTCCACCATCGGTAATTCTCCGTGCTACAGTTTTCTTTTTTTTAGATAGTTTCAACTGAATGTTAAATGTGTGGGGTCGCTTTATAATCATCGCTGCCCGGTCGGTCTGTGCTTCGCTCGTCTCCCAAGGAGTTATAAAACACAGTGAGAAGACAATGCATGGGTTTACTGTACTTCCCGGTTTGCTGTATTCGAGAGCCGGCAGTCGGGGCCATGCCCCCACCCTGGCTCTCTCCCGTCATTCAGAGCTCGCAGTCGGAGTTCGTGTCCAGGCCTGCGGATCGTCCCACGACACCGCTGCGTAGGCTAGCGGTTCCAGGCTATCATAGCCCGAGTCTCGACGCGGAATCACTCAGGGATCGTTATGGCTTAGGCTTAAATGGCCAGGGCTGACCGCTCCCACCGGTCCTGGTCCGAACCTCGCTGTTGGAGCGCTCCGGGTATCGCCAGGGGTCAGACCGGCTTCATCGTTCCTGCGCGGCCGCTGCCTCGCGCAGCACGCTCTGTCACGTGCCTGCTCATGTCTCTTCGGCCGACAGCTTCTCACGTGCCCTCCGAAGCGTCGTCTTGCATCCTCGTCTCTCCCCCCCCCCCCCCCTCAAGGCCCGCATTTCGGGGGACTTCAGGTACTCGGTATATCATGGGCCCCAGAGAGAAGATCTTCCACGTCAGCCAGGGTGTGTTCGTCGATGGACTGGGGATACACAGGTGAACACTCTGGTCGGGGCCGTCTGAGATGAAAGAGAGGTTGCCCGATTTGTTGAGGAATGGCGTCTGAGGTGCTGCTAGAGCGGCCGACAATGTCGACCGTCCGTCGCTGGCTGCTACATTCACCACCATGCAGTGGGGGGCCTGCTCTAAGATGGACCCCCTAACGCGGACGGACCTGTCCCTTTTCGTTTGGAGGTCCCCGCGGCGTAGAACTGCCGGCTTGAACCGTTTGCTAGGCCGAGCAAGTGTCAGCCACCCTGAGCACTAAGGAAAACGGATGGGCCCGTGTTTCCTCCTGCGGCACCTCCTGGGTGACGCCGTCTATGGCCGTCTTACCAGGAAGCCATTCTTAGCAGATCGAAGTTTTGAAACCGCACACAACGAACAAACATTCTGCCACAGATTGTGGCAGCTGCCATAACCCCTACTGCAAAATTGCTTACCGACAGAGGAATGTACCATGTGGCTAACTCTGCGAGTCAGCATTCGGGAGCTCGCTCCTGTGTCGCCAAGAACAAGGGATTTCCTGTGTAATACCGAATCCTCATGTTAATCATCTTCCCCATCACGACGGTAGTATCCTTTCCAGTCAGCGATGTGAACCGGGCAGGCCTCCTCGTTTGTATTTCTCCGAGAAAGCCTAGACCTAAGACACGACGATCGCGTCTTCACCTCGTAGGGGCCCTGTCACCGCGGAGAAAGTGATGCGGCAAAACAACTGGCTGCATTGCTCAGAGGGTGAGTTTCGCTCAGGACAAGGTAACTATGAAAAAAACAAAAAAAAACATTCGAATTGTTCCGCAAGCGGAGGGAAACAAAACCCGCGGCGGGATGACCATACCATACCCGCGTTCCGAAACGGCCGCGTATACCTGTGTGACACGGGATAAGCGTCAACGTCCCGTCCCATCTATGTGCATCCGGGCTAAAAGACTTATCTGCCCTCGGAGGGGCGGCAGTTGAGCAAGCAAGCCCTCTTGAACCGTTTGCGGCTTAAGGCCAGCTGGTCATCTACAAGTTCACAGTAATGTCTCCCCTCTTATCCCCACCCAGATCACGGCGTGACATAACTTATGAAAAGACCTGCTACCTGCTGCCACCACTAGACAGAGTAAAGTCGAAAAAGCATCCGAGAAATCACCTCCTCTATGAACCACCACACTGAAGGAAGGGTCTTCCTTCTGCCCTTCATCGTTCGTTGGGATGATGCGAAGCAAAAAGCCGTCTTAGGCCGGCAGATGCTAATCGTTGTGCACCTTAACTCGACTGGCAGCGTTTCCGGTGTTAATTGCAATTTTCGCAATTTCTCCTCTCCGGCTGACAAACTCGTCCTCCAGCCTTCCCTGTGTCAACTGCTTTTTCATATTTTTTCCGACATCAACTGACAAACTCGTCCCCCAGTGTTCCCGGTGTCAACTGCTATTTCCGAAATTTTTCAGACAATCGCCGAAAAACTCGTCCGCGAGTGTTCCCGGTATCAGCTGCTATCTACGCAAATTTTTCCGACACTCGCTGACAAACTCGTCCGCCAGCGTTCCCGGTCTATACAGTTATTCCCGCAACCTTTCCGACAACCGCCAACGAAAATCCACCTTCACCCCAGGCCTCCCCGACAACTCTTCCTTGCTCCTCACTTCACCTCAAGCCACGATCTTTGCTTCCCTAGTGCAGCGTCCTAAATTTTCAACAAGTCCTGGCAGTTTCACCTCCTGCCCACCGTTACCCTGTCTTTCAGTGAACATTCAGTGCCTCTCCTCCACCTCCGAAGACTATTTTCTTGCATTTTACCCGCACTCCTAGTAACCCTCCCGGTTGCATCACCTCCTAACAACCGCTATTCTGAGGTGCTCGATAAAGCGTGTCCGCAACTTCGTCTTTCGATTTCCTTCGGTGCTCTACTCGAGGAGACACCTTCTGAGTTGTGCTCAGAGGCAAGTCGGCAGAAGTTCACAAGACTTTTTTTGACGGGCATTGTTAGCTTTAGTGAACAACCCGCTCAACAAATCATGGGACTCCTTGGGGACGACAAGAAGCAGAGGCATGCCGACCGGGCCCCACGTTGGTTGCCATTTTTATGAGGATCGGTTTGTAATAACCATCGCCCCATCAGTCTGTGCTTCGCTCGTCTTCCAAGGAGTGGCACAACACAGCAAGAAGACAGCGAATGGGTTCACTGTACTTCCCGGTTGCCGTCCTAGAGCGCCGGCAGTCCGGGCCAGCCGACCCTGGTTATTCCCCGTCGTTCAGAGCTCGCAGTCCAAGTCCGTGTCCGGGCCTGTGGATCGCCCCTCGACGCCGCTGCGTAGGCTAGCAGTTCCGTGCTATCATAGCCCGAGTTTTGCTCCGAAGTCACTCCAGGATCGTCATGACATTTGCCGGAATGTCCAGGGTTTGCCGTTCCCGCCGATCCTGTTCAGAACCTAGCTAGTGGATCGCTCCGGGTATCGCCATGGGGCAGACCGGCTTCATCGTTCCTGCCCGGCCCCTGCCTCGCTCAGTACGCTCTGTCATGCACCAGCTCGTGCCTCTTCGGCCGATTGCTTCTCACGTGCCCTCCGCCCCGTCGTCTTCCACCCTAGGCTCCCACAAGTGTAAATTAAAAAAAAATACAAATCTAAGTAGCTTATAGTTATTTGATTGTGATTTTCATTCTATCGTCGATGTACGCTTTGTTAAAATACACGGTGTTTGTGCACTGGCTAACTCTTTTTGAAACAAGCAGACTACATCTAAGTCACACTTGACACTAAATTGTAAACTTTGCAACTGATGAACTTTCTAATAGTCCAATTATGGGGACGCCATGGGTTTTGTTACGTACCCTGCCGTTGAAAAATATTTGTTCCTGATTTTGTCTTTCGGTTCCATTCTGAGTTATTTAAGAGCATGTCTCCCGACTTTACGCTGCATTGGCCTGTTTGCTGGCGCTTGACCACCTCCGACGATCGGGCTGCTGCAGACGCTTTCTACAGTGTGAGCTCGGCATCCAGCTCGAGGTACTCTCAGAGTTACGTATCTAAGAAAACTACTACGGTGCGACCACGGATAAGTTGCTCTCGAAGATGACAGTTGTCGCATGGATACACCGATGTGTGTAGGCCACGATGAATACATCTACTGGCTCGTGAAGCTTGATCCTACCGCTGCCACAATGTCGCCTACCGAGTCCCATAACGTATATACAGTTGTTCACTTGCAGCTCCCGGATCTGGCCTTCTTCACCCGTACTCAGTGCACGACACCGGTAAACACTGAATTCGAAAAAAAAACGTAGAACTGCTAAATGAAAAAAAAAAAAAATGCCTACATTATTTATTTTTTGTTTTGTATCTTGCATTGACGTGAACTTTTCGCACTATCATTCTTAGCCGCGGGTAAATCAAAACGTGAATATTTGATTTGTATAAACATTTAAATACCAAGCGTACAAGAATGCAACGGGCCTTATAAGCGCTGCACTTCGAAGAAATTTTTTTTCCCAGCGAGCGACTCACGTACTACACAGCTGAGGCCCCAACGTGAGGTGGGGAACAAAGTTATAAATTCTCCTGTCTCTCTTTTTATATATCAAACCTTGATTATTACATCATGAGGAAGGCACAGTCAGCAGCCATCACTTAAGTTTCTCGCATTCCCACTTCTCATCACGGGACTGTGTCAAAAAGCTTCAAGCACCGCACTCAGAGTCCAGAGGCTTGCCGCTGTTTTGGCCGTACCTCGTTATCTCTGAAATTGCGCAGAGTAAAATCAGCACAGGGCGTATGAGCAGTCTTTTTTTTAAATAGTGTTCTTACAGCCAGTGCTTAAAGTCTGGGGAGCGGGGGTCTCGGGGGTCTGAGACCCCCATTGTACCTAAGGTCCCTCTGTTTTAGTCTTGTGCTTGGGAAACAGAGATGCCAAGTCCTGTATAAATTCAAAGAACACATAGCTGTAGAAAGAAGCTGTAGAACTGTCGATTTAATAATATCGAAGAAGCACAAATAGAGCCCCCAACCCCCTCCTTCTTCCGGGGGCCTCTACATGCGCTCGACCTAGGAAAGATCTCCCAGACTGGAGGGAGGCTTTATGCGCTGATTACAGCAATATCTGTTAGTGGGACCTCTAGTGGGACACTTCACGGTTTCGTGTCGTCGATTGCGCTCCATATCAACTCGGGACATTTTCGGAAGTCCGCCAAAACATTCCACGGGCAGCTGATAAAAGATAGCAAGCAAGCAAGAAATCATGCATGGTCATGTATGGTAGCAAGATAACCTGCATAGTCAGTAAGACAGTCCCGCCTGGCAATCTTGTAGTGCACTGGGATAGGTGCCCAGCTCCACAATACCTTAATGGAGCGGACCCCATGTTCTTAGAATTTTATTAACAACACACAGTCTTTAATACGTATCGTGTACATTTTCAAATAAAGATATAAGTTACAATTAATTAATTTTTTTCGAATAAGGATAATGTTACTGACATTTGGCCGCCCTAATTGTCTTAAAGCATCTGATCGAATAAAAGTGAAAACATATTCGCTACTACGAATCGTGATTGAACGTTCACAGCTGAAAACAAAATCATATTAGATGTACCAAGGATGACATTGATCCAGATAAGAACACCTATACTTCACTAATAAATATTAGCTTGTAATTTGTAGGTTTCTTTTTGGCGATTTCTTCTCTTCCGGTCTGTGGGTCAAATAATTCATCTTTTGATTTTGAGACATAACAAGTGTCTCACACGTAGCAAAGAACGTGACACCACGTCACGGGAGCGTTACTGCACCAAATACGACGCCAGAATTGAAGCGGCTGTTTGCTTGCCAAAAGTCGTCTGTTGAGAAACTAACCAACGTCGGATGATTGTCCACCGCCGCAATGTTGCCGCCCGCTAGAGTAGCGATCTCTTCGGGAATAGTTTATGAGACAACAGGACGCTCAATTTATTCGGGAATATGTGTTTGGTGCTAATGTTAGTGCGAAGATGAGAGCGGAAGCGGTTGATTACACTGCTCATATTGTTTAAACCTGGTTCACAAGCTATATTGTTATCAGACAAGGGTTGATCCAAATTAGATATCGTTGATAACTAGGGTGAATTAGTACTTATTTATGGTCGTGTAGCGTTGCGGTAAGAAAGGTGTGTGATAAGCGCGGCCTAAGTAGAATAAATTTGAACGTGATACATCACTATAACTAATTTTGTCGCAGACGGCACTGTTTGTGAGGTGTTAGAGAGGTCTCCGTTGCCACGACCATGGAGTGTTTGTCACGCGCCTTGCTCCGATGCTCTTATCGGGTTCCAGGGGCTGCAAAGTTATCCTGAAACGCAGTATATCCATTTATATGTCTTTTAAAGAACTGGGAGTCTAGTAAATATAGTAACCGGATTAATTGGCACCCTTTAATCGAATAATTAATCCATTAATTCGTCTCGTTCATTCCCATACATATTTTTAAAGCAATATTACATTTCTACGACTTTGTGAGGATGTGAGAAACGGCGCAATGTACAAATTTAGATTTTATTATAAACAAGTGTAGTTAAGAAAAGTCAAAAGCACCCACTTTCACAAGTCATAACTTAAGCCCTAGAAGCAGAGGTTTGTTGTTATTATCTGGCAATAGCAAAGTCCATTAATGGTTGAGGGACACTCGCACGGTGTTGAAGTGCCTGGAACACGTATAACCTTCTCCACTTTTTTTCTTTTTATTTAGAAATCTCGCGCGTACAGTTTACTTTAGGTCAAAGTTTTAAGTAAAGTTTACCTTCATACAGGTGCACTCGTCGACGTGTGCATGGTGAAAGCGTTGCATTTTTCCTTTTGTTTTGTTAATAAAATTGTAGCTGATGAACGCTTAAAATTATAAATCGCGATTATAACTTTAATTGATTAACCGATAGGCTAGTCGATTAAGTGTCCAGCCCTGGTCAATTCCCATAGCAAGTTTTAAGAATAATATAGGGACGCCAATTAACATATAGTCAATAAACACTGCAATTTAAGATTTAAGGTATCAGTTGAGTACCATATATCCCAAATTTAATAAAGCGACGAGTGAACCAACAAAGCATTTATTATCCCCCAGAATATTGATTATTACAATACTTATTTAAAAAAAACGCCGAAATTCAATGTGTTTCTTGCATAATTCGACCCCTATTGGATATCACTATACATTTTTCAAAACACAACAAACTTCAACGTTTATTTTTTTAATTTTTTTAGTGCGATCTCTTTGGTTCGCCATAACAAAAATTTAAAGAAATTACATATATTGACTGAACTGTTAATCTAAAATTTGTCAAAATCTTTAACGTTGCTGACAGTTTCCTTTTCTCGGTCAACAAAAGATTCAAAATCAGACACTCGCCAATCGAGGTACGCTGTGTGGATTTCACCTCGCAGCGTTATTGCAACTACTCATTTGAAGCAAAGCGTACTCTCAGCCTAATGTGTCACGCACGTACCGACGTGAACACGAGAACCATTGCATTGCTAAAACTCCACGTATGCTCCAACCGCTCGCCACCGCAAAACTGTCTTTCTAATAAAAAGAAAAAAAGCGCAATCGATCTTCATCGTTCCGCTGACCCGTGGCGGGAGCGTCAAAACGTTACGCCACGGGTCAGCCGCCAGACCACGTGGACGGGAGCAGAGTCTCAAAAGTAGCTGCGATCGACTGCCGGACGGAAATAGTCCCTGGCTACGGTCGAAGATGCAACAAGGCATTCGAAACTCTCTTTCAATGCTCGACTGGCGGCTTTGCCCATGAAGAGGTTCCAGCTTTTACGCTGCCTCAAACTCGAAGTAAGACTACAAAACCACGGACATGAAATCTTCCCGGTTTGTCGATTTATAACCAACAGGCGCCACACGCGACTTTGGCGGAGCGAAAACGATGCTCCGGTGTTTGCTGCCTTGCGAACTCTAGCTTGGACCGGTGAAAGTACACGGGAAGCTACATAGACCCAAGCGACCTAAGTGAATACGGCGAAGTGCTTCGGTTGGGAGCTGTCTGACACGGGAAAATAATGAGTTTTCACAAGAATTTCTTATTTTTCGTGCTTCTCGCTTCCTTGAGAGGTGAGTTCCGGCCTGTTGTTCTATCAGCGAGATAGGCACGTGAAGAAATGGAATCCTTCTACTGCGTTGAACAACGTGATGTTTGGATCAGGCGACCGTCACTTACTAAAAGTATTTGTAGGAAAGGGCCGTAGAAACAGGATTTTTAATTTTTTTTCTCGTGGGATGTTATCAATCGGCACCAGCAGTAGGGTGTAGCCCGAAACAACCCATTCCCGTTTGAACCGGTCCCGTTTTGACCCATTCCCGAAACGAGCTTCCTGTTTGAACCCGTCCCGTTTCAACCCATTCCCCGAAACGACCTTCCCGTTTGAACCTGTCTCGTTTCACCCCGTTCCCGAAACACCCTTCATATTTAACCCGTTGGTATAAAGCCCCGCACATCTCAACCTCTTCGCGTAAAGTGTCCATCGTTCTAATCCTGGTTTGCCCAGTTTTTCTGCTTAATAGGTCCCGAAATCATGTTAATGCAATTAATGCAAAGGTGCAGGCGAGCTATTCAGTTATGTTGTGAAATGGTTTTGCTTGTAAACGTATTCTTAAAATATGCAATACTTTCAGACATGCTTCAACGAAATATATTTCTGCTTGAACCACTTAAAATGTTTCTTTCAAGATGATCCCCAAAATGTGTAACTACGAAATGGACTATGTACACTGCGCGACAACGTTACCACGAACACGATGTTAGCGATTTTTCAAATTTTACTTCGAAATGGTATTAGAAGGTACCAAATTTTACCGCTTAGGTTAGTGGCCCAGATGAGCACTTTCAAACACACTAATAATATTGATGGCAGTCTTTTTATTTTTTTTAGTCAAACAGCTAAAACCCACAATCGCTTGTTCGCGCTAACGGTTTCTCGCTCTGTACAATAACAGCACGCTTTCGTAGACTGTTTTCGCCGTCACGCGACGTTCTCCTCAACCCGCTACGATACACAGAGCTCTACAGTCAAGGCTATCGGCGCGCAGGCGGAGTAGCGGCTTCTTCGTTGCGGAGGGCTTAGCGAAAGGGGAAACGCGGTCTACAAAAATTTCCTAATTGGAATAACGCTGGCAAGCACTTTGAGTAAGCAAAAAGTAGGGTTGACTAAGTTTTTATATCGCGACGCTATTTTTAGGTTACCCAAAGCGCTTGGGTACGTTATTCTAAAACTTCCTTATGGTGAACGGGCTATTTTGAAAAGTGATAAATCAGACAGGCTGACGGACATATGAGTGCGACTTCATTTTCTTACGCGTTCAAACACAGAACCGTCGCGTACACAGGCAAAAATCATAAACCACAAAATGCTATCGCCTTGGTTGAGGAAGTCAAGCAGGAAAATCGCGCCATCAGAAAGGCGACACTCTAATTTTGATAGTTCGCGGCCGTCCCCTGGCCCGCACGGCACCACCATTTGCAAGCTGCTGCAGCGATATCCTTGTCAAGGCCTCATCCCGTTTGATAAGGTCGATGAAGCTGTAAATGTTCGGGTGAGCCCTCCCTCACACAGCGTTTATCTTACGGTGCCATGTCTCCGAGGTTGTTTCGAGAGAGGGAGAAGTGATGTGAGCAAGGAGAACGGACACTGGACACTTGAACCTAATCAACTGTTAACGAACAATACAAACGAACGGTCTCCCAACTTATAACGAACGATGGCCGAAGTGGGAAGGTTGTTTCGGGATAGGGCGAATTGGGAAAGAATGAAACAAGAAAGTCGTTTTGAGCTGGGTCGAAACGGGAATTTACAAACGGGAAGGTTGTATTAGGAATGGGTCGAAACGGGAACCACGCCATCAGTAACGGTCTCGGGGTATCAAGAGTGACTGATAGATCAATAAATAACCACGTCTTTACCTCCATGCCTATATGTTCAATGGTAGTTTGATTTCTCATTGCGCTGGTGCCATTTCGTGGATGCTATGCTTTGTGCACCTAGTTGTCGAACGTTAATTGTCACAGCATAGGTGACAGGTCAGGTTGCAGCGACAAAATATTATAACAGATGTCGCTTCGTTACCAATGTCACCTTGCAAACAAGCTCTTCAGGGAAACAGTGGCTTCACTATTTCCTAATTGTATAGCACACATCCAAGCTTCTCATACCTTCATTGTGCCAATGCCTATTTATTTTTTAGTTTAACTTATATTTCCGAGTCAGAGCTTGCTGTATCAATTTTGTAACTATGGTGTTTATAAGGTCGTGTCAAAAACAAGTGCACCATAAACTTTGATCAGTTTGCAAGCGGCTACAATTTACAATAATATCAATGCTAGCAAATAAACTGGATACAGCTATGAAATATGTTGCCATCACAGGCATTTAAACAATAAATACGGAAAGCTTGTGATATTGTATTGTAAATAGAAGCAATATTTATTACTAAATAAAAATTTACAATGCCCGTTGACAAAGCAAAACAGTGAAAAATCTGGAGTAAATAGAGACAAATTAATTTTTGTGGAACCATAAGACATTCGCCGTCCCTTACACGTTGTGTTGCTTGAAATATAATAAAAAAAAAAAACTCGGCATATAAATAACATTGTCAGCTAAGGAGCCAAGAAAGCGCGCACCGGATGTACAGTACCTTCTTCGACGGCGTGCGTGCCCTTTTCGCAATACTCATCTTCACAAAATAAGCTATACTTTCATCGCAGAATTGGATATTAAATGTTAAACACACTCGCTCAAAAGGAAGCGAAGTTTTGCAAAAGAAATATCGTGCGGATTCGTATTCTATGCACTACCGCTTGTCAATGTTCTGGAGGAAGACGGGCAGCATCTCCCAGCATTCTCGTTTATGACAGACGATGCATTTCATGTAAAAAACCATCTCCTAACCAAAAGCGCTAAAGGGTGTTCAGAAGGCGTACGTACCTAAAAGACGAACAAAGGTCCGTAGGTTGTTCACTTAGCGGTTCTCGCATTCAATTTCTCTGCAGAAATGCCCTCGCAATAACATACGAAAAAAACAATAGCTGCGCAAACGCGCTTGTGGGAGTTTCTAGTCTGGACCAGAGCACCGCGAAAAACGACAACGCAAGTTACATATCAATGTGAGCAACGCCCCCACAAAAGAAAGTCAAAATCTAGAGTGCTTACACACAGAGACACAGAACGAGATTGTCTGCAAGTTCATACAGGAAGCTGGCACGCTGTTACGGCGAGGCAATCAAACCGAGATTTAGCGTCGCCGTTTCCCCAGACAAACGGAGCCACTCTGCGAAACTAAGACGGGCTGATACATCGGAGAGACGGAGCGAAGGACGCGTCCGGCGTGGCCCGAAGTGGAGGAGACGATATTCTACCTCGGTTCACGGCTCGGGGTCTCCCCATTCCTTCAAGAGAACCACGTCGCTCCGGTCCGGTTGCGAGTGCTGTTTAGAAGGCACAGGACCCGTTTCCTTCGGTCTCGCCCCAGGGTTCTCTCCACCCCCGAGTTGTTTCCTCTTGTACGACGTGTCGTCTCGCAGTTCTTGCACCTGCTGCCGCCTGAGCCTCTACCCGGATTACGGACGCCGGGGATCGAACATTTACAACGCCTGTCGCTTTGTTCCATAGATGCCCCATCCAAGTCCCCATGTGAGCAGTCCTTTTACCTTTTATTGTGGAGCTCCGGTTTTTTTCATATCTTTAAATTTTCAGAGAGTGTTTTCAAAATGGTTCGTAATTTTGTTTTTCATTCAAAGGAATAATAGGATTGATGGCCTGTTTCTCAGCATATTTGTTTCCTGGTTTGGATGGTGAACGTTTTCGTCCCTTTTTTTAATCCCAAAACACTTTTTTTTTTGTTCCAATCTATTCGAGGGTAGATAATGCTGGAGCTAGAAAAAAGCAAGGAGCTTGGACTCCAAAATATGAAAGACAAATGTTTCAGCCTTAGTTAAGCGCCACTATAACCCCAAACCCTGATATTACACCGTTTGTCAAAGAATTAAAAAATAGATATCGAAAATATGAAGAAACGGTACAAATAAATTAACTGACGCTTACCACTTAAAAAAATAACCGTCTGTAGTTCTCTTGGTATGCACGTAAATCCATTCTGTTAAAGGGAATATAACAAAGTTGTACAAAATATCAATGAAATACAGGAGGCGAATCTACGAATACGCCGTTAACTGCACCGTAAACAATTGAATTAGAAAAATGCGTTTGATCCATATGTCTAATGAGATACAGTCATGTCTCGTTAGTATGGACCCCGTTTCTATGGATACCCCGCTGTATGGGCACCACTTTCGGGGACCAACTGGGAAAATACATGCATTTTTGTCTCGTTATTATAGACAACTCACGTTATGGACGAATTTTTACGGGAACGGAGGTGTTCATATTAACTATGCATCACTGTAAAAATTTTCTCCTAAGAATATCGAAGTTTTGTTTCATGCGTGTTGGCTGTGACGATGCACTCAATGAGACTGCGATTGCGATTGGGGACATGATATACCGTATCAAGTGATACGAGAACCATAGTTAATTAATTTAAATTTTTATATTGATATGTGAAAGGTTTTAATGAAGAATCAGCCATAGAGAAGAAAATAAACCAGAAAATACGTTTTTTATATTCATTATAGGATAGGATGTCTTATACTTTGTTTCAGATTTAAAAAATCCTGAAATAAGAAATGACTTATTTGACATATTTTTGTAATTTCTTCAAGGAATATAAAATGTTTTTGAGCAATATTTCGGCCGTTAGATGCAATTTAGAGGGCGGTAGCCCACTCTAGACCCCGCACGGGAACGTAGCTATAGCTACGCTCCTTGTGTCAGCAATCATTGGTTGGAAAGATGAAAGACGGGTGGAATGTTGGTGGTAAAATTGTTCCTTCAAGCTGTAGTAGTGTTTCATTCCCCGTATATTTATGCTTGTTAAACAAGTGATAGAGTAATTATTGTTTTAAAAAAATATCACAAGACTGACAGCGTTTGCGGCTAGCGGGTTTAGGCACCGCAAAGCTCGATCAGCTCGCCTGTTTTTATGAGTGCGAGTACTCTCTCGTTCAACGAGGAGTTTGGAGGAAGATAAATCTTCAACCGACGTAGTTTGCAGCAAACAAGGGTCACAAGTACCGCCTTCGGAACCTCTGCGCGAGCGCTCGTTTTCGTGACGGGACTAGTCTAAGCATAGCGTCCCACGTCTGAGCTGTTTTTACAGATCTGGCTTGATTGTTTGTTTAGCTTTTTTTTTGATACTGAATAAATGTGTAGGTTCGCGTGAAGCGGCTTCGCTAGTCTCCGATTCTTTCAAGCGTCGTGATTGCGACCGTGGTTTCAGTACAGAGATGCAACCTACGCAAGTAAGAAGTTCTGAGCCATTTCTTTGAAGTCAATCTGGCCTTCGCATCGCATCAGGTATTTATAGGTATATTTCCGTCATTTGGCTTTGGAAGGCCAGTAGCTTTCACGTTTTCAGCAGTGCACGTGAACTTCTAAAGGCAACATGTTTAGGTCGCGTTTTGATTGTTTGCCGTGACACTCATCCGCCTTGCTAACGGACGCTATGCGAGAAAACAGGGGCAAAAAAACTGAAAAGACCACATATTTATTTTCTTGCATTTGTTCAATCATTCCTGTCGCTTTTTATCGCACCTGGCAGACGCTGGCAGGCGCTTGTATTGGAACGTGGCTCGTTCATGATGCAACGCGAGGAAGCCGCCTTAATGGTTGCGTCTTGCGAGCTTTGCAGACGGTTTTCGACAGGGATAAAATAGCAGACGGACGGAAGCGACGGCAAACGCGGACGCGCCGCTTTCGTACCGGTCTTACAGACGTAGCAAACGACCATAAACGATGGTAGAACAGCAGACGACGCCGGAAGCTGTTGGGCGTCTGCTTGCATTACTAGCAGGCGCTGTGTCAGTCACCAGACTCCATGCATTACGCAACGGACGTCGCAAGGGAAACACTAGGTATTCGAGCATGTTCGCTTAACCAGTCAAGCGAATCCAGTTCAGTGGACATATCAAGATACAAGTATGGTATCAAAGTCCTTGAAATAGTTTTGTTACATTCTAGTGTCTTTTTAAGTGCAGACGCAGCCGACATAAGCGTAAAAGGACTAATTAAGCAGCGTCAAATAGATTGGTTCAAAAGTGATGGAACAGCTCCAGAAACTCTTTTGCTCTTTTAACGCTATCTGATTGGTCCCATTGTCTCGTAGCATCGGCTGTGTCTGGACTTAAGGGGAAAGAAAGTATGATCCGATACATATTAGAGCATAAATATAAATATAAATTATACACCAAAGAGGAGTTTACAAATAAACGGACTTCGTCCACGCCAGTGTGGGTGCTGCTTTTGCGCAGTACATCGATTTACAGTGAGAGGAGCATATGTATGTCATAGCTCACACATGGCGCATCGTGCTATAAGACCCCGTCGCGCCTCAGCTTGAAAAACAGTAATTTTCTATGTATATAATCCTTATGGTAGCCGGAACTCTAGCTAAGCTTGCTGCATTCATAGTGTGGAACATCTTTAGATTTTGTGGAAATCACAAAATATGTGGTCAAAACCAAGAGGTAGAGTTCTAAGGGAAAGAGCGTTTCATCGCATTTAGTTTCACCCAATTTTTTTTCAAGTATGATAATTATTTTATTTAGCCGCTTTGTTCGTCTTATTTAATTTACATATTTTATTGATTTTTATTTAAAAACTGTTGAAGCGTCAATTTGATTTAAAACAAAACCAGTGGGTCAAAGAAAAGCTTCGAATACTCTTTATACATCGCGAGCGGTAGCAGTTTCTTTTGTGTCGGAGAAACATGAACATCGACCCGCTTCACTAGAAGAAAGGACGCTTTTGCGGGCACTTGGCGGCTTGAATCCTCAGCGCGACAGCCAATTCCCGTCAGGAGGGTTTTGCAGCTCGCCCTTTTGAGAGTGTAGGCACTTAACGTTTAATCCTCCGTCGCTTGAGGGAACTCCAGACAGCGCCCAACGATAACGAATCATTTCACTCCCTCGACGCAACCGGAAATGCCTCGTTCGAGAATGTTCTTTTTCTTTTTTGTTACTGCTTGCTGTTTGATCGGCCAGGATAGAGTCAATTAAAGCTTATGAAAGCTTGCGGGGCGTGACATGATTTGTTTGCGACTTTTGGTTTTTGATTTGTTCTGTAGCGTTCTTATCTGATAACGACGTAGTTTCATTGGCTGGGGAAGAATAATACAATGCTCAAGGTTCGCCCGCCCCAATTTTCTGAAGTTCTCAATGACTGTGCGAGCCATGGGGAATTGGACACTCAGAACCCAAAGTGTGATGTCACTAAAATTGAAGCTACTTCTAGGCACCTGGTAATGCAGGAGCTGCGTCTTATTCGGCGTTCTTACAATAACGTTTTAATACTTTTATCTGCGGCATAGTACAATTCGTTGCACACCAAAATTGACTTACCAGACCGGTGCACACCTACTGTCGACCGTGATATTACAAACAACGTGACTACATGGTGCCCTTTAAACCCAATTTTTCGACGGCCCCACACCGTAGGCCTACGTTTGATTCATCGCACGCCGAAATGTTTTAATAGTGGTTGCAAAATATCACTGAATCCTACACATGGTCGATGTTTGATGTCGAGTTTTTAGATGAAGTTTTTGGGAGTAATGCATTTGGCTTGTATTTATAATTTTGTGTTTGGTTTAGAACTTGCATTTTTATATCTGGAGTGTTCCAACGTAGTTTTAATAGTGTAGGGGAAGCTTTATTGAATCGTCATGAGAAAAATGAGCATAAGAAAAATTAAACAATTTTATTACGAGTTCAATTTCTGATTATGAAGGTAACTATGGTGTCTCTCCAATTCGTGGGTGTTTTGTTAGCACCGGCGACATGCAAACAAATGAGAAATTCTTAGTATTAACTACCTGATATAGAAAATAATCGACGCAATAAATACCAGAGCCCGACTCGAAAGTAATAAAACGTAAACATGTTTAGTAGCATCGCCAATGCGGGCAGCCCTCTCGGAGATAAAATTAATCTCAATCTAATATATTGCACCAGATAAAAAACTAATTAATAGTGGCGAGTGCGCATAATTTTTTTTTATGAATATTAACCCAACTATTTCAGGAATTGCTTCCAGTACTACATTTCAATAGTTATCAGCCATTTATGTGTCGGCAATGAGCGTATAGTTTTGCACTGCTCATGCAGTTACGCGCATGGGAGAGATATTTTGGCCATCGCAAGGTAAAGTACATATTACGCGAGTCTCTCAGTACAATCAGTCAATCAGTACACGAGTCTCTCTGTCTCATAACAAAAATGAAAGCACGCAGAACCTTAACTGAACTTTGTCGACGAATAGGACAAAACAAGACCGCCAGCAGCCACACGAGGCACTCAAAATAAACACCGCAAGTGCCGCACCGTCTGTCAAAGAGTGCTTGGTGGTGTTTCTCGGACACAGACAGCAATCTGAAGCAACGTTGTGAAACCCCAAACATTTCGAGCACATCCAATAACAGTGTTGGGGCTCATATTGACGACCTCAACTCGACGAATAGACCCTCGCAGGTGTCAGCTCGGCTGCAGGTTCCCGCACTCGGCACGAGATGAAGAGAAGTTCGTTTTGACAGGATTCGGAGCCGTAGTTTGGTTAATGAATTCATAGAGTTATTATAATCTACGCTAGAGTTTCAACTGACGCTAGTGTCTATGCGACTTCCGTGACGCAAATTGAAGCAGACAGCAACCAGTCTACTTTTGCGATGCTCCTGTGCATTCCTATGGAAAAACTCACGTGCATTTTGTCTCTTTGCCGGATAATATCAAGGAACGCTTTGGTTATTTGAGTCGTACCGAATAGTATGTACCTTGATTACCATTGTAAAAGAGTAACTGCTTTAGTTAGCGCATTTTTCTTCATCAGTGAACGATGTTTAACTTTGCTACATTTCAATCCCAAACATGTGTTCCGCAGCAGGCGTGTACAAACAAGCGACGATTCAAAGCAAAGTAACAATCGAAAGGAATATAGAGTGAGTTCAAGGCTTGCCAGCCTCCCGGTGACGCATATGTATTCATAACATGTCTGTCCTGTCACTATAGGAAAATGACTCCGTCGTGCATGTGCGGATGAAAACATTCAAATAAAGAATAAAGTACGTGGGCTATGAAAGGTGTCTTTTCGTATTGTTTTCTCTGCCTGGCAGCTTTTGTGGGGCACTTGTTCCCAAAGATTTCGAGCGCGCGGGTGATGTTTTCAACGCAGAACAAACATCTTCGCACATCTTCACGAGCAGAAAGAACAAAACGCTACTTACTTATTTAAAATCGAAATATATTACGTGGCCTTCAGTTTGTTTTGATCATACATGCACGGGTAGTTATGTTACTGCGTAGTTTTGCCGTCTCTCTTAATTTCCCGATGTCCTTCGTTCGTTTGGCACGTATATCCCTCATGCTGAAAAGCGCCGATGTCGTGTTCGCGCTAACAGTGTCCGACAGTGCACATAAATACACGAAGGGAGCCGTTAAAGTACCACTTTCTTGCGAAGAATTTCAAAGATAAACGCCGTAACTGACCAATTATTTCGCGGCCTGACTGAGAAATGTTACAAGCTACCCTAGTACGTACGAATTATTCGGAATATTTGCTCTTATCATCGAGCGCAGGAATCAAATGCACTCACTCTTTCCCATAAAAATGCATTACCGGAGGTCAATTTGGGACTGGTTGCTGTCTGCTTCAATTTGCGTCAGCACACAAGCGCCTCTTGAACCTCTAGCGTACAATACAATAACTCTATGAATGAATCTCTTCGCGTTTATAATGACTCCAAGCGCAGAACCCTCTAATAAATATTTAGCGGCCGCATTGTGCATGTTTCCGGGCCGGAACTGCGATGCTCCAAAGGACAGAAAGTGGGCTCTAGTTCAAAATTCGTTTTGTGTTTTCCTTTTCTTAAATTGATTGCGAAGACACGGAGATTCCTTGCATCAGGCTACGCTTTATGTGATTATAATCTGCCGAGGGGAGAAAGTTACGACTTTCTGGAGTTACTTATTGCGATGTAGAGAAGCAGTAAATTGATGCCTCGCCAATATGAATGCTTCCGTTTCACAAATCAAAATCGTCTATAATAGGAGTTATACCTATTAACGAGACAAAACTGCTCGTATACATTCATCTCATCTCCAAATGTTTTCGCTACATAGTGTGTTACCATGGTCCGTATTAGACAAGGTTGAAACAGTCATATCTAAAACGTCACTATAACAGAAACTGCAACAGTTTGGGCCTTAATTAGGACGAAATGGCGACTTACTAAATGCTTTAAAACATCGACAACGCTTCTAAGTACAACTTTATTACTCTATATCTTTTGCTACCAGCGCTATACTTTTTACTTTTTTTTAATAAAAAATTAACTATTTTTTCGTGTGCTTATTACAACAGCTTTTCATTTTCTGTTGCTCTTTCATGTGCATTTAAAATATAAAAAATTCTCAAAAACCAGTGTACTTTATGAAACACAGAAACACGTAAACTTCTTTAAACGACTCAACTCAGACATGTGCCGTTGCCCGACGTACCCCTAAAATTTAAATTGTAATCGCTTCATTAAAATAAAAAATCAGCGAAAAATTGTAAAACTAATTATTGTTATCTCGTTTTACATGTTTTCATGACAAGTGACTTGTTCGAGCGTGCTCACAAGCACTTTTCTAATTTAGCAAACGGCTACTAATGCACATTTAAACTTCTAACGTATCTTAAAAATACGCCTAAAATTATTTAGAGAATATTTTTTTGCTGCATTAATTATGGTTTTCAATTAATTATTTGCGTTTCGAATATTAAGATATATATATATATATATATATATATATATATATATATATATATATATATATATATATATATATATATATATATATATATATATATATATATATATATATATATATATATATATACAGGGTGTTTTTTTTAAGCTTAACAGATTTGTTTAAAAAAAGCCGTGAAAGTTACACTTATGCCGCTTGTGGAGGGAAATTATATGGCCAGGGGGACACATTATAGGGGGCTAATCGTAATGATCAGTCGGCTAATTAATTAAAATTCGTTAATTAACTTTTTAATTCATAAAAATAGACATATGGTTCCAATTAGAAACTTGCTCAGCGTCATCGAAAACCACTAAATCAGACATTTTCAGAAAGACTTTGAGCGCGTGAGATACGTAGTAGTGAACTGAAGTTACCGCTCTTGGAGCAGGTACAAAGCTAGAGGTTGCGATAAGGCGCCCGCACGATTTTTCCGTCTCTTATCTAGCCCCAGCCTTGTACATACCTGCTCCACGAGTGGTAACTTTGGTGCACTACTACGCTTCTCACGCGCTCAAAGTCTTTCTGAAAATGACTGATTTAGGGGTTTTCGATGACGCTGAGCAAGTTTCTAATTGGAACCATATGTCTATATTCATTAATTAAAAACTTAATTAACAAATTTTAATTAATTAGCCGACTGATCATTACGATTAGCCCACTATAATATGTCCCCCTGGCCGTATAACTCACCTCCACAAGCGGCATAAGTGTAACATTCACGGCTTTTTTTAAACAAATATGTTAAGCTTAAAAAAAAAAAACACCCTGTATATATATATAAAGGTTGATGTTAGACGAGTTCTAGTTTTACCATGCATTTACGAGGCTTGCTGGGCATTGGATGAGAGGATTATCATCGTTGTACATTGGCTCATTATCTAAACTCTATTAATTAACGATTTTAGTTCTAAGAGATATATAAGACCAGACGAATTCAAATATTTTGCGAAAAAATTGTGTTTTTTGTGACATTAATGGAGCAATTTTTATCTGTTTTTTTTAACGACTTAAAAGAGCACTCAAAAAGGAAGTTGGAAGACTAACTCACAATGACGCTTGGAAGAGTGACATAGTCGTTTCAGTCACAATGCGATTTGTGTCATTGGCACACTCACCAACGACACGCTTTTGAGATATTGAATACATGACCTAAAAAATTTCGTCACTCTTCCAAGCGTCAATGTGGGCAGTGCTTGGGAAGCTATTTTAGTGCGCAATTTAAAATATGGCGACAGAACGCAAACATTATTCGATAAATATCTTAGAAACCTTTTTTCTTTTCACAAATTATTTTAATTGATTTGATATCTAATAATATTTGACTCCGATACAGCAGTTGCAAGATGACCCTTAAAACCAATAACTAAAAAAAGTAATTTAACAACTTTTGAATTAATTACTTGACTTATCGTGATGAGCATTTAATCGTCTAATGTCCGCCGAGTCTAATAAATACACAGTGAAGACAAAATAGATCTAACCCAAGCCGCCTACTTAAAAAAGAAATATATCTTCGAATTAATATTAAACACTCTGTTTAAAACGCGCACAAGTGTTTCTTTGATTATGCTTCCTGCCGAAGCAGACAGCAAAGAAAGCTTTGATCACGCCGCGAGACCGGCGAAACTTGCTTTTGACGAGTTGTGCCTTTCTCCTGCGGCACTGCGCTTTCGTAAAAATATCCATGTGTTGTTCTCAATGGCAATTCTCACAGCTTACGTAAGGTCCTAAAAACCTTCTTCGGCGAATGACGAAGAAACAGTAGAAAACTTGGCTTTAGCTCGCTGTCGCCAGAATCTGCAACGCTAACAATAGCGCAATTTCGCTGCACTCAAGATGGCCGTCCGGTGGCGAGATTCGCACTGCAGCGACCAAGCGGGGACGCGCCAAGCGGGGACGCGCGATCCAGAAATTGCCATAGAGAAAAGTGGTATCGACCAGATGCGACCTACGCCGCGCCTCGCGGAAGTAACGTAGGGACGCCAGCACCAGTTGCTATGATACTGACGCGCTGCGCCAGTTTTTACCGCTCCTGTGTCTCCTGATTTAGACGCTTCAGGTCGCGCTGGCGGCGACGCTGACGCGATCATATTGGCGCTGCGTAACGCTACTAGTGATGACGTTTGGGGGAAAGGCGCAGGCCTTGTCTTCTAGGTGGTAGAGGTTCAGGTGGTGGGATATTTCGTAACAATGGGTGTGATGAGGCGATGGATTAAGGTGTGGATGGACACGTCTTAAACCCTCTTTAATGAGGCGGCGGCTTGCGCCACCTATACGAAGATTTTAATTTCAATAACCATCTCCGAATAAATTTGGTATGAATTACGATGATAAAAAAACAAAACAAATTATATCGCGACGTTCTAGCAACTGTGGCCATCTAGCCGGCGCTGCACGAGACTCATACGTACTTGGTTTATCAAATTCCAAGTGAAGCAGATTGTTATAGATGTGACGAAGGTCTGTGGTAACGCACCCACTTGTCACGCAGCGGCTCAAGGATGAAATCCTGAGAACACCGCGGCGTCGGAAGATATTTTTCGATCATTTGACGATATGGGCGACGAGCGCCCTTCGCCATTTGCTCTACTACAACAATTACAACAACTACAATGACAACGAACATCATTTTCAGGGGTGCGAAGAGCCTATAGGAGCTATCGCAATAAAGGAAAACAACGCTCAAGAAAAGCAGAATGGCACCGACAGGAGAGAGAGGTACACGCGTACTTTCAAAAACGAAGCAGATATTGGTAGAGCATGTAGACGTAATCTAGCGCTGTACAGCACTTAAATAAAAACATAAAACAAATCATCGCGGATCATAGCTGAGACGGGTCGCTCCAAGGAACTCAGATGACAAGTTTTTCTTTCGTCTGTGAACGACTGATATCCAGCTGGTAACTAAATTTAATATGGTGGATGTTTTAGATTACGGGAGCTGAATCAGAAGAATGTCGTAGATTATTATATTTATTATCGCGATAATGATCGCCGATTTTCACCCTAGATCCTTGTCCAAATATTTCAAACTCAAGACTATTTGACATGTTCTTTAAATCTATCATAACTCAAGGTTCATAATACAAAAAATAAATATTCCAGAAAAAAGGCCCACCACAAAGCGTAGTATTCCATTATGTGCAAACATTACTTAAAATCGTGTTTAATTGAAGTTTTTTGGGGGGATCGCCTCTGCTTCGGTTAAATTGTAATAAAAATTATCTTAAAAACTGTTTAGAGGGCACAAAAGTTGATTTTCAACTCTCAAGAACGTATCGTAAAGCAAAACATATATTTTTGACTTCTGGGAGCAAAACAATCTCAAACTCTTGATATCGAAAACTACAAAGACCTAAGCCCTGCTCTCCATGACTCGGCTGAATTTAGAGAGCTCCCTTTCTGGCGGCATAGCAAATAGCATCGCAGAGCGTCACTGAGCCGCGTCGTCGATTCCCATACCTAGTCTTTTCTCTAAACTTGTATGAAGTGTATTTATTTTTGCCCATCTACTTTTTATTTATATTTAAGTCTCGTTCGTCATCGCCCCCCCCCCCCCACTAAAAGATAAATAAATAAATAAGCAATTTACAAAAAAGACAAATCTGGCCCACATTTTCTTTTTATATATTTCAATCCCAACGCCCACGAGTCCGGTTGCCTGGATTCGTATTTTCACCCCCCCCCCCTTTTTTCCACTTGAGTTTCTTCACTCGGTTCAAGTTCTTCACATAGTTCTCGATTTTATTTAGTTTTTCTGTATACGATGTTTTCTTCTTTCTCGCGAAGTTACATTTTCCGCCGCTTAGCTGTTTCTAAATTCAGCGCCTCGGTGCAAATCCAACTCAAACATAGCGTAGTGGGTGCACAAATCAGATTGCACGGTGCTGAGCGTTTGAAACAAAATGAAAGAACTAAACAGATATAAGAGAGGAGATGGGGATTATGTAAACAGCGCCGGGAACAAATGAACAAAAGCAAAAAGGGTGAGCAGACAAAGTGGGTATAACCCTGGTTCACTATAATCGCAGCTTCCATACAATCGCGTCAATTAATTTCGGAAAGATTCGCGAAGCAAGAAGAATCCGAGATTAAATATAGTTTTGATTTTCCCATAATGATACAAACACATTAAAAATTATACGATGCTTACTGAGTTATTCTTTACAAGCTTAGTTTCCATCCGGCTTGAAATGCCCTTGAGCTTGCCGAGTTCATTAATAAAGAACTTTGATTTGAGTTCCTTTTATTTGTAACGGAAGCTACACATGCGTTCAACTGTAACTCTTTGATATTTATATTTCAAGCGCCAGCATTTCACCTCTCTTATTTTATTTTGTGCATGCTTGCTGAGAAAAATACCGCGTCTTGTGTGCCTGTGTACGGGATCCAGATTTCTGCAATATTATTGTTAAAGCGTTTGTGTGATGAAGAATGCGTGGGAAGTCTGTCTTTGAACCCGATCACGGTAATTCACGTGGCAACTCTTCTAATTGCTTGTTTTGTCAAGATTACGATTTAGTTACATTCTCTCCGCTGTTGTTTCGTACTTCCATATTATTACCTTTTGCTCTATGGTTTTAGGTTTTAAAAAAGTGGATATTTTTATAGTTTTGATAGCCCCCACGTTTCCAGCTGCGAGGGTGCGCCTACTGCAAGAATGGAGTTGAAATACGAAAGATTAAAGCGCAATACGGTAACTAAATCGTATTCCAATATTTATAGCCTAAACTGAAGCCCTGATGGTACCGTATTTCACTTTACTGATACCTGTCTAAATGGCGTGCTTTACGCACTTCAGTGAGGTTTTATTTGTAGTTTTATCGATCCAATAAGATACTCTTCGATTCGCAATTAACTTTGCTAGAATCTACACCACGTCTAATTCTCTCCGCCATTTGCTTTTCCGCCAGGAGGTCGCTCTTTTCTAATGAACTACGAACAAAACCTTAGTTTGCGATCGTATTTAAGTGCAAGTTCGCTATCTTGCACATAGTTGCAGGACGCGTAGATGCTTATTGTATTCTCTTAGGCGCCTGCTCCGCCATATAGTGGCGTCAGCACATCCGCTATATGCGGGAACGGGGGCCTAAGAGTCCCATTGTCAACTCTGCGCGCTTTGCGTTAAGGCACTTCACCAGACCTTTAGTGGCAGGTCAGTCGCGACTAATTTGTGTACATTTTTAGACTTTTCTGCGCCAGTTGCGGCTAATAAAGGATAAGTCGACTCAATATATTTTGATATGTCTAAAGCGTTCCACAAAGTGAGCCATAAATTACTTTTGCGTTAACTATCGTCATATGGAGTGTGCCTTGAATTATGCGAATGGTTTGACAGCTATCTGTCATTGCGCTCAAACATCATTCGGGTTGGTGACTGTTTTTCTGAAAATTGTTTTCGACGTCCGGTGTTTCCCAGGAATCAATACTGGGCCCTCTTTTGTTCTTGATCTTTATCAATGATATAGTGTCCTGCGTGAACAGTTATAAACTACTACCTTTTGTTGATGACCTTAAGTTGTTCAAAAGAATTAATAGTCTGAAAGATAGCGATGTCCTACAAGGTGACGTTACCTGCGTTCTTCAGTGGTGCAAAAATAATCAATTGCTGCCTAACCCCCAAAAAACAAAAGTGATTTCTTTTTGCCGTCGGCGTTCTTGTTTTGAGTCTACTTATTATCTTGATGGATCGCCAATACAGCGTGTATCAATCTTAAAAGACCTTGGTGTGTGTGTTGACAGCGCTTTATCTTTTAGAAATCATGTGTCGTTGGTCAAGGGCAATGCTTTTAGAGTTTTAGGGGTAATTTCTCGTTTGACGCGTAATTTTAGAAAGCCTCATTCATTGACTCACCTTTTTAATCCTTTAGTAAGGTCACGACTAGAGTTTGCTTCTGGTGTATGGAACTCGATATCTAAGACACAGGCTATGAGCATCGAAAATGTTCAGAAAAGAGTTGTCCGGATTGTTTATGACAGATACTTTAAGCGACACTTTTATTATGCATATGAATATATGATGAAAATGTTTTCACTTTCACTACTGTCTAAAAGGAGGACTGTTCGAGATTTAATTTTTCTGCACAAGGTTGCAAATGGCGTAGTTGTTTCGGCGCAACCCCTTGCAAAATTGAACTTCCATATTCCATTTCGAGTAACCAGACACTTTGTTTGTTTTTAAGTTCGCTCGCCATGTAATACCTCACCTCTCTCTCGGACTTCAGTCATTATATAATACCGTCGCTCCACCCCACCTTGACATAGCTGCATCAATTTCTATGTACCGTCACGATTTGTATGATATTATTCTAACCCTTAGCATTATGTTTGTGTTAGATCTTTATCTTTTTAGTAAGTGTGTTTAGAGCCTATATATTTGATTGCTGATTTTGTTTGTTTGTGTTGGTGCACCAATGAGAAGACCAATGTGGTTGTTTTTGGGCACCCAAATATGAAGATCATTATTATTATTATTATACACCATTTCAATTCTCCGCTTTATCTAGCGGTGAAGTTAAATTCGTATATAGGCCTGTTTAGTCCCATAATGCAACGCGCACAATGTTGCATTCTGCGCGAGTGTGTAGGTCTGTGACGTCCTATAGTGCAACACTTGACGTATTGCTTTATGTGACACCCACCGTGCTTTCCACGTACTCTCTCGCCTACCCTGAAATGAAAACAAAATTAAGATATCATATATACATATTTGTTTTGTCACTCTCTACCGCGGTAGATCGCAAATCAAAATACCTCGAGAATCGCGCCCTAATTTCGCGTTACAAAAAAAAATGTATTCATCTTCTATTTTTATTTTCTCTTTCTAGCCCTTTGTAGCGCATTTTCCCAAAGACTCTCAAAAGATAATGCATTGTTAGGCAAAGCAGCAATACACTATATTGTAGGGCATTTATCATGAACATTATATACACTAACCTTCACACCAGTCCTTAATAGAGAAAAATCTACTGATATGTCTATTACCCGTACGAGTTCCCTGCGTGCAATGCGGCAAATTTCTTACAGCGTTCCTCCTGATGTGTGGTAACTGTTCGCAGTTGTACCTGGAAGCCTATCTAGACTGGAGCTAAGGAGTATGCGATGTGGTCCTACGGTTTCACGAGGTTCTAGCACCTCTTTCCACCGCTCCCAAATTATGTAGTCTACTTCCAAATCAGCGAGTACAGCAGGGCCCAAGTTCTCATGCGGAAGATGGACTGAATATTTTAGCCCGCTACTGCATACCCAACAGCGCGCACCAATTCAGGAAAGACGGATGTTCGGAGGCAAGCGGAGGAAAAAGAGCTCCCTGAATAAATGAGGAGATCGGGAAAGCGAGAGGGTTGCCCGACGCCCTTTCATCACTCTCAACACGAGTGCTGACGGAAATAGGGCAGAAAGATAAATGGGGCGAGTATGGCTCTTTTTGTATGATCTTTCGATCGCGGGACGAGTCTCTGGAATTTCTGCCAAACCGTGGTTTGATATGTATCTAGTGAATAGAAGGTACGCGAAGCGTAACATATAAAACAATGTAAAGGATAAGCGGATGTCCTTAAACGATCTACATCTTCCTTCCTTTTTGTTTTTGTTACAGTTGATTTCGCTCAAAACAAAAGTTTGCTTCAGGACATACAAAAAATATTGACGTTTTTTTTATCTTTTTAACATCAATTATATGAAAAAACGAAGGTGTCCCTCTTTCGCCTAACTACATTTTTGTTTACATGGTCACATAAAACTAGTGATGACAAAAATTTAAAAAAATAATGGGCCGAAATCGCGTCTGCCGCAAAGCTGATTATCGAAGCAATGCATGGGCATTTCGCGCACCACTTATATATAACAAAGCATGGTGAATGGACGGCTCTCAGCGCTTGTCCTCGGGGAGAACATTCCCAAAGCCCCTCTTCTCCTTGATGCAAGCAGTTCAGATCACTTAGTATGTGCATGAAGGATGAGCGCGCGATGCGCGAAAAACGACAGAGCCATTTTTGTTGTAGTGCATACATGATGCGCATAAAGGGCCGACGACACCGTGTGCGTACGCCCCGGTGACATGGTAAGCCGACTGCGCGTCAAAAACGGCGTGGCAGGAAAAAGAGCGAAAATTGCAGCCCGTGTGCGTCCACCGCTCTCCAAAGCCGGCGGCAGGAACTTCCGAGTATTACTTCACTCTAGTATCAAAGCATGAAATGGAAAATATCATAAATTGCTCTACTATAGAGGAACTGTTGTCTGCGAATTTGGACGGCACTGCATACAGTGAAATCTGCCGTAATTACTCGGAAATTGTCTTATCACTGCCTTATGCGATGTCGTTTAGACGCAGCTGCGGACGAAGAAGGCAGGCGCGATTTCTTCTGTGTCTCTATAACCGATATAATGAAATTTTATATTATGGTTAATTCTTCTAATTAGGACGCGTGTTTGAGTTCTGAAGAGCCTGCGCATATTTACGTTGCACTTGTTGAGATTCTTCAATTTTTTTACCGAGAATCAGGGAGGCGGTGAAGTTTAGGTGACGGTCAGATAAATCCTGGTTTAACAATGACGCCATATATGTAATCAAAGATAAGAAAATGTTATGGTTACAATGCCGCTGTGCTCCAAACAACGCACAGTTGGCAATAAACTTTCGCGGTGTTACAATCAAAACAAACGTAATTCGGTCCGCTAAATGTGGCTACTTTGAAAGAGCCAAGGTCTAATTCAGGCGTCGCATGAGAGTACCTTTAGAAGGCGGGTATTTAGAAAATTTATCGTCAATTCCCTTTAAAAGCGTTTTGGCTAAGAGCTACGATCAAGCGTTAATTACTTCAACACTTTTTTGCGGCGTCATTGTGTATTGTTAGAGATAATGGATTGACTCCAAATAGATCGAGCCACGATTTGTTATCTGCTTCCGCATTTCTGCCACCTCTTGATTTATACGCGTGACGTTTCATTTAGTTCAATATCCAGAGAAAAAAATCCTCTGGTATTGATGAAATTCATGTTTGGTATCTTTGTTAAATATTTGACACTATTAAATACGCGTTACTTTTGATGTTTAACGAATTATTGGTTTCCGGGATAATTCCTTTGGAGCTGAAAACCACACACAATAAACCGTAACTCAAAGGTAGAACACCAGATAAACTAGACTACTACGGTCACATCTCGATCGTACCTAGCGTATATGTTCGCTGTTTTGACTAAATTCATTGACAGCTCCGCCATCTTACCTCGTAGCCAATATGGTTTTGTGGCTGGAAAAGGCACGCAGTCACTCTTTACAGATTTCGCTAATTTAATACACCTTCCATTTCATGACAGTTTTTTTTTTTTCACCTGTGTCTTTTTTTTTTGGACGTGGTAAAAGCATTTGACTCTGTTAGCCACATATGTATTCTTCATAAGCTCTATAACTTTGGCTTCCGTGGTTTAATTTTTACTTTGCACGAAGGCTTTTTTTTTTAAGTCGTGTGCACCGATTGCATTTGTTTCAAGTTTTAAAAGTGCCCGAGTAATCATAAAATCTGGCGTTCCCCAGGGATCGGGTCTTGTCGGATACACTTTTTAATATATCCGTAAACGATATTTCAGCTAAAGCATTCACCTGCAATGTTTTTCAGTATTATTATGACACTTTACTTTTTTCTCGTCATCTCAATTACGATCATACTCCGCGTTTATTGTGCCGCGATTCTGCACAAGTAATGAATTGTTTCGACGACAACTTGATTACTGTGAACACTTCTACTCCTAAAATTATCTGCGGTCAAAATTCACTCATAGGGTGGATTACAACATGCCAAGTATTTTACACAAATTAAGCTGGCATAATTTTGAGTGCCTTCACTGTGTGCATTGACAACGTAAAGTGTTTGGGAGCTTTCGTGTGTTTCTTTTTTTTATGCAGATATGTCATGGAATTGACGTCTATCTTTGTTGCAGGAAGCTTCGAAGTGCTTGACGTATGCCTGTTATTTATAAAGTGTACATGCTGTTCGGAGTAAGATAATCATTCGCATACGCTTTTGGGCTTCAGTATTCTTAGGTACGGCATCCCCCTCTTGCAAACTATGCAGACCTGAGGCGCACCAAAGTTGATCGCATTTTGAAGGGCGTGTTAAAACGTGTTGCGTATCACTTGGATATTTCTTCGGAAAATATGTTCGAAACAACAGTTCTGCAAACTGTTGCGCTTCTTCATGCCTGGTCTAATAATTTTCGGCGTCCTTTGTGTTGCGAACAGGAGTCTACATGAAGCGCCTCGTTCTGTCATTCCACGTTGTTCTACCTATTACGGGAATCGAGTTCTCTCCTATTGTGTGCTCTCAAGATTTGAGAAACTTGCGGAAGACGCTCTCACTGCTATATCAAAGTAGGAATTCAAGAAAATGTTAACCAATATAACTCCCTAAGATCGCCTTATTAAGCTTTATTTTTCCATTTGCACGGTAATTTGAGCCGCTAACTGCCGTATCTTTTTTTTTTTTTTCCTTTCGTCGCTCGACTTGCCCGGTTCTGTCCCACGAGCCGAATCTGGCTTGACAGACCCGTATTTGTTCTTTGTATATGAATGTGAGGTGAATGAAAGCATTATTATTTTATTATTTTTATTATTATTATTTATATTATTATTATTATTATTTATATTACTTATACTATTATTATTATTATTATTATTAGTAGTAGTAGTAGTATTTTGTTCAAGTTTTTCGCTCGCTTACTGTTGCTGCCAGTAGAACTGTTACTTTGAAAAAGCGGAGACCTCACCATGAATGGCTAAACAATAATATAATTAAGATGATTAAAGAGAAAGAGGTCCTGTGGAGTCGGTGTCGCCAATCTCCACACAACACAGATTTATAAAATGAATTCAGCAGTTGGGGATACGTTAGGCGAATTGCAGGATAAAATCAACGAGGAATTGATTAGGGTACTGTCATGGTTCACAAGCAATCAACTTACAATCAACCTAAATAAATCTAAGTATACAGTGTTTCATTCCAGGAAAAGGGTGATTAATTTCGACGAGATAGTTATAAAATTAGATAATACGGAATTACAACATGTTACTTGTTATAAATATTTAGGACAATAGACTCATACAAATATTTGTATGAGTCTATTGTATTCTGCCGCTTTTTGAACCTATATTACGATTGGACCCCGGACTAGCCTTAACGGCTATGGGTCCAAACAGTTTTTGTGTATTTTGAAAACAAGTTTGAAAATAAAGCATTGAATGAATGAATGAATGAAGAAATAAAGTAAACGCTGTTTAGTTTAGTTCAGCCAAAACATGGTCACTGATTAATCAATTCCGAGGCACTGGTTCTGGAAAGTTTATTGACCAAACCCTTGAACGACATTTTGGGTCACTTACCTCAAAATTAGCAAACGACTTTAACGGCTTCTTTGCAAAATACTCTGGCGTGCCAAGAACCACGGCTGTGAACTCATGCACACTAAAGAATGAAGTTTTGGCGTCAGCTTTCCTTCCTTGCTTGGACGAGAAGGATCTGCACTCCCTCTTATTTAGTTTCAAAGCCAGCAAATCTCCCGGTATTGATGGTATTCGAGCGTATGATCTTCAGAGAAATTTCACATATATTAAGAACGTTCTGCTCGCTATGCTGAACGACTTCATTTCGTCTGGCAGCATACCTGATGAGCTCAAGGCTGCTATTGTGCGGCCACTTTTCAAAGGAGGAGAACGATCCAATGTTGCGAATTATCGCCCTATTTCAATTCTTCCTATTCTAGGACAAATTCTCGAGAAACACCTCTTTCTGACGATGAGCAGTTTTTTTAGATAAGAACGAAACCTTTTCATCTACTCAATACGGATTCATTACTGGGAAACGCACGCAACCGGCCCTTGATAATTTTTTGATTACATATATTCAACATTCGAAAGAAATATGTTTGCATGTGCTCTTGATGTGTCCAGGGCTTTCGACACTGTCAGCCATCAGTTGCTCCTAGCAAAATTATATCGCCTTGGTTTTCACGGCCCATTTTATTCTTTACTGGAAAACTTTCTTTCTAAAAGGTCCCAGTTTGTCCTAATTGGAAACTTTAAAAGTTCTCGGCTTTCTTTACTGGCGGGAGTGTCTCAGGGTTCTGTTCTTTCTCCTCTACTTTTCAATATTTTTGTGAACGACATGGCCCAGGTCATCAACGGGTGCAAAATATACCAATATGCCGATGACACTCTCCTTGTGTCACGTCATATTAATTTCTCTGACTCACTCTACACACTCGAAATAAACGCCTCTCATATAATGGATTCGTTCGGCGATAACCTCCTAGACATAAACCGCTCTAAAACAAAGCTGGCATGTTTTCACAACCCTCTTAAAAGACGCCAGGCTCAAGTAAAGTTTTTGCTTCACCCTTCAAGTGTTGCTCAATGCAACTGTGTATCAATCGAGTCTGTCGATCACGTGAAATACTTAGGTCTACATTTCGATTTTGATATGTCTTGGAACACACATATGTCATATATTTGTAGCGAATTACGAATTGTGTCTCGTATGCTTTGTAATGCAAAATGTTTTATGCCAGTCGGTATCAGAATAATAATCGTCCATGCGCTTGCTTACACTATCCTTCGATACGGTGTTACGGTGTTTGGCAACTGTTCCGGTCGATGGCAGTCCAAAGTTAATTCTTTATTGAAAGGAATCCTAACAGGCGTTGCATATAATTCTCATTTTTCCAGCCACAGTGATGTTTTTCGAAGTGTTCAATTGCCTAATCTGCGTTCTCTTTTTATACAAACGGTAGTGCTCCGTAGCTTTTAGAAAAATGAGTTTAAAACACCATTTCAGTCTCCCCGAATACTTCGTCGCGTTTCTCGTTTTGTAGTGCCAATTTGTTCGACCAGATACGGTAAATACACTCGGGATTACTACGTTCCGTGTTTGTTCAACGCCCTTCCTGACACTTTCATTGACATAACATCACTGAAACTGAAACATCACTGAAACTGAAACATCACTGAAAATGGCTGACCAACGACTCGCTGTATAAATATCCCCACAACCCCAATTATTAAGAAGGAACTCAAGTGCAACCAACTTGATTTCAATCGAGCAAGCTCTTTGCTGTGTCTGCATTCTCGAGCTTGAACTGTAATTAGCTAAGTTTATTTTTACTTAGTTTCGCCTTGTTATTTTTTCCTTTGCTATGTTTCGCTTAACGCTTGTCGTGTTGGTTTTTTTTCCTACGTGTTTTTTTCGTGATTTTAGAAACGCTACGACGTGCTTTTTTTTTGTGCTTGTTTTTTTTGCTTTGTGCTTTTTGTGTCTATAGTTCGACTTTCTGTCTTACATTGTGGAATCACGAGAACGGTCTTTTTGCTTTTTTTTTTAGGGGCGTCATCATACAAGCCCTTTGCAGGCTTTGATATGCCGTATCTAAGACTTGAATGCCAATGTGTGTGAAAATAAAAATTTATTATTATTTATTATTTATTAATATTATTATTATAAATACCTGCGCCTTGCGCGCGCTCGGTGTTGTTTGTCGAACGACTAGAGCATTTAAAAACACCGCAACCTTTGTAACCCTGTACCGCTCTTTGAACACGCATCTCCTGTATGGAATGGTAGTTGTAAAACTACCCTCCTAAGGCTGGAGCGAGTGCAAAACAAATTATTATCTATTTATCGATATCGATATCCGCGCGATGAAACATATCAATCAAAGATTAACAGTGTGTTGGACGTCCTACATATGAACAGCTTATATCACCGTCGAGAAAAGGCAGATCTGGTTTTCCTTTTCAAAGTACTTCATGGCATGGCCGATTGTTCAGAACTGCTCTCACAGATATCTTTACGAGTTCCTCGGACAGCGACCCGTTTGACAACGTATTTTGCTCTCCTCGGACGTTAAGTATCCTGGACCCCATGTTTCGTATGTGTCGGGCATAAAATGGCATTGCAAGTGATCTTGATATTTTTTGTGTGACTGAATTTGTCAGATCTCTCGGAGTCTTGTACGAGTCTCGCTGAACCTGTCGTGATTTTGATGTTATTATATATTATTTTAATAAGGTATATTCGTTTTTGTGGTAGTCTTCTACTCTGCGTTCGGACCCTGTGTTCCGTTCTTTTCTTGTTGTGTATATCGTATTGTTGTGTCAGCATGCCTTATATGTATCCTATATTTTACTCAATGCTTTGAATTGTTTTGTTTTTTATTTTATTCCACTTTTTTTGTGTGTAAGTTTCGGTGTGCCAGTACCAAGACCGCATGATCGTTCCTGGACACCTAATAAAAATTATTCTTGATTCTTGATTATAATTATTATTATTATTATTATTATTATTATTATTATTATTATTATTATTATTATTATTAGTATGATTATCATTGAATGACACCCGTTCTAGCCCTTGTTTTGAGCGTCATTCATGCTGTCTATTCGTGTAATGCCGTGTAATACCGTGTACTGAGATAAACATTTCAATGGAGATGTTATACGTTTCAGGGTACGCCTAATGTTTTCTGGCTGTCCAGATAACGTAACTGGTTGCTACCTGTTGACAGCAAGTTGCTGAGCTCAGCGAAGGTCACGTTTACTGTTGGAGCAAATATTACAAATAGCAGCTCCTGCGGGCAGCGCCAACACATCTTCAA
Organism: Ixodes persulcatus; assembly: GCA_013358835.2. Taxonomy (NCBI): domain Eukaryota; kingdom Metazoa; phylum Arthropoda; class Arachnida; order Ixodida; family Ixodidae; genus Ixodes; species Ixodes persulcatus. Next base: position 206,836 of record JABSTQ010009270.1, on the reverse strand, counting down.
GAACTGCACAAAAGGTAGCTAACGCGCTTTGATCCTGAAACAGTATAAAAGTATCGAACGTCAGTTCAGGTATGAAAGCGCTCATGAAGATCATGTGGCGTAATTTACACACAATAAAATGTTTGAACAGTAGGCGACGTTGACTCGCATTTTAGGCGAGTTTACAAAAATCCATTCAAACAAGACAAAAAAAGTAGAGAAATAGGCCAAAAAGCGCCGCTCGCAAGAGGAGGTCTCATCATTTCCTTCTTGATAGACCTCCTAACGTATGGCGCGGTTCCTCATAAAACGGGCACTGGTCCATCTGGTGAGTTCCGATACGCGACCCTGCTATTGCGATGCCCCTCTCGTTACAACCCCTGCGAGGAGTAAGAGTGAAACGGGCTTCTCGAGCAGCGCGAAAATGTATAGTCAGAGGCAGATAGCGTATGTTCCCTGTAACAGGTGAAAGCCGCTGAGGAGACGAATTTTGAACTGGCCATCGTCCGAAGCAGTCCCGCGGAAGATAAAAGCGTTAAGGAGGTCTGCCTTCTTAGAGGCCTTCGGTTTCTCCTCCCCTGCCCAACGCTGTTGGTCACTTCTGTGCAAGTTGGTCGTGACCGTACCCTGCGAAAAAAGAATAAAAGGCTTTCCAGGACCTTGGTGATTGGTGCCTCGGAGAGCGAGGTGTTGTTAATGCTGAGTGCACTCGGCAGTTCACCGCGGGGTCTGCACAAGAACCAACTTCGAAGCAGAGTCCATTTCAGCCTCGGTTCGAATACAAGAAGCGCCTAAACGGGAGATGAAAGCAAGGCATACAGTACCGGTTGCATTCTCTCTCGCTCACTGGCGTTATTTTGTACTTCCAGTTATTAACTTTCACCTACGGTTGAAGGAGTTGCTTCACGTCTCATGATAATGCTTGATCACAACTGATTTAATGACCTTAGGGTGAGTACACAACTTTAGTGTGAGCAGACGCTCGGGGGCAGACTGGTGTTGGCACACCCGCAAACACAATTTCTCTTGCTCGACTTTCTTTCTCGCCCGTCATCCCTCTGGTTCCCTTTTCACTTAGAGGTGTCGGGTGTCGCCCTCGCCGTCCGGTCAGCCTCGCCGACGAGTCCTCGCCATGGGGCGCCAACATTCCAACCCCGTCTTGGACACGTTTCCGCGAAAACGTGAGAACACACACGCGCAAACGCACACAAAAATTACGGCCCAGGGGACTATCAGGTTTTGGGGAAGGGGGTCCCTGCTGGCTTGGATAACCTCAAGTAGCAGGGCCAACACTCGCTCAAAGAAAAGAGATAGGTTTGCGGAATACGCAATCATTGGTGAAACAGAAGATACATCGACGAGCGAAAAGACGCGGCGAGTACGTGCGCGCGCTAATACAAGTAACTTCGAAATAAATTCCGATGAATGTATGTTTTGCCTGAACCGTACACAGACGTGAAACCTTGCAACAGCAATGCTTTGAAAGATATAATAAACAGGGTTTCATTCCTCAATGAGCGATTGCTATAATGATGATGCTACGAACTATTTCGTGAATGCTGATAACAAGACGTGTTCATTTGGTTTACAGGGGAAAAATAAAAACGAAAAATAGGAGCCAAAACAAATATAATATATTTGTGGTTATTTACACAGTATCGAGATTTTTTCATAGGTTGAACTTAATAAGTTCATAATTTCACAAACGCGTCCATGCTGGAAAACGAAACCTCATTTTAAATTCACATATGAACTTCTTTTGCTTTTGGTTCTGGTTAGTTTTTCCTTGCGTGTCAGCGGATCGTCATCCTCATATACTAAATACGTGTATTTTACCTTAAGGGAAAAGAAGTGGAGTTAGTAGCCTACAATATTGTTCTTCAACAGCTGCGATGCATTGCAGACACACATCAACGTCCCTGGCTGTGTTGTTTGGAAAATACTCACACCGCTTTTGGGCAAAAAAAAATCACTCTTCGAGGCAGCCGGAACCAGTAACCAGACGTTATATCTTCGGCATATACTGTCTGGCCAAATACTATCCACTTGAAATTTCTCAGCTCGCAGTAGGCCTCCGCGAATTTGTTTTTATATACTTTCCGCTTTACAAAGGATTATACAATGACAGCGAGATAAAAACCATAGGAGAAGACCATGGTGGTTTATAAGTCCCCTCCATCACGCGAAACCGTGCCACGCGTTCAGTCGACGTTCATTAAGACGCGGGATTTGCCGTCGACTTGCAATGCACAGGATTTGTCTAATATCTCGTTCTATCTGCCACTTTGCAATGGTACGCACAAATTACTATAGTAACAAGATATATAGAACGTTAATTGTTACACCATTTAGGAGACTACACAATTTTCTTCTTGATTTAGTTCTATCAAAGACGTACGGAAACACTTTTGAGTTTTAATTAATACTCCACCAAAACATGTTTGTGTTTAGACCCTTTAACTTTTTGTCCAAACATTTCATGAACTCAAAATTTTATTTACCTATAGATAAGTTTCTCCACGGACGGACGATCATGACTACGCCACCCATTTGTGATATTCGCACAACCTATTTTGTTGTTTAAAGAAAACAAAAGTTATCGCTGAGTAAATTTATGTTTAGCCTCTCCAGTTGGTATAGCTGGAAAGAGATCTAAACACGTTATAAAAACGAGAGCTGCAGACAATTGATTGTGGCGTTGCACTCCTGGGAGGGAATTCATAGTATTGTCAAAATGAAGTTATCATATGCTGGTGTGAAGTTGTTATCCCACCTCCTGATTACGTTTCATAATATATTTACATACTTTTCGTTGCGATGCGTACAATGTGGACTCTAATGTAAATGTTTCGGGTTAAATTAAGATACAAACATTTCAGAATTACACATAATCTTTTTAAACAAAATGAAAACAATTTTAAGAATATTAATAAATTAAGGACGTCATACTGAGCCCACACAATGCGTAAACAAGAAGAGAGACTGCATCAAATAGAACTTAATTTTGTTGTTCAATTAAAAGTTACGAAAGTTAATTTTCAAATCGGGTTAAATTCAGGTACAAATAAGGTTGAATGCGGGTGAATGTGGGTACAATCGCACCTTATTTGTGATCGGATCAAAGTGCGTTATATCCTTACGAATGTTAAAGGGTGTTCAAAAGACTGAAAATTAACTGCAGTATTTAATTATCCTTATCTTAAGTAAAATACACATCTTTTGATAAAAAATTGAGGGTGATGTTGAACAAAAAACTCTTTATTTTGGAGGGTGTAAAAATGTCGAATAGAAGGGTGCTACGATGAAGTGGTTGAACCAAACCTTGAAAGGATGTTCGACTCACTGGCACCCGCTTAATACGGCTTTATTAATACACTATGTACATCAATATTTGCCCTACCAATGCTTTTTGCTTTGAAATAACTTTCCCAAACTTTATAGCTATATTATTGGAAGTGTGAGAAAAGACAGTAGCGACTTGGTGCGGCTTCTAGCAGAGGCATTTCACACTGACCACTGGTGGACTGGCATTGACATTCTGTGTAGCAGTCACCCTTACATTCTAGTCAATGTTAGCTTACCTGACAAGAGCGCCATACTAAACATTTGGGGCCACAGTCAACAATATTTTTCCTGTTACAGTATAATAGTAAATTGAGAACACAGATACCCACCACACGCCGGTGATAAGTGCCGCGGTCATCTCTGTCCCAGTACGTATACTCGATCCGTCTCCGATGGAACCGACCTCTGATAATAAGAGGAACGAAAATACATGGAATCTAGATTCTATTGACTATTGATACTGGTGAATGTCGTTCCGTAGTGATTTCCGGACCGTCGAACACCATCGCTTCGTGAGGGAACCTTCCAGCGCAAATAAACCAAAAAAAAAAAAAGAACGGGTGGCGTGTTGCCGTCGTTGCCGCTTACAATCACAGTTGCCGGGGAACGATAATAAGGTGTTCGGTTTGGTCGCCTGAAAACGCAAAATGGCCTACCGGACCGTTCTCAGGATGAACTAAAAGCGACTCTTTTTTTATATGACCTAAAGGTTGCCACGTGACCTCATAATATGCTCATTGTTGCTAACATAGAAACAGAATTGATCATCATCACCAGCCTCCCCCCCCCCCCCCTGAAATATTACCAACTAACAGGTTACAGTAGAATAATACACTAAATTATAAACTATAGTCCTAAAAACGGGTGGGCCGACGTAGTTCTCTTGCGAACGACTTCCCGTGATGCGGTTCCGTCCGTACATTTGGTTCTTAATCCTGTGCAAGTGTTCTTCTGGGCGATGCCCGTACACAGCACTGGCGGCTTCTGAACTTTGAAATGGAGTCGCCAAAGCTTCTCGGTGATCCTCACCTACAAACTCTGCACCCTCCGGAAGTTGTTCTAGCTGTGTTTGGAGATTTGTGTTTGTCCTTTATCCCTCTTGTTCCCCTTCTCCAGGGATTATTTTCGTCACGTCGTCGTCGTTGTTGCCTTCTTCATGTTACGCACCCACAACCACAAGCTTAGTGGCGCTCCAGCTCCGTCCGCCTTCTAAGCAAAAGGCGTCTTCCCCAGCTGTTCTTTTCGTTTAATTTCAGGGGTTGGAGTTTTGGCACTAATTTTTCATCCGCATATTCTCGCAACTCGCCACCGCTCCATCGCTAACACTGGAGCCTGGAATGAATATTTTTTATGAAAGGCCAATGATGTCAAGGCGTGCCTTGGACGACCGAACGTGAGGCAGCTTAGCAGGAGACACTTCTCAGTTTGAGTGCGGGGTAGATATATACACACCCACCTAGTCCATGGTTGATACTTTCAGCTTCCAGAACTAAAACTTGAATAAAGTCCTTCAGACTCTGAATGATTCATTCGACCAACCTATTGGCCTGCCCGTTATATAGTCATGAGACTGCATGCTTGATGCCTTTTTCCTGCAAAAAGGTTTTGATAGGCCGACACTTGAACTGTGGCCCGTTGTCCGTCACGAGCGCTTCCGGGGAGCTTTCCCTACTGAACACGCCACCCAAGAAGTCAATCACAACTTTTGACGTAACCATGTTTTCAAAGTACATTTTCGACCTATTTAAATGATAATACACAAGGGTGATGACAAACTTGCAACTTGTAGTTGTCAGGTGCAGTGGACTCACGGCGTCCGTTTCTAGCTTCTGCCAGGGCTTTTCCTGAAGGGTGACCAGGACGTCGTTGTGCCAGCAGCAGACTTGTCACCCGATTAAGACACGTGGTAGCTTTTCATTGTACGCTCCGCCTGTCTGTCCATCCGAGGTCACCAGAACTTGTCCCGGAGTCTCTGCTTTGTTTTCACAAGGCTTGGGTGCGTCTCGTGTGCGAAAAAACTCAAGTCCGAGGTCAGTGACTTCGGCAAGATGACTTTGATTCCTCTGAGGACTATACTGCCCACAACGAAGCATTCCCCATAAAAATGGTAGGAGAGCATTAGCTTCTGAGTCAGCAGCCCTTTGGTTGGACTGTATGGGGTGGGATCCCTGACCGTTGCTACTTGCACTCGTTTCTTGGTAATGCTAGATGTTACCACATAAATAACGTTTTCTTCATTATCTCACTCCGCTGAGTGTTTGACCGTTTGTTGACGTCTGAGCTTGTTGCCATGCATGTTCATTTGCAAGTTCTGAATGTCATCAAGCGCGATAAGTGACGTTCCCCGCTGTACAGCGTAGAACAAGACACGGGTGCGCGTGTGCTTTTAGGAAACGTCAGCCGAGAAGGCGCAGCCTTTAACGAATGTGCTTCTTGGAGTGATCCAACAGCGTCACGGTAGCGAAAATCAGTGGGCGGCCAACGAAGAGTGCGTGGAAAATATCTTCACTTAGAAGTAAAAAAAAGACGCGCCGGAATCGACCAGGAGCCGCAATGTCACGCTGTCAACAATCTTGTCGACGTAGATCACCTTCCCTCGAGCGTTTTCTGGAATAAGTTCAAAATCGTAAGACATTTTATTTCCGCCGACGATCATTTGCTTCGTGGGCGTCCCGGCGCTTTTCTTGCTTCTGCTTCGTCTTGCACACCGCTGCAAAGTGCACCCCCTTGTTGCAATTGTGGCATGTCTTATCTCTGGAAAAGCACTCCTTCGCGTTCGCGCGGTGCGCAGTCAAACCGCAACGGAAACAGTGCGCAGTCGACACCTTTCCGGTATTTTATTTCCTAGAATTGTTGTCCACTCGCTGCACGACGGAATCTACAGAAAGCTCATTTAGCTTCCATGAGTCTGTGTGATGTGCCTGCCCAGGGCGGCGGCATGGTTGAAGGTCAGACTCGTTCTTTCGAAGAGCAGGAGAGCGCGTATCTGAGGCGATGCTGCGCCCTCCAACAGTTGATCGAGTAGAGCTTTGTCAGTTGACTCACCAAAATTGAAATCTGACCGCAGCTCACGCTGGGCTGCGGCATATGTTTCGAAGACCTCACCTGGAATTTCACGGCGTTGGCAAAAACAATGTCCCCCCTCGGCTCGTTCATCGTAGTCAAGAAGGCGTTGTTGAGCACGGCATGTGCATCCTGATAAAGTTATCTTCATCGTGCGTTTTGGCGGCACCTTCCTTTCTTTTCCTTTTCTGGAGGGCCGGCGCCGCAGTGGCTGCCGGCATGCTATAGTAGATCCGATGCCCTTCTAGACCCAGCGCGTTGAGCAGGATACCCTTCCCGCGTTTTGTCATCGCGGACGACGGCTTCATACGGCTCAGAAAGACGAACTTCCACCGCTGTCACCTCACACAGGCCGGTCCCGGCGTAGCGAGGAACGGGGACGGTGACGGACTCGGGTTGAACATGGCGTTCTTTTGTTATAGCGATCCCAACAGGTAGCTAAAAGCGCGGCGGAGGCTTTGAAAAAAATAATTTTCTTGTCGCCATTTATGTGGTGACTTGTGAATACAAAAGAATGGCCGGCCTGTCCGTTTGAACGATGGACGAAAAGTGAGTATTTTTTATATGACCCAATGGTTGCCATAAAACCTTATAATATGTACACATTTGTCAACATAGAAAACAAAGCAAAACATTCGAGACTCAACAGACTGGGAGTTTCCTGAGTTCTCAGGGACTAAAGCTTATTTTAGCGACACCAATAGATGGGGCCGAAGCCGAGAGTCGGGGGCACGTTCAATTCTCTTAGGCTCTTTCTCGCTGGGAACTGCGGCGTTCGTACAACGTGAGCCGACTTCATCAAACAGTCGCAACGGTGACTGCGTCAGCACGGGTCATCGAAGCATCGTCGGTCATGTATGGTTACCGGCGAAGCTTGAACCATGTAGACCAACGTGCCGCTCCGTCTTCACGCCACAACGGTGGCACTGCTGTAGGCGCGGCACAGGCGCAGAAACACCACCGTACGTGAAACTGGTTTCTGCGCACGCGCAGTGCGTACACCTACTGTGGACAAAGGCCTGCTTCTTTGTAAACAACGGGTTGGCGTATTGTCTACGATTTGTTTTACGGTTGTGTGGTGCAAGTTAGATCAATGAACAAAGCAAACAATAGGAACCCGACTGAACTTCGTAGTGTAAGGATACCGATAGACCCTACACGTGCCGTGTCGCCTGGCCTAACCTCGTTCGAAGCCAATGCCAGTGACCTACGCTCTATCAGAACGCGAGCTCCGAAAATAAAGAGAACCATTTGAGTATGTTGCTTTTTTCCCTCTTCTTTCCCCCCACGGAATCCATTAGCTAATGGAGCATGCACACAAGGCGTGCGCCGCAGAATAGCGCCTCACTGCGCTCCAAAGGCAGCCAACACATACACAAAAAACAAACAAAAAAAACATGTTTGAGGAGATGGCTGTGCGGTCAGGACCTAGTTATTTTGGGCGTGGTTTATTGTTATTGTTCACTCGGAGGTCGCGACTGCATGGGCTTTGCAGTAACATTTATGTTTTGATGAGGAAGAAGATGGCTTGGGTCGACACATTACTTCAGAGAAACAAAAAGTTGATTTTAAATATCGGAAGAAGATTTTGTACATATTTATCCCCACGAGAAAGGAAACAAAAGGGTGGATACATTGTTTTATATGTTTACGGCTAATACGCACTATCTAAGTGTAGGCGTGGTTGAGTTACATTAAGACCGCGGGAAAGTTGAAATTGAGAAACTAAATTAGAAACAATTGCAAAATCCGGTTTTTAAGATACGTTTACAGTTTGTAAATAAAAGTCAATACAATATGTATTTATTAATTCTACTACATACAATATTTAATTGAGCACATAAATAGAAAATATTAAACACACCTCGAGTAGGTTCCGTTGGCTTTGTGATCGGATCACCGAAAGTGCTGCGGTAAAGAGGGAAAAAAGCTGTTTTAGACAAACCAGCACCACAGTAAAGGCTAGAGGTTTGAAGTCCAAGACGAGAAAGGAACCGGTTTAACGCCCTAGTTCGTACAATAGAAACAGTAAAAATTTTGAAGAACGTACGAGGTGTGGCAGAAAAGTACTGAGAGTGGAAACGCTGTACACGAACCGACAGTGCTGTTCCTTCCCTTTTCACATGAAAGTTAGGTTAACTTCTGCTGTAGACTCAAAATAAATTTGAACTTGCTACAGTTGCTACGCGATTTTTGAAAGCGTCTCAAGTTAAGTTCCACGTGAGAGATGCGTTACGAAAATGGGCCGGCAAAATTTTGAGCAACGTTGTGCCATCAAATTGAAAATCAAATTTATGCTCATTTGTTTTTGGTTGGTTTTGACCAGCGTTACTAAAACAATCAGCTGGAAAACTCACCGTTGAAACCTGGGCTGCTGGTGTCCACCAAGCCGGACCTACAACCGTTATGAATAGCAGTATAACAAGCTTAGTGGCTCAAACATTCCCGCTTCATCGGGAATGCAAATATAAATCTTTTCATATAGTTTGCAGCACTGTTCTTATTTTTCAAATTCTATCTGTAAAAAATGGTAGTAGTAGCGAAAAAAAGTAAAAAAAAAATTAGATAAAGCTCCATACCTTATAAATTTAGAGGACAAAACATACTTATTGGTTAAATACATACAAATATTGAACGACGCAGGTATTGTTTTAAGTAATAGATTACTTGAACTTGAGCCCAATACCCGAATGCAGCAAAAAATATATCGAGTCATAAAATACGCGAAATCGAAATATCATATCGTCTGCGTCCTTGGGAAAACATGCTGGTGTAGTAGGTACACATTTAAAGTGCCGTAACTTTGAAAGAAATAAAATTATGCCACATGTTTTTTTTTATGACTGAATTTAAGAATATAGTGGAGAAGTATCACTAAGAATTTGAAGAAAATCAAAGATTGCCTTGTTTAGTGCCCGTTAAAATGCCGTAACATCGTGGAAACATTTGGAGCACTAAATGTTTTTTTTCTTTTAGATAAAACAGTAAATTATATATTATTCGAAAGAACGTTTTATCACGTATATATGACAAAAGCTTAATGTTTTAGCTGTTCAATTTATGTATATAGCTGTTAATAAATACAGTGAAAAAACGTCTACTGAGCCAAGTTGTCACATTCTTGACGCAAGACATATATCCTCCACAACGGTGTAATTTTTTATAGCGATAGTTCGCATGATCTATAGTAAGTACAAATCATTTGAGATTTCTGATCTTTGTATTTTTCGCAGTAGGTGTCACCAGATGAAAAGAGCAGACAAACGAAAACTTTAACAATTGGATATTCCGCTTTAGCGAACACAATTGTTTTTTCTTCAAATACTCATTTTTAGATTTTTTGGGGGGTTGCGTTCTTTATGGATGTTGTGGAGTAACATTTGATCAACTTCCACTAAAAATTAGAACAGATCGTTCACACGTTTGGACTCTGTGTCTTGAAATGAAATCTTCCCCGTCTCAACTTTTTAATTCCTGCATAATCCGTACTATAGAAACAAATATCACCCGACTCCCATATGCTCACTCTAACTTTACCCGGTTAGTTTCCTGCAGGAGTGACTAACATGAGGAGATAGTTAAATGTTCCGCGTAACCTTAATATATTTGCACGCATATGCCTCAAAAGGCTTCAAGATTGCAGAAGGTAGTTCGCTAAATACCATCAACCTGATGTTCCTTCTGGGTTCTCTTGAATGAAATCAAGAGTCTTGCGCACGTCAACTCTCGAGCCATGATCTCCCTGAACATTGGGGCGGGCCTTTCTAATCCGGTGTTCGGGACCGGAATCACGGACGCCGCACAAATCAATACTGCTTCCAATGGCATCGAAGACTAGCTCGACTGCCCACAAATAACAAAACGCACTGAGCGGCTTTCTTCGCTTCTTTCATAGAAAAAGCGGGCCTCCATATAAATCAACTGGGGCAGCCGAAACCAAAGCCTCTGTACTCTACACGTAGTAGAATGCTTTCGCATCTTCGTTTTTTTAACTCAGGGAGCATGGACTTTCTTTTTTTTTTTTCTAGAACTTGTTTTAGATCTGCACCGACGAAAAAGAATGAGCCACTTTATTGGTTTTAGTTTTCGTTATTCTATGGCTGTAAAGGTTAGGGTGTAAGGTTTCATTTCACCTAATGTCTTCTGTATAATAAATATATATATATATATATATATATATATATATATTACTTCTTCGTGAAACCAGGAGGTAAGTAACCGTAGAATTGCCGAAATATCTTGTTCAAAAATTTCCGGCGCGCTGCGGCTCAAATCTTCAAATCTGTGGAGCGTTCTACCATCTCCCTTTTCCTTGCCTCTCCCCCTCTTGCTCCACCTCCCGCCGCACGAGTCCTCCCTTCTCTCATGGGAAGACACACAAGGGCCTTCAATTTTCGCTTTCTCTCGCTTGATGTTTTAATTTTTGTGTTCAATGTTACAGAATGTCTTGTTTTCAGTATTTTGTGATCCGTTTTGTTTGTAGTATTGTTTTCTTCTATAAAATAGCTAAAAACCTGTAGCATTACAATGCGAACAAAATTAAAGCCGAACGCATCAAAGACAAAAAAAACCAGCGTGTTTTAAGTTAAATCATATAGGTGTCAAGTTTTCGTAAGAAAAAGGGAACATGATTAAAACAAAATGATGCGAAGATAAGTGAATGCCTTCCGCTGGAATTAATAGTGCGCAACAAGAGATCCAGAAAAAAGAAACATGCATCGCTTGAAACAAATTACAGGACATTTTGTTGAAATTTAGAAAAAAGAAGACTATATTGGTTCTTGAACAGCAGGTAGTGCATACCACCTCATAAGAAAAAGTGAGTCGTGCTCCGTCTTGTACTAGATGTCAGACGCTTATGAAGCTACCTTATATTTGGAGTTCATAAATGATGATTTGTGGTCCCTGCACTTCTGTATGAGCCTATCAAGCGATGTTTGCTATTAGACTGTTACATGCGTTTCTGACACGAATGCGAAAATACCACTTTTTGTTCGATCTCGCTTTTAAAAACAATCCGCATCCACATTAAAAAGAAAAAAACAACATATTACCCTTATGATTTTGTACACTTTTACTTGAGCCATTGCGATGTAGATGTGAAATATAGCCAGTGCAGTACGATTCCCAGGATCTTGCCACTAACTTGGGTCACGCAGCAATAACACGCGACCGCACATGGTAACAATGATCACGCGGGTCAAAAGGGGCAAAAGTGGTGTTTGAACCCAGGATCGCTTGGTTCTGCAACGCGAGCATTCTCTCCACGTGCTCGAAATTGCAGTGCGCTAACGCATTCGGCACCGATACCCCCATGGAAATTACTTTTGGTAGAGTCACTTTTTACCCACAAAGGTTTCAGGTGGAATAATCAGTCATTTTAACCAAGTTTAGGTAAATGTTTCTAAAACATATTGCCACGCGTGTCGGCGAGCAAGCGCGTGCGTGGGCGAGTGGTGACCGCGCTTGACTGTAGCACGAAAGGTGTAGGTTCGATTCCAGCCAGGGGACTGTACTTTTATTTACACTTTCAACTTAGCCTTCACGTAAGTTCGAGAACATTCTCGTCGGATCGAGTTCCGAAAGTTCTACACACCGAAAGTTCTACGCCGAATGATCTAGAAACCCACGAGGGTACATACGGGACTCCGCATGGCGACGGAGTCAGTTTCGCCTCAGCGTTCGATCCTGCTGGTTCGCCGCCTTCGACGTCCGCGACGCTCGGTTGTTATCTTTCTTTCCTTTTTTTATTTTGGGCACAAGTTCGCCCCGTTAAACGTTCAGTTTACTCAGTCATTCGCCGCCTCATCACTTGTCATTCGTGACATTTTGGTGGAGGTGCTGGGTACCGCATGTCCGTGCAGCGCAGCCCCCCAAGTTCCCGCAGCACAAGTCCGAACCCAAGCTCCCGAGGATTTAACGAAGACCAGATCGAGACCCGATCGAGTCCCCGCATCCAAGGTCTACACCCGGAACACGGACTTCTGCCACCCAGGACCAACCAGCCAACGAGGCCGACAATGGACGACCAGCAGTCGCAGACCCCGGCCGCTTCTACCATCATCTATCTACCTGCCCGTCGCACCCCGCACTCCGACGCCTTTCCATGGGGAGATCCACGAGGACGTTGAGGATTGGCTACAACATTACGAACGAGTGGCCCGCCATAACCGATGGACACCGGAGCAGTGCCTTCAGAATGTCTACTTCGCTCTGGAATGCACGGCACGCACCTGGTTTGAGAACCACGAAGCGTCGATTTCGTCGTGGGAAGAATTCCAGTCCGAGCTGCGACGCACCTTTACCAACGAGCAGCGACGACAGCGTGCCGAAGAACTTCTCCAAGCAAGACACCATAGGCCAAATGAGAGCATCACAAGCTTCGTTGAAGACATTCCCCGCCTCATGAACCGCGCCGACCCAAACGCTCCCGAAGAGAAAAAGTTGCGGGTCCTAATGCGGGGCGTGAAAGAAAACATCTTCGGGGGACTCGTGCGGAGCCCACCTACCACCGTCGAAGGTTTCATCACTGAGGCCACCAACGTCGAACGTGCCCTTAACGCACGGGCCTCACACTACCAGAAACTTCACGGCTTCGCTGCCCTCTCGCCGTCCAGCTGCAGCATCCCGGACATCCGCGACATCATCCGGGACGTCGTTCGGGAGGAAATCAAGAAGTTCCTGCCTGCTGCCCACCAGCCGGCTTCGCTGTCAATAGCGAAAGTTGTCCACGAGGAAGTTCAGCGGGCATTCCAAACTGAGGCTCCTGTCAGCGCAGCAGTACCCGAGGAGCCTTCTTTGACCTATGCCGCGGTAGCTCGGAGAACGGTTCCAGCTGCCCGGGAGTATTCGACGCCATCTCGACGTGACCTACCAGAACCGCAGACTTTTCGACGTCGTGAAGGGCAACCCCAGCTCGTCCGCACTGAACAACCGGCGCCTAGGAAGACAGATGTCTGGCGCACGGCCGATCGACGACCGCTGTGTTATCACTGCGGCGAGGCCGATCACGTCTACCGCGGAGGTGCCGTACCGAGAAATGGGCCTGCGAGGTTTCGCGCCGAGCGACCCGCGACCTCGCCATGGGGAGCGACCAAGAGACATCGAGGAGTACCTCCGACGACCCCGGTCCCCGGTGCCGAATCCAGCCCGAGGTTCCCGTTCGCCTTCGGCTCGACGTGCGCTTTCGCCCTTCCGCCGCTCTCGTCGGGACAGCCTGTCCCCCCTATCTCATCGGGAAAACTAAGTGCGGCAACGCCTGGAGGTGGCGTTGCCGAAGACGACCGAAGTAAAGAGCCTCCAAGAACAACGGAGCGCTCCCACTCTCCCGACGCTACGCAACGCAACGACGCCCCTGCAATGCTGTCCAACAACCTAAACGTCGTCATCGACGGCCACGACGCATCAGCACTCGTGGACACCGGAGCAGACTACTCAGTCTTGAGTGAGCGGCTCTCCCACCGCCTTCTAAAAGTCACGATGCCGTGGGATCGACCTCAAATACAAACCACCGGAGGACACCTCATTACGCCAGCCGGAAGGTGTACTGCTCGCGTCGAGGTCCACGGTGAGACGTGCCCTTTGAAGTTCGTCGTTCTGCAAGACTGTGGGAGGGACGTTATCTTCGGAATGGGCTTTCTCTGCAAGTATGGCGCCGTCATCGACCTCGGAGCAAACCGGGTGACGCTACGAAAACCTTTTTCACCACCGGAGGTACCGAAAGCGACATCATCTGCGGTCCGAGTTCTCGCAAGCCACGTGAACTTACCGCCACGGTCGAGTGTTTTTGTGCCCGTCGGGATCACCGAAGCTTTCTGCGGCGAAGTTCCGCTCGAGGGAAGCCTCCAGTTGCTTCTAGGAAAAGGAATAGGCGTCGCACGAGGAGCAGCTGACCTTCAGTATGGCCGCACAGTGGTCCTCGTGACGAACGTCCGGAATGAAACGCAACACCTCACGAAAGGTGCAGCCGTTGGCCACGTCGAGGAACTCCGAAACTCCACCGAAATCGCCGTCATTACTGACGAATCCTCGCCACCTCAGCAAGACAGTACGTCGCCAGCGCAGCTCGACATCGACCCTAAGCTTCCGGGCCCAAAACGACGGCAGCTGATTAACCTCCTCGCCGAATACCGTGACTGCTTTGCGACGTTGTCGAAGGTGCGCCAAACAGCCGTTGCGAAGCACCGCATCGTTACCGAGGACGATGCGCGCCCTGTGCATCGATCACCGTACAGAGTGTCCGTTAAAGAAAGGGAGGTGATCCAGGAGCAAGTTCAAGAGATGCTGAACGAGGACATAATCCAGCCATCAGGCAGTCCGTGGGCCTCTCCAGTCGTACTCGTTAAGAAGAAGGACGGAACGCTTAGGTTCTGCGTAGACTACCGACAGCTGAACGCGGGGACGAAGAAAGACGTCTATCCACTCCCCCGCATCCACGACACTTTAGACCGGCTGCGCCACTCTCGATACTTTTCATCGATGGACCTGAAGAGCGGCTACTGGCAGGTCTAGGTCGACGAACGGGACCGAGAGAAGACAGCTTTCGTCACGCCGGATGAACTGTTCGAGTTAAAAGTGATGCCATTCGTACTGTGCAAGGCGCCAGCAACGTTCCAGCGTGTAATAGACACCGTACTGGCAGGGCTGAAGTGGTAGAGCTGTCTCGTCTACCTCGACGACGTCGTAGTGTTTTCCGGTGACTTCGACGAGCACTTGCGACGACTCCGAGCTGTTTATCAAGCCATACGGACCGCCGGACTCACCCTGAAGCTGTCAAAGTAGCGGTTCGCCTATGACGAGCTAAGTTCCTAGGTCACGTGGTTAGTAACGAAGGCGTTCGGCCCGACCCAGAGAAGACTCGAGCCGTCACAGCATTTCCAGCGCCGAGATACAAGAAGGCAGTGCGAAGGTTCCTTGGACTATACGCCTACTATCGGCGCTTCGTTCGGTATTTCGCAAGGATTCCCGCACCGCTAACAAACCTCACAAAGGACGCCGAGAAGTTTGAATGGGCCGAAAAGCAGCAGCCGGCATTCTACGAGCTGAAGCGACGACTGCAGACTCCTCCTGTTCTTTGACATTTCGATCAAGATGTGGAAACCGAAATTCACACGGACGCAAGTAACGCTGGACTTGGCGCGGTACTGGTTCAAGTGCAAGAAGGCACCGAGCGAGTTATCGCCTACGCGAGACGGACACTGTCCAAGGCGGAGAAAAATTACTCCACGACTGAGAAAGAATGCCTTGCGGTCGTCTGGGCAATCACGAAGTTTCGTTCGTACTTGTACGGGAGCCCGTTCCGTGTAGTCACGGACCACCACTCGCTCTGCTGGATTGCGAACCTCAAGGACCCGTCAGGACGCCTCGCTCGATGGAGTCTCTGACTACAGGAGTTCAACATGACTGTGGTCTACAAGTCAGGCCGCAAGCACAGCGACGCCGACTGCCTCTCCAGAGCCCCTGTCGAAACGCCTTCCGGCAGCAGCGACGACGATGACGACGAGTGCTTCCTAGGCGCAGTGAATATCGACGACATGGCACGACGTCAAAGAGACGACCCTGAGTTGCGCGCGCTAATCGAGCACCTCGAAGGACGAGGGGGGACCGTCCCCCGTGTCTTCTCGAGAGCCCTGCCGAGCTTCGTTCTCCGACAAGGTGTACTTTACAAGGAGAACTTTGGCGACAACAGCTCGCCATGGCTGCTGGTAATCCCTACCGACCTTAGAGCATAGATCTTCCAAGCCGGCCAGGACGACCCGACGTCCGGACACCTTGGTTACAGCCGTACGCTGGCCCGAATTAGTTAAAGGTATTACTGACCCAAGCTGCCGAAGACCGTTCACCTCTACACACGATTGTGCCTCGAGAGCCAGCGACGCCAAAAACCGCCGACGAAGCCTGCAGGTCTCCAGCAGCCGGTTGCTCCCCCGTCCACACCGTTTCAGCAGATCGGAATATATCTACTTGGTCCTTTCCCACCGTCGAGGCAAGGAAACCGATGGATTATCGTCGCCACAAATGATATCACACGGTATGCCGAAACGAAAGCCCTTCCTTCAGGGACTGCTGTGGAAGTCGCCAAGTTTTTCATCGAGTCCATCGTCCTCCAGCACGGCGCTCCCGAAGTTCTGATTTCAGATCGCGGATCATCATTAATGGCACAGATGACCCAAGACATCCTCCGGCTCAGTCACACCAGCCATCGTCGTACCTCTGCGTACCACCCGCAGACCAACGGGCTGACGGAGCGACACAACAAGACAATCGCCGACATGATCTCTATGTACGTCGACGTAGAACACAAGACGTGGGAGGAGGTGTTGCCCTACGTCACGTTCGCCTACAATACGGCGGTTCAAGAGACCACTGGATTCACACCTTACCAGCTGGTACATGGTCGGAAGGTAACGACCATGCTAGACGCCATGCTGCCCCATGAGCCATCTGACAATGAGAGCTACGACGCCCAGGCGGTTGCTCAACGGGCCGAAGAAGTCCGTCAGCTCGCCTGACTCATGATTCAAGACCAGCAACGCGTCGACGCGGGCCGCTACAACCTTCGTCGCAGGGACATCCACTTCCAGCCAGGAGACAGAGTATGGGTATGGACACCGATTCGCCGCCGTGGTCTCAGCGAGAAACTCCTGAAACGGTATTTCAGACCCTACAAGGTGCTTCGTCGACTTGGAGATCTGAACTACGAGGTGATGCCCGACGAAACACGGACTTCATCACGCCGCCCTCCACGACCGGAAGTCGTCCACGTCGTGCGCCTCAAGCCGTACTACGATCCATAGGACTGTGAATTGTGTTTTGTAATACGCTCGATAGGATTGTGTTGCACAACTTTACGTTGTTTGCCATTATTTTTGTTTTTTTTGCTGTTTTGTTTCCCGGCATGTCGCTTCGAGACGATGCGCTTTTAAAGGGGGGAGTAATGCCACGCGCGTCGGCGAGCAAGCGCGTGCGTGGCCGAGTGGTGACCGCGCTTGACTGTCGCGCGAAAGGGGTAGGTTCGATTCCAGCCAGAGGACTGTACTTTTATTTATACT
Source organism: Ixodes persulcatus (assembly GCA_013358835.2). NCBI lineage: Eukaryota > Metazoa > Arthropoda > Arachnida > Ixodida > Ixodidae > Ixodes > Ixodes persulcatus. Next base: position 189,398 of record JABSTQ010009270.1, on the reverse strand, counting down.
TTCACTTGGCCTTCTCGTAAATTTGAAAACATTCTCGTCGGATCGAGTTCCGAAAGTTCTACGCACCGAAAGTTCTGCGCCGAATGATCTAGAAACCTACGAGGGTACATTAGGGACTCCGCATGGCTAGCGGAGTCAGTTTCGCCTCAGCGTTCGATCCTGCTGGTTCGCCGCCTTCGATGCCCGCGACGCCCTGTTGTTATCTTTCTTTCTCTTTTTATTTTTGGGCACAAGTTCGCCCCATTAAACGTTCAGTTTACTCAGTCATTCGCCGCCTCATCACTTGTCATTCGTGACAAGTGATGAAAATTCAGTAAAAATGTCTATATTTGTATATTTATCAATCAATCAATCAATGTTTATTTTCCCGTGTGCTCACCAACAGCTCGAAAGCCTAGTGGGTTAAGCATACACACTTGAAATACACACACAATAGGGAGTTCTGAACAACATGCAAGCACACAAACATGTCTATAGGCCAATTAAAAACACATCCATCAAAATGATCGTTCTCTAAAGGACAGGTGTGTACTAAATATATCGACGTCAGTAAATATTTGTTTAAAACATGTTGGATTCGCGAAACCGGTGATGCGTTTCGAATGAGGTCTGGTTAAAATACTCTTGCATTTCTAGAGTTCGTTCTAAGTGGAATGCGAAAGTGAGCAGAGGTGAGGAGGGTAGGGCTGTCTATTGCATTAGGAATAAGCCTATGTAAAAACTGTGCATCCCGAACAGACCTTCTTTTACATAAGGTGCCCAATTTTAATTTTGCTATAATCCAATTATATTCATGAAAACACTTTCTTCCAAAATATTCTTCGTAATTGTTGCGCAAAAATCGCTTTGGTACATGTTCTATACTCTCACTTGCTGTTATAGAGAAGGAGTTCCATGCTACAGATGCATATTCTAGTTTCGAACACACATGGGTACCGTATAATCTCAAAAGACAATGATGAGTGATAAATGATCTGGCTAATAATGGAGTTAGAAGAGAAAGAAAAAAAAAACGTGATCGACCACAATAACACCTAGGCCCTGCATCTGCGTGGTTCGACAGATCGTTTCATTTTCCAGAACATATACATAGGATAAATTGTGACGCTTTCTCGACAGCGACATGATTTTTGTTTTTCCGGGGATTTATGAAAATATTGTTAGAAATGCACCATTCTACCACTGAACGGAGATCGTCCTGCAGCAAAGTACAGTCACTGACTGAAATGACCTGCCGAAAAAACTTGACGCCATTGAGATGGCAATTTGGGCAAGTTGGTTCATGATCGAAGATTCGCGCCGAAAAAACAAGAACAAGAACAGAAGTAAACACTGGCGCACTTGCAACTAACATTTATTGAAAAAAACGAATCCCTTCTATAGCCGCGAAAGAAACCCTTTGTCACGACTAGGCACGGTGTAGACCCATTTCTAGGAGATCAAATTCCTTTGTCGATAAGGTAATTGACGTGTCACTTGTGCACATCTTGCCCTTTGCTTTAATTTCAAAAGCCTCGTGGAGCCCCCTGGATTTCTTATCTGGTAACTGACCAGAAATGTTGTGTCTTTAAATGACGGGGAGCAAGGGCAGCGGTCGCAGTGTGTTGCCAGATGTCCAGATGGGGTTGATCGTGTGGTTGCGTCATGTTGAGGTGCGCGACCATTGAAGCATCGGCCGGTCTGACCGATGTATACTGGCCCCCATGACTTTGGAATTTGGTAAACAACTCCCGTTCTGCACTCTGTGTATTTTTTGCGGTGTTTAGTTTTGCATTTGTCTGCAGCATCAGCGGAAAATTTTATTTCGCGGCACAGTCTTGACAGCTTATTAGGTGCCGAGAAAACTACTGGTATGTCGTAAAGGTCAGCTACCTTTTTAAGGTTGTGGGTAATGGAGTGCATGTACGGAATTACAGCTGGTCTATAAATAAAGGGCAAGCGCCAACCAAGCCCTAAAAAATCGTAGGATCCCAACGTTTCGGTGCCGGCTCGGCACCTTCTTCAGGGATGATATTTAAAAGAGAAGCAGCGTCTTTCTTTTCTTCTGTGGTGAATGTAGGGCAGTATCTTTGTTTTTTTTTACAGTGGTTAGTTTTCAAACAAGGTGCGGTACCTTCGTTTTCTTCAAAGTTGGTCATTTACAAACAAGGATCAGCATCTTCGTTTTCCTCTATGGGGCCTCTTTCTTTGGTGTCTCCTCTAAGTGTCGTAGTCCACTGACGTATGCCGAGGGCAAGGTGCCGGAGGATCGATTAATATTTCCTGGTGTGGTCTGTATGCGCAATGACTCAATAAAGAGCCGTTGGCGCCAGTTGGTTTCTACATCCAGGATTCGAGTATTTTCAAAGTCGATGCGATGGTCATTGTCGTCGCAGTGTTCCGCAACCCCAACAGCTTCATCAGCCGTGTTGCCCATCGTCTCGGTCGCACTCTTGAGCACTCACCGAATAGTAAGTAGTCCCGCCCTAACATCCGCGTCTGTGTACCTTATATAAAGAGAACTAGCGTTTTTTTTCACGGCTATGTAAGGGATTTTTTTTTTCAATAAATGTTAGTCGCGAGTGCGGCAGTGTTTACGTCTCTTCTTGTCCCTGTTTTTTACGGCGCCTATCTTCGACCAACTTGTCGTCATCTGCGAACATAAGTACTTGAGAGTGTTTTACGGACGACACCAAATCATTTATAAAAACAAGAAACAACAAAGGTCCAATGTTCGAGCCCTGAGCACTCCTGACATAGAAATGAATTAATGAGACAAGAAGTCAGACACCCTTACACAGTTTTGCCTTTTATGAAGATAACTCCTAAAGCAGGTATTGTACTCAGGACTGAGGCCATAGTCCCTGAGTTTCAGCAATAACAGTTCATGATTGACCTTATCGAAGGCTTTGTACATATACAGATATATTGAGTCTACTTGACTCCTACACCAAATAATTGGAAAAGCAAAATTTAAGAATGTGCACAGATTTGTCTCGACGGATCTGCCTTTGACGAAACCGCGCTGTACAAGAAAAAACTTTATTTTAAAATAATTATACAAACGATTGTTCACCAGCTTCTCAAAAGCCTTTGAAAATGCACTGAGAAGAGAAACAGGACAATAATAACTAACATCACAAGAATTATCTGACTTAAAAATCGGGACGACTAATGAATATTTCCATTTATCTGGAAAGATACCACTCTGTATAGATAAGTTTAACACTTCTTCAAGAACGAGAGCAAAACATTCTCCACATCCTTTTACAATGAAGTTGAGAATACCATCTAAACCTGTGGACAGTTTAGAATTCAGCTTTCCAATAGTTAAAAGCACTTCGTGAACTGTAAATCTAGTAAAGGGTAAATAGTCAACAAAAGTAGTATCATATGTCACGGGTAAAGGGGTGTTGACATTGGAAAAGCATAAACTGAAATGATGCGAAAACAACTAACAAACAGAATTTGGGGACGTTTCGATAACTGACTTGTTGCTCAGCGTTATATTAGAGTTCTTCGTGGTGTGCCTTTTCACATAGCGCCAGAATTCTTCTGGTCGCTTGTTCAGGTTACGCTCCATCTGCCTGCGGTAGCGATATTGGTCGCTAGCAAGAAGCTTCTTTGTCAGTTCACGACAGATGCAAAATGTTTCATATCATAAGGCGAGCCTGATTTTTTTTATATAATCTGTGGTAATGTAATTTTAATCTCAAGTAATATCTTAAATCTTTGGAAAACCACTTAGGGTAATTATTGGGACGGTTGGTGCACTGGGGAACAAACAAGTTCATGGCGTCAATGACTACTGCTGTGAAACTATTCACCATGGTTTCTACATCAGAGTGTTTTAAGACATCAGTCCAATCATATTGTGCGAAATATTTGTATAAATTAAAGTAATCGCCAGCGCTGTACGCGTACCGTAGTGCACCAGACGAAACCCTTGACCTTAGAAACATAGAAAACGAAACCGTAAGTGGAGGATATTAAGCATCAGGGGTGACCAGCGGATCGTCTACACGAGCCACTTTCGAAATAGGAATGTTAGATAAAACCAGATCAAGAATGTTACCGGAGCAGTTCGCGAACATGTTGTGTTGCGTAAAATCATTAAAATGTATGAAGTTAAACAAACAAAACGCTTTTTGGCGTGTGCAGGAGCTTTCACTCTTAATACGACCATAAATCCGGTCAACTTTCGGCAGATTAAAATCCCCGTATAGTTGCACGCGATATTTAGTCGCGTCTATTTCATTTTCAAGAAAATTAAAGTAGCTGACAAAGAGAGCCGCATCTGAATCGGGAGGGAAATAATATGTTCCAATTAGAAAGTTGAACCCGTCGCTAGACGGTATTTGGACCAAGACGGATCCTTGATAGGTTTCCAAATCATTTCGCCTATGTGCATTCAGTGATTGTTTGCAAGCTATCAATAAACCACCTCCATATTTTATCCCGGAAGTATAATCACGATCTCTATGAAACAGAGTAAAGGAAGGCCAATGAATGTAATAAATGTTCTCGATGTTAAACTTAATGTTTTATTTTAAGATGAGTTCCTGTTTCAGCTCTTGCATTGAGTTGTATCCCTAGATGAAAGGTCAATGAGGAACGCCGTTTTGAAACGACATCCCTTATTTGATGCCAGCGTTCGTCGGTGTGGTTTGAAGCGGATCCACCCCCACGTCACTCAGTGGACAATGTTAGTTAGACAAACCTGGGTTTCAGGAATGCACCGGAGTAATGATCATTTTTGAGATTCATTATAAAAATGTAGTGAAAGTCGTGCGACCCTTGAATTTTTCTTTGAGAGACCTGGAGAGTTTTAGTAAAATCCAGAATTATGACCTTTTCGACACGTTGGAACGCGCTTCGAGGAACGTTTGAAATAAGTATTACTTAGAGGACAAACGCGACAAAATGAGTGATAGTACGAGCTAGAGGAGTCTTCTATATTAAATTAGGAAACCCTAACGGGAAACCTAAACGTCTTGGTAAATATATTGTATAAATATATTTGACAGGGCCCTTTTTGCTGGATTCAATTTCAATTGGTTCAACGAGATGGCGACCCCAGCACCAACCAACCAAACACGACCTACTGTTATCATGAGCTGCCCACAAAATGGCTACATATTTAATAGGCTCTCGCCGATGAAGTGCGTTGTTTCGCCATTGGGAGCGCTCGATAAAGGCTTTTCTGCGACCCTAACGCGGTTCACAGCCTGTCTAGCGCACTGTCCGCACGGCGCGCGGCTGGTGCTATCTGTTTCTCGGGAACACCTACCGTAGCGTGGCGCCAGCAGGCTTTAGCAGTAGTAGCGCGTAGCAGGGTGCATCACTTTCATGTTTCCTTGAATCGAAAGAGCGCGTCTATGAGGCACAGAAGCGCACGGGTGTTTTCTAGCCCAGCTTGGGCCGGTTTGCTCATCTTGCGGCCGCGGCTGCGGCTGCGGCCAAGAGGAATTTTTCTGTCACGTGACCAGCTCCATGGGGACAAGGAAGTACCTAGCGTCCCTGCCTAATGGTGGAGAAATCCGTATCGCTTCGAGCACAAAAACCTAATTTCGCTCGCAGAAACGGACTGCAGGAACTTTCAACTGGAGTCCAATTGACCGCCCCTTTATACTGTAGGAGCGGTAGGCAAAGTTACGGCTAGGGAGGGTAAACATGAGCCAAAATAAAGACTAAACCACGCGAGATAAAAGCGGTGGCAGTATATTTATATACCTCCACCAGCGCCGGCGGCTCGCGCTCTCTGCTGTGGTCGAGAGGTTTGGGCGTCGGTACTTCGCGTCGCGGCGTGAAAGTTGCGGGTTCAAATCGCGCTAGCAACTTTTTTTTTGTGTGTATTTTGCGCGTGTCTCACTTTTTAATTGTGATCTGTTTTTACGAATCATCCACTTGCACTACTGCGCATTACTCTATTTTTACTGTTTGTCCCGCCTGTTCAATTGAAACACCGGGAAGAAAAAAAATAAAGATCAAGGCCAGTTAACGCGCTAATCCAATCGTTTCATAATGTTCATTAAAAGAAAACCAAGGTAACAACATCGGTATGTCTTTCACACAAACGGAGCCGAAACAAGCATACTTCTCCAGCAACTGCAATTTTATGTTTTTAAATATGCAAAGTTCTTGCTACGACTCCTTTCAATAACAGGAAAAGCCTATTTAGTACTAATAAAAACTGCAGTTGTGACAATTAAAAACAAAAACTTCCACAAAATAAACAAAAAGAAAAAAAAGACTAGCAGCTCTGGATGCATTGATTGAGCAAAATCCTATAGGCAAGGCAGCAAGTCAAACGTCTGAGAAAGTAGTAAAGCCGAAATAAAAGAGATCATACTTTTACTTGCATGGAATGTCATAAAAGGTATATTTTTACTCTTTACTTTTTGCTGTGGCAATCGTTTTCTAATATTAACACATTACTTGTTGAATTTTAGTTAGAATAGCAGACGATCACAACCGAATTCAAAAATAAATCAGGCGTCGACATTGAAATTATCGATCAAGATCAACAAATGAAATTAATTATAGCAGTTCGAAAACGGAAACGACAAACTCTAGAGGAATTCAGCAGCACAGTTACCTGGCGATTGAAGAGACGGGCATGGAAAGATATTGTCAGCTTTCCGCAGCGTGTACGGCAGATGCAGGAGGCGTGGCGGAAATCGGTAAAGAAAGCCAGAGACATGTATGCGCTCTGTCGAGGCCATGAACAACGAACTGGTGAGTAGAACTACCCGCCCAATGATTTTATAGAGCTCATAGGGCCTTGTCTACATTCTTATTGAGAGTGCAGTCAAATACAAAAAAAAAAAAAAAAAGAACGTTTCTGGCGCGATTTGAACCCGGGCCTTTCACGCCGCGACGTAAAGTACCGGCGCTTTAACCTCTCGACCACAGCAGAAAGCGGGAGGCGGCGGCGCTGGCGCCAGTATATAAATATAATGCCACCGCTTTTATCTCGCGTGTTTTTTTAATTTATTTTGGCTTATATTTAGCCTCCTTGGCCGTAACTTTACCTACCGCTCCTACAGTATAAAGGGGCGGTCAATTGGACTCCAGTTGAACGTCCCTGCAGTCAGTTTCTGCGAGCGAAATTAGGTTTTTGTGCTCGAAGCGATACGGATTTCTGCGCCATTAGGCAGGGACGCTAGGTACTTCCTTGTCCCCATGGAGCTGGTCACGTGACAGAAAAATCCCTCTTGGCCACAGCCGCAGCCGCGGCCGCAAGGTGAGCAAACCGGCCCTGACTGCTCTTGTGCCATCGTCGAAATAAGGCGCGTTCTCGGATACCCCATAAATAGCTATTGTGCATGAAACTGGCACCTCTAGTGACGAATCTGTCACGCGACGACCAACTGGTGACTCGAACCCTTGAGGCCCGCGAGGAGAGCAGGTCAGAATAAGATAATGCCGCCGCGCCTTGAGTGCCTTCGGTTAATATGCCGACACCCTCGAAAACAGAAACAAAACAAAGCCTTACGCAGCACCGCGAAGACAGAGCATGAGGAAACACGGCGTCCGTGGCCATGTACTACAAGGTGCTCGCTGGCACATTCTTTCGTAGGTAGGTAGATCGTGTGCCACAAACTAGAACATTTTTTTTTGTAGCTGTCCTCATGAGCTTGCACAGACAGTGACTCGCGGCACGAGCCCTTTTCCTGACACCACCGAGATCAGTTTTTCCGTTTTGCCGGAGAATGGTTAGTGTAAGATTTCTCTCTGCTGCACCACACATAATAGTACCACCAGTACGAGGCGATGCGTATACGACGTAGTGATGCCATGGCAACTTACTGTGTCTTGCCGTCTCGCGGCGAGTTTTCACGTTTAATCTAAGAGTGGCCCCAGCCGATGCCACGACCTATGTAGCCAATTTGGCGGTAAGAATGTGCCGCATAACCTTGCGCTCCACGAGTCCCTAGGGCCGTGTTCCGAAAGTCACTCGATCTTTTTCCAGGGTAAGGGTTTTGTACCTTGGCGTTCCAAAACCTCAGAGCCGTATAGACCTTTCCAATGTTTACAAATCCACAGCCCAGCGTGCGATCTCCACAGCCCAGCACGCGCCTGTGCGTCGCTCCGCAAAACGAGCAAAGCACGCGCCATACGCACGAACACTGGAAATGGCACCGGCCATACGCTCTTTCTTGGAAAGGTCTATATTAGCAGAGTTTGGACAATAGGCGGAGCAAAGGCCGCCGCCAGCGCCGAATATTCCCCCCACGCTTAGAGCGTAAACTAAATTTGTGACACAGCGTCGACCAATCAGGAGACCTCTACTCCATCTCACAAATATCTGCAGTGAAGACAAAGGCACAGGCGCGTGAGCCTAGCTCAGCGAAACGCTTTTGTTTGTACGAGACCTCGTGCATAGGAGGCACTTTCCAAAGCCACGCGCTCGTGCCCATGCCTTTGTCTGCACTGCTAGAACAGCGTCCTGAGACTGGCTGAAAGAAAGCAGTGCAAAGGGTGGGGTGCGCGAGCGTCTTGAGACGCGGCGTTCCGCTCGGCACGGCTCAAATTATACTTCGTTTCTCTTTATCTGCGAGCGAAGCCAAAGCTAGAAGCGCGAGACCAGCGCTTTTTGCATTTCTCCCCAGCTCGCGCGCTCGAGCAAAGCCTGAACGCACGAAGCTTCCGTGCTCGCGCTTCCAGTTTTGCCTTCGCTCGCACATAATGTGAAACGAAGAATAGTCGTGGCACAAATTTAGAGCACACGACCACCGCTAGGGGCTGTTTCGCGGCCTGTGGTTGGCCCGAGATGCTCGCCTATTCAAACCAATGTATGGCCAAACTCTCTCAATAAACGGCTCTGCAAAACCTACCCGCGTCCAGCACTTTTCAATCTGTGTTGTCACGTGACACGACCCGTCGGAGTAAACCTGGATCCATTTGGGTGAGATTTGGAACACAGCTATTGTCATATCGAAGAGTCACACGCACTCAGTAAAGCCCCTTGATATGTTTGTTTGTCCTACAGGCGGCATCGAATCATAAAATACGCCAATACACGAGCGCGTGTATTGGCGAATTGAGCTGCGCTCAGCCAGCGCAGCTAAAGAGTGTGCTGGCTGAGCGCGCGCTTTAGCTGCTACTAGCGGCGCGTGCGGCGCGAGCTTTCTCGCGCCGCGGTATTCACTGGCCGCCATATTTGAGGTCACTGTTTAGAGCGCATGCTCAGAACGAGCTCGCATTAATAGGCTGCCAAGACCGGCAATCTTGGTGGTGCGGAATGCACGTGGCGAAAGAACTGTGGAAGCTCGCCGTCAGCACGCGCTCCGCAGCCGAGCACACAGCTATGGCCGCCAGTGAATACTTCCTATAGCGATGATAGTTTTCAGCACACTAAGAAGTGCATTGCCGAAGCTTGGGGAGCGCCGAGCGAAGGGCGTAAACACATCGAAGTAGGCCGCGCACCCTCGCCCCTAGGCTCACTTCCAGGCGGCCCAGCCTCTACCGCGAGCCACGCGCCCCTCTGTTCGCATTTCATCTTTCTCCGATTGTACACTCGCGGTACTTACTTCTGCAGAAATGCTCCGTGCCTCAGCACGCTCGCCAACAATAAATGTAACATATAAATAAGAATAGACCGATCTCACAGCCAGTTACATTACGCCATCGCTGCCGCCGTGCATCGTGAAAGCTGGAGTCTTTCTGCACGAGCGACAACGCCGCTGGGTGTCTGGGCCAGCAAAGCACGGGGCGGCACGAGTTGTCTCGTGAACTGGCGCCTTCCTCCTATGCACTACAGTTATGGCGGCGTCACGCATGCGTAGAACGCTTAGTGAGATCGGTCTATTGTAAACAAAATCATGTGCCATTCCTCACTGTGAAGGTTGATGACCAGCGAAGTTGTTTAGCACAGGACACAGACGTGACACAAAATTTTATAAAAAGGTACGGACAAATTTATTGTTTTGATTGTTGGTCATCTTGACGAAAGGTACGTACACACATTTATTGTTGTCTTGAACGGTCGTCATTATTCCGCGTAGACGACTATCGCTGCCCCGAGGAGCCGGAGGAAAATAGACACGAGCAATAGGACCGCCCCCCGGAGGAAAGTAGACACGCGCGATGGAAGGAAGGGAAACTAGGCAAGCAAGCACTTGGAATGACGACAAAGCGAGGGCGATGCGAGCGTAGACATGGCCCAGAGCCGTGTATAAAGAGAGTTTGGTCAATGGGAGGCGCGGGCAGAGCCAGGGCGTGCACCAGATGCAGAAAGTGGGCTTGACATGCTACCTTAGCCAACCAGAAGCCTAAAAGAATCCCCTAGTGGTGATAGCGAGAAACTGTATTTATCAGAGGTATATGTTAGCATATGGTTTCAACAAGCCCGTAAGAGTGAAGTGTAGTAACCCTTCGAGGTTGAAATAGGGTGCACGTGATGCTTCGAACATGATCCTGCCGAAAGATGTAACAAACGAATGCGCCACTTAACTCTCTTTTGCTCGGACAAAGTGTGACCGCTTGGACGGCAGATTCTCGGTCTTCGCTCCTCTGCGCACGGATTATGTCGATCGTTCCGCTAGTCGCACTCTTCCACAATTCTGGGTCAGGCAGCTGTAACTTGGCTTGTAGAATAGTATATGAAAGTGTCATTTTGATCAATACTTACTATGGCAGCAAATTAGGCCGCTGGGTAAACGTTTTTAAATTATGGGACAAAACAGATAAAAAATGCAGTCGAAGAAAAGACACAAACACAACATAACACTGGTGTTTAAAGGAATTATTACTACCGAGAGAAGAGGAGTCCAAAGTAAAAGAAATAAAGTTAGAAAATGGACTGTTTAAAAATATCTTCCGTGAAACCGCATGTATTTAGAATATTTTACTCAATTGCCCCACGTATAATTATGACGTTCTAAATTGCGTGGAGGATATAATTATCATACTTCGGCGTATGCGTGGTAGCCTATCACTCTCCAGACGCGCTTCGGCTTCCGTGCTTCAGAAAGGATATTTACGTAGCGTGGACTGAGTTGCTCGAGCAGTTGAAACTCGACAGCCGCGGTTATGCGCTTGTGTTATTTCGATTACTTTCGCGTGATACTTAACTTTATGCACGTCAGACTTAAGATAAAAATAAAACTAACAAGTGTTTGCCGACGTGGCATTCATTAGTATAAATTTACATTCCCCAATTCCAGCACCGGTCGGCGGGAATGGCACATTTCGGGTGCAGCAAAGACGAAAACGGTCTTTGAGCAGCGCACGGCAATGATAATTTAGTAGCGGATCAAAGTGAAACTTTGCGCAGTTACGTTATCGATTGACCGCTTAACGTGCTGTGCTGTTCCAGCAACGGCGTGGAGGCTCAAGTTTCCTGCATGCGTGTTTTTGATATTGTTGAAACCGCTTTCACGTAAAAGTGATTTTGTGATATTTTTTTTTTATTTTTGCAACACCGAAAGTGCGTTAGTTTATACTTACCAGCTTTATATCAGGAAAGCAACAAAATAAATTTGTTTTCGCGGAACGAAATTCCGTGTTTGAGAGCTTTTGCTATAAATCTTCACAATCTAACTTAACATGCGAACTAGCGTGTACAGTCAAACCCGTTTATAACGAACAGCAGGAAACGCTACGATCAGTTCGATATAGCAAGTAATTCGATATAGCAAAAACCATTTGCAACGAACTTCCACGATATGTTCGTAAGGCGATAGCTTCTCTTTCTTTCCCATCTCTTTGCTTCCGCCTTCTAACACCGCGCTAATTTTTTTTTTTTTTGCATGCGTGCAGAGTTTGTTTTTTTAGCTTATCTCCCCTTCTGAATCGCTTCTCTTCGTGGGCAACAATTTTGGGATAAAAACAATTTCTGTGCGTGCGTGTAGAGTGTAGTTTTTAGCTTTCTCTTTTCTGAATCGCTTCTCTTCGCTCGATTTTGTTCGCAACTTGAGCTTTTGGAATTTTCTTTCTTCCTGCTTTTTTTTTTGAAGGGGGGGGGGGGGGGGAAGGGACAGGCTAGAAGACGATTGTTTGCGTGTTTTTGGAAGCGTTCCCGGGGGGAAAAGTTCGATATAGCCGATATGTTGTTCGTTATACAAATTACTTTTTACACCCATTTATATTTAAATTTTCCGTGAGTTCGATATCGGCAATAATTCGCTGTACGTGGGTTCGTTCTAAACGGGTTTCACTGTAGTACATGCGGAGCCTTACGTCCGTGGAAGCGTGTCTTTCTCAATATTATTTTACATCTGGGTAAAAAAAAAAAAAAAAGCTCATGCACATGCCGAAACACCTTTCTGAGTTTCACGTGAACACACTTACCTTGTCATGCCAAAATATAAAACGATGTCACACTTTCTCAATAGTCTTGAACAATGCAACAACAAAATATATTAACTTAATATTTAACATATATTTTGCCAGTTTATGCAGAAGTAGCGCGTATCTCAACAAGCTTAATTGCTGACGGCAAACACCGCACAATTTGACATGAGACAACAATATTTGAGTGGTGTTTCAATTAATTTTTATAGGCAGGTATCACTTTCGCTTAGAGCCGTAATATCGACCCATTGGGAACGCCACTTCCGGTTATTTGATATCAAGAGAACAATTGCGATAAACTCCGCAGAGCTTACAGTTGAAGCGACCAATAAAAAGAGGCCGCAATTCGAAAGATATTCAAACCCAGAACACTACACGCCTCTAAGAAAGCGTGCGCACTGACGCAAATGTAGCACAAGCCGTGCGATGTTTGTAAATGACTCCGGATCGAGTCATTTTACTTGGAAAGTAAGAACGATAAAAAAGAGTGCTGGGTTTGTGCTTCCTTTTCAGATGCTGATTCCTCTTTGAAAGTACATTCGCTGCATGTAGGGAAAGGAGAGGCGGCAGAAGAGAAAGGGTCATTGCTCCCACGTTTTTGTCCTCTCAACTTCTTACATTCGTTTGAATTTATTTTTCATAAATGTTTTGTCGCTTTGTCAATTATTTGTATCGCAAACTCACAACTACTTAGATCCTTGCAGAGTTGCTATCGCCCAAATTGGACCAAGGCCGTTGCAAATAGTTCGCGTTATCGGAATCGCCTCGCTGGCTTCTCTTTGCACTTTTTTGTATATAAATCAAGTCGGTACTTCGATGCGGAGCATACAATGTGGGCATCCTTTGAATGGAAGCGCCGATGAGCACAGAGACCTTATAGGGGGAGTCCCGGATTTTTGTACGAATATATAATCTTGCGTGGGTCGACCCAAAATCTGATAGCCAGAACGAGTGTGCGTACATCCAGACTTTCTGTGTTTTTAAGTCTCACTCTATCCCTACTCCAGCGCGCTTTGCGAAAACTTTCTTTAATCGCGTCTCTGAGAGTAAATTTGATCGGAAGAGCCACCGTCCAGCACGAGCTGTTTAAACCAGTTCTGCTGGAGAGCTCTACGATCTTTGTCGCAGCTCATATCATGCTTCGAACACTGGCCTATTCTACCATTATGCCTTACTAAAATTATAGGCTTGACCTCGCGAGAAACAATCAAATGCCGAAACAGTGGTTTAGCTGTGACTTATGAGTGCTGGGAGCGTATCGATAATTGTCCTTTAAGAAAAACTGCAGCAACTTCATATTTACAACAACAAAAGAAAACTCGTTTGGACTTAACAATTACTAAAGGTAGCAGCAAGATATATATTCACTACTAGTTTTTTTTTTTTTTTTACTGCATGAGCTATCACACAGGACAAGCGCCTCCTAAACATTTGTCATCGTGACTACAACATCCCCTATGCTGCAAGTTATATTTGCGCTATTCACGACCACACATATGACATACAAACCGCAAGGAAGGTCGGGTCAAAGTCACATGTTCCGAATTCGCTGACGATAATTTAAAATTTTTATTGCAAGGGAAGTGACTGGAAATCTTCGCAGAAAATTGCATTGGCGTCCTTTATGAAAAACGCGCGTTGACGTCTTCAACTACATCATCGCCCCTAGCGACCGCACCTGAGGCTCCAAAGTGCATCTGCCACTGCTGCTGAACTTAAAGAAAACAACAATTTCGTTCGTTGAGCCGGATTCCAACTTTCAACATATGGATGACAGCAGACGTTTTCCGCCAGAGTCAACCGCTCTATAGGCTTGGCAGTCGAAGGAACACATTTCAGAAAATTAAATGTGGTGCACATTTTATTTTTATCAACATTCAATAACGCTTCGGTGTATCGTGAGCCTTATGTCATCAAGTGGCTGAGCACAACAATCCAGTTCAACTTTGGCGCGCGCTCTCTCACGGTCGTTCACGACATATTTGAAATCTCCCATTACAACGAGCAAATGATCGCAGTTCAGAAAGGCGTTTAATGTACGAAGAAAGGAACACCTTTCTCTAGCTTTGTGTGAGTCATACACACAAATAACATGACATTGCCTATGCCACCGTAGAAGCGTAAAATCTATAAGGAAAAACAAAACAAAAAAAAACAATGCCGCCGTTCTGATCACTTATCATACTTAAGTCTAACAACAAAACAGATTTTGTAAAAAAAGAACAAAAATGCACAGATACCCGAGATGCATTTACCGTGAGAAATGTAGATCTCGTGCATCGCCACTAAGGAGTGAAACACCTTTCATAACTGCTCTTCTGTGCACAATTTGGTGCTCTAGACTAATTAAGAATCAATAACGGTCGCTGGAGTTGTCACTGCTCTTTTTAACGCTTTGACCCCGTGCATTTAGTTCACCAAAAGTAAGAAGTCACGTAGGTAAGCGATTACCTACGTGTTCATCAACTAACTGGACCGAATTGCCACTTTAATTGAAGTGAGAGGCTCAGTGATTGAACTTTCATTCAAAATTTATAAGCAGAGCACATCTGCCAACAGCTCAGTACAGAAACTATATTTGCGTTCACCTTTCCGTTCCAGACTCAGGCATCTTAACGGTGGCACCCTCTCAACAAATGCCAACAGCACTCACTTTGAGTTTCTGTGCCTCCTATCATCTGTAGTTAGCTCGGCTTCTGATGAGTACGCTCCCGTCGCTTCCGTTCCGTCCAGGTGTTCTGGCTGTCATCTGCTTCCGAGGCATGATCTTGGCCCTGGGTGCGCTTGATGGTAATGCTCTCGGCATACATGTCGGTTTCGTTGTCTTTCTCGTCGTTCTCTGCTCTTGTTCTCCCCCCTGGTGGTCCGTAGCGCTCGAAGTTCACGTTCACTCTTGGTCTTCTCCGACCGTACCTGCCTCTTGGTGGTCGGGAGGTAGACGCTCCCGCTGACAACGGTATCCGTGGTAGCTTCCCGTTCTTCGGCGTTACTTCTACCGCCGGGATCGCCCCTTTTCAACCTGCTGATCCTTGACCGTGATCTTAGGCCTCGAAAGCTTTCATGAAGAATTCGTATGTCTCCTCGTCCACCTGTTCCCCCGTCACTCTAGCATACGTCTTCCCACAGGCGTTTCTCTCGTGGCCGAAGCGGTGACACTTCATACGGCGAGGAACCATGCATTCGCTTTTAATGTGCTCAGTCTGCGCTTGCATCAAATCGAGAAGGACTACCAGAGCCTTGCCCCCTCTGAGCCAGAGCTGATGCGGCATGGCGTCGATGGTCACGCCCTCCTTCAGCGTCATGCCGGCGAGTCTTGTGGTAGATTGGATGCCCTGAAAGCCTTAAACACGTCAAGTGTCACACGTGGTTTTAATCATCTTACTCAAGGGCTCCAGAGAGTTGAGCACAATTTCTTCCGGTACGTTATACGGAATGCAGTGCAGCCGCAACCGCATCTCGGTGCAGCTGGGACCTTTGACGAGGCAAAACTAGTACTTTTATACATAGCCCGCTCCTTTCCAAGAAATGTTACTGGGAAAGATTTCTTGATGGTCACGCCCTGCTTCAGCGTCATGCGGGCCAGTCTTGTGGTAGACTGGATGCCCTGAAAGCGTTAAACACGTCAGGTGCCACACGGGATTTTAATCACTTTACTGAAGGACTCCAGAGAGTTGAGAACAATTTCTTCCGGTACGTTATACGAAATACAGGGCAGCCGCAACCGCATATCGGTGCTACTAGGACCTTTGACGCGGCAAAACTAGTTTTTTTTTTTTTATGTCTAGCCCTCTCTTTTTTAAGAAATGTTTCTTTCCTTCTACTGAGCGAAAGGTCCTCGAAAGCGCCACACCTTTCCAGCACGGGCTTGAAATTCTGGACCTGCTATGACCGGCACTTGAGGACGCAATGAAGAAACGCAGAATGTTTCGAGGTGTTGTCGTTTTGCCGCGAAGGCAGTGCGATCTTATAATATTAAGTCAACGTAACCCTAGAACAACGGCCAGCTACGATCGAAGACGCTTCTCCTTGGAAGCTCATTATTTCTGCGACCGCTCTGCTTGAAATTCGGAAGCACAATCCAATTGCGTCATGCACGAGGATTGATTTCAAATCGTGCTCGTCTCGTTGCTGCATTAACAGGAAACATCGTACTAGAACAAATCACGTTATGGAAACCTCGCTACGGAAACGCTCTTCTTATATACGTGAGGATATTGTAATGCTACAAATGCGTGCCAGACACCGCACAAGAGCCAGCTGCTCGTAACGAAAACATCAACGATTACCCTGCTCTTACATACGCTATCGCGTATGTAAGAGCATGGTAACGACGCTCTGACGCGTCCGTGCTCAGGATGCGTCGAACAAACGACGACAACGTGATTGTCGTTTCTCCAACGCATCCCGGGCACGGTTTTGACGATTTTCACGCAATTTGTGCTTCCGCTCTCGACTCGGCTTCCGTGCCTTTTCAGTTATCTCTCTACGAAGAGCCTCCTCAGCGAGACCTAATTGATAGTCGCGTTATGCGCGCGAACTACGAAGTTCCCGACGTGCAGCCATACGACGTGCCGGTTCGTCTGCTTGGATAGTCGTGCGCATGTGCCAGCACGACGGGGTGCTCACTGAATACCACATAGAAGACGGGCCTGAGCATGACGTCATCATTGGTAGATCCCTGTCGAACCCCAAGCGGCAAGCACTCTGAAGCTCGACGAGAGACGCCATAAACCTGCAGTTGCGTCAAACGCCGCCTGCTAGCGTCGCGCTGAGACACTGCGAGACGCGCAAGCGTCTATGCTGATGTCGGCTGTGCAGCGCTTGGGGATTCACTTGTAATGACATCTCGGTTGGAAGCGCAGGTCTATTGTCTTCTAGGTGGTGTTGGCGTGGCGTCTCTTTGAAACGCCCGGCCACCTCCACGCGACCTATTGTTTTCGCTGTGCTTGAGCTGGGCGTCCGCGCTCGAGGCTCCCAAGACACCCGCCGTGTTTCATGTCTCACCCGAGTATATGCTAGTTACTCCGGCGGGTTGTGTCACGGGACGACACAGATAGAGCGTGCGTTGCACGCTGATGAGTTTTCGGACGCCAAGGTACAAAACCCTTACCCTGGATTAAGATCGAGTGCATTTTGGAACACGGCCACCGATGCGTTATCGATGATAGGCACAAAAGGGAACGTATACGACATGTTATTCACTCAAATTCGAATTCTTTAGTAGCTCAAGTGTTAGAACGGTTGAGCCTACCGGAAACAATTGTTGTCATTCATAGCTCGCTGGTTGCCGTTGGAGTCCGGCTCGACAGACGGAATAATTGATTTCTTATAAAGTCAGCGGGGGTGGCTGGCGCACCTAGGAGCCTCAGGTGCGTTAGCTCGTAACGATCATATCATTGTATGTCACCGTTTGTTTACGGAAGACGCCCTTTCTATCTCATGGGGCTGTCGTTTTTAGCGGTTGGATGGTGCTCCTAATGATGAATGAATACTACATCAAAATCATGGCATGATGGCAGACAGAACCCGAGTTTGGCACGAGACGGACGAAAAATACTTAAGCGGATCATGAGAATTGAAACCAAACAGCAGTGTCACACATAGCTCAGTACGTATATGATACAACGAAACATAAAATAGTAAAACGGTACTCAATATTATCTCAAATATTAAAAACTTACCGGCTTTACTGCTGCATTGAAATCTGGCTCATGGCTCTAACGTCTATTAAAAATGTGAGACAGGATAACGCACCCAGCAAACTCGATGCATTTTAACAAAATGTATCTTCCCAGACAGAAATGCACAGCAAGCTTCCGTTGCTTTTTCGCGATTAAATAAATTATCTAGAACATTTTTGTACAATGTTTTCAGCATCAAATCATCCTCGCACATTATAAATGCATCAGGTGACAGTCTAACTTCGTTTTACTTTTTTACTTTTAGGAGTTTCAAACTACGAAATATATAATCCGCGGTTATATTTTTGTTGTTCTGGTGCATGTTGTTTTCAACGACTTTCTAAGCAAACATCAAAGTAATATGTTACAAATAAGAGAGTTACTTGTAATTTATTACTTCGTCTTGTAATGATAATTTGTTTCACTATTTTAATACACTATTTCTCGTGTAATTCCATTACATTCTGAGCAACGAATTACTCCCAATTACTCGTAGATCTCTTCCGCCCCGTAGGGCAGCGGGCTTCCCGCGTTTAACACTGTGACACAAGACGAGGCTGCGCTAGCTAGGAGAGTGTTAGCGAGGTGAAGGAAATACATTGACGAAATGCACGAAAGCTCAAAATTCCCTTTTTCTGGCTCGTTTGTACACTCAGCCAGAATGGAAGTTTTCGGCTGTAAAAATGGAGGAAATTCGCCTCAGTTTGTTGGAGAACTAACAAGCGGTTTGGACGTACAAAACAAAAATCGCCCTTAAAATTGCTTTATGGGATGGTTAAGAGCCAATGCGCTTTTGTACGCCACCCATCCCTTCGCCACAAAAAAAAATGTTTTTTTTTAGGTTGCCACACTTTACTGTGGGCAACCAGGGAAGTCAGTTGCTTGTTTGTTGTTGTTACTTCTAACTTGATCCCGCCAGCAAACACAGATACGATACCTTGTCCCTGCTCACCCCACACAATGCTGTAAAAATAAAATAGTTGCTGGTCCAACCAGCCATGTGCCTCCGGCCACGTGACTTCGCACTAGCGGACGCATGACGGCGGAAACAGGTAGGCGCGATACCTGCAGTTTATTGGCAACAGAAGCAATACAGCAGCATAACTGCCATCACTTAAAACGGAGATCGGCGACAAACCCCGAGTATCATCAATCTGGGCAGCAGGCTATGAGTTGGCAGGGTAGCATGCCCATTAGAGCCTCGGTCTTCTAAACTTTACCTTGTAAACCTTTAGAAACAAGAATTTTGGGAGCCTTTTCAGTTATGAATCTTGAGGGGTGTAAGGCTGAAACTTTATGCAAATGTGAGGCGCCCTGAGGTTTCCGAGAAGGTGCAGTGACTGACATGGCGTCTCGAGCTGAGACAATGCGGGACAATTGTGAATGCTTGAGATTAAATGGCCTGCTGATCCAGGTTAGTTATGATTTTCAAATACTTCCAAACAGCAAAATCATTTCAGCTGCAAGATTTTGAATGAATGTTCTGCGTAAAGTATTGCTTCTGATGAGTTCGGTGCAAAAAAAAAGGTAAAATAAAATTAAACTTAAAAATATAATTTACTCAGACAAAGACCTAGGAAGATGGAGAAAAAGGCGACTCATGTCGCCTACTAGGCCCCATCCCCCTGTATATTTTAACAGCACAGCATTAGAATGAAATTATTTAAAAAAAAACAGTCTTACGAGTCGTGATTGCGAAAGAATAAATGTCGTTCTTTTGCTCCCTTAGTTCGTCTACGGCATATTGGCGTAAACGGCGACGTTTCGCCGGCCGACGGCCGAGCGCGCGCTCTCGTGAACTGGTCGCACCGCACTGAGCTCGGCCGTGCAGCCTCTCCGGGGTCTGCCCGGGCGGGCTTTGCTGGCTCTGCGGCCAGCCGTCCAATCTTACGGAGGCCGGGTCGCTGCGTGCGCTGCGCCGCCATGGAGAGGGCTTCTTTTGTGGCCTTTTTTTGGAACTACGCCGCAAGAGATCCAATCTAAGCGTCGTTCCTTGATGACGCGCGCCAGCCAATGTGTGCCTATCTATCAGATTTAAGCTACAGAGGACATTGGGACAGGGGAGGGTGCCGTTTGACGCGGCTTTAAAGCTGATGACGTCAGTTCGCTCCATGGGACAGTTAATGTTATCGCATTAATAAAATTGCCACTAGATATAAATATTACCGGACGTGAAAATGCTACTCAATTATTAACAAAATAAAACACTATATACAATACCACTTCTGACATGCCAGGGTTATTTAATTATTTTATGGTAAAGTTCAGAAATATTATTTTGAGATTGCTTTAAATATTTGCACTGTTTTGGAGCTATGAATCATTGAGAGTGTTTCTGGGAAAGTGCTTAGTAGCTGGTGGAGTTTTATCAGACATATTTGTGTTCCATAGTTTGACCGTGTTCTTCGTTAGTGGTAATGGGCGTGGCGAAATGTATTTCTTGTTTTGTTGGCATAAATGTCATGTCAATAAATGTCATGTGTCATGTCATGTCAGTATCTGATATAATTTTCTAGAATATGTAGATTGCCAAATTTGCACGAGTGATTGCTATATTGTTAAAAGTGGATGGTACGTTAAGTGTGGGAGAGAATGTGCGTGGCATGGAACATTGGCGATTGATCGCACTGTTCGTTTCTGTAATACTTGAAGTTGGTACTTTGAAATATTTAAGCAAGTACTCCATTCTCAAGGGCAATAGGTAAAGCGAGAGTGAACAAGAGAATAATGCAGCTTGCGCTTTAACCAAATAGGAAAGTTATTTCTTATTCTATTCATAATATCTATGTATCGGGAAATGGCGGGTCAAATTTGATCAATCTGATAAAATGAATTTACAGTTTCTTGAAAATATATTCCTAAAAGATTGTGAGCATTTACATCACCAATCACATCGTTTCTAAATTGTATTCTAAGCGTGCGGAGAATATGTTTATTATTTCTGCTCAATATATTATATTTAGTTTTGTTTTCAGTGTTTAATTTTTATTCATTACAGCAAGCGTGTCATTCGTCGGATACAAACTTTTTTTTAGCAGCTATCTTCGATATGTACCCAAACCCAAACACGGTATCTTGGTTTAGCTATCCAGTCGATTTAATGTGTAAAATATAATTTATGTAGACAACATGCAGGAGCCATAAATATTCATACTCTTAGGTGAATCGTGTTTCGCAGTTTTCCGATGCCGAATTCAGATTATCTTGAATAATTTCGTTGCCTCTACCGTAACATTGCATTCTTCGCATGGTCATGTGATTTTATTTTGTATCGGTTGGACACCGCGAGACTCAGTCATACCGAATACCTGTTTTAGTTGTTCAAAACCTTTTTAGATACGCTTTCCTCAAAATAGGAACAAATTTAAAAGTTAGATTGTGCCAAGCGTTTTTTTTATTTATATTTCCGTTTTATTATTGATTTCTCAAATAATGTCAGCCCTCAAATCTGCGGTAGACAGTTGGATGTCTCCTACCTATTTTTCATGGCGCAACGTATAAGCAATCGAACCATGTAACAAAATAATTAAACCATTGCTTTTGATGGTGAATACATTGTAACGGACAATGCATTATTTTTTAGGCGACGTAATTAAAATCGGCATTCAATTATTTTCTTGGATCTAACAGGGAAAAGTCTAGTTCTAGGTTGAAGATGTCTCTCTTTTTAGCCGCATTCGCCTAGACAGGCACCATACCTGCGTGCCATTTGTCATAATGCTTTTGATTTGATGAAAGTGGTAATAATTAAAGTTTGTTTGAAAATAAAATGAGGAGCCTGCGGATAAGGAAAATAAAGACAGCCACTTGACATAACATAAAAAGAAATTTCGTTTGACGTTTCGCTTTCCATGCGGGAGGCATCTTCAGTAAGTAAAGCGTTGCTGCTTTACTTACTGAAGCGTAGCGGGGTAAACTGATCCAGGAGTCAGGACTACTATATAAATTATTGTGAAAAATAAAACACCTAAGAAATAAGAAGCGCTTGATCTAAAAATAACTCTGTTGGACATGCTGAGGTGTATACAAACACGCAGGTTTGTCTTTTCTCGCTATAAAATGATCACCACAGTGATCTAACACAAATCAATGGCCAAGGCGTGAAGAGACAGGAAACAAAGCAGCCATGTCTGATTTTCCAAAAAAAAAATCATGTGGCAAAAAAAAAGTAAAGTATCTCGCTCATGTATAACGCACCGTTACACCGAAATACAAAGAAAGGAAACACATTGTGCTGCAGGCTCGAACCGCGAACCAAACAAACGAGGGTGTACATAACCTCCACCTTGTTTTTTTTCATATTCATACAGGTATATAGTGGAGGATCGCAGAGCAAATTGAAGCAGAGCCTCAAAACCACCCGGCGTGGCTTCAGCGTAACGAAGCATGCTGCCTGATGGGACAGTTAGAATAGAATAGAATAGAATAGTTTTATTTCAGGTTTCCTTCCAAAATACTTTTTCTAGAACCGTCTCACTTAAGCACATGTGTGCTTGTGTGTGAGAACGGGTAGTCTAATGTACAAGTGCTCCCCCCCAACGCATTACTGCAGTAAAAAGGGGAACAACAAGAATAAAACAAAAAAAACATTTCAAGAACCCGTGGTGTGTCGTGCTGTGGCCTAATAATCATTAACACTTCGCGGATTGAGCTTTGCGTCGTGCAATGATATCCGTTGCATTCATCGCGGGTAAAACGAAGAAACACCATATGCAGCAGCAGTGAAAACCAAAAACGACAAGTAACGCTCAACACGAAAAAATTTCTATCCCAGCGAAAAGAATCATGAAAAATATATAAATATGTAAAAAGACACCGTAGACATTGCTCGTGAATCAGTCATATACTAAGCCGATAATGAAACGCAAAAGCAACAAGAAAATATTTGAAACTACATGTTCAATAGCAAAGTCATTAGAACAAAAACCAACACAATCAGCGGCCTTGAATCAGTAATAAGCAAAAAGCGACAACAATTGCTCGACATGAGTGACAAGGTGAGGTCATGGATAAAATATCACTTCCAAATTCACACTTCCAAATTCAAATCGACCTGCTTTGACATCAATTATATTTCTTTTTTTTTTTACTGTACGTAACGACTGCATTTCCTGCTATTTGCCAGGAAGTTAATTAAAGAGATTCGGAACATAATAGTTTCTTAATCGTGTTCCATAATTCGTATATCCTCTAGGAATATATTTCTCAGTCCTCCTAAGCTGTTTTTGTCTGGTTAACTTTGTATTGTAATCAGTCGTAAAGTAGTTTGACGTGATGATTGTATAGTTCCTCAGATTACCTATCGCCAGAAGATTAAGTTCGGTAAGCTGTTCTTCGAATGGGAAGTGCTCGAGCCGGGTTTCATAAGTGACATTCTTTACCATTATTTTTATCATGTTATAAATTTCTTGCTTTTTGGTGTTCGAACAGAATGCGTAGATCGTTATTCCATACCTCAATTTTGATTCACCTAACATTTGGTAAACTGTTTTCCTTAATGTGATGTCCGCGTGACTACGAAGTCTGTATAAGTAAGATGAAATCCTCCTCAACTGCTTTATTAGGTTATCTGTATGCAAATTCCATGATAAATGTTCGTCGGAGTAAATTCCTAGGTATTTAGTTGCTGTTGCGTTTGCTAGTGGTGAACAGCATCTATTCCTGCATTCTTTTGAATGTAAAAAGATGGGTTCTGTGAGGTGAATAAGCTTTTGATGGGTTCTGAAGCACATTAAACTAGTCTTATTTTCATTTACAAAAATGAAGTTTTTTACAGACCAGCTCATTATTCGTTTGATATCTTCTTGTAAAGCGGACGCCGCAGTACCATAATTTTCGTTTGCTAGAACTAAAGCGGTATCGTCTGCATATTGATATTGCCGCGAGCGCAGCTAACTAAGTAGGCAGCGCACTCGTGGCCTAACGGTTATCGCGCGCGCCTTCCACGCAGAAAGCCCAGGGTTCGAACCCTGGCAGCGCCGCATCTTTTATTTATTCTTCCAATTTAGATTTCTGGTAATTTCGAGAACCGTGTTGCTCGTTCTAGGTTAGAATGTTCTGCGCGCGGAATGTTCCAGGCCGAATGTTCCAGAAGCCCACGCGTGCACAAAAGGGGCTCCGCGTAACCAACCGGACTCAGTCTCGCCCCAGCGTTCGACTCTGCGCTTACGCCGACTTCGACGCCCGCGACGCTCTATTGTTATCTTCTGTTTCCTTCTTCATTTTTGGGCACAAGTTCGCCCCATTAAACGTTTAGTTTCGTCAGTTATTCGCCGCCTCATCACTTGTCCTCCGTGACAATATATATTTGATTTTAAAGGCAAAGAAGCGAAATCATTCATGTAAATATTAAATAGAATTGGGCCTAATACCGATCCTTGGGGTACACCGCAGGTGAGGGTGATGGTATCACTTATACTATTGCAAATTCTTACTTTTTGTGTTCGGTGGGTAAAGCAATTTTTGAAAAAAACTAAGGAACGGTCCTCGGAATCCCAGATTTTCTAGTTTATCTAGTAGAATATCTTGATCTTTTGTATCAAACGCTTCAGTTAAGTCTGAAAATAAGGCAAGTACAATTTAATTTTTGTCTATTTTTTCATTAATAAAACCCGCTACGTCTTCGAGTAAAAGTACATATTTTTATTTTTTCCGGAACCCATACTGACAGTTACTTATTGACGGGAATTTGTCGCAGAATGAGGTCATATTTTTTAAAATAAATCTTTCCATTATCTGATAAATGGCTGACAACACGAAATGGGCCTGCAATTGGAAATATCTTTTTGTTCTCTTTCGACACCTTCATCATATTATGTATGTCTCCTGTTTCAAAAATCCCATTTAATATTAACAAAAGAACATATTTAGACTGTTACAACGAACGCGCAGATCTCTGGGCCTTATTTCTCGTATCCTGCCGGTTTTATCGTTACTACATTGCTAATTATATGTTGTAGATCTACTTCTGTTATTTGCGGCATGTACGCGGATTTTTGTGTACGGCTCCGTAAGTTAGCCTTTGTGGTAGATTTGTTTGCGTGCTTACGTAAGTCTTGCACCTGCTTAACAAAAGTGCGATTAAAGTTATTCCTTAGTGTATCGAAATTCGTTGTTGCAAACTTTTTCTTTAGAGATTCGTCCGCGTTATCTTCGGGGGGTTTGCCTATGATTTGATTAACAGTATTCCACGTTTCCCTGATGTACTTTCCGCACTGTTTGAGCTGTGCTGTAGGGAACGTCTTTTTGAATAGCCTTATTTTTGCAGTTATCCTGTTCCTTATTCGCCTATACTCTTCCTTAAAGGACACATGCAAAGAAAAAAACTTTTTTTTTAAACAGCTTAGATGGAAAAAGGATATTATAAAACAATTTTACAACAAAGAAAAAAAATTTTTAGAGCTATATTTACGGCGCTATACGAATTTGTAGTTGGCGCCCGCCGGAGCTGCCGCTGGTCACGTGGTAGGCCCGCGCGCCACCGCCCTGCGTCGCCGGCGCCGTAAAGCCACGCCGCCGCCGCACGCTGAGCGTTGTGCGACCGCCGCTTCAACGCGTTTCTCCACGCCGCCGTCGCCGCCGCCGCACAAGTTCGTCTGGTTCGGGGCGCCGCCGCCGTCATCTGACCGGCGCACTGGTCTATCACGTCTGCTTGCGCTTTTTCAGAAGTTTCCTTTGGGCTCTAAAAGTTACTTAGTAATTTTATTTTTTTTGTTATACTTCAAACAAAGATGAATAAGTTACTTTTAGAGGCCATAGGAAGCTTCCGAAAGAGCGCGAGCACCACGTGACAAATATGGGCCCGTCACGTGATAAATAAGGGCCACTTTTCCGCGGCGCCCGCGGGCGCCAACTACAAATTCGTATAGCGCCGTAAATATAGCTCTAAAAATTGTTTTCTTCGTTGTAAAATCGTTTTATGATATCCTTTTTCCATCTAAGCTGTTTAAAAAAAATGTTTTTTTTTCTTTGCATGTGTCCTTTAAGTGATTTATCTTGCGGATTTTGCCTACATCTGTTTCATAATTTATTGTTCTCAAAACTTAACTCAACTATTTCATTATCAATCCACTTGTTTCTACGATATCTTGTTTCTTAATATGATCGTCTTTTTTGAACTTTCGTATATGCTCCCAAGTTTCTCGTCCATCGCTTAATAAAGGGCTATATGTTAAGGATGTAAAAGAGAGTACCGGTTGTACTTTTTTATACTGTAGTCTACTGTTTTGTTGTCAATAATTTGTTTGTATTGGCTTTCTTCCAATTGTTGTGCACAGTTTTCTTCAAGTATCCGTAGAGCAACAAAGTAATGATCTGCTATTTTTTTTTTAAATTATGCCACCCGTGAAGAATAAATTGTTTGTTTGGGCTATTATATGATCAATGCTACTTTTTGTAATTTTATCTGCAAGGAGCTCTTCTCTAGTGTAACCATTGATCACATTTTCTAGCCCGTAACTGGACAATAGGTTCAGGTAATCCAAGATTCCGTATTTATCTTGACTCGAAACGTCAATGTTTAAGTCGCCTGCTATAACTATATAAACGTTGTTGTTAAATCTGTTTATCAGTTTATCAAATTCTTCATAGAATAAACGTAGATTTCCACTGGCTGGTCTATGCAGTTGTGCAACCTGTCCAAACGTCGGCTAGCGTAGCCCATCAAAACAGTGACCATATATATAACGGAAGAGAATAAGCGTGTCTAACAGAGTGAGGCAGATTGTTAATTTACATAGCTTTTATTTGGGACGGAAATAAATAAGCCGATACCTCAGCCCGGCAAGCATCGGACTTCTGCTCCTTCTTTCAGGGAACATTTAATGAGACGTGCTTCTATGCTCGCTTTTAAATCCTCGTTCGTAGAAGTCCATAGCGTGCTTCCATAATATTATAAAGGAACGTTTAGACGCACTTGTGGAACATCCTAACCGAAACAAACCACCGAAAGAAGCTTTTTTTTTTGAGGGGGAGGGGTTTCGAGCATTTGTTTTTCCCCAACTAGATCTTCGTTGACATTCATTTTGTCGTAATCTGGTGGCGCTCACTGCAAATAGAGGCCGCTGAAGGGCCATCTAGCCCTACAATGCATTGTGTATTTGATATGATACACTCCTGTAAAACGCACCTTCAAAGAAGTCAGATCACAAAGGCGACGCGAATGCACGCATCCGGTATGTGTGTTGTGCACGGTGCTGTGATCCGCAAAGAATTGCGGATCACAAAGAAATTCGCATAGAATTGAATTAAGGCGCTTGAAGATTCACTGGGTTACATTTGGTTGACGTTGAGTTTTAATAATATTTTACTTCAAGAACTGTTTTTAAAGAAGTTAGGTTCCTCGCTGAGCATTATTAGTTTTCTCAATAATGTGTATTTGTAAGGTACATGCAAGTGCGCATAAGATAAATTAGTTTATGCTTGATCAACACGTACACTTTATAAACGCATAGGCATGAATATTTAATATACTATTTTTTGCTAATGCTTTTTAGCACATCACAGATAACAAAATGTTTTGTACTTTTGCAAAACGTTAAATATATAAACACGCAACGAAAAGTAGAGTTTTGAAAATAAAAATAAAAAGAGCAATGTGCGATCAGAGATCTGAGAGCAAAGGCTAACTCAGAATTAGGCCGCGAGAGCATAACTTATTCTCCCCAACAGATTATAACACATCCAAATGAACCAACTCCTAAACCTCGATTTACAAAGGCCTGTGCAGCAACAAATGCAGGCGTGTCAATGTCGACACCACCCGCCTCGGTAAAACCGCGGCCAGTTTAATCAGGATTCGAAGCGTTCTTAATATACTCGACCCATGTGCTCGCACAGCGTTCGCGTCCTCTCAGATTAGGCTCAACGCGTGCATCGCTCGGGGGCAAGGTAATGCCCCGGGTGACAGCCCTTGTCCGACCCGTCTGGACTAATTAGAAAAGTTTAGGGCGCACAATTCGCTCAACCTGGTGGGGGCACCTTTAAAGGGATACTTCAACGAAATTTGAACTTTACCCGTCATGCTCAAAAATAGGTTGAATAGGATTCACAATATCCGTAAATGACAATTGGACGTTTGTTTTCTGAGCCTAATGGCTGTATTTTTGGTATAAACGTCCCACTCTGGCAAGCGCTCGGAGAACAGCCAGCGGAGACCATCGTGACATCCAACGCAATAGTGACGTACTTCGTCTCGGGACAAGCAAAGCTACGGCGAGGCTGACGTCGACAGGATGACCTCGTCATTCTATCCACCGAAGCGGCTGCTTTTATACGAATTTTGAGTGACGGGTTCATCTTCTATAATCTTGTAGAGGGACAATAGCGAATTCCTGGTCACACAAAACGGATACTCTGGAAGAGGGTAGTTTCTTCTTCTCCTCTTCTCTCGTCATGGCGGGATGCGAGACAGTAACCGTCACTACCTCTCAAGGTTCCTCTACGAGTATTACAAACGAGGCGTTAGCGACATCCACCATGTGCTCTTTTCTAATTGTTTAATTCGTTTTAAAGTTCATTTTCGTGATCGTGACTTTTTTAACAAGATATTGGTGTGTTCGATGTGATACTGTTCCTTTGAACACATATAAACCAAAATCTAAGCGCAGAATTTTTGTTGTAGTATCCCTTTAAAGGGATACTACAACGAAACTTCGGCGCTCACTTGTTGGTTTATATGTGTTCAAAGGAGCAGTACCACATCGCACACACCAATATCTTGTCAAAAAAGCCACGAAAAGGAACTTTAAAACGAATTCAACGATTAGCCCGAGAGCACCTGGTGGATGTCGCTAACGCCTTGTTTGTAAGGCGAGTCTAGAAACCTTGAAAGCTAGTGACGGTGACTGTTTCGCATCCCGCCACGACGAGAGAAGAGGGGAAGGAGGAATTCCCCTTTTCCCGAGAATCCTTCTTGTGTGTTCCAGAAGTCGCTATTGTCCCCCTGCAAGATTACAGAAGATTAACCCGTCACTCAAAATTCGTACAAAAGCAGCCGCTTCAGTGGCTGGTACGACTAAGACATCCTCTCGACGTCAGCCTCGCCGTAGCTTTGCTCGTCCCGAGACGAACTACGTCACGATTGCGTTGGATGTCACACGCTCTCCGCTGGCTCTTCTCCGGGTGGTTGCCAAAGTGGGCTGTTTATAACGAAAAATACAGCCACCAGGATCAAAATACGAACGTGCAATTGTCATTTACGGATATTACGGATCATATTCAACCTATTTTTGAACACGTCGGGTATATTTCAAATTTCGTTGAAGTATCCCTTTAAGGATATCAGTTGTTTTTCGTTTTCATTCTTCGTCACAAGAGTGAGATCTGTTGGTAGCAAGTGCTTGTCTTTTGGTGAGCGTAAAAGTGCATTCTGCAGAGATACGGGAATAGTTTTGTCTAAATATAGCGCTTTCTATATAAGAAAAGTGAGAAGACTCAGGGTATAGAGTTTACCATGTCCGCGGCCGTAGAACAAAATCGGATGTATTTATGTCTAGTCTGCTAGGTAGCGATTACGATATTGTCATATTGTCAGAAACATGGATTCATGACGGCATTGCGAATAGTGAATATTTTACATCTTCCTTTACTGTGTTTTGTAGAGGTCGTGATAATAATTCCGGGGTAAAATATGGAAGTGGTGTATTGTTGGCTTGCAAACAATCACTGAATGCACATAGGCGAAATGGTTTGGAAACCTATGAAGAATCCGTCTGGGTCCAGACAGATTCATTTTTCTAATTGGAGCATATTATTTCCCTCCTGCTTCAGATGCTGCTCTCATTATAAACCACTTTAACTTTCTTGAAAACAAAACAGACGCTGACTAAATATCGCGTGCAACTAAACGGGGATTTCAATCTACCGAAAGTTGACTAGATTTATGGTCGTATCAACTGTGAAAGCTCCTGCACACGTAAAAAAGCGTCTTGTTCGTTTAACTTCACAGATCTTAACAATTTTACGCAACACAACATGTTCGCGAACTGTTCCGGTAACATTCTTGATCTGGTTTTATCTAACATCCTACTTCGGAAGTTGCTCGTGTGGACGATCCGCTGGTCACCCCTGATGCTCATCATCCTCCACTTACGGTTTCGTTTTTTATGTTTCTAAGATTAACGGTTTCGTCTAGTGCACTAGGGTACGCGCACAGCGCTGGCGATTATTTTAGTTTATACAAATATTTCAAACAATATGATTGGACTGATGTCTTACAACCCTCTGATGAAGATTCTATGGTGAATAGTTTCACAGCGGTAGTCAATGATGCCATGAACCTGTTTGTTCCCCAGTTCCCCAAACGTCCCGAGAAGTACCCTAAGGGGCTTTTCAAAGATTTACGATATTACTTGAGATTAAAATTACATTACCACAGATCATAAAAAAACGAGACTCGGATTATGGGATATAAAATTTACATCAGCTGTGAACTAACAAAAAAGCTTCTCGCTAGCGACCAATATCACTGCCGCAGGCAGATGGAGCGTAACCTGAACATGCGGTTCGAAGAATTCTGGCGCTATGTGAAAAAGCACACCACGAAGGATTCTTACAATATAACGCTGCGCAACGGGTCAGCTATTGAAACGTCACCAACATCTGTTTCTGAGTTGTTTTCGCATCATTTCAGTTCGTGATTTTCCAATGTCAACACGCCTTTACCCGTGACATGTAACGTTACGTTAGATGACTATTCAACGTTTACTAAATTTACAGTTCACAAAGTGCTTTTAGCTATTAGAAAGGTTAATTCTAAACTATCCACAGGTTCAGATGACATTCCCAACTTTATTATAAAAGGATGTGGCGAATGTTTACTCCTGCTCTTGAAAAAGAGTTCAACTTGTCTATAGAGAGTGGTATTTTTCCAGAAAAATGGAAATATTCGATAGTCGTCCCGATATTTAAGTGAGGTAATTCTTGTGATGTTAGTAATTATTGTCCTGTTTCCCTACTCGATGCATTTTCAAAGGCTTTTGAGAAGCTGGTTTACAATCGTTTGTATAATTATTTTAAAAGAAAGTTTGTTCTTGTACAGCACGGTTTCGTCAAAGGCCGATCCGTCAAGACAAATCTGGGCACATTTTTAAATTTTGCTTTGCCAATTATTCAGTGTCAAAGTCAAGTAGACTTCATTCATTCATTATCATTGTTTAAAAAAATCTAGAACGTATTGAAATTGTACAGCAAATAGGCAGGTTAATGCGAGAGAGAAATACCTTTCAAATATATGCTCACGCTTTTTAGTGCACCATTGACGCATTTCCGAAATTATTTTTATGTACTTCCAATATATTTCCCACCATGATTTTAGTAATTTTGGAAAATTAATTTCGAATGTACCATAGGAATTGCGTATCGAATGCGGGAAAAAATACCAACATTACGTGTATTAAATACATTTAAAGTATACATAAAATAGTATTTTTTGCCAAGGTATTGTGTGATGAACGAACGTAAAATATTAACACAGAAGAAAATAGAATTATGTACGAAGATAAACAGATAGCGATAAGCAAATAGACCACGCAGTGCTATTTTTAATAAAGAAATGTTAACCGATATTCGCATGTTCGAAAAACACGCAGCCCATTATGCGGTTGACCCGGGTGGTGTTCGCTCCGATCAGCTTTTTTAGCCTTTACTTACCTGTTAAGTTTTTTTTACGAAGTAGCATTAAAAAAGTCTTACACCTTTAAGCGTTCATTTACATAAAAAGTGTTTTTTTATTGTTTTTTTATGAATTGCCAGAAAACGACTAATTCAAACGTATGCAGATATATGCTGCAAATTTGAAGGGGTGATGAATGGCCGTTTTAAATTATAAGCGTTAGTGAGCCGCCTAAAGTTAGCGCACAAATGATGATAAATATTTTTCTTTTAATATCTGCTTGCGCCGTCTCAAAAGAAAACGACTTCCCCCAAACATAAGCCATCGTTCTCGTAAAAAATCGTTTTTTTTTTGTTTGCTGGGTAGGCGTACACGCCAAACGTATATTTAGCGTTGATTTTTTAACCTGCACCGATCCCCGTTTTTTATGTCGCGGCTCTAACATATCAAAAGGCAAATGAAGCTTAAACCTGCGACGTCCAGCGACCACGGCCCTATGCGGAGCGAATCCTACGGTCCCGAATCAGCGCGGAAGCGGCACCGATTAGAACAGGGGTCGGCAACCTGCGGCCCGCGTGGAAGTTTCATGCGGCCCCCGGCACGACACCAGAAAAGCATCGCGCCTGGCGCTTCCTTACAGACTCCAGGACCACACGGCAATTTTTACATCAAATGGGATTAGACAGGAACAAGGATCACTTCCAATGAGCGTTGTCCGGCTTCCCCAACTTGGGCAGAGAACGGCCTTCACTACCTTCTGGCCTTTTCTTCGCCTTCCCCCTTTCTCCGACATTCAAACTTGGCATCTGCCCCCCCCCCCCCCCCCCCCCCCCGAGTCAGCTTGGTGACGCCTCGGCCCGTCGCTGGAAGAGGTGTCCTACTCCTGGATTAGGGGCATCGACATGGCCGACGCGAACGAAGGACAGCGGCGGCGAGAACAAACCCGGACACGGCAGACTGCGGCAGTGGGCACTTCATGATTTCCAGCCACCGTTTTGTCTGGAACAGGGGCACAAGTCTTGCCGGTAGCCATGATGCGACCGCGAGTCAAGGCGGTGTGGTAGCTCAAGGTTCCGAGGAATCCGACACCAAAACCGAGGGGCAACGAACATCGGTATCACACATTGCAAGCGTTCCGCCAATAATAAACACTGGGTTGTATGGACGGTCAGGTTGTCCTATCTGGATTTTAGTCTATTGTACAAGGCGCTGTACAAGCCGCAGCGCGAGAAGCGGTCATGGGCTTGGCGGACCTGCTTCGTTCCGCAACCCAGCCAACGCATGACCCAAGACCACCGACAGACTCCGGTAAGCTGGTACCCACTTTCGACCCCTTGACAAATCTGGCGCAGGCCGTTGCACACTGGACTTGAAAAGCCGACGAATTATTGGAGATCTACTCATGGAACGAAAGGCAGACGACGTCCTTTGCAGTGACCAAGCTCGAGAAATATCCAAAACATGGTATGACGGCCTCGTCAGTCTGCAGTGCTCGTGGCTTGAATGGAAGGTGGAGCTGAAGAAGGCTTTTCCACCAGTCATAAACCTATACCGGGTGTTCATTTTTAATTCGAACAGATTTATTACAAAAAATCCGTAAAAGATGCACTAGTACAGTTTGTTCAAGTGAGTTATACGGCTAGGGGGACATTATGTGGGTGACTAATCCTTGCGAGAAGTTGGCTAATTAATTAAAATTCGTTAATTAACTTTTTAATGAATGAAAATAGACATATGGTTCCAATTAGAAACTTGCTCAGCGTCATCGAAAACCCCTTATTCAGTCATTTTCAGAAAGACTTTGAGCGCGTGAGAAGCGTAGTAGTAGGTAAAGTTACCACACGTGAAGCAGGTACAAGGCTGGGGCTAGATAAGAGACGGAAAAATCGCACGGGCGCCTTATCGCAACCTCTAGCTTTGTACCTGCTCCACGAGTGCTAACTTCAGTTCACTACTACGCTTCTCACGCGCTCAAAGTCTTTCTGAAAATGACTGATTTTGGGGTTTTCGACGACGCTAAGCGAATTTCTAATTGGAACCATATGTCTATTTTCATTAATTAAAAAGTTAATTAACGAATATTAAGTAATTAGCCAACTTCTCGCAAGGATTAGCCACCCACGTAATGTCCCCCTAGCCGTATAACTCACTTGAACAAACCGTACTAGTGCATCTTTTACGAATTTGTTTGTAATAAATCTGTTTGAATTAAAAATGAACACCCGGTATAGTGCCGACATTAAGAAATGAAAGCGAGGCGAAAACTAGCAAACGAAACCGTCGAACAGTATTTTCATGACAACCCCAGCCTGGCGCGCTTTCGTCAAATTCCGGAAGATGAGATCGTCGATTATGTCATTACCGGCATCAACGACGACTTGCTGCTTCTGAGTCAGAGCGTTGTCAAGTTTTCTACCCCAGAGGATTCCTTGGAGTGCCGCAAACGTTTGGACGACTGACTCGCCGTCGTTGAGGAAGCGTCCCACCGATCCGATATGACATCCGTTTCATGGACGTTAAAGAATGTTTCGTCCGGCGACAGAAATGCCCACAGATTTCAAAACGAAAACACCCACGTAACTCTAATGGTAAGCCACAGTGTTTCAACTGCGGCCTATACGGACATATGCCAGCTAAGTACAGTAAACCAAGGAAGCAAGAACGCTACAGCGAATGTACCCGAAAAAAACATAAAACTGCGGACTTGAGAGCCGGTGCCAGGGGAAGTATGACCGTCAGAAAACATCACATTAAAGACATGCAGAAAGTGAACGGACGCGACGAGAAGTATTTTGAAGATACCCTCGTTGATTGGAAGCCTTTCCAAAGTTAGGTTGATCTCGGAAGCTAATGCGTCGTACTGAGCAAGATGGACGCCGATGACTTGAGAATATTCTGTAACGAGCCATGGTGTATATAACGGTATAGACAACTCCAACCCGTAACGTATGTAAGTCGCCAAATGTCAAAGGCAGAGCAGCGATAACTCTTACGAGTTGGAAGCACCCGCTGGGTTGTGGTATGCACGTTGGAACGACTGCGGACGTTGTACCTTCTGGGACTTGAATGAACCATTTTCAGAGACTGCAGCGCTCTACGGGGAAGAGTGATCAAACGTGATATCCTGCCCCGAGTAGCACGCTGGTGGTTGCGGTTACAAGAATTAACCTTCACGGTAGTTTATATTAAGGCAGCCTCTATGAAGCATGCTGATGCCTTGAGTAGGTCATCAACAGGACGAGAAGAAAAAAAATGGAAGCGTGTGAAGGACTTCGTATTTACGCTACAGTGATGACTAACACGGACGACTGGTTGGTTGCTGCTCAACAACAAGATGCCGAATTGAAACATATCAAAGAAATTCTAGAGATACCTGCGCTGTCAACGGATGAACGACGCATACATTCAAAATATAAACTTCAAATTAAATTTATCTTCCGAAACACCGAAGGCATCTTGACAAGGCTATTGTGGCTTGTGCCAAAACCACTACGATGGCACGTAGTGCGGAGTTCCCATTATTAACTCGGACATGTTGGAATGAGAAAACGAATCAAACAGATCCAGGAGAAATACTGGTTCGTGGGAATGAAGAGCTATGTGCGGAGGTACGTAGCTTCGTGCGCGTAGTGTTTCTAGATCAAGAGTCCTACAGGCAAGAGACCGGGCATGCTGCATCGTATCGACAAAATTTGTGTTCTGTTTCATACTCTTTATCTCGCCCATTTCGAACCATTTCCAAGATAAAGAAACGGGAAGACGTGCCTTAATGTTGTCGTGGACGGGTTCACAAAGTTGGCGATGCTCACCACTGTTGTGCTCGGGTCCCACTTGAGTGACAGACAGAAACAAACAACAGCGACAAGCCTCAAACCAGAGTCTTTCGCGATTTCACAGGCTTTGGACAATGAAGGTTGTTATGCTCAAACACAAGCATCATGCACGCGAGGGTATCTTGGCAGCCTTGCCATCACTCTTCCGTATTTCTCGAGCGCCGAACGATTAAACGCCTGTCAAAAGTATTATCGCGAACATACTGCAGGCGTTTGAGCCTTGTTGCTGTCGTCTGTTTCTTTTTGTCGCCCTATTGGGACTTTGGCATTAGGTACACGGGAGCCTAAGCGACCAAACAATGTCTGCGACAAACCGTTCGAATTTCTGTGCCGTCGACCCGAGTCATCACGGACAGAGGGCTGGCTTGCATCAGCTCGATATTTAAGAAGTGCTGTGAGGAGTGTGACATCACTCCTATCTTGACTTCAAGGACATATGGCCAGCTAATGGCAAAGTCGAACGTTTTATAACACGATCAGACACGCGATTGTCACCACATTGAGAAAAACAACTGGGAAAAACCGCGATGAAGTTATTGACCTTGTCCAGTGGAGTGTGAACAACGCGTATCACAAGGCAATTGAAAGCACATCGTTCAGACCTTTGTTCAGCTACGAGTCAAGAAGCATGAGGGGAAATCATCTCGACTAGGCTTTACGTGATGTTTTATACAAAACAAAATATGACATCTCAAGACTAAGGGTGACCACGATTCAAGCCATCCGCCTGGGCCAAGAAAGGTAAAAACGCCGCAAAATCCAAAGCGACGTCAAGCGCCCAGGTTTTAACCAGGCGACATGGTTGTGCTTCAGCGAGAACGGACGTTAACGGTAGAGTCGCGCAAGTTGCCAGAAGAGTACAAAGGATTGTATGTAGCTACAAAGTAACTTCCTAATAACACCTATCGCATCAAGGATAGACCTGGCCACCAGCGGACTTGGCATTTCTGCACGTAGACGGCAACCGTCGACAAGCTGAAACAACTCAACACATTTGATATGGGCATTGAAGAAACGTCAAGTGAGGGCACTTGAATTTTAGGATGGCCGAGTGTTACCGCCATCGCAAAGAAGACTACCCCCCCGCGCTAGCCATCGCTCGCGTTTCACACCATCCTTTTGCTGGACAGGCGTACCCGCCTGACGCATATTAAACGCCCCCTATTAAACCTTCACGTGTCCCCGCTCTATATGACGAGACTCTAACATATTCATTTACAATATGGTGTCCTTTCTCTCACGGCTGCGAAGATGGCAACTATGTTTTTCTTGTTTTTGTACTAGGTAGCAAAGAACGATACACGCACGAGGTCACAGCTTTTGAAGGGGCCTCTTTTCAGCGGGAGGACAATGAGTGGTTGAAGCTTTTAGAATTAGAATTTTGTTCTACTTACAGTCCCAGTGTTCTTCCGTAGTGTGGTTGCCTGCCGTTTTCCCACTGCACAAGAATGAGAGAGTTGCCCCATTAGTAGCCCAAAACTGCAAATGCGGAGAATACACGTGTCCTACATTTTTAATGTGGCACGTGACATACTCAAGAGGTATAAACACAACGGAGCTACTGTGAACTCAAATTAGCAGGTACATCCCGATTTCAATCGCCACTGATGCACTGCCATCGCATCTACTGGCATGATGGAATGTATTGATGAACGAAGAAAACAGGACCGCTGTCACAGGATTTGTCTATAAACAAATGGGGGGGGGGGGGGAGCAATGATTATAATCTTAAACGAAGTTATTTAACAACAAAATTTACGACCCACTAAAGTCGCACATATCATGATCAAGTACAGGTAGTTTTTATAAAACAATGCATAGTGCCGCAGTCGTCAAAAGCTGATTATGTGTTTATCGTCACTATAAAATATGTCGCCTGAAATATGCTGATATTTAATAAGAAACCTTGGTTACTAATCTACATTGTAGTGCATTTTAGAAAACTCTGTGCCTGAAATTTGTCGGTGAATATCTGGCAACTAAGTGGATTGCAAGGCCGCCTACTATTTATTATTTTTTCGTAACCTTACTCAACATGTTACTTCACTTGTCCTCACAGAGCAAGGGAATACAAGAGTATGAACATTCTTGCTATGCAGCACACAAACGACTACAAATAAGAACTTTTACATTTTGAAAATAGTTTTTCCTAAAGTTAACGAGAAACTCAACCTATTCAGCGGCTAAATTTACTTTGTTGTTCCGTACCGTACTATAGACTCTTAAAGTAAAATACAATTTTCCGTAGCTGGAACATAAGAAAAAAACCTCAACAGCGACTCCCAGCCTTCCTACTTAAAATAGGAGAAATCCATAAAAACAACAGCGCGTAAAAAAACAAAACTGGACAAATACGAATAAGCTAAAACGCGCACGTTTATGGGCCTCCCAAGCGGAGATGTCGCATAACGTCCACGCACACGCTTCAAAAGGCTAGTCCAAGCAACAACGACTTCCTGCACCCAGATGCCATGACAAAAAGATGCGCCCCAAATGGCCGGGTCATCGCAACGCGTAAACATTAAAGAGAAGCAGCCACATAATAAAGCTATTTATGTAAATGACACTCTTTATGCAGGCCGCCTAGAGGCCTTAAATACAACAAGCTTTTGCGGCCGCAGATTTTGTATGCAAATGGGCAGTGTAGCCAGAGTGTAAGCACGTCCTGAAAAAAAAAAATATATTCCGATTCTACGCAAATAATACCTATTTGCAACTTTAGCCAAAATATAAGCAGATAAGTAATAACGTTTGAATAAAATCAGATGTAGGACTAAAAGCGATGAACACTAAGTTCGGGGCCTTAGATATCGGGCTACATTTTATTTTATGGTTTCTGAAAACGTTAACGTTGTATATAGTGGTTCGCTTTGGTAACGAAAAAGAAAATTCGATTCTACAGTTAATAAAACTAACACTTAGCAAATACATTTCCACCTTGTGTGGTGCAACTCTGTGAGAATCAAAGCATATGAGTGAACAGCGAACAGAGAAACAGTTCCTAAAACAAGTACATAGAGTGTATTCACATAAACTTAAATTAGTGTGCGCCGAACACACACACAAAGACGAAACTATTACCGTTATTGTGCTTACTCAATTTCCCGTGTCACAGGCTCACAGCACGTGCAAGAATAGTAGTCATCCAAAATTTATCAAACGTGGTCATCAGTGCCACTAATAAAAACTCGCTCTTGAGGTTTCTAGATGTAGAGGCGCACTTCGGTCATTCTGCAGGAGCAATATTCCTACGGCTTAATCCAGCGTGACGGTAGAGGTTCTAATGGAGACGTTTGGGGAGTAAAGAAATGCAATACCTTTTACTTTTCTATCGAAATTGAACTCTTTATGCGCGTTGATTGCCGTTACGTCTAATTGACGGTGCTCACTACTGTCTTTGGTATGGAAACCACTTCGCCGGCTGGTCACTTTACTGGCTCGAAGAATCCCCAATGGAAACATAATGGCGCCCGTGGAGGCTTCTAAATCATATACACAGTGCGAAAAAGCGAGCAAGGACGTTGGTACCAAGGCGCTTTAAATATCGTAAACATTGAAGCGCCTAAGTAAACAACAGGCATTGCATAAACTTGCTAAATAGTAAGTGGGATGGCATGTGGCACAGCTATATTTTTACGCTTAAATATAGTTAAAATAAATAAATTAATTTTCTCATTGGAGTTTTATACATGAAACCATTTATAATTGGGTCGAAACAAAACAATTCTTCAGTCACTGCAATTAAACGCTAATGCAACATTTAAAAAAACGTATTGTGCAATAAATGTATTAACACAAACCCAAAGAGTAATAAAAACCAATATTTTTAACTACCTGCGTTATTTCCCGTCTTCCCGGCAAAATAAATTGAAAATCATCAAATTTAGATCAACCTGTACGATGAAAGTAAAAACGTGGATATAATGAGGGGGTCGGATAATCGAAAAACCAAATAACTTGGGGCGGGATCTACAGCCCTGGTAAGATTTGTACCGAAGGATCGTTAACCAACATGCATTTTGACATTTCTTTACGCCTTCTTCGTGACTTCTCATCCTCAGTCATCGATAGGAAAAACAAAAAGAAAACTCAAAAACTAGGCTTTTTGCGGCTCTTGAGGAATTAGTGTTCCACGAACACCTCCCCTGTCGCCCAGGGGAAGCTCCGATGTCTCCAGGGTATCTCCACTGTGAGCTAAAGACACGGCAGTCTGTAATCCGAGGCTCTTGTCTTACGCAGGATGCGATGATAAGGCGATTAACACGTGAGATCTCGATGACTCTTATCCTCATTTACCGCAACTTTACTTTCGGCCTGTCACTAAACTCTGACCACCGTAAACAAGATATTTCAACTTAAGCGGCACCGAAGGCGTATTAGTGCAACTGAAGCACATATCTATACCTGCCATGGGCTTTACTTTCGCCATCTTTTCCTTGTCGCTCTTCTTTTGGCTGAGAAGAGGTCAAATGAAAGAATGAACAAACAACGGATGGTGCGTGACTTCCAATGGAATAAATCAATTTGTTTAGCGTACACAACCGTCTGATTTGAAAAACAAGAAATAAAACAATTTCGGAAAAAAAGGGGGTGCATTTAGCTATTTTACGAGCTTGGGTGCTAAAGTGGTAACGATTTCCAATCATTTTTAATTATATATTTAATATATATTAAGCGCAAAGCAAACACTATTAGCGATCTTCTGCTGCAGGCGAAGCATCGTAATTGGGCCAGCTAATAGAGATAATATAAAAGTTAATAAAAACATTTTAGGTTTTTAATTCGTTAAATATCACTCAACACTCCTAACCTGGCCTCTGCCGTTGTCGATAAAATTATGGCCGAGCAACCATAATTTATAACTTCACGAGTGTTTTAATAATTATATTGTTTTGTTTTTGAGACATCCCTTTTAGTGTACAAATGTATACCGGTTGCCGTCACTCGTTCCGGAATATACTCAATAATAAACACTCCCTGGAGTCCTAGAGTAAAATGTTTACCGATGCCAAACAGCACATGAAACGGAGTATACTGCGATTCTCATAGTTTAAAGCTTGTGGAGGCAAATTTATGTTTGTTTTTTGTTGTTGCTGCATGGAATAGTTAAAACACCTTCTTCGCTTTATTAAAAATAAGAAGAATGTAATTTTTTTTGTTGAAACCCGTTCTGTTAAACGTGGGTGAGCTTTAGGTCATCTCAACTGGTTTATGAACTCTGAATAGCGAATTGGAAAGCAGATCGACTTGGGATAGGAATTTAAATGACTATATTTGGTTCCATCATGAGTCATACGTGCAGTCAAGTCCACTGAGCATTCCTTCCGCGCTTTTGGCTTAGCCGATAATGGCACAGGTACTAAAAATAACAACGGTGATGACGTTTTTTATTTGTGATTATGATTGGTTGGTCCGATCGGCTCGTTGTGAAACAAAGTATAGAGCAACGATAACGTTTGTAAACTCCAGCAGGATTCCACTTGGACAACAATTACACCCCACCAAGCCATGACGTCTTTCATGTTGGATTAGCAACACATTATCTGGTAAAATGCAACCCACATCTTTCTTTTCCTTCCGTAGTTCAGACTCGTCGAAGGAAATACCTAGAGTCCTACTCAGAATGCGCCGGGGTTGAAATACCTAATGGAGATTGGGTAATTACTTAAACGTAAATTATTATTTTCCTCCCTTCTTCGATTAGGCAAAGTTCATAGCACATTTCGAAGGTTTATGGTGATTTTAACTTACCTGGAATTAGCTGAGCAACTGCTATTGCTTTATTGTACAACAAACATGACTTCGAGGAAAGCGTCGAGGCTATTATCATTTGAAAACTTTTTCAATTTTTTCCATTATAATGAAATAGCGGATGCATGTGGTAGTGTTTTCGACTTGTGCTTATCTAACTTCCCACTTGAGGGGACAACAACGGCTGATAACCCACTTGTGCCAGTATGTCTACCATCCGCCATTCGTAACAAAAGTTTCCTTATTTTGCCCGCAACGTGCGAAGGAAAGTTCAGTTGCTTTTTGCTATTCCCGGGGAGATTATCTTGGTTTATATAAATTCCTTGAACAGTTCAACTGGTTGAAAGTCTTAAATGATGAAATAGTCGACTCAGCTACTGAAAGATTAAGTTCCATTGTTAAAAACACACTAATCTGTTTGTTCCGAAACGGCTGACGTGCCCCTCCCACAATCCCAGCTGGCTTCCTAAGATTTAAGTATTTCCTTATGGAGAAAAGCTCCACTATGATCGATTATATAAAAAGACAGGACTAGAAGTTTGGTATCAGAAATTCAGTATTTATCGACGCCTGGTTAAACAGCTGTATAATCAGGACAAGCGCATTCACTTTAATGCACTTGAAACTAATTTGTCTAAAAATCCCACACAAGTTTGGAGATACGCGAGACAACACCGTCGGGAAAAGAACATTTGCCTTCGTGATTGTGCGGGGTACAAATCTTTACCAACTGAAGTAAGAAATCGTTTTGCTGACTTTTTAGTTCTTGCTACTTTCTTCAGCAATTGAGGAATATTAATACCTTGAGCGTAGAACGTGATGACTTTTTGTGTTCTTTTACTGTCGACATTGAAGATATAAATGAAGCAATAAATCAAATGAAACCTATATTTTATACGGGTATTGGTGGCATACACGCTCTTATATCAAAGGTTGCCGCGCTATAGTTTCCCCTGTTCTGAGTGATAGTTTCGACTTATCACATAAACAATGACTTTTTCCTGAGCTCTGGAAGTTCGCCGTTGTTGTCCCTGTATTAAAATGAGGTGATTCTTTTAGCAAGTAAATATTATCCGGTGTCATTATTGTGTGAATTTGCAAAAGTTTTTGAATAAGTAGGTCATACGCGTGTTTACGTTTACCTGACCACTGTGATATATGACGAACAACATGGTTTTTCAAAAGGTAGGTCTGTAGAGTCCAATTTATGTTCGTTTTTAGTTACACCACACCAGTAGTTACTATAGAGGTCAAGTTGGCGCCATCTAGCTAGACATGTCTAAAGCATTTCCTTGCATTAGGCACGATGTGTTGTTACGCAAGCTGGCCTCGGATGGTTTCAACCCGCACTTCTGTAGATGGTTTCATAGCTACTTGTGTGATCGTCGTAATTCTGTTCGTGTCAATGGTATCTTCTCCGAACAGTTTATTTTAACGTTTGGCGTGCCGAAGGGCTCAAGTCTTGTCCCGCTTTTGTTCCAGTTGTTGGTAAACGACATTGCTTACGGTGTTAACAATAATAAAATCCTTCTCTTTGCTAAAGATGTTAAATTATTTCTAAATATGAAGTCTCTATCCAACTTCTCTCTTCTCCAAGCTGATTTACATCGAACCTCGAGATGATGTATAGAAAGCAGCTTGTTACTTAACCTCTTCAAATTCAAATCAATGGTGCTTTCCAGGAAGTGTGATTTTTTTCTTTGGTATATTACCTCGATGGCGTATTAGGTACTTCAGTCTCCTTTACCAGGGACTGGTAAAAGAGACTGTCATGTCTTCGCCAATGTAAATGTAGCGTTAAGGAAGCTAGGAATGATTTCAAAAATTTGTCGTCAATCTTCTGCTCCTTGTTGCTTGCTACACTTAATTAAGTCTCTAGTTCGATAGCGACTGAGTCATTTGAAATTCATTGACTCTGTCGCAAGAGCTAGCTATTAGAAATGTGCAAAAAAATGGTAAGAACTTTATATGACGGCTAAACTGGAAGTTTATATTTTTATCAATATGAAACATTGCTTCATAAATTTTTGCTGCATACATTTGCCGTGAGAAGGCAGTACAGACATTTTCTAATTCTTCACAAAGTTGTTCGTGGCAGGCTAAATTCGGCGGCTCTATTACAAACTATTGAGTTTCATGTTCACTCTCCACCGAGTCGAAACATTTCAACTTGTTATCCACCTTGCTTGTGCGCTGTGATCCCACTGTCAAGGATACAAATTGCTTGTAATACACTAAAATTTAACCTCGATATCTTTTCATCCGATCATGACTTTATGTCAAATCTACGTGACTGGATATCGGCGAATTAATCAATAACAAATTCGTGCATTATGATAATGTTTTCTCTTTTATTGATTTAACTTTGTTTTTTCATGCATTGTTAGCTTTTACTATATGTATGATTAGTGCACCACACTGGAAACCAAGAGGTTGTTTGCGGGAGCGAAGAAATAAAACAACTTATAATTTATTTATAATTTATAAAAAAAAGTAAACACGCAAACACCGACACCCCACGAATTGTTTTCTTTTTAAAATCAAAGCCGCACATTAGACAAACAAATACGGTCAGCAGATTAGAGTTGTAGTTTTCCCTTTTTGGCAAACGCTTTGCGCGGATGAACACGTCCGTCAGAGTCTGTATACATTAGGGGTAGCATTGTCTTGGCACCCTAATTCTAAAGACTGTTCCTGAGTCT
Source organism: Ixodes persulcatus (assembly GCA_013358835.2). Lineage (NCBI taxonomy): Eukaryota > Metazoa > Arthropoda > Arachnida > Ixodida > Ixodidae > Ixodes > Ixodes persulcatus. The sequence goes on along the minus strand of JABSTQ010009270.1, from coordinate 145,540 downwards.
GGAGCATACATAAGTTGACGTTACCATCTCTTAGCGGAGATCGCGTGATTTTATCCACGACGGTAATAAGGGTGTGTTTGAAGTTCTGACACGCTCGACTGACACGCAGCTACGTCATGCCGGTCCAGTGCCTCCCCCCCCCCCCCCTCCGCTGTTTTCTTTCTCTTTTTACCACCTTTTCTTGTTCTTGGGAGCGCATAGGGCGGCAACAGCAGGACACGGGAGTGACCGATTTGCAAAATGCATGAGCGGTACCAGTTCATCTTTCTCTCTCTCTTTCTCGCCTTCTCCCCTTCCACGTATCGTCTCTATGTTTACTTGGGACGGAGAGGTCAGGAAATAGCGGGGAATACAAATAATTTCCGGCGTCCCCCTCATGCCACCGTTATGTTTTCTATGTGGGTATCATGTCTGCGTCCTTGGCTTTTTCTCCAAATGTAGCCAGCGTGAGGGCAGAGGAGGAAGCGGGAAAGAGCGGCCACCCAGGAAACATCACTCCATCACTAGAGTGACACGTCCATCACCTGTGGACCTTCGACTGTTGGCGGGTGCATGTGACGGGTGCGATTGAACATTGCGGAGCTCGCTAAGAGGCGTTGCGTACACACTGAGTGACATTCATAATGTGTGCCTTCATGTCTGTTTGCTTTGTCAAACGGTTACGTCCCAGACAACACACAGTATTGCGTCGATATAAACGTCAAATCGGGTAGATTATGCCGATATAATTTTGATCCAGCCGATATCTGCGAAGAATCAGAAAGGTCGCGCAGCGCCATCCTGGCATACCGTACCCGCCGCCATTTTTGGTTTAGTGTCTTCAGAGTTCCTTGTGAAACGGCTATTCCGACGAAATATTTAAATTTCTTGACCGCCTAACACTGACGTCGAAAAGGGAACAAAAAAAAAACAACTAAACGCCTACGGGACCCGTAGAGAGAAGTACTGCGACAGCAGAGATTTGACATCGGAGCCGCAAAGCTAAGGTGTCATTTTGTAAAAGATGGACTGAATGAATGGTAAAGGTGCGAGCACGTCCCATAGGGTCCGCATTGACTAGACTAAAAAAAAGAAAAAAACACAACAACAATTTTCGCAAGTCATCCTCACATCTAACAATGGCTGCCAGGTCACCCTGGTTTCACCTGACAATAACGTTTCCGTTTCGGTGCGAGACGAATTGGAAGGACCTTTGTTTTACTCACTCCTTCGTCACCCAGAGTAGAACCTTGTTCTGCTTTCTTGGCAGATAAACGTCACGTGAGCCGCTTCAAAGTCTGTTCATTTTATTTTTATTTTATTTCGTAGCCGCTCGTTTTGTGTTCCTTGTTGTGAAAAAAACGGCTGTAAGAAACCAAACCCGCAATTGACAAAGCTACAACATTCGTTCGCGCGAAGAATTACGAACTATGCACTCTGTCGCATATAAAAACAAATTCTGTGAAGATAGTTTAGCCTCGATTAAATTTGCTCATTGCACGTGCACTTAAAATTTTCTAGTTAAATATATTTGCTCTATACTGCACACACACCTATTATCTTAGAGTTCACAGGTTTGTTTTCTGTGTTATGTTGTGTATGAGTGGACATGTTTTGTAGTCTTTGGGTATGGTTTTTAGCATTTTTTAAAAAATTACTTGCGTGAAAATCAAATTTTATAAGCGAAACAATTAAGTTGAGAAACTTCAGTAAAATATATTTTAACGGCAGAAAAAAAAAAAAAAAAACATTTGCTTTTGCATTTATTAAGTGGATCTGAGTTTCATGTTCCGGTGATCATGCTTTTTTTCCCGCCGTCTCGTTTTTGTTATTAAGTATAATTTTTGTTTTTTTTATTTGAGCATGTGCGTGCGCTGTAAAGTTTAATGTACCTCAAAGTAATATTAATTATGTTTAATGCATTACATTTTAATAAATAGAAGTAAACTAAGAGCGCAACCAAATAAAAAATAAGAAGCCTCTAGAGATTAGTGTCGAGATGTAGGCGAGTTGGTTCATAATAAACGGAAATAAACAGCGCGCAAAAATAGACAAGGACGAAAGGAAGATACGAACGACACCAGCTCTTGTGTCGTTCGCATCTTCCCTTCGTCCTTGTCTATTTTTGCGCGCTATTATTTCCGTTTGCCACTAGAGAGGCATAAAGTATGCCGAAATATTGTGGGGAGCTAAAATTCGTGTTTCATTATCCTCAAACTGTGGGAAATATGGGACTACTTAAAATACATTGATAAAAAAAAAAATCGCTCTCTCTCGTTTTAGTAAGATTATACTAAAAATTTGCAGAATTTGGGTGACCTAGTATGACTAACTCAAATGACTCAATACAAGTGTTTGACAAAATACTCGATAAAAGTATTTAAGTTACTAAATACCTGCTTCCTAAAGTATTTAAAATACTATTCAAGTTACTTTCACTGTATAGTATCTTCAGTAGAGTACAAATAGTTAGAAATGTAATTCAATTACTCTTCAAGATACTTCGCTTTGTGTAATTTGTATTGACGTCAGTGCCAGTTGCGCACATCTGGTTTACAAGAATGGTTTGAAAGCACGCAACACCAAGAAACGGCAAAAAACAACAACGTAGGATTATTCTTTGCAGTCCAATTAAAAGGAGCAGGATATCACAAATTCATGTTACAATGCATTTCTAAGACAAAAAAGGTCGCTTTAGCTATAGTGACATTGCTGAATATCTCGTCCTGCGGCGCACTTTAGACGCATCGTCTAACTACAATCTATATAACCTATATGGTGCGTTCACTATAAACAAACTTCGGATACAGAAATGAGTGAATGGATAACAAAGAGCGCCCATATAATATCCACGACACTGGTCGCACCTTCTTCAAGCAAGTTGCGTTCAGAAAGGCACTCAACGTTGGGGGACGCTTTGTTGGCATTTTATAAGGCCATCCTGCTCGTAGCTCGTTTCCTGTCCTTTTCTCTGCTTATCAAGGGTCGCTTACAGACAGTGTTCTCGAGAGCAATACGCGCCGGGCTGACAACAAAAAGAAAAGAAACAAACAAACAAAAACTCAACGTTTTGTCGTAGCGGGGTTGAATATACAACAAGCAAAAAGGTGTCTTCTTTTTGTGTCTACTTCTCATTTTCTTCTATTTTGTTTTGTTATCTGTTCGACACTGAAGTCTGCAGTGTTGTCGTGGGTCATTTCCCGTCTTGCGTTGCGCCTGTGTGGCCATTTTTACTTCCGTAAAACCACCCCTTTTGTTTGACGATTTTGTGGTGGAAAACTCTAGGAAACACAAGGCGCATTTGGGAAGGCGAGGAGCAAACCTTAATTGTACGAACTTTGAGGTGAAATACGAGTCACAATCGGCACAAAAGCGATGTTTTCACGAGGTCAATCTAAGTCACCATAGCTTATTGGAGCTAGCTACAGGATTTGGTTGCTCGAAAGAATGTTCACGTTTGCTCGTGCCACGCCCATGCCACTTCATGCCGAAAAACTCGAAAAATGGGGGAATGTCAAAAATGTGTTCAATATTATGAGCACAAGATGGTCAGAAATGTAATTAAAATAGAGTATCAAATACTCTCGGTCAGAGGTATTTGCAAGACAGCAAGATACTTTAAAAAGTATTTGAAATACAGTATCTTGAGTAGAGTATTTGAGATAGGCACAAGTCTGCTGAATACAAATGCAGCTTAAAATAAGCCGAAATATATGAAGTCTCAAAATCCCGAACATGAATATTTTGTGAAACGTTCTACACCGTGATTGACAAATGGTCATTGAAGAAAATAATATGTATTACGTCGACAAGGGTAATCAATGTGGCATATACCGCCCAGCTGGATTATGCATCGTTTGCAGCTATTCCTCCTTGGATACACAGTAGTCATATGTGAAATACTATTCAAGTTATATGTAAACGTTATTTGTTGCTCCTGTGCTTGTAGTTGAAACTTAAAAGATTTAGAAGGGAAAATCGAGCGGGTAAGCACTAATCATATATGCTCGGTGGTGTCGACATGGAAAGCCTAATAGCCAAACTAGTGAGTAGAGAGCACTCCTGCCCGGTGTCCAATCTTTTTTTGACGTGTCGGAGCGCCGCAGACCCGCCTCGAGTCAAAGTCGGGTAGACGTGTCCCGCTCTGTCAGCGTCCGCGAAGCGATCGACATGAGCCCGGCTCCTCACCGTGCTTCTATCCCCCCTCTTTCCTGGTGAAACGACAGCCGGCGACAACTGTCTCTCGCGACCTGTCACCTGGACACGGATGAAGAAAGTAAGCGCTCTTCTTTTCAGGGGCGAAGCTCCTTAGGGTCTAGCCTTGTCCATCGTCCGGCGTCCATGCTCACATCGATTGCCATCCCATCTGTCTTCTTAAAAAAAGAAAAAAAATGTTTGCGCAGTCGACAGGATTCGAACCTGCGCGGGGAGACCCCAATACATTTCTAGTCCATCGCCTTAACCACTCGGCCACGACTGCGGGACGTGTAGGGGACTCTGAGATGTGGCAGTAACTGAAGAGCTGGGGTTACTATTTTAGGGGCGAAGCTCCTTAGGATCTAGCCTTGTCCATCCGTCCGGCGTCCGTGCTCACATCGATTGCCATCCCATCTGTCTGTCATGAATGAAACGTTGCATGTAGCCGCTCAACGTCTATACAGGAGAGGGCGCTGCGGTCAAATGCGTATATAATCGCGTTAAACTGCATGCATTCGGCTCAACGTTTATAGAAAAGAGGGCTGCTGCGGTCAAATGCTCAAATGCGTATATAACCACACATACTCTTTCTGACATGGACAGTTGACTTAAGCGGTGGAGATGCGTACCCACGGCTTCTAGCAGATCCAAGCTGATCCGCTACAAGAACCACTGGCTCTGCATTTCACCGACCATAAAGCAGTAATAATAAAGTCGAAACACAACCCGAAACTCTGCATTTCCTATGAGCAATAAAAAAATCAGCGCCATCAGCACTACCTATGAACAATAAAATCAGTATCATCGGAACCACCAGAGCTTCACCCCAATCAACATCATTCACCACGTGGAGAAGATCTGATTTCGTATCCGGACGTGAAGCGGGCATAATGACTGGTTCGCATGTCGCCGCATTGATTCCAAATTACCACCTCCGCTTGAGGCAAAGTCCGTGCAGGTGCAAAACGGCTGAGGGGGAGGAAGTTGGAGAGGCAGTTCCCCTTGGGGATTTACGGAAGCTGAGCACGAGGACAGCTTGTTAGGGGCGCCCTTTTCATAGCCACTTCGATTGGTTTTCGAGCACGTCTCTACGTGTTGATTATTCCAATTGCAAGGAAGGAAAGAAGATAAAGAAAAAAAAAAAAGGGGAGACAGCAAGAGTTTTTTATATTTGGTGTGGGTGTCCACGTGAGCCCGTTTCTGAACGTCTGCGTTCGTGGGGTTCAGTGTTCCTGTTCCATTATTTAAGGGGAGAGCAACAGTATGCGTTTATATTGAGTCACTCAGTGTCGGGACAAATATTACGAATAGCGTGCATGTTTGCGTGTGTTGTGGGCGGAGATGGCCAAATGACATTTATTTTGTTTTTTAATTACCTCACTAATAACTTTAAATAATACTACTAAAATGCAATTAAATCTTGTTACAAATAACAACAGCGAAGAAGTAGTGAATTTCAATTCAAAATACCTTAATAAAAGCAACGTTTTTACTTTAAATTTATGTTTTTATAAAAAAAAAAAAAACACATGCAAACTTTGCTTGTGAGCAGTCATCTTGCATTTAGCTAATCGTCTCTCGAACGGCACATTTGACCGCTGAAGAGAGTGTGCAGTTTGTTCGGGGTATCTTGTGGTACGACCTACTCCCGCGCAGGTGCCCAGCTCAACTGAAGCCATCTTCGAGTCCATAGCTCATTTATACAGATATCGATATGCACTTGCTTTATTGTGTCAATTTTTGCGTCCTGAATTATTGGCCAGTCCGAATCTTGTTACCACAAAAGAGCTATGAGAAAACTCATGCCAGGAGCACCCTCAAAGAATAATCTTCATAATGTCGGGAAAAAAGATTCAGTCAGTGTAGCCTTGACTCTTGTGTATCAAAGTTGCTTTTATGTGTTTTTCATGTTTAGCGAGTATTTGAGTATCGAAGTCGATTGTAATACCTTCCCGAATAATTCTATTTCCCTTACAAATTACTAGTCTTCGAGCTTTCGCATTATTCGACGAATTGAATGGCTGCGGTACTCGAAAAATTGCAAACATCATGTTGTAAACAAGAAATGGCTGCAGTATACGAACTGCAAATATTTTGTAGTATCCGGGAACGCTCTTTTTTATCTTATGGTCCTTAGAGGCCTGTTGGATGTAAGTGAGGCTTCATTGAGAAGCCTCACTTACATTGAAGGCTTCATTGAGAAGCATTCAATAACAAATCATTTTGAAAGAAGGCACGTAAATATTTCGAGCTCCCCGAACAATGCTGCAATTTCCCTCCCGCTTCTCGGATGCACTCGATATGAAAATTATTAAATCACCAAAGTCGGTATTATGAATTAAAATATTATACGTCATGCGGCCAGCTTTGTGCACTGTAATTTTATTACCTAGTGTTCCGTAAGTAATTAAAAAAATTGCAGCGTCCTTTACTTTCTACATTTTAAAATGCACAAACTTATGCCACCCTGGAAGTAACATCATCTAGGGTTATCTTGGAGGTTTGGCTAGGACGGGGGGGGGGGGGGGAGGAACGGACGGGGTAGGGAGGAGAGGGATGGGGTAAAAGAATTGGTGAGTCCCGTGACGTATATTTTCCCGCTATATCTAGAGGGGGGAACACAATGGTTGTATAGATCACGTGACGTTATGTCACGTGACTTCAATTTTCCCCGCTAAATTCAGCGAAGAAACTAGATTGGTGGGCACAATACATAAATTTTGCTCCTCAAGTTATCGGGTAACTGAGTTGTTGTATAAGTCACGTGACGTCAATTCCAACTAATTTTAGCGGGGAAACGGAATTGGTATTTTGGCTACAAGACGTAAATGTTTCCCCTAAATTTAGCGAGAAATGTGAGTTGACACATAGGTCAGTTGCCATATAAAAAGAATGGCCGCGACTTTTACATTGAATGGCCTCGAATGCCTAAAATGCATTAATAGGTTTGGTGAGGGAATTGGTGTCACGTACATATATTTTCCCGCTAGATTTAGTTGGAAAATGAATGGTTGTGTCACGTGACGGTATGTCTATTGACGTCGACTTGTCCCGCTAAACATAGCGGGGAAACTGGATTGGTGTCCAGGTCACAAAACGTGAATTTTCCCGCTAAGTTTAAAGAATGACTGAACAGGTGAGTTGGTCACATGAGCTCAATTTCCCACTAAATTTAGCGGCGAAACTGAATTGATGCTTTGGCCAAAAGACGTGAATTTTCGCGCTATATTTAGCTGGGAAGCAGAGTTGACGTATAAGTCGCGTGGCTTCATTTTCTCCAAGGTGTATAGGTCACGAGATATTTCTTTCCCCGCTAAATTTAGCGGAAAATCCACGAACGAACGGACAACATTTTAGGATCAGGGGGGGGGGGGAGGTAGCGTTAAAAAGCATTTCATGCTTTAATACTAATAATAGCCATAACTGAGCCGAATTCTTCCGCTTACACGTCGCTCCCCGCTATTCCGAGCCCGGTGCCATTGCTCGTTGATGCTAGACGTCGCCCGTTTCAGTTCGTTCAGCCATATACGTCCAATCATCCAGCGCACTCCTGACACAAAAATGGACGGGGGAAACACCCGACAGCTGTGCCTGTAGATTGTCATCTCAGCGCGGTCTTTTACACCGTATATATACCGGCCGAAGTGTTCATAATTTGGCGGGGGATTATTGCGGACAAGTCGCCGTGTAGTCGAGATTTCAGTTGCTCGTCAATCGCCAAGGGGTGAACATGAATCCCCAATTCTCCGCTTCGGCGTGCCTGATGTTTTCTTTGTTTCTTTTTTTGGTTTCGAACGTAAAAAGCCCCAAATTTGCCTGTTAACACCATTAGACATTATGATAAACCGCGCACAAATAGTATGCATTAAATATGAAACACCTTGTTTAATGCATACCAACTATCCCAGCTTACTACCGTAACAACGTTAGTATTTGCGCTAGCCTGCCTTTGTTATGTATACCCTGCAGGAAAAAAAAAAAACAAAGCACGTAAGGCAGTCCTTTTCTAAACCTGCTACCCTGCGACCAGTGTGGTAGGCGTTACCGCAGAAAGGTAACGAAATACGTCAATCGTTACTCGCAAAAAAAGGGGACGCATTACCCACCTACGTCACCACAAAATAAAAAGAGCGCGGTGCCGTTACCGTTAGCAGTAAAACGTAACGCAAGTTAGCTTTGCGTTTCTTTCTAGTCATAAATTGACGGTAACAGTGTTTTTTCGCCACAGCGTTTTTGATCAAAAAAACAAAAAAAAAAGTTTTTTTTTTTTTTTTAAGTTGAACTTTTGGCGCGGAGAAAAGACACGCAAAAGTTTGAAGGCATGTGGAGTGAGTGCAATAATTAAGGACTCGGCAACTCGAAAATATTAAGAACAAGACAGCTGCGGTGGATGTTGTGTTATCCAGGCGAATGGCACATTATACTTCGTTTAAGCTCAACTCCGGACGCAGCCGACGATACGAGCGAATGGGAGCAATCAATCAGCGTCAAAAGCGCAAGTCACTAGGCCTTCTTGCTCACGATAGGTTCAGCAATAATAGAACACGTAGGGAAACATGACCCACACCAGGATGGTTTCCTTTTGACGCTTTCTCATACGTCCCATCTGCTCGTAGCGCCTGCTACGTCTGAACGTAGTGTGAAACGAGAGTTTGAAAAACGGAAAACATTTAAGTGTATTTTTTTTCAGGTCTTGGGCGAAATTTGCAAAGAGTAACGTCACAACGCTATCCGTTACTCAAAAAAAAAATAACGTGAGTACTTTTCATGTTACTGATATTTAAAAAAAGTAAAGCGGCGGTTACTTTCAACGCGTTACAGCCAACGTACACTGTCTGCGACCCATCAAAATATAAAATGCAGCGTGTAAACCCCCCCCCCCTTTTTTTTTGGCATGTTATAAGCTTTTCATATCGGTGCATATCCAGTAACATTCCAAATTGAATCTGAAACTGAGTTGACAACTGAATACGTCAGGGTGGCGGGCTCTTAGGCAAGAAACCATTCGAAATAACGCATGCCCGCCAGCAGGAATGACTTCGCAATGACTAAAGTATGCTAATTTGTTAAAACACTGATTCTTTTTTCGTAAGAAGGGCGCAGCGTAGACAAAATAACACTCATTTCCTGTTCAATATTAAGCTGCAACCTGCTTATTGTTTTTATCGAGGCCACCGCGGAGGAGGAAGTTTGCATATTTTAATTTCCTGTACAGCTTCGTGATTCTATTGATGATGTCACGACCGCGACTACCTTTCAGCTCGGGAAGTAAAATTAGAAAAACTCTGACCTAGGCTTTCATTTGTTTCTGTTTTTTACGGCTTTTTGTTTCAGTTTCGAATAATTTTTGGTATTCGAATTTGATTCAACATTAAGTTGTTTGGCCTACATACCACACCATTCGATTCAAAGATGATTTGAGTCGAAGTTTCACTTATCACACCCCTCTTTTTTTTTTAGCCGCACATTATCATTGTTCGTGTGCGTGCTTCTCCCCTACCTCTCGTACTTTCCCAACCAATGAATGTTCTGTGATCTTCAAGATCTGCCCATTTGTGAGTCACCTAATGGAGCACTTTTTTTGGTACCGTAATTTTTTTAATCTGTATTTTTTGTTAAAATAGCGGCCCTTCATTCCTGCCGGTCTAGGAAATGCGCCTAAAAATAAAACTTAATTGTGTATATATTTCAGAGTACATTCCCAATGTAATTAATTATATTTCTAAATAACCTGCTCAAAAAGTAGTGAATGTGATTACTCATTACTTGCAAAAGTAGATTCATTACAAATAATTACTACGGTAATTTCATTACCACCACCTAAGGTGTGGGGTACTATTCGCGTTAGACTTGATATATATCTATTCATACGTGCTTCTCCGTACGCCTATTAGGCTTTCATTAGAGCATTACTGTGTGTATCATACAATAATGTAAATGTTTTTTTAGTTAGCATTTTCGGTTATCAACTTCCTTATAATATTTCTTTTGATAATTATGCAATTAAGGCAAAGGTGTAAGCGAACTGGAGCAGAATGCTAATAAGAATTCCTGGAGAGGGAGAACAATAGAGACAAGGGACAAAAAATTGCTTGAATTCTCAACAGTCACCTTCCTGTGTTTGAATATTTGTGCTTGTGCTTTGTCCCCTTTGTTCCTCTTCTCCAGGGGTCTTATTGTCAGGCTTTCAATGGGCTTCTGACAATATTAATTCTCATTTTATTTTAGGATTATAAACTTCGACAGTGACCTGTACGTTGTCTGGTTTTTATGTTGCTTGTTAGCGTTCACATAAGAAAGATGTCCATGCACTGTAGTAGGAAAAAGAAACAGGAAAATTATGAGCATATTTGTGAAGTGTGTTTAACAATGGCCCATTGAAATCGATCACAGCTTATTCAGTTTGAATAGTATCTAAATTTGGGGAGTGATTCATTGAGTTCTTATTCGTACCTGTATTTTTACTTTATTTGTATTACAGGTAAACGAAAATATGGGACATTGATTGTTATTTCTCCTTAATTGTGGTCCGAAATAAAACATTCCTCTTCAAAATAAAACAAAACAATGCGACACTTTCTGGATCTTTTCAAACCCGAAAATAGTCTGACTTGCATTGGATTGTTGCATAGCAGGTGACATATGCTAATTCCTAATCATATTGCATCATAACTCGGCCGAGAAAAAAAAACGCGCATAGTAGATTTGCTAACCAAACTGCTATAGGAATAAAAAAAAATACATTAAGTTATGATAATTTTCTAGTCAGAAACAAGACCCAGATATTTCCTTACCGTGTGGGTAGTGCAGGAAGCCGCGTGAAGCCCACTGCTATGTGGCAAATATTCATATATTGATACATATCGTGAATATCTCGCGCTGCCCATAATAGTAAGTAGGATCTTGAAAAGTGTAGGTAATAAGAAACGCCTGATAATAAATATAGTAAGGTCGTGAACGGCATTTCAATATTGGCGCTTCAAGGTGTTCGGACATTCTCTGATGAACCTTAGTGCACAATAGATGCCACTTTATCAAGGGAGCTGCTTCCAACTAAGTTTAAATAATATATTAGAATAGCCCCCGGCAAGCGATGTGGTTAAATGCAAAAAAAAAGGGAATTTATATTTGAGGTGAGGCAACGACTTGGAAACCGAAATGAGCTATGTGTGTATCTTCTTTAAAGGGTAACTGCAAAGAAAAAAAAGTTTTTTTTTTTTAAACAGCCCAATTGGGACAAGCATGTCGAAAGACAATTTTTCCGCGAAAAAACAAAAATTTTTTACAGCAATATTTATTGCGTGCGACTGATTTTAGTTTGCGGCTATTTCGTCCGTTTTAAATCGCGCGCCACGAAGTTGTGATTACGTGACGTCACAATCCCAATCGGCTGCTATACTTCTCATTGGCTAAGAGTTTGATTGGCAGCTTAGATCTTGGTTGTTAAACCTTTGTTATATGTTGCAATTTCCTTTTGAGCGGCATATTTTTACGTTTAAAGAATAACCGATGTGATGAAAGTTACTATTCTTTACAAAAGGTTTACAAAACGGGCACTTCCGTTTGGATTCATACCATAACAAGCAAAAGCTTCGCCATTCTTTCATGGCCGCCGAAGTCTCAGCTCCCGCCCGCCTCGCCTACCTCGACTAATCGTTTCGCCGAAGTGACCACTGTTTCGTGCTGATCCAGGTGCTTGAGTGAGACTTCTTGAAGTGAAGTAGTGTGTGTTTAGCAGCTGTCGCCAGTGTTAGTGATAGGAACCGACGCGGGGTCTTGGCTTTCATAGCGCGGTGGCGCGGTTCTTTCGTTTTCCTCTTTGCTCGCTTAGCGTGTTTTTTTTTTTGCTTGTTTGCGCGTGCAAATGCCGACTTTTCGGAGATGTCAGATGAGTGATCCCGACAGCGAGCCTTCCAGCAGCCATTTCGCCCCAAAAGGAATGCTATTTGGCTGGAGGCAATCGGGCGTTCGCGTAGCGACAAACGTGTCCAGTTACGTTCTCGTCATATCGCCGATATCGCTCCGGAGGCCGTCGAGATTCGCACTGGGTGCATCGAACGTCCGCGACTAGACACACAAAATAAAAAAAAGCATTGTGTTCAGTACGTAAAAAATGGTCTCAGTTCATGCATCTGTGGGCAGGTACGAAATCTTGCCCAAATTTATTCACACCGCACGATGAGCGCAACACGTCGCTGTGCAAACGCAGTGCAACAGCACGAAGCATAAAAACGGCAGATTTAGGACAACAATTCGGAGTTCATGGTTCAATTAAAACGACGTCATTTTGTTGAAAACGCTCGCAGCTTTTTACTCACGGTATGCGTCGGGAATCTTCCACATTTTGAAACCGAACGAAGGAAGATTTACTTATAAAAACGCTCGCTGCGTCCTCCCGGACCAGCTTGACTGAATCCGCTGACGACGACGGGACTGAACACACACCACGAACATTTCAGCTCTTTGTCGCATCGCCGTGTTGCACCAAACAGAACGAGATCGCCGAAGTCAACGCAGCGCTGTCGCGACCTTGGCTTGTGGTTGCGCACTCGTGGACCCTGCGACTCCTTTCGCTTTCAAAGCACACACGACGATTACGAATGATACTTTCCGTCTTCCGCGAACATCACAGGGGCACTTCTCCGGTCACGTCTTCGCTATGAGCTCGCAAACCGCGCAGCTTCTGGTGTCCCGTCAAACCAAAACAATACCGGCGCCATGTTTAACGTGCGTTGTTGCTTACCGGAAGTTGAGGGGCGGGGCGTTCTTGTCCTCCGCGGGGGTCGAAAGAGCGGGAGTTTCAAATGTGGAGAGGTTCTGACTCCGACTAAATCACGTCCTGTGGCGTAAATATTGCAAAAAAATATATATATATTTTTCGCGGAACATTTTTTTTTGTGACATGCTTGTCCCAATTAGGCTGTTTAAAAAAACACTTTTTTTCTTTGCAGTTACCCTTTAAGAGTATTCAGATCAAATCAAAACAAATAATTTATTTGCATCTGCAAGTATTGATGCCGGAGCCACGGACAAAAAAGCCAATCTTTGTTCGCTTGACGAGGTCCGGGCCCCGAGAGCTTGGCAGATGGTGACAGAGATGCAGGAAAAACAATCAGGGTAATAAATATGCAAAAAAAAAACACGTTAACTAAAAGGTTAACATAACTTAATACATATTATACAAAAAGTAGGTAGAGTGTTTTACGATCTAATCTCTAAATGTCAAGATTATCTATAGAATATTTTTGAGCAATCTGTTTAGGTTATAATGAAGGGACTGCAAGCCGTAATTTGTACGATAACGGGACACTTTCTATTCCTCCGAGCAGCGGGTGCGGATGGTGGTTATATTTCTGGTTAAGTTTGATGTATGCCTCAAAAAACCAATCACTTGTGGTGATGAAAGACAAAATGATTTAGCCAGAAGGTATTCATACAGTCGATTTAGGTGTTCATAATTTTGTATTTTTGAAATAATGATTTCGTGTGGAATAAATAATGAACGTTTCAATAATGTGTAACACTCTTTTGAAGCAATTGTATTTTATTTAGATGTATTTGGAAACATGTTCATTGAATGACAAAGATGAATCAATATATACTCCTAGATCTCTTGTGCATTCAACCCTACGCAGAGGTAGGTTCTCAAGATAATAACAAAAACTTACAATTTCCAGTTTCTTAGAAAAGAACATAACTACATTTTTTTTAGGATTTAGTGTTAACAAATTGCGGCAACACCAATGATGCACAGCATTAACATCCTCCAGTATCATTTCACAGTCATAGATGGATGAGACCTGCCTAAACAATTTGATGTCGTCAGCATATTGCAAAATATGTGAATGGCGGACACAAGAACCCACATCATTTATAAAGACATTGAATAAAATTGGTCCTAGTATGGACCCCTGTGGCACACCCGAAAATGACACATAAGGTTTAGAATGATGTCCCATTATACGAACGAAGTTTTTTGTTTCCATCAGATAGTTCAAAAAAATTTTGCAAAGCTGGTTATTGACTCCATATGTCCCCAATTTATGGACAAGAATTGAATGGTGATGAAAGACAAAATGATTTAGCCAGAAGGTATTCATACAGTCGATTTAGGTGTTCATAATTTTGTATTTTTGAAATAATGATTTCGTGTGGAATAAATAATGAACGTTTCAATAATGTGTAACACTCTTTTGAAGCAATTGTATTTTATTTAGATGTGATTTTGATGCAGTATCCCAAATGAGATGACAATACGTTATTTGGGATTTAAATAATGCATGATATATTTGTAATTTTATATTTTGGGGAGAATGAAACGACGTCGAGGAATAATACCGACGATTTTGCATAATTTACTGGTAATATAATTTATATGGTCACCGCAATACAAGTTTTTTTTTAAATATAACACCCAATGTTTTATGATTTTTCACTAGATCAACTGGCTTAGAATTAACTGGAGAGTTTTGTTTAGAGCTTCATGCTTATTGATTCATCTAAATAATATTGCTTTAGTTTTTGTTTCATGAATATTAAGCCCCTTGACTTTGACCACATTGCAAATTTGGAGAGCATGACATTTCCTTTGATTATTAGTGATCTTCCAGCCTGCCTTCTCTTCTCCCAGACAGTGTTGGAAGAAAAAAAAATATTGGTTTATTTTGGATATGCGTTTGGCGTATTTAGGGACTAAAAAGATCGAGGAAAAGTAAAATTCATTGAAAAAAATCGTGGGTCAATATTTGTTTAATACTGTGTATCCGATTTCTAGTGAATGTTGACATATGTATAAAATATGAACTTCCTGCCCTTTTGTAATCTGACCAGTAACCTCGGTTCTGGCGCCTATAACTCCAAGGTGAGTTTTGAAATCCGTGATCGATGATTTCATTGTCCCGAGTTTTTCCGGCTCATAAATTAACGGACAGTGAGCGTAATAGGGCGTTCACACATGTTTATTACAAACAAATTTAACAATGAAACTGAAATTATAAAACATACAACCAACACTGGTGTAAAATATTGCAAAGGTTTCTTTTTTACATTTGTATATAAGGCATTGGAGAGGTTTTACTGTAACTCTCTCTGATGTAAAAATAAAAATTAATTTGTACAGTTGACATGTATTGCACCATGAAGTGTTTTTATATCACTCAAAAACCCGGACATGCTCTATTTTGGGCTTTTACGTGTCACGCGCAAGAAAAAAAAAAGATAAAACTAGTTATGATTCATAATAATTAAGGAGCCATAAATATGTTCATCCGCGCTGGCTACACTGCATTATTCGTGTTTTTTTTTTCATATACCTTCATCAAACGGCCGATCATTTCATAATCATTTGATTTGTTTGACGAACACTATTGATACTGATATTGATATTTTATTTTGGATCAGGAGAGCCAGAACACCAGATGTATAGGCTTTTATTTTATCAAAATTGCTGCAATTCCAAAATAAATCATGTACAAAAATAACATTTTCGGGTTACAATTGTTGGTGTACCTACCTTCCGACCTTGCAGAGACTTTAATGGCATTACCTTTTACTTTAAACTGACAGTTAAGTAGGCTATAAGAATATGTTTCAAATCGTGCGAAAAAACAATTATATGTTCTTGCAAATATAAACATGATTGAATGACCTATAGAATGTGAAGACGAAGATTGGAACGAAAATATTCATTGAGCGTTTCAT
This sequence comes from Ixodes persulcatus, assembly GCA_013358835.2. NCBI lineage: Eukaryota > Metazoa > Arthropoda > Arachnida > Ixodida > Ixodidae > Ixodes > Ixodes persulcatus. The sequence goes on along the minus strand of JABSTQ010009270.1, from coordinate 129,664 downwards.
TTTATAAGACTCTGACGAATATCCGGAAGAAAAATGAAATTTACACTTCTTTCTGCACGAAAATATTTGACTGGTTGTAAAAAAATAACATATTCGCCAAACATTCGCCTCGAGTAAAGTGGGATAAAACAACATATAGAAAGTCTTGTTACATTAAGTTAAGCATAAACTAGGGGTGTGCGAATATTCGAAATTTTGAATACGAATCGAATATTTTCTTTATTCGAAACGTATTCGATTCGAAAATTGCATATTCAGAAGTTCCCGAATATTCGGCCAAAGCCGAATATTCGGGAAAAACGGCGAATATTCGCGCAAACTACGAAATATTCGAGCAAGTATCGAATAATCTGCTTGCCACGAATTCCCCAATGAATATGTTTATTCACTGAGAAAGGCGTATGATGCGTGCGTTATCGGACTGCTTCGTTTCTATCTGTCCGATGACAGCAAGCAGGATCAGTTTCGATTTCTTAATCACGAAGCCTTTGTTGTGCGGCGCTTTTATAGCCATATGTGATGTAATTGCGCGTTCTATAAATTGATACAATAAAATAAACCTTGAGAGTGAAATATAAATATAAGATGGATCTCGAGTGTTATCTAAAATAAATGTTTGAAAGTTAAAAAAAGAAAAAAAGCTAGGTGCGAACAGAACATTGCATCGCCATCGACAACAACTCCTGCCACTCACGCGCAGTCAAAACTAGGGATGTCGCGAACCTGCCCAAGTTCGCGTTAGACTAAGCTCGACTTTTTCGAACTTTCAACGTGATGTTCGACAAAGGTTCGACTAAAGTTCTACTTTTGTGCGCATGCGCGAAAATTAAAAAAACAAACAAAACAAAACTAGTTGACTCACTTAGCGGAGGAAAAGTGCAATATTTGTTGGGTTTATTGGCATCACTTTTTCACATTAATACGTGATGAAAGCGTTAAAAGCGCACATTTTCGCTTTTATAGGTGTAAACATTGTTTAACCATTTTATAAAATATAAAATAAACTACTTTCTAAATTATTTGTTTCCCAAAGTTCGAAATATTTGTGTAGCAGCAGGATAACAATGTCCATAAGTCAAACTTCTTCAAACTTTAGTGAAACTTTGCAGGTTTCCGAGTAAAAGGTCTTTCTACTGGCGGAAAGGCTGTCACGGCGCGTAGGGAGCGCTTACTGTCTGAACACGTTGAACAGGTAATTTTGTTACACGATAATTTGTAATGAGTGCATTACTAGAAGCATCGTTAGCCTGCTGCAGCCCAGTAAAATGCAGCTGCATTGATTTACTTTAAAAAGGCAATAAAACCTGCTGTTACCTCTTGTTTTGCAATTTTTTATTACAAGACACATATTGGATATTCGATTCGATATTCGAAGCCCGTTTTTTTTGTCTATTCGTATTCGATTCGTATTCGAAATTTTCAATATTCGCACACCCCTAACATAAACCGATAAATATATCGGCGTCAGTGCGCATTTTAAAGTTGCGCTAAAGGATGACATCTTTAAATTTTTGTTTTTATTCCTTTAAATTGCTTGTGTTCATTGCTTAGGCCAGTTCGATTGAATAACTATGATGTTTGTCGGTACAACCCTAATGAAACTGAAAGACTACGAAACTCGGGATTGAACATATCTTCTCTTTGACGATTCTTGTTGCGAGATTCTGTTTTCGGCGTTCCTACTGTCTCCTGCCACAACCTCATTGGGTGTGAAGGGGCAGAAGGATTCTCTAGACTTGATACGCTCTGCGTTTTATAAGCTCTCAGTCACTAGATGGGGATGTATATTCCCCTGCTTAATATAAAAGGTCGCCATACAAGTGATATTTTACTATCCCAGCTCCTCCTTGCCATTCTGAGTAGCGGGTGTAATTTTAGTTTGATTATGATCTGCCAACAAGATTAGTCCTTCTTACTTTGTCAGACCTAACGCTCTATGCAGTCTTCAGGGGTGCATATTGAGGGCACGAATCATCTTAGTTAAGTATTAAAACCATTGTTCGCTCAAATCCAAAATCCGATAAGGAATCTTTGGCAGACCGCTTTATTTAGACCGTAATACCTCTTGGCATATACATTCTCCTTTTGCCACTTCCTTGTTGTCATTGTTTATAACGATGGAAAACTGTATGTTTTGTGAAATTTGTGAATGCTTCCAGTCATCATAGCTCACCTGCTTGTGTACAATGCCTGCAAAACTGCACTGCCTGGGTGTGTGGGCACATGCAAAACAGAAGTGCAATGCAATAGCGCAAGGTATCGAGACATTTAATGAAAACAGTGCCTTCCGCACCATGCTCTCTCCGACCGACATAACCAACCGGATTGAATTTCCACGTAATATGGTATTTTATATAGAGAGAGGGCTGGTGTCTATGGTAGCTGTATCTTAGTTGCATTTTAGGAAAGACTGTTTTGTTGTGGTCAGCGTTTCATGTTTGAGCCAGATTTTATGCTTCGCGAAGGTACTAAAGTATGGCCTTTGTGCACACTGGCACTTGAAATTCAAGGTTAAGCTTCCACGTCAGGGGTTGTACGGTTAAGATAACCTTTTTAAAGTGTACATTAAGCTAGATTTATATTTAGTTTAAATACTATTAAAATTGAATAAAATCAGAGTTTTGAACAGGTAACTTTTTTACTGTTCATAAAAACTGAGCGCGTTTAAAACTGTATATATAACAATAAAATGCAAAATGTATTGAAATGAAGGTGAGAGAACGGGCAAAACGAAAATATCTATTGAAAAGGTTTTTATACTAATAGGCCGTGGATTAACAAAATGTGTGTTAGCCTAACAGAGTTCTTTGCACTATTAGCCAAATCTTGCACAATAGAACCAGCTATCCTAAAAGAAATCGCCTCTCCTATTCGTTCTGATACAAATTGATTTTAAGTTGCTCTTTTACAACGTTCAATTTGTATTATCGATATTAAAAGTTTCTCACCCTTGCAGCTGTACAATCACGACTTCTGAACTCTTATATGCCTCAATATATTTGTAGCGGATCGTTAGAATAGAAACTATCTTTGATGGCAATTTGTTTATGCTCTCTGACATTAGTATTTTCAGAGGTCTGATACTTTTTATTTTCTCGTCGATTTTTTTTTTCGCACAGGGTGCCTGGGCGTTACCATCCGGCGGCTGTCCGTCCCGCGCTGGGTGCGCAACGGAACTGACCCCCGGGTGGTGCTGGACTGCGAGTACGTGTACAACGAGATCGACCTGAAGCTGGTAGTCAAGTGGTTTTTCAACGACGGCCTGGGGCCCGTGTACCAGTCGATCCCCGAGATTAAGTCCCGGGAGGCCTTCGGCGTGCTTCAGGGCCGCCTCGACCCTTCGTTCTCGGTGAACTCGAGGGATGACTACTCCCAGTACCGAGCCATTCGCATCCCTCGACCAACAAGGAAGCTGAGCGGCAAGTACACCTGCGTCGTCGCCTCGCTAGCGGGGCAGGACGCAAGGCACCAGGACATGACCGTCTACGGTGAGTGTTGTACAGAAAATATTTTAACAAAGAGGTTGATGGAAACCATACTGGAGCTGGTAAATTGTTTAAATTGAGAGGTGGATGCATCCCGTGTACAGAGAAACAGAGCGTGGTTTCAAAGGTGATTAATCTGTTTTCGTAGTCCCCAATACCGTTTTCTTATCTTAGAATATAATATTAAGTACTGTCCGGAACTATTGTCTGCGACGCTAAAGTTTATTTTTGATTCCCGGACACTAGAAAGGTTGTATCCCTCATTTTTATAAATGTCATCACTGAGGTCGTACGGTGGCATATAAGCCTTTATGCAGACGAAGGCGCAGTGTATCACACAGTTTGAGATTCTGAATATAATAGTACGTTGCATTAGGATATACACAATATTTCAAAGCAGTGTGAAATACGGCATGTCACTCAACGTAAAAATAGCTCATCATGTACGTTTCATTAGAACGCGCTAAACAGCCACTTCCTTTATACATCTTTAATTGCATTACTGACCGTTGCTCCAGCGGTAAGCTTTCTTGGGGTAAATTTTTTGCAACAGTAATCATGGTGACCCCATAAAAATTAAATATCGCCAAAGTAACTGGGTTATTATATTTTATGGCGTAACTTCAATAACTGCCTTTCCAAACGTTAAAGAGTCATTATATTCTGCAAATATAAGGCCTATTTCGGAATGTGCGGTTGTTCTATAGGATTCCATAAAGATAATAATTTTGATCACATCGACAGATTTCAAAGTAGAGAGGCAAGATTTGTTACTGGCAATTACTAGTTTTCCATAAGCTCTAGTATCCTGATATACTCAATTTGATGGAAACATTTGAAGTGTTGTAGGTTCGGCTCGCTTCTGAAGCTCTTTCATATTATTTGGGATAATAAATCAGGCATAAACAGTGATAGACTGACTCAGTCTTCTTCTTTCTTTACACGCAGGGTAGGCCACAAAAAAAAAAAAAACAGGTTCGAGAATACTTTTGAAAGACAAACATTTTCAAGTCATCTTTTTTTTTCTTCTTACTGCTCATCAATGGAAGTGCTCGCCTGAATCGCATGTCATGACTGAATCGAACAACTAGTTTTTTTTCTACAGCAGTTGATGACTTGTTGCATCATAATAATTAAGAATAATTAATCTGTCGTTGTTTTATAAATTCCTATACGGATGTTTATATTTGTTCTATTGTTCCCAGAACGTGTTATATTTCACGCCCAAAATTTATTTTATGTGTGTGTATCGGTTTTACTCATGTATACCCGTTTTCTGTAATGACTTCTGGCGCTGAAGAATACCTCAAATAAATAAATAAATATAACATATAAAAACTTCACGCACGGGATTAGATCCTGGGGCGGAATGACTTGAAGAGAAATTAGATTTTGGTTTCACTTGAGAGAAGCTACCTAACAATTGTTTGAACCAGATTGATTTTCTGAGTTTCATTTTCGTTTAAATGATTTTTATAAAAGAACTAGTCAATATTTTAACCTCTTTCACCGAAATTTTATAGCCATGTATTTTTTTTAATAAGAATGCATAAGTTAACTATAGAGATACACGATAAAATATTTATAAAAGCATAAATATTACGACTATACAAGTTTCTAACCTTCGGCTATTTTTTTTTCGTTGTTTTTTTGTAGTTGTGGCTCAGGTTGGCCTCTTTCTTGCATGGGGTTTCTTTTTGAGAAAAGAAGTCTGAAACAAACTTAAAAAAAAAAAACACTGCGACTTCAGGTTCAAGAAATTTCGTGTTGAATGTATTTCTAAAATTCAAAACGGGAAATGTTAGCGGTGAACGAGCGCCAGATTATTTAAATTACGAAAACCTAAATTTATTTTGGAAACTAGTGTGATATTTGCTTCATCTTGGTTTTGGCTCTTAGCACGCATTTAAGCTTGCATTAACTGTCTTGCCGGATACCCAACATCGAAGAGCTGCACTCAGTAAAGGGTTTATAAAAAATAATGGCATTTAGGCAAACACTTTTAATACGAGTCGAAAAATAAGACGAAGATATTTTACTTGCTTAGAGTTAAGGGTTTGGTGTACTTGTGAAAGAAAAGTAATAATTAAAGTTTTCCTTTGTCCCAGTGGGATGAAAATAATATCTAAAAATAAAAATTCATAAGCAGTTAAACTTTTATCTCACTAAAATAATGTATTTTTTTCTTTTAATTACTTTTATTTACAAGGAACCCAGGTAGCACCGAGCTCTGTGTCAAAATTTGGCTTCTGTCTGGGAGTTTAGGGCATTAAAAAGCCCGAAAAAGCCAAAGTAGAGCCAAACCTGACCTTCCTTGGCAAGAGTCTGGGTAGTTTGGCCCTAATTCACCAAAGAAGTGCCAAATTTAGGCTTCAGTGCCTGGTAGTTCGGCTCTCATCTGGCATATTTGGGCCTAAATCGCCTAACAAATGCCAGAGTTAGGCCTACTGCCAGGTAGTTCGGCTGATATTTGGCATTTTTGGGCCAAAATTGCCAAACAAATGCCAAAGTTAGGCTTCACTTTTTGATAGTTCGGCTGTCATCTGGCACCTTTGGGCCAAAATTGCCACAGATCTGCCAGAGTTAGGCTTACTTCCTTGTAGTTCGGCTGAGATCTGGCATTTTTGGGGCAAAATCGCCAAACAAGTGCCAAAGTTAGGCTTCATTTTCTGATAGTTCGGCTCTCATCTGGCATCTTTGGCCAAAACGAGAGAAAAGCCAAACTTTGGCACGTCCCAAATACCGAAATTAGGCGTTGCTCTGGCAGTTATGGCTGACGAATGGCACCAACTTTGGCGCTCCTCTGGCGGGGCCAGAGAAACGCCAAACCTTGGCATGCCCCGAATTCCCAGATTAGGATTTACTATGGCAGTTATGGCTCAAGTATGGCACCAGCTTTGGCGCTCCTCTGGCGACCAGAGAAACGCCAAACCTTGGCATGCCCCGAATTCCCAGATTAGTATTTACTATGGCAGTTATGGCTCAAGTATGGCACCAACTTTGGCACTCCTCTGGCGTACAAGAAAGAGCCAAACTTTGGCATGCCCTAGGATCGCCCAACTAAGGCTATAAATAGGCACCGTACTTTGGCACTGATGAGTGCCATGGTGCAAAACCCTAACTGCGCCAAAGTTGGGCCCTTATGTTTGCCAGACCTTTGCCCAAGTTGGGCATTCCTCTGGCGTGCTACCTGGGAATGGCCTCCCGTCCGCATGAGCAGCTAAACACAAACGATAACTAGAATCTAGATAGTACAACCCTTCACTCTGACTGAAATGACTTAGAAAAGCAAGAATTAAAAAGGGATAGAGAGAAAAATGAAACGTGTGCTTAGAGTGAGATCTTTCCTTCGCCTGCTGTCGCAAAACATGTAGTTTCGGTTGCACAAACCGCCACCAAATACGGAATGTAGCTAATCTCCGTTATTTCACATATTCAACTTGAAAAGGCAAGCTTATACCGGCGGGAGGTCGGACAATGATTACCAAAGTAAAAACGCACAAGTGGACAATGCCAACAGATATGTCCATTTAAGTGCAGCATATGAAGCGTGTTTTTCCCGAATCATATTCATTATATTTTGTTTCTCCTAACATCTTATTTCCTTTACTCACGCGTTTTCTGTTTCTTACAAACCTTGCGCAGTGCCGGCCGAGTCCTTCGCCTTCAAATGCAGCTTGCCCCAGGAAGGCAGCCGCGCCGTGAGCCTCATGTGCACTGGCCGCGGACTGTTCCCCCGACCCGAACTGGGGCTGTATATGATCAAGTCCGGTCACAGAAAGCCCGTCCTGGTGCGGACGTTTACCTCCATGTCTTCTCAAAGCCTCTTCGACGTGGTGCTTTATGCCGAGATGGTCGAGAACACGTTGCAGATAGAGGCTTTGTGGTTATATCGAGGACAAATTACCTGGAAAAGACAGGAGTGGCCATAGACAAGAACTTTAACAATCTAGCAGTCAAAACCAAAAAGGTGAAGGCCATGGCGCTCCAACTGTGCACCAGGCTTGGGTTTATGCAAATGAAGAAGCGGATATCGACTACCAAAAAAGATTATTTAGACATGTTTTTCACAGCCAAAACCCACAAGGACGGTTTTCCTTTTCTGGTCGTTGTAACTGAAAGGAATCATGGCAAGGGGTGATGTCACTCTTCTTACTGCGTCACCTTTCTAACCTCGTACTGGATGATCCATTTCTGATACCAAACTCCGAGGAGGTTATACAGTACCTTCAGCAGGATACATCGACAGTCAGGTACGGATTTTCGCTCGATGTGGAAGACCTGTTTTATTCGATCCCACATTCAACTAGAGATGGGCAAAACGGCTCACTTCAGTGAGCGGCTCGGAACGGCTCAGCTCACTGAAATGAACCGGCACATTTGAACGGCTCACCGGCTCACTCCGGTGACTAGGTAGATCAGGAGCGAGCCGGATCTTTTTGAGCCGCTCCTTTGAAGAACGAGTGAGCCGTGGTTCTTTCGGGGAGAGAAAGTCCGCTCTTTCTCTCGTTCACTGAGCCGTGCCGGTAGATGTCCCGAACCGTACTGTCGGAGCCGGGTTGCCGGATCCCCGGATGGCGCCGTTTGTTGACCGCTGCCGTTCGAACGATGTCTCACGATTCTCGCCAATTGTGCATCGCGTGCCGGTGCGGCGCTTCGAAGGTAGCAGTGAACTACTTATAACACTGTTATTTTACTCATGCATATATCGCATAGCACAGGTTACACTGCAACCTGTGCTATGCAGTCTAGTTATTTGGTATTAAAAAAATGCATTTGTAAATAGCCGTGTTTTAGATAGGTACCTCCAATGTGCATGGAGAATAAATTAGTTACTTTCAATGTGTATGGAGAATAAATGTATCAATTTGTTATTTTAAAGGCGCGATTTTTGAATTGTAATGACGCTTTATTTTGTGATACTGGGGACAGAATGCTTATGATACTCTAAAGCAGTGGTTCTCAACCATCGATGTTTCGCGGACCCCTTGTGCATCGGCGGAAATGATGGAGGTGGTGAGAGGAGAGGAATGGTATAGGTTAAATATAATATTGATTTAATAAATGGATAAAACTAAAGGCTAGTGTGAAGGAGACCTTTCTTATAGACTTTCACACGAGAAAACTCGCCCGAAAACTGAAACATTTCTTTTCGACCTGAAATATAGACAACCTTTATGGCCGCCTTGACTGATGAGGCAGGGCTTTGCGGACCCCTAGATTGCCTTTGTGGACCCCAAAACGTTCACGGACCCCCATTTGAGAACCACTGCTCTAAAAGACAGAATGCAATGTATTGTCTAAAAAAAATATATTGTCATTACTTTAGGTTTTCTGTTTTTGTGGTGCTTCAATATTCACTTTCGTGAAAATGAGAAAAAAAAATCGTGAATTTTATTTCAACTTTGATGAGTTATATACATGCGCATTCATGCAAAATTAATGTCGAAATAATATGAACTACAACACAAAAATACTATTCAACAAAGTACTTAAAGGGGCACTGACACGTCAAAATCATATTTTTTTTTTTTATTATCCGAAACGATTGAAAACGGTGCCGGGACATTACCCTCAAAATTCGAAACTTGGGAATTCAGTATTTGTGAATTAAAAAAACAATGTCCAAATGCCGAATTTGAAGTTCCCGCGCGATCCCCGCCAGTGCAGTCAGTCACATTTTGCGGTCTCCTGCGACTCGACTTTCTCTCGGACCTCCGCTGACCCGATGCGTGGAGCAGGCGAGCTGGCGCGCGGGAAAAAACCGGTTTCTTTCCCAACTCGCCGATCTGCTCGAGCACCGCCAAGTTTTCTGAGAGAGGACACACATCTCGGAGGGGACATCTCACCGAACTCTGATTTTTGGTATTTCAAAAAGAGGGGTCGTAGTGCGTTCGCAATTGCGTCAAAAAACATGTTTTACGATTGCCGTCATTAAATGTTATAGAAATGTCACCTACAAAGCTTCTAAATTTCCTGATTTTTGACGTCACCGATCAAAAGAAGCGAGGAGGTAGCGGCGGGAGATTTAAACGCCAAAAATAAAAAGGCGCGCGCGCGCGCGAGGAAATATTTTTTCGCGATGCGTTTTTTTTTGCGTGTCCATGACTACAACTTGCGTCGTTTTAGACAATAAAAAAAATACGACCTTTGGGGTGTCAGTGCCTCTTTAAGACTAAGTACTGCAACAAAGTACTGCGTCGAAGCTAGCGCCAAAGCCCCATTCAGTTACGGCCCTAGCAGGAAGATGCCACTTTTTTTAACAAAAAGGCTGTTTTCGTCGTCATGGCAGCAGGAACGGAATGGAGATGCTTTCCCGCACTACTAATAGATGGCGTGCAAATCGCACCCGGCAAAAGACCCCCAAAGACCCGGCCAATGCCGCCAATGCCCAGCTGCCCAGCCCTGACCCGGCTCTGACTCGGGACTCGGCACGGCTGACTGACCGAGTGAGTACCGGCTCCCAAAAGAACCGCCGCTCACATTTACAGAGCCACGGCTCACTCGCTCTTTAAAAAGAGCGGTTCAGAAGATCCGGCTCGCTCCTGAGCGACCCATCTCTACATTCAACATTATTTGCAGCCGTCAAAGAGTGCATTGAGGGAAAGGGAACCACGTCCTTTCAAAACGAATGTGGAATTTCTGAAGAATAATTTCTAGATCTTTTGCAATTCTACCTTTGTGCCACGGTCGTTGCGTTTGAGGGCAAGACTTACTTGCAAAATAAAATAATTTATATAGGGTCTTGCATGGCTCCAGTCCCCTGTGATATTTTTCTATCTCCATGTGATCGGGCCAATGCCATTCCCACCGGCCAAGTTTCCCGTATTTTTAGGTACGTGGACGACTACCTGGTTCTGCTCACACAACGTCCGGGAGACAGTGAATTACGAATATTCGACACCATGCAATCCACCTTCTTGGAAGAAGGACAGGGGCTCAAGTTCACACAAGAGTTACCGGTGAACACCGTCCTTCAGTTCCTGGATCTACGACTGTCGTTCTTTGAATATCATACCTGTTGAAAGTACACCCCAAGATCCAAGAAAGTCCTCCTGCATTACGATTCGGCACATTCGAAGTTTATTAAGAGAAGAATTGTAAAAAAACTTCCTAAATGCGGCGCTAAAGAAATCCTGTGTACATTCAGCGGGGGACAGCTTTCATGATCAAGTGCAGCGTCTTCAGGATACTGGCTATCCAAGTTCCATCTTGTATGACGTCGCCGAGTCCATTATCACCTCGCGCGAGCGACAGAAGATAAAAAGAGACATAAATATCCGACCGGCTGTGCTTCCATACATTCACCACATTTCCCACAACCTTAAGAGGATCGCATCGAAGTTTCACGTCAAAGTCGTGTTGTCTGCACCGGACAAACTAAAGAAGTTGCGTTTGAAAATTGACAAAAAGCAGCAGCAAAAGGGTGTGTGCAGAGTTCAACATGAACAAAGATACGTCGAATGCCAATGTGCAGTCGTATACGAAATACCGTTTACTTGTGGGAAAGTGTATGTGGGTCAGACAGGAACGTGTGTTAACGATCGTCTAAGAGAAGATGCCCTGTCACTAATGTCGTCGCCAGCAGGCCACTTTGCTATACATGTCAGGGACTGCCAGTGCTCCGCCTTGTTCAGGAATACAAAAATCTTGAAACGTTTCGGGGAACGACGAACTCGCGAGCTCGACGAGGCACAGGTTATTCTTTCCAGTGGGGATGCCTGCGTAAGCGCGCCGTCCATGGCATCCTCACCAAAAACACTTTATATTTTAAGTCGCGATCTTTACCGATCCTTAACATCTGTGAATATTTTAGCATCTGTGCATAATTTAGTATTGAACTTCCTCTTTCTTTTTTCTACTGAAGTTTCTATGCACGTCGTCCCAGGTCTTAGTCGTTTTCAAAAAAAGTCTTTTAAGGGAGTAGCTTAAAGCATAGTATCCTAAGCAATTCATTTTTAGGCAGTGTATGGGAGTACCCTAGGTATAGCATATGTTTATGCGGGTTTTCATTATGCATGTTTTAAAAGCATTCTTAGGTTCTTTTTCCTCTTTCTCTTTTTCATTAAACGCCAGTTGTTAGTCAGCGCTCTATCCTGTCTTCTTTTCTATCCTTCCTTGTCGTTTTGCGATGTTAATTCCACATAATGATCAACCAACTAGCCCACCAGATGATCGTAGTAAACCCACTTTGTTTTTTAGAACATTTTTTCAGCTTGCTTAATCGTCCTCGTCTCTCACGCGAAGACGCTGGGCTTTTTCAACTTGTGAACTTTGCTTGGTTTGAGTAGTCGTCTTTGAAGCCAAAAATGCGTCCGATTAATATGGATGGTCTTGATAACCTAGGTTTAAACCGTGCTACTTTTGCTGGGGAAAGGTGTCGGCTCATGTTCGAAACCGGGCAGGCCATCCGCTTTCTATTATACGACACGGTTCCAAACTGTGGCTTTGGCGGTGGGAAACAGCAGTTTAGGTGTCTCTCCTAAAGAACCACCTTTCCATTCCGTCTTGAGTTCGTACTAAACTTTTTTTTTCACTTTCCCGGTCTTTTCGCCGTTTTGTTTCATGTTTCACATTATAAGATTTATGATCGTATGTGCTAATTTTTTTTATTTTACTTTGAGTTTGGAATTGGCCGTTTAATTATGGTTTAGGCAAGCATCGGTGAGGTCAGGGTATGTCGTTTTGTCACAGGTAAAATGCATTACACAATTAGCATGACCGTGTGTGGAAACAGTTTCCAACGTACCACGGTATTCTTGTATTTCGTTATTTTGTATGTTTGTTATATTGCCTGAGACAAACCAAGATTAACGTGAACAAGGCTGAAGTCCATTAGAGTTGAAATATGGATTTTGAATAAACATTACGCTTGAGCCGACTTTTCCTCGCTAGTTTTAGTGCAACTCTTGCAGGTGAGAGTTTGATATTAACAAAAAGTATAAGCACAAAGTAAGGTGTATGGAATGCTTTCTACAACAAGCTTGTTATTTCATCACAACTAGTTTGATGAGCAACAAATGAATGAACATAAGAACAAAGAATCAAAGCGAGGTTAAAATTACACTTACAAATAGTTACTAAATAGATGTATGTCTGCACATAACAAGATGCGACAGAAACCGGAGCCGATACTAATTATTGCGTATTCCACCTTACACACAGAAGCCTAGCAGGAGTAAAACAAAAAAAAATATTATACTATGGCGGCAGAGATTTTCACTGTAGATAAGTAATTTGGCAAGTTATGTACGACTGTTCGTCAGGAGCCTATAACGATCATCACGGTGTTGAGATATGTTGTTCAATCCATCTGTACTTGTAATAACTGCGTCTCTTTCGCTTTATTTTGCTATAGTTACCAGATGTTTCTTTCTCCTAGGCCTAATAGGCCGACAGTTTGGTCATCTTCGCGTATTTTATTCTACATAAAAGGGCTTAAGTATTTGTATTTATAAATTCGCACTTAGGCAAAAGGACTCAAAAAATTATGTTCAATTACTCGCTGTTAAAATGACATATTCTAAACGTGAAAAATAAAATCAAAATGATCAAAAACGTTGCTTCAATCATGATTTAATTTTTTATTTAAATCAGACCTGTTTTACCTTAATAATTTAAAGCGAACCTTTCCTGCAAAATAATTCCGATATATTTCTATTAATGATTTTGTTTTATTACATGATGCTTTTTTTTCTTTGTGAATTTGTTGATATTAGAATCACCCTCCACTCCACTCAACAGTTATGTAAAGCAGATCAGAAGGTGAAAGCAAGAAACGAAAACTAGAAAAGTATAAGTTGTATTGCACGATGCTATTAATCTATTTAATTGATTTATTTAGAGAATAGTCCCGGCCAATGAATAACCAAACAGGAGTTAAGAAATTATGCATACAAAACAGTCATTTTCAGAAAAAAAAAATAGTTGGAATCATTATTCACGCAAAAATACACATAAAAGAAAAAAAAATGTTTAGTTTTTTAGTGGGCTTGGTGGCAGCATGATGAACAGGCCACTGAGTTTCTTCTTCTTTGCCCTGCAGGTCGTCCAGTCGTCAGTACTTGCTGAGTCCAGTGGCATTGCAGCTTCCACGCTGTTCACTTTCCTGGAGATTCACGCTGACACCGCAGAATCCTCGTGCCCCGTCACTTACTGTCCGCCGTGTGCTGATCGCTGTGACCACGTGCCTTCGCCCGATCATCTGATTGGAACCTTCGAAACGACACAGACGACACCAACTTCCGGCATCGATGCCTCAAGACCACCGCTGCGGCCGTTCGTCTTCAGTGGGCTTGGTGGCAGCATGATGAACAGGCCACTGAGTTTCTTCTTCTTTGCCCTGCCTGGTAGGGTTTATTTGTGAACCTTATTGTCTTAGGTCCGACAACTGATTTTCGTTGCTGCTACCTTGCCCACTGCGTATTGTCACACCTTGTTCTACCTTGTTAGATTGGCTTAGAGTTTGTTTAACCCTGCTCATTCGTAGCGGCAATGTTGAGATGAACCCCGGCCCTGATGAGATACTCAGGCTCTTCTTAAACAAATGCTGGAAGGGCGAGCAAAATTGCTGCCGACATTAACCAAATAAAATGTAATCAGGCATCTCTGCAGACAAAACTTCATGGTTTTGAGGCTCGCCTTACTGGTATTGATTCCAATGTATCACAACTACCGGCTCTTGATAACAGGTCGCGGTGTCTTGAAGATAGAATTGTTGCTCTTGAGGTTGCCGTTGCCCAGCTGACATATCAGAACGAAGACCTGCAAAATCAATCCCGTTGGAACAATCTGATTTTGTATGGGTTAGAGGAAGCTGATAATGAATCGCCCACGTTTCTACTTAACTGTGTCACCAATCGTTTGTCTTCCAAGCTTCCGGTTACCTGTGACGGCTTTGAGCGCTGTCACCGTGTTGGTTCTAATATTGAGGGTAAAATTAGGCCTATTTTCCTACGGGTGGTTGACCCCCGTGACAAAATTTTAATTAAAAAAAAAGCACGAAAACTGAAGGGTACCCGTTTGTTCATTAACGAGGACTTCTCCCCGCATGTACGTAACATTCGTCGGCAGCTTTGGCATGGTACGGCCGAGTTCAGACGGAACGGTACAAAAGTTTTTCTACGTCATGACTATGCACTTGTAAATATTGTTCGGTACAAATTGGACGCGTCAAATAATTGCATTGTGAGATCTTCTCCTTTAGTTACTTCTACGCCCGCTGAATGACATTCGCAGAATAAGCTGTTTTTCTTGTTAAATCTCAATGCCAGAAGCCCTTTTCTGAAGTCAACTGAATTTGCTTGCATTGCTTCTTCTTATTGCCCCCATGTCATATGTGTTACTGAAACCTGGTTGCACGGCTCCATACTTGACTGTGAATTTAATCCCCCTAATTATGATGTGGTACGTTGTGATAGGTCGTCTAAAAGGTGTTGGTGGCGTAGCATTATGTTTTAGGTCTTTCCTCCGCTTCACTGTACTTCCTTCCTTAGCAAATACAGAGTCACTGTAGTGCAAGGTGCATTTCGATAAGTTTGTCATTGTTATTGGAGCTATTTACAGAGCTCCCGGTTCTTCCGCTCAAGTGCTTTTTGATATCCATGATTACATATTGAAACATAACCTTAGAAACTGCAAACTCATCCTTACGGGAGATTTTAACTTGCCTGACTTAGATTGGAGTACGTTAACAGTGCGGAAGCCGTGACAAACAGCTGTGTAATGCTCTTGTTGATATCGTTATGTCGTTTGATCTCGATCAAGTGTTACATCAGTATACTAGAGATAATTCAATTTTTGATCTCGTTTTCTTTAGTCGTAGCATCACTTTGTCTGGTTTTGAGTGTTCTGTAGTAAGGTATCTATCAGATCACAGTGCTGTTTTTGTGACGCTTAATATTCGTGTACTGCATGCAAATCCCGATATTGCCTCCTTTCTGAACTTTTCTAGAGCAGATGACGTGTCCATTCTTGATTTCTTTAGTTTTTATTTTGATGATTTTGTTGCCCTAAATAAGGACTGTGACGTTGATATATTACTCAGCAAATTCTGCACGTTAGTCAGTGTGCCTTTCAAAGTTTGTTGCAGTCAAAAATAAAAGAAAAAAAGAATCTGACACAGCCTTGGATAACTAGGGAAGTGATACAATTATCTCGCGGCGTTAAGAGGAATAGAAAACTAAAGCATAGTGTTAACCCAGTGGACGTAGACCGTTATGAATGTTTGAGGAAAACTCTCGAAGAAAAGATGGGTGCCGCAAAGGAGGTTTATTTTAATGTAACGCTGACTCAATTTATGAAGTCAAATTCAGCGAAGTTTTGGAGGTCCATTCTACCCAGAGATGAAACACCCCGTAATTTGATTATTCAGGATAAATGTGTTAATGACCCTTCTGATATTTGGATAGCTTTAATGAATATTTTACGTCTGTTTATACTCTGAATAACGGCTGCGAACATTGTTTTTGTCCCACTATATAATGTCCACCGTTAACAGACATTCAGGTTAATGACTCTGGTGTACTTAATTTGCTCCTGAACCTCGACTGTAAAAAGAGTTCAGGCCCGGATGATATTCCAAATTCTTTTCAGCATCGTTACTCCGTCTGAACATCGAGATATTTAACTATATTT
The DNA here is from genome assembly GCA_013358835.2 of Ixodes persulcatus. Taxonomy (NCBI): domain Eukaryota; kingdom Metazoa; phylum Arthropoda; class Arachnida; order Ixodida; family Ixodidae; genus Ixodes; species Ixodes persulcatus. The sequence continues at coordinate 113,543 of JABSTQ010009270.1, read as the reverse complement.
TTTTCAAAAGTTTCTTTCATCCGGAATTGTTCCTCGACTTTGGAAATCAGCAAGAATAGTTCTCATTTTCAAATCCGGTAATAAGCAGAGTCTTCTGAATTATAGAGCAATTTCTCATACTTCCTCTTGCAGCAAACTCCTCGAACATATAGTGTGTAAGCATATCTACAATTATCTTGAAAATAATTCTTTACTCTATCCTCACCAACACGGTTTTCGTCGTCTTTTTTCAACCACTACGCAGCTTCTGGAATTTACTCATGACGTTGCCTTCATCATTAGATAAAAGAGGACAAGTTAACGCTATTTTTATTGACTATTCGAAGGCGTTTGATAAATTCTCCCACCCCAAGCTTCTTTTAAAGTTAAAAGTAATTCTTAGAAACTCCGTTCTGCTTGATTGGAATTCAGATTATTGGAATTACAGGTCGCAGTTTGTTTCATTCGCGAATGCCTTCTCTTCGGAAGCTTCGGTTAGATCAGGTGTACCACAGGGTTCGCTGTTAGGGCCTCTTTTATTTATTTTATTTATAAATAATGTCGTAGAAAACATAGCCGTTAAAATTCGTCTTTATGCAGATGAGTGCATTCTGTACAATGAAATTTCGTCTCCTAATGATAAACTGTTACTTAACGAATCCTTTATCCATTTTTTTTAATTGGAGCAAGAAATGGCAAATGAATATTAATTTTGATAAGACTGTGTTTATGAGATTTACGAATAAGAGAACCCTTTTAGTTTTTAGCTATGGTATCGAAGATGTCATTTTAAATGAGGTTACGGAGTTCAAATGTTTAGGTGCTTTTTTCACGTCCAACCACAAATGGGACAAGCACGTCAACTTTATTTGTTCTCGCGGCCTTCAAAAATTAGGTTATGTTAAACGTACACTTAAATGCTTTACTAAAGAAGTTAAATTTTGTGCTTATAAGACCCTTGTTAGGCCCATCTTGGAGTATGGATCTGTTGTTTCGGATCCTTATTTTAAGAAAGACATTAACCTCATTGAATCTATCCAGGCCAAGGCTGTAAGGTTTATTTTGAATAGGTATGACCGTAATTTTTCACCCTCCTCGGCTGTTTCATCTCTGGGGCTGGAGCCTTTGTCTAGAAGGCGAATAGCTGATAAAATTAAAATGTTGCACAGAATTGTTAATGAGAACTGTGGAATAGAGCGAAGTAAATATATTTCATTTTCTACTAGTTCACGCACGAGATGATCTCATTCATTAATTATTGTTCCTTTTCAGTCTCATACTAACTGCTTTAAATGTTCGTTTTTTCACATAGTATTGAAATTTGGAATAATCTTGATCAGAAAATATGTACTCCTCCCTATGGTGATTTTATTAGCGCGGTTCTGCCTATTCTTTTCAGTAACGCATTACGTCGTCATTTTCATTTCTGTTATGTTGCAGGGCGTGTTGTATTGTTTGAATGTTAATTTGTTTCTGTGTTTTCCACTCCTGTAATGACCTCAAAGAGGTCGCAGTATGTGTAAATAAATAATAAATAAAATCATAAATACAAAAAGAAAATATTGCAGTGCAAATACTTTATACTGTTCGACTTGGCAATTCGCCTATATGTCAATAATAACAACATTCAACAATAAAAATCATCAACAGCATCGCAAAAAAAACGTCACTCTAAAAAATGCTGGAGGGTAAACCGTTCCACTCAGGAGGAGGAAAATTTGAAACGATTGGTTCGAGCAAAGACTGGTGTTAATTAGTTCTAATTGGGGTGCTTGTGGTTCGACCGAACAACGGTGGTAGAAAATAAGGTAAATGAAGCCCATAATTATTTTGTAGCGAAAAGAACATTGATTTCAAGCGGGAGGTTAGTCTACGCAGCTCTAGAGTTATAATTTCATTTCTTTGCATTATGAGAAGGTTAGTCTATTCTTCTAAATTTTTCGTAGGATTTTATAGAACGCAAACATATTCAAGTTTTATATTCAAAGGTGTTAGAAGGTAAAGGTAGGCTATGTGATGGTGATTTCATCAGTTTCCGCCTAAGAAATCAAGTGTACAAAATGCGGATGAGCAAATATTATCCATATGGGTATCCCAAAAAAAGAAAGTGAACAGAGGTTTTGACTAACTAATAAAAATATCAATATCTTTTTCTTCTAATACTGCTGGTTTAAAATATTAAAATGTTAAATTTACAACTTTATATATACAATTTGCAAAAAAAACTTTCATAAAGCCTTTTAGGTGATTTACAATAGACGTATTTCAAATAATATATATACCTTAATCTTTTTTTCTAATTTGATGCCTTCTTACGTTTCCAGAATTCTCCTGGCGAGCCTACGGTGAGTAACACAGCAACGTTTGACATTTTATTTTTGAAATTATGCATAAACTTTGATACAAGATATGTCGGCAAACACTACTACATTTTTACCAACCATAAGAGGCCGAGGTATGTCGAGTGTTAAAAATACTCTCTATTACTACATTTGGCTACCCTCCACACAGTTCAGGTTATATTCTGTTTGGGAATAAATGAACAACTCTAATTACCCTGCTACTTTGATTTGATTCACTCTAAACCTGATCACGCCTAGATGCTACGAGTCATGCAAGTCAGCGCAAGTCAGTTCGCGCCTGGGGATGTCAAACTCCTTTAACTCGCATACTGTGGACATAGACTTTGACAGATCGACATTGCACGTTTCTCAGATAGGGAAGTGCATGTTATTAAACACGCTTTCTGGCTGTCTTGCGTGCGAAATCCGAATTTCATAAGTTCACTTCAGAGAGATATTCGACACTGGAACTATTGCTTTCATACATTGTGTTACTTCGATGACTCGAGACCTTGGACAATCTAAATATGGGAGAAAAGAAGCTTAAGCACTATGTGTCGGCGCTCGTCCGCCTTTTAGTAACCATAATTTAAAATAAAAATATGGGCACTATTATTTACGGAATTTACGTCAAACTTTTTGTAAACATTTTATATTTATTTTCTTAATTTATGGTGCTATAACAATTGAATACGGTTCCGTACTTTATGTTTGACAAAAAATAGTACACAGAAACCAGAAACGGCACACTTTTGTTTGCACTTTTATATTTTATGTGGGCATTATACATGTTGGAAACGAAATCGGTCATTTACAATAACCGTTATATCTGGCTAAAGAGAGTGTTTAGTATTTTGTATTAAATATTCTCTAAAATTATTTCTAAAGTCACGCGTAGAAGAGTCGTTGACTTCCTTAATTAGGTATGAAATACGCATACAGGACGTTATTTTTATGATTTTTTAATGGTGCTCACATAATAAATGTAAGAGTAAGTATAAGAATGTATTCTGACATCTGTTAAGATAATATCTAGTATATTTACTTTGCCTATAGGATATTCAAAAAAAGATTCTATATATTGTGAATTTCATAAACCTTAAAATAACATATATCTTAAAATACGCGTGAACACCAATATCTAAGCAGCGATAGATTGTTCGCGCTAAAAGTGTCGCGAAGCGTACGTATGTAGTGCAGGGAATGCGCCCGTGCACGTCCTTCGTCTTTTGTAAGTTTGTAATGCGCGAGCAGGGGAACACAGAGGGGAGCAGAGCACGACCATTTGTAAGCAATGACATCGATGGTCCAGACAGAAACAACTAGAAAGAAAGCGACAAATGGCGGCGAAGGATTACAGACAATAGCTTAGGCGTGTTCGTTTTTGCCGCGAACGACTTGAAGTTGTTCGAGCGCTTGCCAACTGTATTTTTATTTATACAATATCAAATGCAGTCTTTTTCACAAATTACAAAATAAAGCTAGATAAACAAAAGGCACAAACCTTGCGAGTGGTGTTTTTCTGCTCATCTGTGTATAATAAATCGCCCACAGTGATCTGGGATCATCGAGACCACCAATGGGACCACCGATGGCCGCGTCTATGCCCCACATTTCCGAAGCGGCCCCAACGCATGCAACCTTGCCCTCATGATTATTACATTATATTTAAGTCCGCGCGACACGAAGAAAATCAAAACGTCTATAGGGATCTTGCACAAGAGTCCACTTCCGGATCTAAATCACAAAATCTGTATGTCGTTTTTCTGAACGTAAGCCACTCATAGTTCCCGACGTCTTTGACGTTGGTAAAACACATAAGCAAACACGTTACTACATTGTGGAGGTAATCTCATACATGCGATTGGGATGTATCTGGAACGCTTAAACATATATATTAGCTTACTCTGTTTCTGTTTACTTTGTCGGAGCCGCCCGGCAGCGTATACCAGGTCCATTTCGGCTGCCTACCTATTGTGCGCCGGCTTGTCGTAAGTTCAAATAAAGACCGTTATGTATAAACATAGGGCCGCTTCCGATGTTACTACTTTACTTCCGATGTCCTACCTGCAAGGCGCACTTCGTCGCTTCAAAAAAGAAAAAAAAAAAAAAAACTAGAGCAATCTAAAAAGAAATACCTTGGCGCACATAAACAAACATACACACGGGAGAAAGACGAAAGTTATTGACAAACATTTTGGGAAGACTCTTGAGGAGGAAGTAGAGCTGCATCATGATCTCGTGAAAAGACACTGTGACTAAAGAGTGAAAGCGACAATTAGAATCCCTTGAACGGCACAGTCAAGGCCGTTGTCCCAATGGCCATGACTAACCCGGTGAAGTACGTAATCCTAATGTTCTTCCGCGAAACACGGCACAGAAATGAGCGTAATGAAATTGACGTTGCAGTATTGTTGCGTATAGCTATCTTTCATCACGCACTCATTACGAAAGGGGACGGTATAGTGCATTTAGCGATTGAAAATACCTTTGAAGGTGTCTCAAATTAAAGAAACCGTTTCTTCGGAATGATGCGGTCTACCACAGCAGACATGAGTATACACAATAGCGAGCGACAATAAGCAGTCTAACAACTTTAACGCCCCTCATTATTATTACTATTGTCTTTTATTTCAGCATTATTTCAAACACTCTAATAAGACCTCTGTTGCTTTCTCACTCAAATATGCTACACTAGATCGTACAACTTTTCGAACTAACTTCTCCACGCTAAACAATGGGGACGCTAGGCTCTCTAAGTGCCAGTTATACCAAAGCTAAAGAAAACGCAGTGCAATGGCGCCTCTTCTATACAACCACGTTATTCTTAGATGATGCGTCGGTTCAAGGTCGGCTAGTGTTGACTCGTAACCCGCACCTTCTGCGGAGGCTGACGTTGCTTTCGAATGGCGCTTTCTTCGCTCTTTTGTGTTATAGTGTCGGCGTCTGTTTCCTCAGTAATCATTTGCGCGGATCAAAATTTAGCTGGCGAAATTTTAAATTCAGTTTTAGCGTTTGTTTTTTAACGACAGGCGAGAAATATATGATTGGTATATGCAGGCTCAAATTAAAGTCTTCAACGCCTAATTGGCGAATGATAGCTAATTAATTTAAATAATTGAAGTGTTATCGCTAAGCGACATAACTTTATTTTCTTAACGTGACGTCCGGAATATATAGCACTGTGTCACGAAGAAACTTCTTTTTGATTATTCGTTTAAAGCAAAATGACTTGAGTCGTTTCGTGAAAATTAATTTCAGTCGTTTATAAGAACCTTGAATAGATCAACTGAACTCTCTGACGTATCGCCACTACGCTGGCACTGCTGTCGGCACTGTGCACGCGCAGTGCGGACAGCAATTCTAAGGACATTTGTGTGCTGGTCGATAAGTTGCTGTATTGATGCCAGTTGACAAGTTATACCTTTCTCTTGTAGAAACTTCTTAACGCCCTCGATGCACTTAAGTACAGCCGAAAACCAGCCACTCTATTCGTATTTCAAAGTCGTCAGTTTGGCTCCGAGAATTAGCGTATGCTTCTTCCGAAAACTGAAGGGTGAACGGAACTCCAACACTATTTGGTTACTGACTTACGCAGGGTACTCGAGGGCTTCGATCGTGACAGGTCAATGGCTCTCCTACGCAGCGATTACCTGTAGCATCTATAACGCCTTCGTATCTCGGTAACTGGCATGTGCCCCAGCGCCGAAAGCTATTCCCGTTTTCCCTTCGGTCACATTTTTTTTTGCTAAGATGAAGTTGTCAGAGAAACTTTTAATGGGCAGAACCAAGTTTGAAGACAGGGGAAAAAATTACGCCCTAGCACAGCCGGCGCTAGAATCAGATCCTGCCAATGAAGCAACACCAAAAATGAATCCATTTGTTTTTGTGGAGGGGGGAAGGTTTACTGTTTCCGGCTAAACTAATCACGCAAAAAAAAAAAAAAAACGCAGGATCGTGGCGTATTTCCAGGGCGTCATCGCTCTAGTCGGTGATCGCAAACGCATAAAGATGATTAGCCCTGTGACGATTCACTTTTGGCCCTGTTTCGTCTGCTCCATCCGATCCTTGCCTCGGATGCGGCTGGACTTCATCTGAAACGAAGTACAATAGTAATTGGACTTCGATCTGGACACTTGGCGAAATAGTGGGCGAAGAATTTAATCCCCGCGATTGGTCGGCGCCGAGATCACGGCCGCCGGATTTCCCGCCGGCATTTTCTCCAAGTGCTCAGATAAAAGCCCGTGGAGAAATGCCGGTGGCAACAGTATTGACGTTTTCCCCGGTATTGTATATAGCAAGGTTATTGCGCAACATTATTAGTTCTATCGAGGCTTCAATATTTCAAATAAAACTGTTCATATTTATTAGAAATAACAAGCTTTGTAAAAAAAGAACTACGTAATTTTTTTTTGTGAATTGTATTTGCTTTTGGCTCAACGGCGTGACTTCAAGGGAATTCACGTTGCAAGAGCTCACGGCCGTTTCTGTGATCAACCCTAGGCAACGTACAAATACGGGTCATGAGTCAGTTAAAGCCGTGTCTTCCCATGCTTCGTGTTTTTCTTTTTCCGAGAAGTGATCGAACCGCAGTATTTAACACGTTACGAGTAATAATAGTCTTTATTTTATGTGTCCACAAACAGCACAAGGCCTTTTGTGTGGTACACAGCAAATGCTGACAAGACAAAAAGTATAAGCACAGAGAAAACGTAGCTATCCCAAAAAAGAACTCACAAAACAAACATAGAACACAAAGCCACATCTGACAAGCAAGATAAGGTAAAGGAAGAAGAGGCAAAATACAGCAACCCCCAAAACAGAAAGAAAAAAAAAAACGTTCAAAATTGCAAACCACTGGGATCATGCAAACAATATATTTTCTAGATTACGCCGAAATGTTGACTTGTCACTGAATATTTCTAGGACAGAACAATCCAACTTATTAAAATCATGCTGCATTCGAATTAGGGGAGACGTGTGAAAAAACGTGGATGGATAGAAAACATTGCGATTACGGCTCGAACGTGGTGGGGTGTGAAAACATACAGCGCTTAACATAGACAGGACTATCTACGAGCCCATTGACAAGTTTGTGTAAAAACAAGATATCCCGACAACGCCGTCTGTCAAACAGAGTACATAAACCGAGTCTCTTGAGCAGGCGATCATGATTATAATAAAACGTACGTCCAAAAAAAAAACGTTCGAAAACTACGCGAATAAAACGCTTCTTTACACGCTCGATAGAGCAAGATGCTGTATCATTTATACAATTCCACACTAAAGATGGAAATTCGAGTTTTGAGCGAACTAGACAACAGAATAAACGAACGATACATGCATAGGAAGAAAAATGTCTCGTGAAACGTGAAATTGCTCCCTAATGTTCTAAGTGATGCGTTGCATGTGACCGACACGTGATGATTAAAATTCAATGCCTTATCTATACAAACTCCAGGATCACGAGCAACACTCACTCGTTTGATGACGACGCAATCTAAGATATAACTGAACGCAAGGGGCTTTCGCTTTCTACAGAGACCTATAGCCTGTGTTTTATGTTCATTAAGCACGAGATCATTATTAAAGCACCACCTAGCTACGTTATCAACATCGCTTTGGAGAAGTGTGCATTCAGAACGCGAACTAACATGACGAAACAACTTCATATCGTCGGCGAATAAAAGCACTTTGGCGTTACCAATATCCCGTGATTGTTTGGGTTAAATTGGTAACGTAGTCGTTACACTTTACGACGGTAAGAAACAAATGTATGCAGTGTATTTCATCTAAATTGTTGCAAGAGCTAGGACAAGCCGATGCACGCTACGCGACTCGACCAAACTCAGTAGTGTTCATACTACTAATAAGAAACTCGTCATATTAAAAAAATGCAAACTAGCTAAATAATAATCTAAATATCAAGAATCAAATTTTCTTTAAGTAAAAAAGACATATGGTTCAAACTAAAAATTTATGAGCGTCGTCTAAACCTCTAAATCTCTTTGTGAAGAGTTGGGGATTGACTGAAGTTTCCCCTCGGAAGCAAGCACATGGCTGGCGATGCGAAAACGTAGATGGTAAATATATCCGCTTTACGCATCACCAGCCTTGTGCCTGCCGCACGAATTGTAGTTTAGCGCTAACCCAAGCTTCACACGTGCGTTAAGTATTGCTAATATTGTTTGATTAAGTGTTCGATGACGCCCGCAAGGTTTATCTTGAACCATATGCTTATTTTCACTAGCTAAAGGCTATTTTTGTGTATTGTTATTCTTTAGAAAATTAGTATATGTTTGTAATTACTGAAGCTCGCCGTGGTAAGATTTTCCCCTAAAAAACGTATATATTTTCTCAACCACGCAATTTATTCGTAAAGATTTTCGAAACTCCTAGCTGAACTAGGCGGTAGAATAAAATTATTGCGTGTTGCTACGTGCTGAGTTATAACAATAACCCGCTTTTCCTACCACAAACGTATCATCAGCAACACTGAGAAAAAATTTATTACAGAAATATATATATATATTTTTTACGTGGTCTTTGGTGTCATGTGAAACGAAAAGGTACGTTTTTATGCGCGACGTGATCGGAGTATGGGTATAATCTCTATGTAAAAAGAGACGACACCGATGTTAAGAGTGGAGTGTAATGATATTCAGTTGGAATGTTTTTCGCTTGAAACGAGCTCACTGGCACTAGTGGGACTAAAGAATTCTCGCAAGCAACGCGATTGCCCAAGAAACCTCTTTTTTCTTAGGTGTAATTCAAGAATAAAAGCGAGATTTTCATTTCAATCTCTCCTTCGCTAATCTTGATGGCGTAGTTTGGAGGTCGCAGTGTACCCATGTGACAATAAATTAATGCTTCTTATAGGTCGGAACCAAGCATTACTTGAGCACTCGATTTGTGCTCGCGATAATCACTAGCTGGACACTCATCCGTGTAGTGGATCGTGCCCAATCGCTTTAATGGCGACAACTTCCGAACCCTAACAATATTTAAAACTCAGTGCGTGTCCTGTGCTTAGTAAGCCCAAGCGCGTGGCTATTATAAACATCAACGGCTAATAATCGACTTCAGATCACGTGCCGACATGCTCTGGATGCCAGTTGAGGAGAAAACGCTGCTCGTTTTCTTATATGTTTTTATTTTGCGCCTCCAATTGCATAAGGCTAAAAAAAAATGTTTCATACATTATTACGCCGGGTGTTCATTCCAAGTGACCTTTTACAAGAAAAGCAAACGTTATTGCACCGCCCCTTTTACGGCCCTCTCACGCTTTTTGTGTAAAAAAGAAAAACGTTTTGCCAGAAATGACCAAAATAACCTTAATGCTAACGGTTTTTCATTTTGTTTGTTTCTATTACAGTACGTCAAATATCTGATAACCCTAATATCAAACCACCACAAATAAGTGTTTAACAAAATCAAAAGAAGTGTTCAATTGTTTACGATATAAATATTGCTGGTTATAAAATCAGTTTACACTCACTCTAACGGCGCCCTGTACTATTTCATTGTATTGAACTATCTCCCATGCCCAGGTCGCAAAAAGCTTCTCACAGGTGAGCCTTTTTGATACGTGTTGGGTTTTTAATTTTTTTTATTCGTGTTCAATTTTTCTTCTAAACTCAAACATGCCCGAGCTATCCAAAAAAGTAAAAAAAAGTGTGTTTGAAGATATTCTTACACCGTAATGCAATATCATTTTTTCTTAATTTCTTTCATATAGTAAATTTTTTTTTTTATATTGCTCATGTAACTGTACATTCTTAATCATCGTTAGCGGGAACATGAAAGTGCGTGGCATTGGGTACTATTAGAATCCTCTCACCGCCAGGCGCACCCCTGCAAGTGCAGCCTTGCGGTGGCGCTGCTTTTAAACGCCGGGTCTTTAGAATGCTCTAATGTACCAGATTCCACGCACTCCCGTGCTCCTGCTAACGGTGATTAAGATGGTACAGTTAGATCAACGATAAATAATATTTAGGAAATGAAAGAAAGCAAGATAAAAATCAAAATTTGCATTCCGGTGTAGTAATATCTTCAAACGGTCAATTTATGCTTTAGGATGGCACGGGCATGTTTGAACTTAGAATCAATATAGTAAACACACCAAATATACAGATGACACGGAGTATTCGTTGGTGTTTTAAAGTTTGTATCGTCTCAGTTTATATAGTTGTACAAATAAAAAAAATTAAACACGATTTTGTTTTTGAAGATCGATACAATTATTATATTTAAAGCTCTGATCTTAATGCTCGAACATTGCATTTTCCTCCTCGAAAATGGCAAGAGAGTCATCGCCAGGCCTTACTATTTATAGTCGAACGCTGATCTCTCTTAGCTTTCCAATTATTTACGCTCAATTTGTATCACATATAAATATGACGCCCGCTGTAGCTTTCTGCAATTCAATGAATTTTTCAGCGAAAATGCACATTTCAACACAAAATTTCTTTGTTTTGTTTTAGATGTGCATTTTGATCTAATATTTCATCTTGGGCCTATACATACGAACGGCCCGTAAACGCGGTAGAAGAAATGCACGTAATAATACAAGGTCGTATTATATATTATTTTTTCAATCGCAGAATGCACACAATTACGCCTCGTGGGCTAACGTTTCGGCAATAAATATGGGTAAAGGATTTTAAATATTTTGAAGCAAGCCCTCCGCTTAAAGAACCTCTTTAGCATCCATACATTTGTTTTTCTGTGCAATCTGTATATGATCTTCACATAATTATTTTTTTTTCGATGCAGGATGCCTGACTGATCGCCGACCTGTTTTGCTGCGGAGTAAATGAACAAGACACCAACACGACATACATTACATAATAAAATGTTTCACCTTTCGCGACACTGCAAACCGAAGTGCGCAGAGCAACTCGGCCTTGGCAAAGACATTGTGCTTGTTCGAATATTTGTGTTCTCGGAGATCACGAGACAGCGGCAGATACCACATATTTTTAGGCGAGGTCACTGAAGCTGCCTCGACAGTGTCGCACGTGTTTCAAATATGCCGAGGAAAGTTTTCCTGATTGCGTTATAAGAAATTATTAAGGTTTAGTTTGTTACGTACTGACGCCGGTCATAGCAAAAAACACGATAAAAGTGATCTATGTGTGCTGTGGAAACTAAACCCTAAATCAGAAGAAATTTTCGAAGATACTCTTGTTGGTCAATGTGATACGACTGATAAAGATGCAAGGGTTCCTACGAATTTTGTTGAAAGTTGTGAAAAATACGCATTGTTATGAATGCCTCGTGCGGGTTTAGCAATATCTTTGTTAATCTTTACGTGGTAACTTAAAGCAAAATGTTAGATACAGTAGTAAAGATGTTGCGACCACCACATAATATTATGGAATCGTTTTTGAGAAGTTCCTCAGTGTACAACTCGTCGGATTTTTTTGCGTGCTCGTGGATATCATCGAGTCTCAGAACCAAAACTAAGTCAGTAGATAGTGCCCCCCCCCCCCCCTAAATTCTCCCATATGTTTTTAACATTCCAGAACCTCGCCGTAGCTTATGTTTGTTCAGTAGGGACTTGTAGGAAGATTACTTTTCTACCGTAACGCGTTATGCTATGTTGGTGTATTATCAAATACATTATTTTATAAATTGCATTCCTAAAATTTTAATTACATTACAATATCTTGAGATATTTCAAACATAATAAATTCTCGTATAATTACCTTTATTTTTCGTTTATCTTACCTTAAATCAAGAATAAAAAGACGCGGCATTTATATTGTGCAAATTGTTTTGATTAGATTAAAAGTTGTTGGGTAACTCAAGTATATTTTCCTTGTCGCCATAATGACATGCAGAGTAGATACCATATGAAAAAAAAAGTTGAGACTTTTTTTTAAATATTGTTGAACATAATACATAATGATTTCTCAAAACGCTATTTTTTTAACACTCTACGACCAAACCCTTTTGAAAAAACCCTAACAGGTAAGTTTTTGCAAGTATTATCAGTATTTAAATGTGTGTTCCTTCATTTTAGACCACTGTAGAACGACGAGAACATTGAAAAATGTACGCAAAGTGACCAGCATACAGCTACAAAAGAGTAACATTAAAATGTCTGCAAATTGAAGATATCTGAAACCGAAAATCGCTTTCAGTGATTTAAACATATTCCAGTAGTATTACCAGCTAAGTCCAGCCCGCACCACATATGACTTGAACGACTGGAGCGGAGCTCGTGTGCGACTGCAGCAAGCAGTCGGCAATCACACGGCAATCGCGCCTAACTGACAGCAACTTGCTGGCTAGTCAAGTCGATTTTTGATTGCTGTTGAGACCGAGATGTAGCGATAGATCATTGGATCTCTGTTCTGCTGCGAACCGTAATAAAACTTCTTAACTGCTCTAATTCAATAGGTTTGCATGTTCGACGTAACTACGCCAATGAAAATGTCTAAACCTGACTGTAGGGTAACCATTATAAATATCACACATCTTAATTAAGGAAAAACTATATTGCACAAAATGTAGAGCCTTGCCGACACTGGGAGAAAGAATGGAGCTTTATTTAGGCATTTGAGAGGGTCTCTATACTAAAAAAAAAAAAAAAAAGAAATTAGTGAGACAAGGTAATGTCCGAATACATTAGCCTTTATTTCGCTGTGTATTCGATTGTTTTTCAGGTTATGCTCAGTAAATAAATGACAAAATTAGTGGCAAGCGTTTTAGTTAAAATAAAACTTCATATCTTCACATGAATGGAAAAAAAGTTTTTTATTAAAGCAAAAGAAAAATTTCTTGCGTGGATGTCATTTTTTTAAGCTACTTTAGTGCGATATTAAGCGTCAAACCAAAGCAACAAGGAATACTATTTTTTTTAAAGCTTTCAGTGGTTTCCGTTGTTATTACGCCATCTTCCTGAAAATTAGCTTCCCTCTTTACAATTTGCATACGCCTCCTCTTGACACCATCTCCAAAACCGATCACGCACAAAACAAAATGTGGTCGGCACAAAGAAGCAATCATCGCTAATCGTAATGAGACGTTGACGAACTGAAATGGTAAATTCCGTTTGGATTAAGCATCAATTCTTGAAACAGACTTATCTATTAATGAGCAAACAATGGGCACTAATTAAAGGCGGCGTTTTTGTTGTTTCCTGTTGCCTTTTGAAATTGATTTTTTAAGCGAGCGCCTAAAGGGTTTCCTATTTTAATGCGGACGGTATCAGAGCAATCACCCCGTAACAACGTTCTGAAAATAAAAATTAATTCTTGCTTAAAAAGACATATTAGTTTTTGTGCGTTTTAGTCGCATTTGTAGGAGTCACTGGTGAGCGATATTTAGTAAACAACCGTTTGAACAAGTAGTAATTTATCAGTATAATAAACTGCTTTCTCCTCACACAATGAATAGCGGCGGGTTGGTGTTAAACCATTGCGTTTAACACAAATTGTATGGTTTTTTATGGCGTCACTCTAGAACACCGCTAAAGGAACTGCGAAATTTCATTTTTCATGTGACGTTAAGAGAATATATCGCCCTATCGACTGGCGCTTTTAAGCGTTTTGAGCGAGTCTTTTCATGTTGTTTTTACACCGCTGGTTGCATACAGATTAAAAATTTACAACGTGCTTTTGACGGATAAACTTATTTACCTCCACATTAGGGAATTACCTTGCTATGTCCACTTTTTTTCTAAAATTAGATTCCTCAATTACTAAGCAAATAATTTAAAAAATACAAGAGCACTTCCGTCACTCTACACCCAATGTGTGTTGAACGCCGAACAACGTGTACGACGGCAAGCTACGCATCTCCACCGTCTCCTCGTATAATAGCAGAAGCGGGGCGAGCCGTAAAACAGAGCAGTACATAGTCTGAACAAAGCGCCAAGATCCGGACGCAGATTTATGGTGATCTGACGCCTGCCCATGTAGAAATTTTGGAGCCTGGTTTCCTACCGTGTTTATGCGGGCGCGGCGGCGGTCTACCTTAATGCGCGAGTGAGGGTGATAAATATTTTTTCGGTCCCCTTTTTCTCCCTTACTACTTTCCTCTTCTGCGCGCGGGCAGGGATAAGAAAGCGTGACAGCTCTCATAACTTTTAAACTTGTGCTGTTTTATTTAATGCAGAATAGCGTGTCTTCTGAAGCTAATGTTTGATATAGCCTGGAGAAGTGAAGCGTACTAGGGTCGAGGGTATTTGACCCAGGTATACGGCAGCCAAAATTGGCCAAAAACCTGCCCCACAAGCTTCGCCGGCTACGGAAAATAAAATAAAACGAAGAACACAGGAGATTGAAGATTGCGAGACCCTACGAGAATGATGGGTCTGTTGCGAGAGCTCCGAAACCAACATCGAAAATTAAAAAAAAGAAGAAAAAGTACGATACAAATGGAGGACTTGGTGAAGCTAGTCACGGAGTCGTGGAAGGCTGAGATTGAACTTAACACCGCTAAATTCCTCTATAAAACGCAACTCTGCATATGACGGATTGATCGGTAAATAGAAATAGAACTGCTAATTGTTTTCCTACACGAAACTCACCTGACTCGGGAGTCACACTGAGAGGTGAGCACACTCTTTCAACTACTCCAGACATTCCCGCACATGCGCAGAAGTGACTGACCTCCTGGTGCATTCAAAATTCTCTTGTAGGTTTTTCTTTCTTTTTTTTTTGTTTACCGAACGGCTTTTGCATGCCCTAGGGAGAATATCAAGCATGAGCTCTCCTTTAAATGGTTGGTGACGCGCAGGCTGTATTCCAAGGTGCCATTCTGCTTGTGATTATTGGTATCCTGCGGCAAAACACCCGTGAAAACGGTGCTTCATTTAGGTCCCGTCCATGGAATTTTATTTGTTTCTGGGGCGACGTTACAATCGCCATTCCAAGAAAAGATTCGTACCACGTGAAACGGCATGAGGCGCACCGCTTTATGGTTACGCAAAGTCAGAGCAGCGACTTGAGCAGCCTCTATAAGTAAAACGCCGCGCCCTGCCGCATGGCTTCTTCTGAGTCTATGTGGCGTCGTTGTCAAGTATTTCAAGTTAGTCGGACGCAAGGTGATGGCTTACATGTTGTGCTTTAAGAATAAACAAACATATGTCAAAGTTTATCGAAACTCGCGCTGTTTTAAAGTGGTTAGCGCGCATTAGTAGCATTGAGGAAAACGAAGTTGGTGCACCATAAACATTTGAAAACAATTATATCCACAACTTTAAACGTGTTAGTTACAAGCATAAACGATGTGAGTTAACTGTCGCAGATACACTGATAAGTCAAAAGGTGGTAAACCATGAAGTAAAGCTCCACTGTGGACTTCATTTACCTGCGTGTCAACAGCTTCGTAGACGCATTTCTTCCAATGCGGTGCTTTTGCTAGCTGTGAGTAGAGAACGTCATAAAAGAATATGACTTTTATGACGATAGTGATTAAAGTATGTGACTGGACATTGAAGTTGCTCAATATATGTAATGTTTTCAGGCGTTAAGCTCCCTTCATTTGTATAACTTCTTTGTTTTTATTTAGTCTATTTTTGGGGGGAGTATTACGGAAACGTAGATATAAGACTCCAGTCTTTCTGATATTTGACTACAAAATGTAAGGTACCGGGAATGTTATATTCCAGCCTACGGCTGTTTTCCGTATCCTTTTTCGCATGGTGTAGGCATCTTAATATTAAGACTAGTATTCTATGTAATAATATTGACATGAGTCATGTGTATGTGCCTCTTTACTAAAGCGCCAAGTGTGAAAACCTTTAATTAAAGAAAAGTAAACGTTTTTGCTCTCCGAATATTTAGATAATTTGTTTTAGTATGCTGGCAATGTAGGGTTAAACAATTAACCACAAACACACGGTACAATGGAAAAGAAAAGAAAATGATCGAATCAAGTTGCGTTGGCTTCCCTGAATGTACAATCTGCTGGGAGAGAAAAAACCTTTGATGTATAAAACTTTCCTGAAATTATTTTAATAAAACCTACGACAATCACTGGATTTCAAGCCTCAGCGTAGGCGACCCTGGCTAGATGGAAAGCTAGTGAGGACCTTCGAGTGTATAAATTATTATTCACTCGGCAGCTTGTGGAAGAAGCTCTGTCAGTTGTGGAGATTTTTAACTTCAAGTTTCTCTTTGATCGCGATAATACTGACGTCTTGTGCTGTCAAGGGTGAAGGCGGAAGTGTAAAATGAATTTTTAATACATGTTTTAAGACAAATTAAGATATATCTATAAGATAACACCTCCACTAGGGTGCTAAGGTAGTTAAGTGCTAAAAAGAGGCTTCAACTGTAAGGAATTCAACTCAGCATTCCCGCGCTGCAACCCCTATGAACGAAAAGTGCGCACTGAAATTAACACTGTAATAGAAAAAAAATAAAAACATTCAACCAAAGTACCTTATTTGCAACATGTACGTCTTCAAATCTAATTTAGGTAGAGATAGCCCTCCTCTAGACCCCGCCCATAATAAAACGAGCTTAGCTAGCTACGCCCCGTTTCTCGGCTCTCATTGATTGGAGAGATGACTCACGTGTGGAATGTTTGTTTGTAAAACTGTTCATCCGTGCCGCGGTAGTCTTTTATTCTACTTTTTTATGTTTGAGAGGAAAACTGCGTGAAAGGAGTCATTATTGTTGTCAAAAATATCACGAGTTTCCATTTTCCCCTTTGTTTTGAAACAATAACAAACATGGATGTCGGCATCTGCACGGCGTAACTTCACGGTGTAACTCGTTGAGTTTGCCCATTTTTAGGAGTGCGAGATATTTCATGTTCGCCAAGATATTTAGGGAAATATCCCAACGGACGTATTTTGCAGTAAATGACTCTCACGGAAGTACACACTTTCCGGAGCGCTTTGCAAGAGCTTTTTTTAAGAAGCAGGACTGCGTAAGTCTTGCGTCCCACTGCAAATATTTTGCTCCCTCTTGCTTCATTTCTTCGTGTTTTTTTTTTGCGTGTTTATGAAGAGTAAATATGTCGGTTCCTGTAAAAGCGGTCCCTCTACTCTAAGAAGTGTGCAACAATCGTGATACTGTAGCGTTCCAGATCTAGCCACCCAGAACTAGGGCCGCCTGACCGGAGGTGGCCGAGGGTGTTAGCAGAGAGACAACACGACAGCCAGAAGGTAAAGCAAATACACTTCCGCTCTATATACCTTGCATTTTAAGGGCATAAAATCTAAGCCAGAGGGAGCTAGTGTTTGCTCTACATCCCTCATTTTGGAACGAAAGTATAGGACACCAAAGTCGTTTGATCTCCCCGATTCACAGTAAAACAAAATATTTTCTGGGCGTGATGTCACAACTTCAGGTGCACTGGTGGGTTGAACGACATGCCCGGTTCTTGCGCGTACAACCGCTGCATGCCGTCTAGACGGAGAATCTGGGGAAGTTTGAGGTGCCTTTGGTCTCGTAGAAAAACGAGCAGGTGGTCTTGACATTTTTGTGTCAAACCCCAATTCCGGGTGAACCTTAGAAGCAACTGGGCTTTGAGACTGTTGGCTGCCAAAATGACGACGATATGGTGACGTCATTTGTTGAGGCACCAGTTGCTTTCGTTGGCGACCCAGGGTAGCGTGCCCTGCCACATACGATTGCTGTCATTGTGCCACCCTAAGGACCGTACCCGTGCAGCCCGCGTCGTTAACTCATGCCTTACCTCCCTCCTCAAGGAAACGTAAATTATGCGCGGCATGACGACTGTAGAAGTCCTGACGCTGTCGTTGCCGTTGAGCCTCGTAATGCCTCTGGAAGTCTGCAACGTGAGGCCAGTTTGCAAGCAGCTTGGCAGTGGAGACGGGCAGGCGCCTCCTCAGGCTGGGTCTCACGAGCAGCTGTGCAGAGCTGAGTCCAGTCACAACAGGTGCGCTACGGTAGAACAGCAAAACAAAAAGCCAGTCCTCGGACTTACTGAAAAGTTCCTTTATCATCCGCACCATCATCTGTTATGCATTGCCTTTAGATTGGGTGTACCTCGGGCTGCGTGTGACGTGAGTGAAGCCGTAGTTCTGTGAGAAGGCACGGAACTCAGCGGACGAAAACTGCAGTCCGCTCTCAGTGACAAGAGTCTCCGGGATCCCACTCATAGCAAAGACACTTTTGCTGACCGGGGTCACCACGCGGAATGTTGTCGAGCGGATCAGTAAAAGGTAGCCCACCGCTTAATGAAAAAATATGTCCCTGCCGATGCTCTCGCAAGGGAAAATAGGATTTTTCGTAGCAACATGTAGCTACAAACGTTGGACGCTCGTAGTCAGCCAGTTGCAGCAGTTCCCCACCATTGTCTTGACCTGGCTTCTCATAGCCGGCCAACAGACAGCATCACGCGCAATGGGACATCACCGGTTCTCGCAGAGGTGTCCATCGTGGATGAGGCCCAAACCTTGCTTCCACAGAGAAGTGGACAACACGAGCCATCATCCAAGGGGGAAGAAGGACGTCGCCGAGAGTCAGTTTGCCCAGATAACTCCAATACTAATCCAAGCTGGTTGGAAGATGTTCCTTTCGAGGCCACTCCTCTATGCAGTAAGACCTGACTTTCGCGCGTTCGCAGTCAGCATTTTGAGGAGAGCGAAGGACTCTAAGTAAGACTGCAAAGTTGGAAGGAATCGCACTATGCACCTCGTTGACAAAGAGCTCCGCTTTGTCGACGGCTGGGACACTGGCAGCAAGTCGACCAGTTCACGGGAAAGTGCATCCGCTGTAGCCATCTGTTTACCAGGCATGTACTCGACGTCTGGACTGGGGGTTGTACTGGAGCCGCAGGTAACGGAAGCGCTAAATCCATGATGGCATGACGTCTAGGTCGGCGGCACCGAGGAGCTTAACCAGGGGCTGAAGTTCGGTCTTAATCGTGAAATTGAGACATTGAAAAAACTCTTCGAAGCAATGATCTGCCCTAGTGGTAACCAGGGCCTCTTTCTCAATATGACTGTATCGCCGCTCGGTGTGTGTCAATGTGCGTGAAGCATACGCGACTGGTTGCCGATCTCCTGAGGGCTGTACTGAAGAAGCACAGCGCCGAACCCGAAGGAACTAGCCTGCGGCGAAGCTGCCGTTTAGTTTCTTTTGGCAGTACCTCGCGCGGCATATGTCGGAGGAGGACAGAATCTTCTTGAGCTCGTTGAAGGCTGTGGCTTGCGTTGTGCCCCACGCCCAAATTTGTGTTGGAGGTGTATCCTCCCCCAGACTAGGACTACGTGAGTGGACGCGACCGAGGGCGTAAGGATATATACAACACGCCATCTTTGATGTAACTAAACATTTGTTTTTGCTTTATAGACATTGCCTCTTAATACGCCTTCAATCCAAACCAGTGGTCGCTAGTGCTTAGCTAGCACAACATCTACAATTACGACCATAGTGCCAGTACTGAGATGTAACTTACACAGATAAGAATTTACGAGCCAACTCGCTGGACGAATCCGGGTGTTCGGCTCGGTTTGTTTTTCCCAGGTAAGTTTTCAGCGTTTCTCTTCAGAAGGACTGTGGCTCTCAAGTTTTGAAGCAGTGCACTTGGCTTGCAGAAGCAAACACTTTTAGGTCGTGTTTTAATTGTGCGTCATCACGCTCACCCACCTTGCTCGCGGACGCTATGCAAGAAAACAAGAACAGAAAAGCAGAAAGACTGCATGCCTTTTTGTTAACTTTTTTGCCCCTTTTGGTCGCTTTTTACCGCACATCAACACACGCTGATTGACGCTTGTATTGGACCGAGCCTGGTGAAAGATGGGACTCTTCGACGCCACTTTCATTGCGGCGTCTTGCAAGTGTTGCAGACGGTTTTAGAAGGGGGTTGTGTAGCAGGCAGAGTCAGGCGAGGGCGGACGCGGACGCGCCACTTCCATGGCCGCGTATTACGGCCGTTGAAGAGATAGAGAAACGGTGGTGGAATAGAAGACAATACCGGAGGCTGTCGCACGTCTACTCGCACGACTAGCAGGCGGTGTCAGACGCCAGGCTAGTTGCACCGGACATCGCGACGGAAATACACTAGGCTTTCCAGCCTGTTCGGCCGAGCAGCTAAACATATCTAGTAGTAATTGGTGTAACGACTAATCTCCAGGAGGGGCTTAGAGCGAGCAGAGCCGTATATGTAGAGAGTTTGGCCATTTATTGGGAAGTATAGGAGACAAACCAGGAGCCTCATTGGCCGAAAGCGGGCTGGCCGTGTTCCAAGGCGTGTTCACAATTTCGAATGTGGCCAACCAGAAGCCGGAAATGTTACCCTAAAGGTGGTCGCTAAAAGGAATCTTGATAGGTGCGTCGGAGTAACTCTCGATGACTGAAAATATGATGCACGTGATGTTTCAATCACGGTCATCCAAAATCATGGTGGAAGAGTGCGACTAGCTGAACGATCGACATAATCAGTACGTCAAGCGTCGAGGGCCGGGAATCTGCCGTCCGAGCGGTCACACTCTGTCTGAGCATAACATAGTTGAGGGGCACAATCGTTTCTTGCATCTTTCTGCATGATCATGATCAAAACATCACGTGCACCCTATGTTCAACCATGAAGGGTTACTACGTTTAACTCTTAAGCGCTTATTAAAACGATTAAAACTGTTTTGGGCTACCACCGCTAGGGGAATTTTTTCGGCTTCTTGTAGGCCAAGAGAGCATGTCAAGCCCTCTTTCTCAGTCTGGTGCCCGCCCTGGCTCTGCCCGCGCCTCCCACTGACCAAACTCTCTCTCTCTGCACGGCTCTGAGAGCGATCCGTGACCTCCACTTCAAAAATGCATCTAACTGCGTAAATATTGAGGATCTTTTTATGTGGAGAAAATTTCAAATATACGTGTCCCAACTAAATCGTTTCAGAAAACAAAAAGGTTTTTGTTTAAATTTCTTCTTTTCTTTCATACTACCGAGGCAGTTGGAACACGCATAATTTTCAGCGTGTTTTGAGCTACGCAGGAGAAGCCCGACAAGGATACAGTGCCACAAGACGCAAAGCCGCAAAACACAGCGGCGTCAAGGTGCCGCGTGGTCTCGCGGTATTACGTGAAGTCATGGTGTCACGCGACATCACGGTGATACATAGCGTCGTGGTTTCACGTGCTTTGATGTCACGTGACTCGATATCTCCTGACACCAATACCAACCACGTGACGCCAAGGTGACATGAAAAGTCATGCTGTTAAGTTGTGATGGCGATGAAAGTTACACGTGACGTGACATCAGGGTGTCAGGTAACGTGACCGGTGTCACAACATAGTGTCACGTGAAAATCGTAATTCTTTTGTCGTCCCAAATAAGCGGGGCGGCAAACACCTTGTCATATTTGGTGGGACATAAGATGAATAACTGACGGATGAAGTGCCAGTGATCTTGACAGCGATGACTTTCGCCACGTAACATCATGACTTAACACCGCTGCAAAAGGTGACACAATGACACCACGTGACTCTGCGACATCACGTGACGTAGTCAGGGGGTCGAATGTGGTGTCACGGGATGTCATGTTGCGAGACAACGTGGTGCAATTTGAATCTGACGTCACGTGGAGTCCATGTCATGATAACCGAAGGAAGCCCATAACATGCGAAGACTTTTTATCTCCCGGGAAAAGAATAAACCCCAGAAAACGACAAACAATTTACGCTTTTCTCCGTCACATTTCGTTTTCTCCCACTTCCCCGCGGCTGCACTAGACCATGCTGCCTGACGTCACGTGACCTGGTTCCCGAAACATGTTGAATCATCACCTACTGTTGCTCTAATGGAACGATCATGTGGCCAAGGATGGCGCTCCGAAAAAAAGGACTGGGAGGTCAAGAACCTGCGGCCGGTGCTGTTTGTCTCTTGACCGGACGCCCGAACTGGGAGGACCTTGCTGGCGTGGAACCACGGCCGTTACCGCGCAAGCCATTTGACTGCGATGACGAGGGAGGAGAAAGACTCCTGCGACACCAGACCCCCACTGAACTACCGCGACTCGAGCCCCTACACCGCGCACCACGACATGCAGTTCGCCGTCCGTGCCATACCACGACCGATTAAACTGTTACACGAGAGCTTGTGTACAAAGTGGTTTTATTGGGAGGCGATTATTCAAAAACGGGATAAAAAAGAAATGAAATAAATATCAATTGTTATAAAGAAAACGTTTAGCGACTGCGCATGGACGCAGCTATAACTAACGTTCACTTTTTTTTCGCCGTCATTCCGTTTTCTTCACTTTACCTGTGTGGTTGCGCGACGGCTTATTACTATTTAAGACCGCACAGTGACTTTGTCCCAAACGCAGGATTTGTTTAAATTCGTCATTACTTTCCTTAGTCCCTGCGTATCTCGGTGTAGACACAGGAGAACATTTGTGGCTGCTCAATCTGGCACCTCAGTAGCTACGAGGAAATGAACCAGCCTACGGATCACTGGGTGGCGGGCTCTAATCCCGACAGACGTGCTCGCAACCTCACAAGGGCTTATTGTGGAGAAAGCGTCGTGTCGCCGATATTTCAGTTGTACGTCAAAAGAACCCCTCGCTGTTGAACGTAACCCCCGTCTTTCCTTATGGGGCGTGCCAGATGACTGAGGTCGGTTTGGCACGCAAACAAAAAAAAAAACAGGATTTAAATTTCAGTGTGCCAAGACGGGAGCTGGAGCTGTTTTTTTCAGAAATTTCTTCGTGAAACTAAAACTCGAGCATTTTGAGCGTCCTAGAATTAAAAACATACGTTCAATAATAAAATAATATCACTTTGAACGATCAAGTCTAAGAAAATCTTCAATAGTGCATCTTTCTAAATCACTGGGCGACGAGCTCATGCTTCTACTTACATACTCAACTTTACCTTCTGAAATATTTAACATATTAACTAACCACTTAAAAAAAGAAATTAGGTGCATCATTTTAGCTTTATTCATCTTTTACCGACCGAACATGTCCTGTTTCACGCCTATGCGTTTACGCGCAATGATTACCCAGACCAGCGCGCCTAAAGGTTGCTCACTCTTTTTTTCTAGCTAGTGAAATCCTTTGGAGGGCTAGTGCAACCTTTCCCTGGCGGCGGTCATAATCCTGTCTCCTGTGTTGTGTTGACCTCGTATCTGTGAGACCGATGTATTGGATTCAGACCGTGTAAATCCTAGGTGGTTGTGTCCCCGACTTCTCGAATCAATTTTGCGTTTCAGCCAAAGCGAAACAAAGGTGACTGTGATTTACGGAGATGAGCTGCGACAGCTGGGAGCCATACCTTTGCCATTCCTGTGTAATCGAACTAGTCACTAACTTTTCCCTTGAGGACTCTTATTCGCCACACACCAAATTGTTAGAAATTGGTCGTTGAAGTCAAGATTTTTTTTTCAGCTGGAAGCTTCCTCTTCTTGGTAAAACAATAAAGCGCTGCAAACGCTGTTATCTGTTCAATGACATCGCATTATATTCAGACACGTCGCCAAGAACAGAAGCACACTTCAAAAAGATTGTGACGTAACGAGTTTTCAAAGTTATCCAGCGTTCTTTAACAATTGGTAAGGCTTTGCAAATCCGGAAAATGTTCATAAGCATTGAATATGAGGTGTGGGGTTGGTGGGGGGTAGGCATTATGGCTCCGCTATCAGACGACAGAGTTGTCCTTATCCTGGAAGCGTCGGTAGCCCGGCAACATTGGACCACTCCAATTACGACACACTTCATTTCTCCTTTACGCAGTAGAAGCTTTGTATTAAGAGGTTGCGGGCGCGGTATGGGCATGCGACGGCCACGCAATGGACATCACCGCGCACGCGTCACGAACATGGCAATGTGCTTCTCGTAGAGCTTTCGTCCTCACCCATAGGTGGTCCAAGTAGCAGTGCACAATGTTGTACCAAAAAAGAGAAATCAGTAGGAGCTCTGCGTTATTTTATAAATAGAACCGTTGTGTGTTGTGACCGAGCTTAACAATATAATTTAATTGTTTAATCATGCCTAGAGTGTTTGAAACTGCCAGAATTTGAATATAGTTTGTCTTGTCGCACTAACGTTTTCTCTTACTTAGCTTTTTTTTTATCCGCAAGGTATGTGCGTTGAACATGAACGTGGAGCAAAAACCTCAGCGTCGTCTCAAAAGAAATCAACCATAATGTTGTTTCAGAACTGCGCGATTATTTAGGGTAAGACTAGTTAGCAAGCAAAGAAGGTGTCAGACTAAAGTTCAGAGAGATTATGAAATTGAAATTCTGAATCGCGCATGCACAGCTTTCTGACTGTAATTTTAATTAGCTACCGTAACTTTCGTATAAACGTTACTCAAGAACAACATAACCCTTTAAATACCTTTTCTCTCAAGGCGGTGTTCCGAAACATTAGGAAGATGAACCGGTCCTTCTCTTCTACGCTTTCGTTTGAAATTATATATTTTACTAGATATTAATACAATATCGAAAACTTAACAAAGACTCGGTGTTGTGCGATATTTTTCTGAGATTAATGGACAGATGCACATTTGGTCATCTGGAGTATGAGCACGCGCTTAAGGCTCTTAGATACAGAGACATTTTCGTATTTTTTTTAGTAGATGTGACCGGGTACAACTGATGTTATCGCTGAAAAAAGAATCAACATTTTTAATGTTTAGTCGGGAGGTTTACACTTCACATGTGAAATGGCAAACCATAATTGCATTCAGCTTTAGATTTGCTGCTTTATTTCTCTAAGAAACATTTGTGCGAAATATATAACCCGCGACTACAAAAAAGTATTTTGCAATTGAAAAGCCCCCATTGAAATCTCATCAAGCTAGAATTAATGAATTATTGTCCACATGCGCCCCTCACAAAAAGTTGCGAGCATAAAATGCCAATCGGCCTAGATCTTCAGTCCAAAAAGTTAAGATCTGCAGGTATATCATGCTACTATCAGGTATTTGCGAGTGCTTTTTACAAGAAAAATAATGGGTCACATATTAATTAACGCCCTCCCGAACCAATTTTGCCTTATATACGTAACGTTTAGCACAATTTTAAAAATAAAGCTGGTAGGTATGGCGTTGATCTTTATTTTGCAAGCTTGCAATATATGTACAATATTCTTACTGAGCATAAATTTGTTCAGTGCAGAAAAACCCACGCTGACATGTATTGGCGCCAAGAAGTTACGGCTGTGACCAGTGATGGTTCACGCTACCGACTTCACGACTAGGATTTGCCTCGCCGCTATTGGCAGAGTTTGCCTTTGCCTCGACCTGACTGGAAGGATTTCCCTCGCCGTGAACCGGCGATTGGGCAGGCCTTATCAGTTTCTAAGAAGATATTTTTTGACAAATCGCAAACTTCGACCACAACTACGCTTTTGGTGGCGCACGTCGCTAGTACTGACTGCACAAAAGGATTGTTAATGAAATTGCTATTAGCTGTGGTCAAATTTACATTGGGCAAACAGGTCGGTCTTTCAATGGCAGAGCTTGCAAACATTGTCTATCGCTACGAAGTTGTCACCTTTCTTAGCACTGTAAGAATTGTGAATGCGAACGAGTTTGAAATTGGCGAAGTTCTTGAAGAGTGTAAAGCCCAAGACATATAGAAACATGATAAAGACGTATTTTATCAAGAAGGCGGGAAACAAGTGCGTGCCTTAGGTGGGTCTCATTGCCAAAAAGGTATATTTTCTTGATGCTTTTATCTTATTCGATTGGCGTGTGGTAGATAAGCACATGCATGTATATTTTGGTATTTGTTTTAGTCATGGGCGGTGTTTTCGCAGGCGATGGTAAATATTGCTTGGTCTAATGTGCGATTCGCAACTTTCAGTGATGGTAGTACTGCGGTGTGAGTATCGCGCTCCCTAGCTCCGGGTTGATTGGCTTCACAACGAAGGTGATTGCCTACACTTTCCTGATGTGAAGGAATAAAGTAAGGCTCTAATACAACTGGTATCTAGCAAGACTAGAGATACGCATCGTATACCCAGATTTGTACTGCTGTTCTACGACTATCATCGAGACGACAGCCATTTTATAGGCGGCAGTGCCCCCCCCCCCCCCAAAGGTTGTGAAAGTTACGAATAAAGGTAGTTGGAAGCCAGCGCTAGTCATGTCGTATATGTGAATATTCGTCCTTGCCCAGTTTACGCAATTCTATTAATGACAGGAATAAACCAACTAGCCTAATCAAAAGTCGTGTTTCAATTTAATTTTTACACTCCTGAGCTTCAGAAAAGAAAAATAAAGGAAGATTCAATGATGAATATTTAGGGAATGTGTTAGCATGACCCTCAGTGTAACCATTTCCCAAAGGGGAACCTGTGTGGTATTTTCCAATGGTCATGTTATTGGAGTCTATAAGAATACACCAATTGAACCTTCATTTTTTTTTTGGCAAAGCGGGCTCGTTGAGCCCGCTACGGCCCAGACTTTCTCACACGCAGACTCGCGCCGGATTGCCGCTTCTTGGCCGCATTTCGGTCAGCCGAGCAAGGCGCTGCTTCCCTTCCACTTTCTCGTTCGCCCGTCTTGCACATTTAGCAGCGACATTCGCTGTCTGACCCTGCGTTCGCTATTCACCAGTTTCCTACGCGGGCATTTGCTTGCGCCCCGTGACGTAGCCTTACTTTCGTCTTTGACCTTCTTATCTCTTCTCGTCTTTATGCGACGCGCTACCCTCTTCACTGTCTTGGCCGCTGACGGACGGCGTCAGCTCTTTGCTGTCCCGTAGGTACTAATGTTAACGAAGTAAAAGATGCGCCGCAGTCTTCGTAGTAGTCTTTGTTCGGTAGTCTTTATTCTCATATCATTATTGCTGTTTCAATTGAAATATTTAAGTAACATTATTTACGACAGCCCAAGACACTGCCGTAAGCCTTTCTCCATGTTATCTAAGCCAATTGGGTGAGGCTGTTTATCTGTACTGTTCCTTGAAACGCTCTATATCGCCTAGCTGGTATCATCCTCAGACACACTGTCAAAGATCTTAGTTCCAGTCAGACTGCACCATTCTTGGACGCAACGCAGTGAGCGTCATGCCGTCTCATCACCTACCGTTGTCTTGTATTCTGGTTATCCCGGCTATTGTGACGTCATCAACGCTCGACATTCTGGTTGAAGATGCTTTCCAGTATCTAATTGTTCAATCAACAGTGCCTATTTTGTGTACACCAGTTTATTCGGCCTTCATCCTTCAGCACCCTAGCTTTAAAGAAAACGCCTGGCTGCCTGATACAGCATCACCGGCTGACTATGCGCTGTGGGTCCTGACCGCTAACTTCTAAAAGCCTCACTGGAAACTACAAATCGTCATGACAAGCGACTGTAATAGAGCTGCTCTTGCTGCCAGATGACCCATCTAAATCATCGATAAGTCGGTCTCCGTGGTGCTCGTTCTGGACTGCAACCAGTGGGTTAACGGTAAAGTGACAGTTTCCGTTTTCATTGTGAGGGTGCCATCCACAAAATGGCCCATTCTTCACCTCCTCGTTGGGGCACAACACACCCAGCATGCCATGTTCACTCAGCTTTATACTTCAGGTGAGTTATTGAAAGAATTCCAAGTGTTTTCGATCCAATAACCTTTTTTTTCTTCAAAGTGTCGTGCCCCTTCTCCAAAAAGAGCGCAGTAGTTTCGGAGTGGCATGCTACGCTAAAGAAAAATGTTTTTCAATGTTTTGTAGGCTCCAAGCTAAATTTTGTGCTGCGTTTGGCAGGTGATATTGAGCTAATTCCCAGTTCCTTGACAAAGGCAAGGAGGATGAGTTTACGGCAGTTCCGACAATTTTTCAAAAGTTAGAGAACGGTTAGGCTGCATTGCTCAACATTATATAGAAACCTGAAGAAACCCAGAAAAAAATTGATGTAGCAGTGCATTTTTTAGAAGAAAGAATCGTAACTTGGGAAAGCAATGAAGCCTCCTCGAGAGCGAAATGTGCCAAGCTCGACATCAAGGCACATCCTTGTGATCTGGTGTCTCATCTTCGCGCTAAGTTTGATGACCTTTAGAACAGGTTCCGCAGGAACAAGCCTAGATTTTTCGGTGTTAAAAAAACAGGTGACCTTGAAGCATAGGCTGTTTCCGAGAAAATAATTAAAGAATTTTATAAATTTTGTTTTGGTACAGAGGTAACTAGCATTTCCAACGCACATTGAGTATGTCGTTTCTCGGGGGGATAAACAGAGAGCAATAATAGCGAAATTCGTAAAGAAAAAAGAAATCGGAAATGTTTTCCAAACTGTTTTAAATTTAAAGGTACCAAATTGAGCTTGAACAGCGACTACTCGGAGTTGGTTAGAGCCAAACGTAGAAATCTGCATCAGTTTTCACAAACGACTAAGAGAGCAGGGGACAAGATACGCATTCGCTTTGATAAGCTCTGTGTGATAGATGAGTTGTATATCTGGGATGACGCTGCTGGATCTCCTGTCTAATTTGAGAACAGTAGCTATGCTAAACTTCGACGGGTCGGCCATTCGCCAACACAAAATATTTTATCAACATTAGCTGAAAGCCTCAACGAAACTTTACAGTTTAATAGTCTCAATGGAAATTCTACTAATTCACACATTGCAGATGTGAATTCACATAATATTTTGAATACTAATATTCGTAATATCTTATCAAAGCGCGATGATTTGTTTTTTTGGTAGAGTCCCCTTCTGGTGACATTATGGTTCTCACGGAAACGGGGTTGAATGAAAAATCTGCTGACCGTGTTTTTTCTTAGGGAGTTTCCTCTTTTATTTTATTTCGTTATGATCAAATACAACGTAATGGTGGTGAGTATCTTTTAGGGTGTTTCCTCTTTTATCTTATTTGATTATAATGAAGTACAACGTAACGGTGGTGGAGTACTCTTCGCCGTTAAAAAAAGTGTAAGTTGTTCGCGTATGTCCCTGAGCGCAGATGTTGAAAGTGTTCGGCTTTCTTTAAAAAAAAATGAGAATGTTGTCCTTGGTAAATGCCCCCGACTTCATCGAGAACTTTTTTTACTTATTCTATGATGTCCTTTGTACCCTATCTTCGCTATATCTTGGTTGCAATTTGATAATCTTAGGTAATTTCAATTATCGCGCCATTCGATCGGACTCACACTTACTCTTGCTCTCCGTCTAATACTGATGAATGTGCAAATATTATCAATATTTGCCTCGACTTTAACTTTTTGCACCTTCTTACAATGCCAACTCGTTCCACTACTTCCTCTTCAAAAGTCCTTGACCTCATTCTTTCGACGCAACCAGATATTGTTAAGCCATTTACATTTTGCCAGTATATCTGATCATAAAAGCTTGTTCACATCAACTATATTTTCCACTTAAAACGAAATATATTATTAGCAAACTAATTAGAAGCTATGGCAGGAATGCTTCTGGGAAGAGATAATTTTGCCCGGCTTTGTATATCGCACTGCCGAAGAAAACTAGGAGCTAAACAAAAACAACATTAATGTTCTGGTAAAGAATTATATTGCTTTAATTTTTATCCAAACGTATAATACTTGTTCCTGGTTCACCAGTCGTCCAGAAACACTTTCGCAATCAGAAAAAAAACTTCATTTGAGGCGTGCTAGGTTCCAATTCTGTCCATGAGATTGGCAAGTGTGTTAAGAGTGCGAAAAAAAATACAAACAAGAAGTGCAATCAGCTAGAAACCCTTAATACTAGTTCACTCTGCCCTATATGTTGCGCAGAAACCCCAAAAACGTTTTGGTTTGAAATAGATCCTAAACCTGCTGACGTATTAACCCTAACAGGTACATTTGGTGATATGCCTTCGGATGTTAAGAGTGCCAGTGTTTTAAATTCAGCTTTTGGTTCTGCCTTTCTTCTCGAGGGTACAGCAGCGCTCCCGTTATTTAAGTCTTATGACCATCATCACTTGAAAAACATTGGTTTAAGTCCGACTGGAATAAAAAAAAAACGAATTGAAAATCAAAAAGTATTTTATTGAAGTGGCGATGACGAAATTAAATAGTTACGCTTTTTCACTCCGGGGATCGCAACTACAACTCAAACTATCAGCCCATATCGCATACAAGCGTCGCTTGTAAATTACTTGAGCATATCATACATTCCAACGTTATCCGGTCCTTAAACAACAATTTTTTTATTACCAACCCTGGTTTTGTATGGGTCATTAATATTAAACACACCTTGTGGGCTTTATTCATGACATTCAAGTCTCTATTAACTCTGCCTCTGCGATCGAAGCTATATTTGTTTTTTCAAAAGCATTTTGTTGGGTCTCTCATAAGCGTTTTTTGCACAAACTAGATAAATTAAAATTAGAAAAGGACGTTACTTTAAGGATTAAGTATTGTTTTTTCAGCTGAACATTATAGACAGTAGGGAACTCTCGAAATTCGTCTATTAAAACAGTGTTCTCGCCTGTTCCCTAAGGCTCTTCCCATGGGCCCCTGTTTTTCTTCATTATATATAAAAAAGTACCATCATGTGTTTTCTCCTACCTTTTTATATTTGCTGATGACTGGTTAATATATAAAGAAGTTCATACTACCACTTATACCATCACGCTGCAAGATGACATCAATAAAGTATCTGAGTTGTGCTCGCCGTGGATGATGGCACATAACCCCGCTAAATTTAAACGCATTTCATTCGTTAAACAGGAGCCTCTTTTTACGTATTCCTATTTTATTAAATCTATCCTGGTTGAGTAATTTACATTCTATAAATAACTTGGTTTTTATATCAATATGCATTTCTCATGGAAATATCACATTCAGTCGCTGTTATCACACTGCAATTGCTCCCTTGGCTACCTAAAACATGACCTTCGTCTTGGTCCTCCTGAATAAAACAAGACTGTGTATCTTTCATTATTTTGACCAAAATTTTAGTACGCATCAAGAATTTCGGATAATTATCAAGCCTGTCTCATTAAATAACTGGAAGCTTTCTAAAACCGTGTGGCGCGTTTTATTTTTTCTGATTATTCCTGTTATTCAAGCATCACCCTTTGAAAACAAAAAGCCGACCTTTAAGAATTTACATTAAGACGGGAACTGTCTTCGTTGTGCCTCCTTCGTTGCATTTATTACTCACCTCATCTCCTTGTAGGACTCCTAACCCAGATCTCACTGGTTACACATCGTCTAAATAATATTCGCAAAATTTACGGCAACACCTGCCGCTCTTCATCATCATTGTATTTCTTTCTCACTACAACTTTAATCTGGTGGAACGCGCTTTCTAATGACTTCGTTACCGAGGCCAATCCTGAACGTTTTCTTGCTGTAGTTGCCAACTATTTAGGAACTACGTGAATACGCTTTCTTTGTTGATTTTCTTTTAATTTATTATTGTTTGGTGTGCAGTTGTTGCACTTATGTGCAGCGTTTTGTTAAAAATGTTGTATATCTCCTGATTATGCATTTGGTTTTTGAGTGTGTTACACTTAATGTCATCTGTGACTATTAATAAAATGTCAAAACGGTGCATTTTGTTTGCTTGTGCATCTAGTGTTTTGTGTGGGCTGTGCTTTGTTATGCAGTTGTTGCTCTTATCTGAAAATTTTCTTAAAATGTTGTATTTCTCCTGATTATGCATTTGAATTGTGTGTGTGTGTACATACATTGTGTGCAGTTGTTCTTACTTGTATATCTCGAAATGTTGTATTTCTCCCCCTCTCCCCACCCCTTTTACGCAATGAAGAGGGATACCCAAAACTGGGCGGAGCTGAACGGAACGACGCGTCGGAAGCGTGTGTCTCGCACTGTCGTGTGCGCCGAGTCGGAGCAGCCATCTTCCCGAAGTTTAGCATGTCGGATAGGTAGCTTTATCGAGCATGTGTCTCCCGCTTATGCCCGAGTCCCTCCAGAGCGGCAAATAGAAACAGATGACAGCGACAAGCCTCGAACACATGCGGCATGCTCGCAATGGTAGTTTTGGCAGGCGTTGAGTCGTTCGGTGCTCGTGAAGTAAGCACGAGTGATTGCAAGCCTCCCAAAGATTCCCTCGAGTGCATGATGCTTCGTGCATGAGCATAGCCTCATGTATTGTACAAAGCCTTTCAAATCGCAAAAGACTCTGGTTTGATGCTTGTCGCTGCAGTTTGTTTCAGTTTGTGGCTCTAGTGGGACTCGGGCGTTCCTCTCCACCTCAAGCGTCTCTCTCCCTCCTTACGAACACGCCTGGCCCCGAACTATCATGTAACGTTCGCCCACTCACTGGAGTGCCGACAGCCATAGTGTCCGGATGCGTTCCTCTCCATGCACAAGTCCTCCTGACGGCATTCGTAGAAGACCCCGCGCGCAGCGGGAACCGATAGCCGTTTCGGACCACCGCTCTCCCTTCTGACAACTGAGCGATGCGCCGCGAGGAGGTGCCGGGAGAAGAGGACGCACATAAGACCATGAACAATCCTGCACTAGGCAAGACGACTTGGTACCAGTGGCAGGGACAGACGCCGACATGGCGTCTTCATCGGTACTACTAATTGGGCCATGTAACAATCAGTTAAATAAATTAGATATTTTAGTAGAACGCATATAACTACATTGGTGAGTTCCACAAAGCTCTTGCCGTGACTGATGCGGCACCGAACGACATAGGCTCTCGTTCGGCGTTAAAAGTTCACCCTTTGGTGTCTACGCGTCGCGTGTTTCCGCGAGGTGGTTTTTTCGCTAAACGGGCGAAGGTCGTCGACGAGGCAGAAAAAGGTGAAGGGGCGTAAGGGCCACGCACAAAATGCTTCAGATAAAGCAATTTATATATGAGCTTTTCCGCAGCGATTAAAAATGAAAAACAAAAGTTGAATAACGTGTGCCCTCTGCGGCGTCACTTAGCTCCGACAAAAAAGGTTCTGAGTTTTTGTGTTTTATTTTGTTGTGTCTAATCTAATGTTGGCCCAACCTCGGCACATCGTCTAACACATTCAATTGTTCACAGAATGGACAACGTTTATAGCGAAAAATATCTGTTTATAGGGAGATACGTTTTAGTTACTTTTCTTAAAAGTATTTAAGTTATCGTTAGTTATTTAAAATGTATCGAGTCATAGTTGAAAGTTAAGAAGAAAACGTTACAGCATCGTGATTACACGTATCGCAATACTACCCAAGACTGATTGACGGCACACTTATACTATTTCGAGCCCTCGTGATCCGGATTGTTTCCTTAATTATTTTTGTTTAAGTGATGCCATTTTTCCATGCATATTTGTTTGCGCCCAACATGTGAACTGCAGTTACATTGACCGAGATGTTTGACAATTTCAGGATTCGCCGTACAAGACGTCACTACTCTTCTGTGCTCAAGAATGTGGTTGTTGACACAGCGCCCAGTTCGTTCAACATGCGTGAACCTACAAACCATAACTATGTCATAAATATCAGCCTCTTCGCTACTTTTTGTTACATTTCTATGCTTTTTCCGACATCCGCAGTGTTCACCTGAATATTGAATTAAATAGCATGATTTAATGCAATATTTGAAGGTAACCCTTACTCCGTGTTTTCTTTTTTTCTTTCCACCGGGGCTTTCAGATTCTAAGAGAAGGCATAAATACAAGCCACATGATGCCACGTATTTTGCTTTTGCACAGTCAGTTTGCCTAAGCCAAACAAAACTCTCCCCACAAAATGAATGCCTATCGACAAGGGTAGTTTTAAATATTTACTCTTAATTAGTCCCCCCAACCCAAAAATCACACACACACACACACACACACACACACACGCAAAAAACGCAAAAGAGCGATCAGATATCTTGGAGTGAAACCATTTCTTTTTTGCGCGAGAAGAACGTAGTTTGGTTTCTTTTTTTTCTTGAAGGCTTTCAAATCTTACCCCTTTGGCGAGCTGTCACTATCTCACGCCCGCACGCACGGATGGTGCTGGAGTTGTGCACCAAGGAGAATGGCTCTAGTTGAGGCAATCTAGCATCCTCCGGGCAGGAGCTCCCCAGTGATCTTTGTTTCAGCGTTGCTGTCCCGATAGCTCTCTGGGAAGGTGGTGAAGCGGGCGCTTCGAATTGGGATCTCGGTTTCTGGGCGCTGCTATCGATCATCGGCTAAAATGATAGATGCGGCGCGAGCGTGGCGCCCGTGAGGATCGACCAGACTTTCATTCGCGCCGACCCCGTGAAGCTGCCGATTGCCTCCCAAAAACACACACACGCACGCACGCGCACACACGCGCATACACACACACACACACACACACACACACACACACACACACACACACACACACACACACACACACACACACACACACACACACACACACACACACACACACGCGCGCGCGCGCGCGAAAGCGCGCGCACTTGCACACGCACGCACACGCACACGCGCGCACACACACACACCCACATATATATATATATATATATATATATATATATATATATATATATATATTTATGTATATATATATATATGTATAAATTCGGTTTTCGCTACGCTTTAGAAACTTCGGGCGTTTTTCGTTCGCCGTTTTCCGGACTTCTCGAACTCTTCCAGGTGCTTGCCTACCATCTCAAGCGTGAGAGCGGTTATGCTGACACCTCTGATACTTTTTGCGGCAAAGTTTTCAACAATGTTCACTTTTTGTAAGTTAATATTTGTTTTTGATTTTACGTTGAGAGAGTTTGCTGACAGTTTCCGTGGCGTATTCCGTAGAGATTTCACCTGTGTGGTGCCTAAGACTGACTGAGCAGGAATAAACCTTGCTTGATTGATATATGGGCTCCGTCAACTGTAAGAAAAGGGAAAAAAAAGAAGCAATGGTCGTACATTCTGTTTTCCTTTTTGTGTTTTGTGAAGGCGATTCAAGTATTTCGCGCTTGTGAGCCAAAACCGCATCCATCTGTCAGAACATGTTGACGAGTACAGGCACTGAATTTCAAAATTAGTTTTCCTGAAAGATTGAAGTGAGCTGAAGAAAACAAATTTATCTTCCGCCGGACGGAAGTTTGAGGCGTGCATAGTGTGAGTCATTGCACGCTGGGCGTGCTTAGAAGTGCCGATATATAGGGAGCATAAAACAGCGAATATGCGGTATCGGTCGCCTGAAATAGGAATGTTCAACTTTTCTCTTTCCTAAAACCTAAACACCTGAAATATAGAAAAATCGTCTACATTCTGGCTTCGAACTTTTATGTATTTCACTGCATTTCGGCGCACACAAATTATCTTTTTTTAAAGCAAATTGTGATTAGTTGCTTTGTTTCTCCTGTCTTCCATGGGTTAACCTTATCACGTAAAAATAGTGAGCAAAATTGTAATGAAGAATATGCTAAATTGCCTAAGCACCAAGAAGCCTGCCACGACTGTAGTTGCATGCGTTGCGTTTGCTGGCGTCGGCAGCAGGAACCGTTTTAAAGCAAAAATGTAAACTATATAAAAATTGCATCTACGTTCGTTAAAGCTTGATCCTGCTTCTACACACCAAATCATTTATACAGACAAGGCTAGCGCGTCCATGGCGTGCACACGGGTTTTCAATTTTATTTAGGGGCTTGGGTCATTTGATGAAATGTCTTTATGTGATATGCGGTGCGTAATATTAATCGAACGAAAGTGTAAACATATGAGTTTAAGAAGGCTTATTCCCTGTACCTATCTTCTTGATCGCATATTGTTCAAAAATGCAGCATTATCACAATTGTTTTCCACGTTCCTGTCAGTTCAGGCTCCGAATTACAAAGGAAAACAATTATCATAAACAACAAACAACAGTTTTGGGTTTTCGGAGTTTATTATTTTCTACCGATATGTTTCAGAGAGTAGCTACATCAAAATTAGGCGGAGGCCTAGGTCACAGGTCTTGGAATTGACTTATCTCTACAAGTTTGTTCTGTCGATTGCTAAATAAGGTCCATCAGACGCACTGTAGCTATATGTTCACGAATTCCTCAGCTAGACCCACTACCGTACCCGCTTTGTGCCACGGAGATTGGTCTCACCAGGTGTCACTGCACGTTTTGACATTATGTTCATGGTTGTGGCTTGAATTTGGTGGTTTTCTGCAGGATGTGTTTCTGGATACCCTCGGCTTGAATGCGAAGCGCAAGTTAGTCTGCTCCTTTTGCAGGGGTTCTGGTAACGTCAGAAATTCGAGCTCTGATTGGCTCCGATTGAAAGATAGTGGGTAGACCGATAATCAGCTTGTTTTTTGTCTACTTCCTATCCTTCAATCCTAGCCTATCAAAGCTCGGCGTTTTGGAGTCACCACAACCGCTGTCATACAAGCAGACGAACTTGCGCTCCGCAGTTCCTGTCGTTGCTGAGACTGCTCAGCACTTTTGGTATCTAACATGATGACTTCCTGCGTAGCCATAGCCATTGGTACTCACGGCTTTTAGAGAAACGGGAAATACGAAACAAAACATTCTCTCCTCTATCATGTGCAAGTGAACTTCGACGGGTAACTTGATATGTAGGCGGATTGATTTTTGGCGCCTTTCAGGTTAAGCACTAGGAAGCTGTAGCGTAACACTAAGACGTAGGCGCTCAAGTCTTGAAGAGGTTCGTGCACTATGAATGGTCTGAAGTCTGACAAGGGGTTTGTAATCAGAGACAAGACTAAACTGAACTCAGCGTAGACACGCGCCAAAACCGTTGAAGCATATGGACACCATTGTCTATATGGCGGCCTATGTCACTTTTTTTTTTCGCGCTCTCCGGATCGAACGGATCAGCGCAGACGACTATACCTTGAATTTTTTGTCGAATAGATTACTATAGTAAAATGACTCGCAAATATCTCGGAGTTCGAACATGGTTAAATCGGTTCTGATCGTGCTGTCACATTAAGCTAGAGCGCGAAAACTTCACCTAGTCTCGCTTAGCTCTACTAGATATTCTGCAGTTCATGGTCCACTTTCAGTTTACATCTTTCTTTGTGAGGTTGAGAAGAAAACCTACCGAATCTTACGAGAACTGCATCGCGTAATTATGCCAGACCTATAGACAGTGGCCTTCTAACCGGAAATATTGCGCATTCTTGCTGTTTGTACTTTTTTTACGTTCGCCAATTTTTAGCAGAACAGTGACTATTGAGACCGGTTTGTAGCAGAGGGAAGTATCACTCAGTAGCCTATTATAATATATTGTCATAAGTGAATTTTCGTTTGCTGATATGATCTGAAAATCGAAGAAAGCCTACGATTATTTGTACATTTGCCTTATGGCTGCCCGATTTTATTGCTGCTTGTGTTGGAGTGCAAATTTATATATTAGTAGAGCACTATGATGGATTATGCACCAAGTTAGAGCTTGATTGGTCTGTTTCAAAACAATGTACGCTCATCATATAGCTGTCTGATTGCCGATAAAGTAATATGTTATTTTCTTTATACGAGTGTAAACTTGCAGGATCGCTATGTTCACCTCGCTATGCGCATAGCGCTGAGTGAGTACAATCAACCGAAGGACGTGATACATGCGACCAGCCAGGGTTGGACAGTATCGCGATACAAATGCACCACGATAGAATTTCAGAAATACATTTCGTCTTTGTATTTCTGTATCGCGATACAATTTTTTCACCAGTATCTGTATTCGTTTATTGAAATACATTTTGAAATGTTTCTTTGTATCGCGATACAATCGGGCTGAAATGCATTTCGTTACATTTCTTGACAAATACTCCCCCTTCCCTCCCACCGAAAAAAAAAACAAAAACAAGTCTGAACGCCCTTTTTGTTTTACTTGAGGGCATTAGAATTAAAGAAATGCTGGGGCATTGTTACTGTGGTGACCAAGGTTCCTTCCGATTCTCCAAAATATTTTTCCATGCGTCCTCTTCTCTCTTCTGAGAAGTATTGCGCAGTCGGGGATTCGAACCAGGTGGCGTGCCAGGAGTTGAGTCAGAGCATCTTTTGCCGCAGGTCCTTAGGTAGGGTTTCTTCAGTCATTGTTTGCTGGCATCTAATGCCCGCTGCTAACCGTCTCTCTCGCCTTAGCGTACACAGTACACCCAGCCGGCAAAGCTGGGTCACAAGTCCGTTGCACCACGAGCCTGGCGGTGGTTGACTTGAAATAGCAGGATGACTCACGCTGTGAAGTTCAACACATATTCGAATGCGTCTGCGGCTGCGCCCGTAATATTGCACGGCTCAAAGGTACGTCATCAGCAAACGTGAACGTAACCCGTTGCTCTGGTGATCCGAAAACCAAAAAGGAGGCCAGACGTGGCAGTGCTGTGCCGACCCCGACTTCATACACCTGCGACTCGTCTCGAGCGCGCTGTTTCTCGGAGAGCTCGCACCAGTGCTGGGAATATCAGGCCGCAATCCACGGGATCCCTGTTTGGATTATGCTAGGCGAAACTTGAGGAGTGCAATTCATGCGTCGGTGGCGGTGGGTCGGCAAAAAGGACCTTCACAACATGGATGCCACCGCATCGTTTTTTTTTTTTAACTCTAACAGAAGGTAAGACATGTGTTCCAGGATGCTTCTGGTGGTCCACTATTCTCGGGAATTCCAAATGACACTGCCTGCTAAACGTTCAACGAGATAACCTACAATGAAAGTACGTATTGTCCTTCAATACGGCAGTGTAGTAAACCTTCATGTTCAAGGCCACACCTACAGATAAAGAATACCAGTTTATTCTACCGTGACGTCATGTGATCAATGTTGACAGGGGCGTCCTTATTGGACAGGGGCGTGACGTTTTGATGGGATTTAGGGTGACATAAAATTTATTTAGAAGTCGAAGCCTTTTCGCATCCCTCGTCAGACACACAGGATGTCAGGGAAGGAACCGCGGTCAGTCCTTGATGGAACGTTTTTTGAGCCCATTGAAGACTCCTCGTCGTCCGAAACCACTACCTTCAAGGCAAAGTGCCAAGCCGACGGGAAAGTAGTTTCGGGATTAAAAACTTCCACTTCAAGCATCAAGCTTCATCTCAGTTGGCGTCTCAAACAAATTTGAAAAATGTATTGCAGTATCAGTATTTTTGTATTTGTATTTCCGCCCTCCCTAAAATGTATTCCTGTATTTGTATTTCCAAAGACTTTTTGCCTCTATTTAAAATGTATTTCCGATACGTATAGCGATATATTTTTACAAATATAATTTAGTATCAGTCTTTTAGCTACTATTTTAATGTATCCTAGTATTTGTATTTCCAAATACATTTTTGAGTATTTCTGCCCAACCCTGCTACCAGCCAACCGAGCGGGCTCGTCTTACATGCGGAGCCTCTTTCGGCGGCTCCTGGTCCTCGGGGAGTTTCAAATTCCAGCGCGTTACGTGAGTCAACGGCTGCCCGTCAGCGAGCGAACTGCCTGATAAGCGGCGCGCCGACTCGGGGTCTGCTTACGGGGTTACCGGAATACATAAGTGGGCCTGGAGCGCTAATGAATCCGCCAGACCAACCTAGTTTTTTGAGGGGGAGAAGGTGAGGAGGAAATCCGAAGTCAAAGAAAGAGAGAGAGAGAGAGAGAGAAAGAGAGAGATAAAGCCGAGATGGGTGGCCAGGGTGTTGATTTGCCCTAACTATGCCTTTGGCATTATCCTCCGGCCTCGTTGACGCAGGCAAACTTTGGCGGGAGATCTTAATTCGCATGCAAATTCAGGGCGGCCCTTATCTTTCCTGTCCCGTCCCAAACTTCCAGGGCAGAGGTGCGAGGTGGGGATAACGGCTGGGCGTGGAGAGGGCGGTCACGGTCATAGAGAATGGTAGGGATAAATTCGAGACAGCTAATTGATGGCCAAAATGTGTTCGTATGAGCCTATTCGGTGAGATTTGTACGCGCTAACAAGGAACTTGAGATTGATTTGACATAGCACCCCATGGTAACTGTCATTTACTAGTAAAAATAATTTTACACAGAAGTATGTTTATAAGTGAAAATAACTAAAGCCTTGTTTAAGCATGTGTGTCGCTTGCCTTTAGAGCAACGTAAACAAAATTAACAATGGAGACGCCACGACACAATTAATGCATAATCTCTGCACGATTGGTTGTTACATTGTTCGCCGCGTTGCGTGTGGTGAACACTTGGCCCGGTCACTTCGTTGTTGCTGTCGTATTGGTCGTTCTGAGGGCAACAAACGCAACTGTCTAAACTAGGTATCACTTCAAAAGGTAAAAACAAAAACCGTTTTAGCGTTGTCCGAATTCCCAGACGTTTGATATTCGGCACACCACTCGACGATTCTGTGAACACTGACGTACATTCGTCAGAGCGCAAAGGGTCCTTGATCTGTGCCACATAAAAATTCAATACTCATGGTGCCACAAAATAGAGCATAGCGAGCGCTTTTGTCAGCTTCAAAATATGCCTCAAATGAAAACATTTCCTCAGGCACCAGAAGATAAACACACGTAGTAAGACATATTACTCCGACATTCCTTTATCGGGTCCTCTAGGTGTGTTACTTCAGAACAGATCAAGTACTTCTGGCAGGGCTACAGAACTGCTAATCTAAATCGGATCCTTCGATCCAGCTTCGCAAGAAGAAGATAGAGACCAAAAACGTTCTGAACCGACAAGATCGCAGACGATGCAGCCCGTTCTGGACATTCTTCCCGCTCCGGCATGACGGTCAAATGACGAACATGGCAGGTTAAACCAAGATAACCTAACCAGGACTCTTTATTTCCGAGCAAGCGTGTTTTTGAATCATTTTTCCTCCTCAAGTTTCCTAGTTTACTGAGGCACTTGTCGCATTTCTCATCCTTCTCATCACGGGCCCAGTGACTTACGTTGCAGCCCCATTGAGTTCGTGATGTTCTGTTAATCAGGAAAGTATGTGAAACAGCAACGACGGCATGAAGGCATCTGGATACTGCCCCTAAATGTGCTGCGAGGAACGTGCTCCGCATCTAGTGCACCTTCGGTTATTTTGAGCTCGACATAGGACTACACAGAAATGTTGGTCATTGAAAGACGAAGATACGAGTTCCGAGTTTATCTCAATTTTAGCGATTGAGGTAGCCTTTTGGTGTGACTGCGATACTCCGGTGCTGAAAGCACGTTTTCAACACACTCTCGAAGGGATTTAGTTTGATAAAAAAATATTGTGTTTGTATTAGAGTTGTTCCCTTCGGATAAATATGCTCAAGAGTGAATTAGGTTCGTGAGACTTGTAAAACATCAACACATCATTGTTTAAAAGAAAACCGGATAGCCTTGTAGTCATGCATTTTTATCTTGCATTCACACAAAGCGCGAACGTCAGTGTGCCATGTAATATCTGAACAATCGTCACGCAGTAAAGAACTCCACCAGATTAGTCTGAGTTTGGTCAACGCTTTCAGTCAGTAGTGCTGGACTGTATCGCTCATATCTTGAGGACGATCGAAATGTCGGTTATGATTTCTTGGTGATTATTTTTTTTTTACCTTTAGAGAAAATAAAACATACGAATGCACCTCTGTCTAAGGAGATGTAATTGCTTATTTGCTCGGGCACGCCACTCCGTTGGTCTTGGTCAAGAACAGTTAGTACCCAGATTTTGCACACGGTACGTCGCTCGGAACAAATGGCTCCTTCGGGAGCAAATGCGAGTTAAATGAACGAAATAATTGTGTTAGTCCTTTGAGGCCCTTGTTTTTCTGAGCATGCCAGCGTCGTAAGTTTGATAACAGTGCGAAGCAAGCCAAATAAACTGTCCAACGGTCAATACACCGTGGAAGCCGAGATTACGTGTGATAGTAGCGACAAAAATAATTTAAAGATAAAAAACACTGCCGTTGTAACATTTCTTTTATAGGTTACTCCGGTTTAAAAGTTATATTACAGGTTACAGAGCATAGAGTGCAAAACGCGGCCACCAGGTGTACTCCCGAGCTCTTTAGCGGCAGCTGACAATGCCCCGTGTCCTTCGCGGACGCGTGCTAACATGTCATTGCAAACGTTTCTTTGGGTTTATCAACCTGTCATATTTTAGAAATTGTCTATCACAAAGTGTTAGGGCACTTTTGTTTGACAATTATTATTTGAGAAAAAAAAGGCGCTTTTTTTTTACTGACAAATCGTCTAGCATAAATAGATCAGGGCTGCGCACTTCAGATCCGCATTCTTCTCGCTTGGCTTTTGCAGCAGAATTTCGCACGCTGAAAGGGCTCACAGAGACCCCACAACACACGAAGCGACTTCGTCGTAAGTGAGGGTAGAATCTGGCTGTAGCTGGTTCATGAATTGTTTCCTAGACACCGTTTCTTACTTTGCGATGCTTTTTCCTGGAACATTAGTCAAGTTAAACAAGAACCGCATGAGTCGCATTCTAAAGCGTTGAATTGTTGGCGGTAAGGAATTGGTGAACTCACGGCCCAGGACTAGAAGGAAATAGTGTCTTCAGGTACTCATCAAAGCGTTGCATTGACCATGTTACCGTCAAAGATTCTTCCTACATCTCGGATTATTCATATTTGGTTTCAGTTAGTGCGCTTGACGCTTAGGCTGCTGTCTTTCATTCCACTAGGTGATGATCTTGTTTGAGGACCACGCCGATTCCATAGGAAGAAGCGTTTGCTGATACGATTCGTTGATAGCTTTGGTTGTACCTGGTGAATCAGCTGCTTGAGCAGAGCGCTTTTTTGAGCGTGTTGAAAGCTTCACCCTAGAACTTGTCTTCTAAATCTCTGTTCTTCTATAGAAGATAGCGTAGAGGTTTGGTAGTCGAGAAAGCTTGAGAAAAAAATCTTGCAACGTGAATTCTTGATGACGCCCACCATCCTGGTGTCAAGGTAGAAGGTTTTTTTGTCCCACAGAATGCCCAAGATCATATACTTGTGACAGCAAACTTGCACTTATCTTCCTTCAGTGTGATTGCCATATCTTGGAGCCTCTCGA
The DNA here is from genome assembly GCA_013358835.2 of Ixodes persulcatus. NCBI lineage: Eukaryota > Metazoa > Arthropoda > Arachnida > Ixodida > Ixodidae > Ixodes > Ixodes persulcatus. Next base: position 70,527 of record JABSTQ010009270.1, on the reverse strand, counting down.
GGACCCCCGCCAGAAACTGATTGTGCTTACTCTTGAGTCGCCCGTAGACCAAGATGTCGTCCATGTAATTTCGGACGCCTTGCACTCTATCAGAATTTCCAAAAATGTTCACTACAATATCTCCGGTGCTTTGGTGATTACAAACGAGAGCGTTCTGGAAGAGTAACGACCAAATGATGTTTTCAATACCGCTAGCTCTTTACATTCTTCAGTCATAATGGCTCATGTCAAAATGCTTCCGGACAAAATGGGCCCGGGTTAAAATAGTCCCGGTCAAAATTAGTTCAAGAAACTTTTCCCAGGAGCAAACCCAGACAAAATAATCCTTGGTAAAGTTCCGCGGCATGATTTGCTTACCCTTCGGAGGTTCGTGAATCGTTTGCACTCGTGGAAAATTGAACATAAAGGGTTTACTGAATATATAGGTTATAAAAGTTTAACCGTTTCAAATTTTATAAATACTTTCTTAAATACACTTTAGAAATAAATGGTGTTCTATGACACGCCTTCCCCAAATACTTATGTTGTATGTGCAAAATATTGTGTTTTTTTTTTCTTATTCATCACGCAAATGCGTTTACTTGCAACTACATTGCGCTAGTTAAAAAATAAAACAAAAATATAAAGATGTTTTTAAGTTGTGATTTCTTCATCCCTAACTTACACTACGTTTCACTAAAGCCAGTGTGCAGCCGACGTTACAAGTTAATAAGACCAAACAAATAATGTTGCAACAAATAATAAGGTGAATAACCTCTATCTCTCTTGCTGTGCAAACAGAACGTACTAATGGCGTTCGTCGAATTTTTTGTTTGTATGTTATCATACCAAACGCGATGGACTCTTTGCGCTTGATTGGACGAGCGGTTTAACCAAGCACAGAGAGTGCATTGCGAATTCGTGCAGGGACGTATGTACTATCGGGGAAAAATGAAATGCGAACAGAGGAGCGCGTGGCTTGCCGTACAGGGTGCGCCACCTGGAAGTGAGCCTAGGGGCGAGGGTGCGTGGCCTACTCCGATGTGTTCACGCCCTTCGCTCGGCGCTCCAAAAGCTTCGGCAGTGCGCCTCTCAGTGCGCTGAAAGCTATCACCGCTATCTTTGCTGGCTCAGCGCGTGCGGTGCGAAGAAGCTCGGCCCATGCGCCGAGCAGACAAAGATAGCGGTGAATGCTTTCAGCGCACTGAGAGGCGCACTGCCGAAGCTTGGGGAGCGCCGAGTGAAGGGCGTGAACACATCGGAGTAGGCCACGCACTCTCGCCCCTAGGCTCACTTCCAGGTGGCGCAGCCTGTACGGCAAGCCACGCGCTCCTCTGTTCGCATTTCATTTTTCCCCGATAGTACGCTGTAAAAAAAAAACGTCAAATTTACCGCGGTATATGCTAATAAAAAGTGCGAGTACGCCGTGAAAAGGAATCAACTGAAATGCACGGTAAACGAGCAAAAAAGAGCAAGAGGGAAACGCAAAACCCCTTGGAGCAAGAAAACAGAAAGAAAAGACGCGCATCGCTAATTGGTCACCACGCTTGACCTTCGGAAGCAGCCACGGGCGCTGCGGGAACCCAGAGAGCCTCCTCTCGCCCCTTCACCTCCTTTCTTTATCCTTTCTTTCAACATGTGACGCCTAGCCAGCCAAGAAAAAAAAAGAAACAAACAAAAAAAAACAACAGCTAAGAGCCAACATTACAGCAACAATGCTACGGGCGAGATTCGCAGAGGAAAGAAAGCGCCCTTGGTTGGGACAACGCGGAAAGAAGTGGAAGAAGCGGACGTTCGGTTCACTTTCCCGCCCGTTTCCGCGCCATTTTCTCCTCGTTCGTTCGTGGCATTCCCGGCTTTTTGTGCGCCTAAAAATTTGGAGCGGAAGGCAACTGGATACTCGAGACAGGTATTTCATTATCAATCTATTGCTTGCTTGGCAAGGATAGATTGTTGGTGGCATAAATACAACACCCTAATAAGATGTTTACTTGTATAATTTGTAGTTTCTGTTCAAGCACGCTTGCTGGTTGCGCAATTCGAGGAGCACGTTTTCAGCTCTTGAATTCTTCCGTGTGTGGACGAAGGATGCTGTCGCCAGTTTGTTACGTGTGATGCTCTCAGGTGTCATATTCCGAGAAGGCATGGCATTTGAACGCCTAAAGGTAAGTTCGGTTTGCTTAGAGGACTCTGGAAAGCTTTCAGTGCACTTTGAAAGCATGCTTAGAGGAGTGCCGCACAAGGGAGGCTTTGCTAAAACATCTAAAAGGCCACATCACTGACGGTATTTTGGGTTCGTGTCCGTGCTCCAACTGTCAGAAGGTATTCGGTGTGAAATCGTAGTTCACGGCACATTTGAACTGGGCGCATTTACGAGGGACGGGTTTATTGGGTACGGCGCATCGCCTGCCGCCCCGCTTCAGGTTGCGGACATTTCGACTCAGTCGACTTGTGCGGATTCTAATGAAGACAGGGCTCTTAACGTGATGCATTCCCCTGATGATAACTACGACGTGTGAATGTTTGTTTGCGGAAGAAAAACAAAGAGAAACCGTAAAATATAATCTTGTTTTTATTATTATTTGAAGTTGAACGGAAAGCTTCTTATGCCGGTATCAACCATTCAAAAATCCATTTATGAATTTCAACGTCGGCATCTCTTGTACAAACCATGCATGTTCGGGAAACTTGCTGAAAGCCTTCAAAACGTGCTTGGTTCAGTCGAGGCTACCCGAGTTATGCGTGACATTGAGTACAACGTTATGTACCTGAATGCTACCGTCTTTCTTCCAGAACAGATGAGGTCTGCATATTTGAGAAAGCACTTAACTTATGTGGAAACAGAGTATGTGCATGTGACGTAGCCGTGGCCAAAAGGACCGGTTTGCGTCGCATGTCCCCGTTAACGACACTAAAATACCCCCTAGAAAACAAATCTGAGTCAGGTATTTACCGAGCCTCGGAACGAATCCCACTTACCCAGTCTTTTGGAGGAATTTTGTGATGGGCCTGCCACTAAGGCCAGTCAGTAACTGACATGAATCAAGATGCGCCACCCATCTCCCCATGCATTGTAGTTCGTGATGAACATTCACTGATTACTTTCCGAACACCAAGTCATCATTATTGCCCATAATTTTTTAATAATTATAGTTCTGCAATTTACTACATCTTATATCTACCTTCACTCCTTTTGTTTTATCCTTACTTTCTTTTCTAGGGGTAAGCATCTGCTCAGCCAGCATGTACTCAATTTTCATTGATGGAATATCTGTGATTGACGAAATTCACATGTTCGACCACGCACTGGCTGTATTATTCAGCGCGTACTATGTTTTCAACGTTGCGTACACAGAAGAGATTTGCACCACCTTGGAGTTTATTCAAAGGTATTGAGCTCATTTGTGCTTCTTGGCATCATTTGGTGTTTTTTTGTTTGTTTGTATATTTCATCTGATCTAACATACATTTCAGCAATTGCTCCAGACGTGTGCTCCTTGTTTTAGAATGTCCATTGCTTGCATCAAAACTTGTGCAGCGAAAGTTATTGTCAATGCTAGAGCCATGCTATGGTGAGATAGTGTAGAATAAAAAGCATGTCTGATCATTTTATTTCGTGTTCCCTGTCCTTCGCTTACTCAAATATATTTGGTAGTGTGCGAATACACGCTACCAAACGATATTTTTAATGTGTGTTACTTTTCGTTTAAATTCAAATATAATTAGCTCTTCATAGCATTGACTCCTTTATAACTTAGGATACGCTATAACTTTAAGAAACGACTGTACCTGCCTCACGACGCCACCGGCGACTAGTCTGCGTTCAAAAATACTTAAAATGGGTATTTAAAATAACAAGGCTTTTATTTCCGCTTTCAATTATTACAAAACAAAAAGATAAATCAGTTCCAAGTGCTGCTGTTGCAGCTTTAGATCCAGTAGGGATATATTTTCTGAACTTTAACATTTTCAATATCCCGAAGATGTGGAGGTCTTGTTAAAAGTGGTTCAATTGAATATTGTTGTTACATAATATTAGCAGTGTGTCCATTCGAAGATGTGCAAGTTGCTTAACATAAAGACAACTAATTTTGGAGCAATTTATTAGTGCAGAGCGAGAAACAAAAATCAATGATCTATTTTACTGTTCAAAATTATCATTGTAGAATGCTATAATGTATATTGTGTTGCTTTATAAAAGGCTAGTTGAGAACTGGCAGATATTCCCTTTCGTTCTTTATTTGCATTTTACAACTCATCAAAATATGTAATTAGGTGAATGGCTGTTCGGTCCTTAACCTGGTGTGAGATTGGTAAAAAAAGTGTATATGTGAATTTAGAAGTTCATATGGGGGAGTTTCATTAACCTACAAGACTGGGTGCTAGGCTATTTGGGCATATTCAAAAGATCAGTGCTCCAAAAGCTTTAGTCACTGGCCAATTTAGGTATTTATTGTCTAATTATTTTTAACTGGCGTATTATGAGCTGCGGCAGTAAAAAAACTACTTCGTAAATCTGTTCTTACAGATGTTGGGATCAACCCTGAACGAGGAACCCAAATAAAAAAAAGAGAAATCATACGTTAAACGTGAGGGTTCTTCAGTGAATCGACGACATGTCGGAATATAAATGGAAATGCAAATAAATATAACATCTTTTTACTTTCCTTTGACAGCACGGGTCAGAAATATTAATGCATCAAGCGCTGCTAGAGCAGCCGACCTCGCCGCAGACAAAATTGTCTGTGCATAACTGCTTATTCACTTTAGATATGCGCAATTAAAGTCAGTTGAACAGTGCAACACAACAACCCCAAACTACTCCACCGAACCTTTTTTTTACGCTCTATGGTTTAAGCGGTTCAAATGACTATAATGGTGTGGTCCAGTAAGATAGTTTTCAACGTATTACGGTCGCATAAAAATGGACCGTAACATTTACGGTCAAATACCAGGCAGCTGATGCTGCCAAAATTGTACAGTAAAAATAACGGTGCACTCTAAATCTGGTTTACGATAAATTTAAACGGTGACCGTAGAAATCTACGGTCGCCGTTTAAATTGCACCGTAAAAATGACGGTGCGCTGTAAATCTGGTTTACCGTAAATTTAAACGGCGACCGTAGATTTCTTCGGTCGCCGTTTAAATGTATCGTAAACCAGATTTACAGTGCACCGTTATTTTTACTGTACAAGTTTGGCAGCATCAGCTGCCTGGTATTTGACAGTAAATTTTACGGTCCATTTTTTACTGTGTATTTATGCAGTGAATTCCAAGCTAGCGCTTTGTACAGTAATTTGACTGATGTGAACATCAATCAACCAAAAAAAAAAAACCTTGATGCATATTTAGTAATCAATAACAGGACTGCATATTACATATGGAGGCTTAGCCATTTTGGCTACTGCTGGATGCATATACAGCTATATCAACAACGGATGCGAATTTTCGATGTCACTGCTGCGTTCTTGCTCTCCCTCTTGATTTTCCAGATGCGCTTCGTTAGTTTGGAAAGGATATACCCCATGCACAAAAAGTGCCGACGCCATGTTCACGCTACCAATTTCCGACTGTGCACATTAATACATATATGGAGCTGTGCTATCATTGTGTTTAAAGCAGTAAATGTTACAAAAACGCTGTAACTTACTAATAATTTACTGACGTGATTGAGAAATGTTCCGAACTGTTTATTTCGTTAAAATTAATCGTAATATTTGCATTTATAACCAAGAGCAGAGGGAAATGCACCCGATTTTTTACATAAAAAATATTAAACTAAAGGGCCCATGAAACGAATTTTGGGCTGGTATAAATCACTTTAGATTGGGATTCTACTAATAGCACATCGTTCAGTGGGTCAAAAGAAAAAAAAAGTAGAAAGTCAAAAGCCTGACTTTCAGTGCGAAAATTTGAAAACACAGCGGACTATTTCGTACCTCCTCCCCTTCGTAAGCTCTCTGCCTTTTCACTGTAATACATCCGCGCTTCCAAAAGCGGTTCAATGGGTCCAAACGCATGTCACACGATACTGGACCTCACTTATTCCCTTCACACCTAAACTGACATTGTGGTGGAAGCTACGCGCTTTCCCGACCAATCAGTCGCCTCCCTTTCATTCCCAGTCCTCATTCTCTACGCGTGGGTATGCGCGAGAGAGCGTGATCACGTGGCAAAAGCGTGGCTGGCCCAACGAGCACGTAGCTTTCACAGCACTGTCAGCTTCGGGGTGAACGGTGTTGGGAAAGCAATTTTTTGTCTGAATTGTGAGCGACGGGCTAATCTTCTAGGGGGACGGTGGCTCTGTCCGCGTATACAAACAAGATTCCGAGCAAGAGGAGACTCCCTTCTTTTCGTCTTCTTGAACTGTTTGGTAGAATGCGCGATTTATGAGTTGAGGAGGAAACCTAAACAAAAAAGTTGGAAAAGCGTTTCATGACCCCTTTAAGTCAATTTTCGACTGATTGCAGTCTGTTTCACTTTGCAACAGCAGACTAGCACCAGCTGAACCTCTAGCGAAGATTACAGTATATCCGCGAGTAAAAACAACGTTGCTAGAATAACTCAGTTGGGAAACTCACCCTTGAAACCCGGACCGCTCGCGTCCACCAATACCAAACTGGACACGATTGCGGCGACGCCCTTTGGCGGCGAGTCAAAACACAAAATTTCAGTTATATATTTAATGTGAAATTGGGCTGCGGTACGGCGCCACCAGGCGCCACCGGCCCTTGCACAACTCGGTCAGTCCGGTATGGGTAGCCGCGCAATTCCGGGAGTGGCCGCTACGGAAAGCATGGCGGTTCTGCGATCGCATCTAGTACGGTTCTCGAGTACGTATTGGAGTCCCTTTTTAAAAGCAGGGTCCTATGATGATAATGCAGTGAATGCAAAGGCGCAAGCGAGCTGGACAAGCATGACGATAATAATTCCTGGAGAGGAGAAACAAGAGGGACAATGAGAAACACAAATCTCGAAATACAGCTAGGTGACTAGTGCGCGACCGAAGTTTCCTAGCTGAGTTGTTTCAAGTATCCTTGGGTGCAACATACTAATGGATTTTAGTTGAACCCAGAGATACTAAATAACCGATGCTTAAAGAATGACCAGTGTATTCCTTAAGTACTTTAAGACAGTCAATGTTCTCGATCCCATAACTTTCGCAAATTTTGCGAACAGTGAATTTCGCGAACATTAGTGCTTGCGAATATTGCTATTGTCTGTAGAGGCGAATTCCAGCCTTTGCAATTCGCCTAATTCAAGGGTCGTAAATGTAACCCTGCTAGTCAATTTGCAAAAAAAAAAAAAAAAGATTAGGGCCTTGAAATAAAGAGTTTTACTGTATCTTGTTGGTTCCGTTGCAGTTCACTCCCTTTATCACGAACCCATCTTCAGGTCTCTCAAGTAACGAGGGATCGACGACAACAATCACAGTGTTATTGCTGTAGTCGCAAACGAGGAAACCATACCTAACACCCTCGACATGATTGTATCAACTGGTACCGAGTGTACAGCACGGTGCCAGTTTTAGGCGGGTGAAAGCAGATGACAGCGATTATTGACTCGCGATGATAAGCACGGTCTATTCGCAATTTCTAGGCTTTAACTGCTGGTGCGACTGTACAAACCAAAAAAGCAAAGAAATTAAAAGTTCAAAGCCACAAAAAACCGGCTAGATGCAAAAAGTATGCAGAGCTTTAAAGAAATTAATTCGAAGTCAAGGGCAGCGCTTGTGTTGAGTTTCCCCGAGCGACTGGTAAATCTCCCCACCCCAACGTGGTAAAAACCAGTGTTGCGGATTGGGCACCCCCATTCCATTCTAATTCCATTGCGGGAATTGAAGTTTTCGATAATTCAGTTCCTTTCAACTCCTAGGAATAGGGACACTGGGCCCCTTCCCACTCCTGGAATGGCTGAATCGTTCCATTCCATTCCTCTAATTCCTAAACGTAAAAATTGACACTTGACAGCTACATTGTGCAATGTTTCTGGCATAAGCAGCATAAAGCTGACATTATCAAACGCGTAGACAATTGCAAAATAATGCTGAATGCCTCAAAAAAGCACTTAACCTTACTAAGCTCACGGAACTGGATTGCCTGGGGTGACTCGAAGCGCCCGCAACGTTCCATCGTATGGTGAAACATGGTGTGCAGAGGCTAAAGTCAAAGGAAATGAGCGGGCATCCGCTAACTTGCTTGTAACCCTAACCCTAACCCACTTGAATGTAAAACATATAACACTGAAAACAAGCATCGGAACAAAGACCAAGTAAAAGGCGGACTTACACGTAAAAATGCAATATAAAAATCAAGCGTCGGAGCAAAGCGCAAGAGGAAACCAGAGAAGTGAATCTCCCTTTGTTTTAATGCCGAAGCAAACCCACATTTTGCCCTTCAAAGCAGTGCGCGCGAATGAACTCGGAACGCAGCAGGGTTGGCCACCTGCTGAACAACGCTCCTTGAACTAAAGGAAAACAATAACTGATCATCTTTCTTCGGCGTGCGAGTAAACGAGTTATCAGAGCTCTGCGAGTTATGAGTCGCCCCCCGCTCTTAGATCTCAGTCTGTGTGCGCGCGTGCATCATCCATGCCGTAAAAAAAGAGGACAAGAAGGACAATGAGGAGGCGTGCACGTCGGTTTCCTTCTTATGGCGAATTCAGGTGGTCATTCCAGGGCGAGAACGAGCCGGCGGAACCGTCAACCAGAAACGCGCCGGCGGCACACCTCGTGACCCTCACCACCCGAACACAAAACGCCAGACGGTGGCAGTTTACTTCGCCTCTTGGCCGCGCGATACCGCTAGCGAGAAGCTGTCGCCGCCGTCACTCATGTCCCAACGACTTGGATTGACTCGAGTAGCGGCTGCTAAAGTGACTTCAGATCAGTTTCGTTCTTTCGTTCATTTTTTTCTCACTGACCCTCTCTCCGATTTCGGAAGTGACGACACCGGATACAGTCTGGCGCCTACTCGCCCGGCCGTTCGGAGCTCGGGCGGAAAAAGCGCCGGAAAGTTGCCGGTGCTTGCCGGAGAACCACCACCCGAACGGTGCGCGCCAGCTGGAAACTGACCACGCGAACACTATTGCCGGTTTTCCAGCAAAAGATGTTGCCGACGATTGACAAACCCGAATTCGCCATTAGCCGCTCCCTTCGCTTCTTTTGGTTGGTGCTTGGTTTCTTGTTTCGCTCTCGTGTAACACCAGTGAAGCCCGTTGGCTGCGCGTCCGTGAAAGGCACCATCACCCCCCTCCCCAACCCCCCCCCCCCCCCCTCCCTCTGGTCTTTGCTCTGACGCTTGTTTTTTGTATTGCATTTTTTGCGTTTAAGCAGTTTCCCGCTCATTTTATTTCTGAGCAACTGACTCGCTGACTGGCTCGGTTTAGATGAATGTAACCCCCCCCCCCCTCAAAAAAAAAAAATAATAAAATAAAGAACCGAGCCCATTCCATTCCCATTCAATTCCAGGCAAAAGGCATCCAATTTCATTCCCATTCCATTCCCCTCAACGTTGCCGCCATTCCATTCCCATTCCATTCCGGGGTGGCAGAAATGCGGAATGATTCCGGAATCATTTCAACTCCGGAGTGGCAACTCCGCAATACTGGTGGAAACACGCTTTACAGCATGCGGTGCAGGCATCATTCAAAATAGACGTTTCCTGTAGCCTTTCTTCCAAATGTATATAGGTGGCTTGTGGTGCACTGCTTTGGGTAGCCTTAGCTTAAGGATGTGTCCGTTTTGTGAGAAGAAACGGCAGCGATGCCCTGACCTGGCCGGGGCTCTGCTGGTCGTCTTTTCCGTCGTTTGTATCGTTTGTAAGTTGAATATTTGGTTCTTTGAGGGATGATACCTTAGTCGTGCCTTTTTTCGCGCGACCCGTTCCCAAGTAGCACAACTCGCCGGTTTGGGACTGGGGAGGTACCGGTTCGCCGGCAAGATCCTACTGGGCCGACGCTGGAAACGCCCACGGGGCGACAACGGGCCAGTGAGATTGCCAGTCACTGGGACTGACTGGGACGCCCGGCACTGGGCGTCCCAGTGGGTTCCTGGGATGCTGCCAGCACAAATCCCCAGCGTAGTACCAGAAATACGGTACGACGCCAGCAAGACCCCAGGCTAGCGGCCTCAAGCCATACAGTTCCCGGTGTTGTTTTGTCCCAGCGAGTTCCCGGGCTGCTGCCACCACAAATCCCCGGCGTAGTACCAGCAGTACCGCAAGATACCAGCAAGACCCCAGGCTAGCGGGCTAAAACCGTACAGTTCCCGGTCTTGTTTTACGGGCTAACATTTGCGTTTTTGTGAAATTCACACCTGAATAGGAATGACGTTCATAACAATTGTAATTTTAACATATAATGTGTAAACAATTATTTTGCGCTGTGCATGAAAGTACATTTCTTGCATAGGTATACACCTTTTTGGTAAAGCAGCTGCCACATCCACCTGTCACTCATACATGGAAGTAAATGAAACATACAAAATTGTTACCGTAATTGTTTATTGTCAGTTCTTGTGAAGCTACAGCTCGGCTGGTAATCATGGGCGCCAGAGGAGTGCGCTGGATGTAAGAGGCTGCATGTCACGGTCCCAGGAAGTCGACCATGCACCCGGGAAGGCGAGTCCTTCATTACAGCACCTGTAAAGAGAATCGATACCAAGTAGAATGACAGGGTAAATCAATACCAGCTGCATGTGATAATCCAAAAATTCCAAACTGGGGTGAGGGGCATGAGACAAGCAGCCCATGTAAAAGGAAAACTTTTTGTAGCTAATGCAATAATTGTCTTTATTTTCAATCTGGAAACTATATCCCAACAAAAATACTTTGATTGCCCTAAGGGACACATCGGTAAAAACACACTGGATGACCAAGGGGCAAAATGGTCCAGTTATCTCATAGTCAAAATGAGCTATCTGTATGGAAAAGGCCCACTTTAGAGAAAGGCTTGTGGAAATCATCTATTTTAATTCAAAAGGGCATGTCGAGAGACAAGCGAGCTTGGTGGACTAGTTGGCATGTAGTTTAACATTGTCGTTCGTCACGATAGGTGCGCGATCTCTGATATTAACATCCAGCATTTTTAGGTAAATATAGCGATTCATTATTCTTACTGAGACAATGACAAATCATATCCTTGACATATACAGCTCACAGTAATGGAAGCAGCATTTGAACTTTTTGTAGCAGATTCTGTAGCATTCAAAATACTAGTATGGAGCTGCCGCTAACGCTTTTAGAACAGATGCAAATGAAAAAAAAAAGAAGTGATTGCATATTTAAATGAGTTTGTCTGTGATAATAATTGCCAGTTCCTTTTTGATACTGGAGCATATTACTTATCGCATTTTGTGCTAAAAATAATTAGGATGCAAAAGAAACAGATAGCCTTCTTTATTTGAAATAAGGCTCTGGAAAGAGCGGGGTTCATTTAAAACGGGTACTAAAAATGGTTGAAAAAATAAATCATGGCCCAACCCTTCTGTTGCGATAAAGCCTCCCTCCCATCCCCGTCCTACATTCAGTGTAGAACGGGGATGGGAGTGTACAGTGGTTGGTAGATGCAGGTCATATGTATGGGACATCTATTTTCTAAGTAATATTGTTTATCTGGTCAATTTTCTTCCATCACAAACTGAGACAAGGTTCTAAATACAGTGGAAAACAGGAAGGAGGAGTGTGATCCAGATTTAGTTTTGCACAAGCTATATGGCAACTGACTTCATCCTCTTATAATTTAGTAGAGTGGATCTGGGTATAATAATGTCTAGCCCGACAATACTGCCAGGAGCACATGTCTAAAAACCTGTCAGAAACGGGTAGAGGAAGTTTGAATAATAATTTCCGTATTACGATGAGCAGCTGCTCATACTGAGAATTGATGTGAGCAATGTCGGCCATCCCTCTGCCTGAAATATCTATGCGTAAGCCACCCCCTATCAGAAAAAGTTTCAGCTGAGCGCTTTTTACGGCCCGCTCCGCTAAACCACTGAGCGAGAAAGCCACCAGGCATGCGCATAACACTCAGCCGGCAGTAGCCTTTGGGTGCAGGAATTGTCTGCTCCAGCGGCATCTGCGCTCCGATTGGTCGTTGCTGACTGAGTGTTGTGCGCATGCACGTGCTTTCCTGCTGAGCGGAGCGGACCGTAAAACTATCTAATGTCTATGTCGCAGCCACAACTCCAAAACGTGCAGTCTCTTCTTCCTCCCTTGAACAATACACCGAAATTGCACTGCATACTGCTTTAGACTTGCTGGCATGTTTCACACTCACTCCCTGCAGACAGCTGGGACTGTCGGTAAACGAGGAAAAAAAAAAGTGTGAACACATAACATGCACGCCAAAACAAAACATCGATGGGACTATACAAGACTGCACTAAAGTTGCTGCTACGTGTGCGCCGTACGAGCCAGCGGTACGAGCCATGTTCCCCGACTGACGGAAGAAGGAAACTCCGCCGGGCCCCGCTTGTGTAATCGGAGGTGTCGGGTTGCTCTCCGTCGGTCGGGAAACATGTCTCGTACAGCGCATACATAGCCAGAGTCAGTGCGGCCGCGAAGTAATTGGAACGCAACGTCTACTCCAGAAGATCAACTTCGCTGAGGCGGAAGACCGGGTCTCCGAACTCAAGACGATGTTTGGCGAGTTGTTCAGGCCTGGAATAGGCCAAATGGAGGGACCACCAGTGCACCTGCACCGTCGCAAAGATGCAAGACCGAGATTCTTCAAGGCAAGATCTCTTCCCCACGCACTAAGAGACAAGGTTTCAGCAGAGGTCGACCGTCTTTGCCAAGAAGGAATCCTGTCGCCGGTGGCACATTCTGAATGGGCGACTCCCATCGTGCTGGTTATGAAGAAAGACGGCTCCGTGAGAATCTGTGGGGACTTTAAAGTCACACTAAGCCCTGCCTGTGACATCGAACAGTGCCCTCTCCCAAGAATCGAGGACTTGTTCGCATCACTGAATGGTGGAGAATGCTTCTTGAAACTGGACCTGAAGGATGCGGACCAACAGGTTCTCCTCGACAAGTCGTCAAAGAAGGTGGCAGTGATAAACACACATCGTGGACTCTACTGCTACAACCCTATGGAATCGCCTCAGCCCCGACGATATTTCAGCGCAGGATGGAAGCACTCCTACACGACCTTCCGGGGACGAAGGTGTTCCCCGATGACATTCTGGTGGCAGAACGTGAGGAAAAATTCGGGAAAAACTTTGAGAAAGTACTCCAAAAACTGCACAGCAGCGGTGTTCGTCTTCGAGAAGACAAGTGCGAATGCCGAAGGCAAGAGGTAACCTACCTCGGACACCGAATTGACCGTGATGGGCTACATCCTGAAGACCAGAAGCTAAAGGCAATCAAAGAAGCGTCAACACCAAGAAATGTGCAAGAGCTAAGGTTATTTCTTGGATTCTTCACGTATTATAGGAGCTTCATTCCCCGCATGTCAACCATGCTCAACCCCTTGTACGACCTTCTAAAACTGAATGCGAAGTAGCTGTGGGACACGACCCAAGAAACAGCATTTCAGGAAGCAAAGAATGCAATCCAGAACTGCGAATTTTTGGCTCATTTCGACCCATCGAAAGAAGTACTGTTGGAGTGTGATGCCTCGCCATATGGAGTGGCAGCAGTGCTTTCTCACCTGATCGATGGCGTCGCGAGGCCAATTGCGTTCCGCTTCAGGACCTTATCGCCCGCTGAAAAGAACTACTCGCATCTCGAAAAAGAAGCTCTGGCCTTGATGTTTGGTGTCACCAAATTCAGTGATTATCTCTTGGGGAGACAATTCACACTGGTGACAGACCACAAACCCCTCTTTGGACTCTTCAGGGAAGACAAAGCTATTCCAGCAACAGCGGCTAGTTAGATCTAGAGGTGGGCTCTGACACTTGGTGGATACATGTACAACATACACTTGGTGGATACATGTACAACATACGCCACAGGGCTGGGAAGTGCAACGGTAACGCCGACATGCTAAGCCGGCTTCCACTGAATGATGGAGGTCAATCACCGACAAGCCCAGAGCAAGTGGCCTTCGTAAAGCAACTGGAAACAGGACCACTTTCGGTGAAACAAGTCGCGGATTTGACCGCTGCGAAGACGGAGTTGAGTAAACTTCGAACGACTATCCTGGAAAGATGGCCAACTCAGCCACAAGATCCTACTCTCGAACTCTTCTGGACCCATAAAGCGGAGATATCGGTGGAGGAAGGACTTGCGGTGTGGGGGAGAAGAGTGGTAATTCCGCGAAAGGCAAGGCGAGCAGTGCTGCTGGAGCTACACGACGCCCACTCTGGCATGGCTGCGATGAAGTCCCTGGCCAGATCGCTCTGTTGGTGGCCAAACATGGATCGCGACATCGAAAACATGGCCCGCAACTGTCATCAGTGCCAGCAAGCGCAACCTATGCCGCCCTCAAGGGAGTCACTGTCGCGGCCAGCAGCTACCATACCCTGGTCAAGAATCATATTGACTATGCGGGACCAGTCAACGGACAAATGCTGCTCATTGTAGTAGAAAAGCTACCCTAAGTGGATTGAGGCTGTTCCGGTGAAGAATGTTACTTCAGAAAAGACCGTAGAATTAATGCGAGGATTATTTGCTCGTTTTGGAGTGCCATATGCATCGTTTTCGACAATGGCACTCCCGTCACCGGACAACCTTTTAAAGACTTCACATCCCAGAGCGGCGTGCGAGACGTTCGAACTGCACCATATTACCCACAGTCGAATGGACTCGCCGAACGGGCTGTGCGAACGGTGAAGTTGGCGCCGAAAAAGATTTTCGGCAAAGACCTACAAACAAAGCTGGATTGGTGTTCGCCGGTAAGCACGTCAGAAAAATCTCCGGCAGAACTGTTGGTAGGACGTCAGCTACGTTCGAGATTGGACCTCATTAACCCAACGCGGCTGGAGAAAAAGGAAGAAACACAATCTCGGATCACCGCTGACAAACGACTTCAACGAGGAAGAACCGTGTTTATCCGCAACTACGAATCGGGTTCCCGTTGAATTCCGGGAGTCGTAAAGAAGACGAAGGGAGCGCTCATGGCAATCGTTACCACACCAGACGGCGATGTTGTCCGACACGCCGACCAGATCAGGCTGAAGATTCCACAAATGGAAACGCCAACTTCTGAGGACGAAACATGGATGGACGACGTCGGCATTCCCGAGGCGCCAAACATGCCAGTGCCAAGAAGGTCAACTCGTCCAAGACGGAAGCCTTCGCGCTTTCAAGCCACTTAATGTAAACCGAGGGTGGAGGAGTGCTACGTACGCGCCGTACCAGCCAGCGGTACGAGCCATGTTCCCCGACCAACAAAGAGCAACCCGACACCACAGCTAGCCTGAATCAGATTAGTGTCACATTTGCTGAGCTTGAAGTACAGTCGTGATCTATATGAGGGAGAACAAGCAATCGTCGACTGCCCAGTACTGGGAGCACCATGCAGCAGCTGACTTGTAAGTCACTTGATAAGGAGAGAACGTTACCACGGACAGCAATGAGCAGTTCATAATCACCTGTTTACCTTCATATGGATCTAGTCTCTACCTGGCTAAAGTAGCCAGTGTGTGTGCAGCAGAAACGTCTGTATCGAAATCTCAAGAGGATGAAACTTCAGAACAGGCTTGGTAAGGTTTCACACTGCAAGTATGCCCATGCAAATTTCACTTTCTCAAACATAAAAGTGCATTTCAAATTGTCACCCAGGACAAGCTGCTCTTACACAGCTGTATATATAAGGCAGCTTACCATCAACAACCTTTGCAGACTGCCATGGACTTGAACCTCGGCTAAGCTGGTGATGCAGGAACAAATCGGCCTAGTCGATGCTAGCTTCTGTTCGGCGAGGGCTGCTCTGAGTAGAAAGGTGAGAAATGTGATGTCGATTATGTGAAACAAACAAAAGCAATCCTAGCATGCACAGTTTGCTAGAGGCACTGACAAATACAAATCAAAGGTTGGGTCAATTATGTTAATGCAATATACTTCAAACGCGTACCATGAGGGCTGGCAAGAGATTTGCTGCCTCCAATCTAGATAAGCTTGTAAATTTACAAGCCAGATAACAAATAACTTAAAAGCTGAAATATATTTTGATGGAACTACAAAAACCGAAGACTAGCTCTGCAAATATAGTGCTATATATTACACCATACATGAGTAGATTCGAATTACAGTGTCCCCCTTACAAAGACTAAAGCAAAACAACTCAGTCTGCCGTGCCACTACACCAGAAACGATGGTATTGTGATCTCATGGAGATCAGAGTTAGGAACAGGTGTGACCGGGTTTGGCACGACAAATATGCCAATATCATTATTCATTTTTGCATATTCTACGGTGACAATGCAGAGAAACAATCACGCACCAGATACTCAGAAAGAGAAGCACATGCACTGAACTTAGAACTCTTGTGTATTCGACTACTTCCTTCTTCTCTTCAACATCTGGATTGACTTTCCAGAACGTGATAAGCAGAGGAAATAGCACAAAATACAAGGAAAAAAGCCCAAAGACAAGACAAAATAAAAAAGTAAAAAACGAAAAAAAGGAAACCCTTACAATCCATCCCTCTCCCTCACCGCTATCGTTTAGATAGAAATTGGAGCTCTTTGGTTGACAGCGCTATAGAATGACTACTTACACATTTGTCCTTCAGATGCTTTACTCTTTGCGCTTTTATTATTTCTCTTGTCAGTGGGTCTCAAATCCTACCTATTACGGAACAATTTTCAAAATGTGCTACGCAACCAATCCCGACAGTGGATTCCCAAATGTCCAGCAACGACTCGGTGGGTGTTTTAAAAATGCTCCCTTAAACGATCATTCAAACACCTGCCAGTCTGGCCTACATACTCCTTACCACACTACTTATGTAGGCCAGACTGGCATTGAATGATCGTTTAAAGAAGCATTTTTATAACACCCACCGAGTCGTCGCTGGACATTTGGGAATCCACTGTCCGGATTGTGGTTGTGTAGCACGTTTTTAAAATTGTTCCGTAACAGGTAAGAGTCGAGACCCACTGACAAGAGAAAAAATGGAAGTGCAAAGAATAAAGCCTGAAGGACAAGTGTGTAAGTAGTCCTTTATAGTGCTGTGGACCAAAAAGCTCCAATTTCTATCTAAAGGATAGCAGTGAGGGAGAAAGATGACTTTTAAAAGGTCTTGCGAGTGTTGATTTGTAGGTACAGCACACTGGTTGTGTCCATGAGTGATATATGACCAAATACCATAGAGACCAATACTGCAAACTTCTCCGAAAACCAATGGGCGCGGTGGCAAACGGCAAGAGTGGCGCTGTTCACCACTCTCGCCGTTTGTTTGTGTTTGTGTGTTGCTACTAACAAGTGCACCAATGGGAAGGCTTCAGCCATTATTGGGAACACTAAATAAACAAATACTAAATACAAATACAACACACATAGCAATACTGGATGCAAGAGTGACGCACTCCTGTTGGGGTTGTATGGATATTTTTACAGCGTGTAGTTGGTCAGCCATTTCAAAGTTGCGATGAGTCGCTCGCTGTAGATGAGCAATTTAGCCAGTGCAGTATGACTGCTAGCCTGGGGTCTTTATCCTGCACCACGCAGTAGTGATATGCAATTGCAGGCCGGTACGATGCTCATCCAGATGGAAATGAACAGGGGTGGGGATTGAACCCAGGATCCCTGGGTTCTACAGTGCCAGCTTTCGCTTCAGCTGCTCCGAGCTAGTGTGCGCTAGCCTCGGCCACATTTCCCCCAACGCAAGGCAACGCAACGCACTTCTGTTGTAAACTCAGCATTCCGCTTACGAATAAAATGTGCAATTCCTCTACTGACTTTCATTCCACGTGAGTGGCATCGGAATTGCTAAAGGCCAGCCCATAAACACATTGTGTTAAAAAAACTTCCAGCAGGAATAAGTTGCTATTATATTGCTCAATATATATATCACCTTACCATGAACAGCCTTGGCCGTTTTCCGTGAAGCCCGGACTTCACCAAAGGAGACTGTCATCCTGTGTAGTCTCAGAACACTCGCATCAGGATGGTGAAAGTGAATGCCAACTTCTACTTGGGAAGGGCTGCAGAGATGAAAACACAGAGTAGAATATATGATAAAAAAAATCATGGACCAACTTGAACAAATATGCACAAAAAGACAAGGACAAAAGGACAGGAACACGTAGGACGTAGACTGGTACACATTCGCAACTCAATCTACTGAACACAAAATAAAAGAAGAGGATGAGAGAATCAGAAAGGCTGTACTCGGAGAACGTCCAGCTTCAGGAACCGGGGCATGAGGCAACGATGTCAGGTAGATTGTTTTACAGACACTCTAGAATTACCAACAGCTTTCCCATGAAGTAAGGTGGTGAGTTTATTTTTATTGAACATCTTCAAAAATAGCACACAAAAAACAAGGAACAAAGGAGAGGAATACATACACTACATATGAGTGCAGACACCCAACTCACATAGCTCAGAAAAGCAAAAGATAAAGAATGCGGAAGGAGCTTCAGCAAAAGTTCGAACAGGTCTAAGTGGAACGTGCTAATTCACTCATATGCATAAGACTGTCAAAACGATTTCCTCGGCAGCTCAGGTAAAAGACGGATGTGGGGACACATTGGTCGCCCATACTATGAATAATAAAGGCCTAAAATAATTCTCTTGTATGTTTTTTATAGTATCTGCTAATTACTCATGTTTCTCGTAAGGATGGCATACACGAGCAGTGTAAACAGTGCACAAGTAGGTGACAATCCATCGTAGATTTTAGAGAGAGATTGAGCTGTCTTTATGTATTAGCCATCCATCTGTTACCTTAACTGACATGGGAATTATGTTTTTTTTTTAATCTGCTCTTCTAACAGGTCAATCGGTGCGTTCCACTTGGGCCTGTGCTCGAGCTCCTTCCGCATTCTTGATTTCTTCCTTCTCTGATTTATGCGAGTTGAATCTGCGCTTGCATGAGGTCTACGTGTTGCTCTCCTTATCTCCTTGACGTTTTGTGAACTATTTTTCAAGGTGTTCAATTAGTACCAGTTCACCACCTTACTACAATCATGCAACAACTAAAAGCAATTACAACTTACACCATTCGCTAAAGGCAGTACCAAACGAAAAAAACAGGGATTGCGTGAGGTATGTCTAACACTACATACTTAGACTGAACAAAATATAGATACCAAAAACTGGCGAGACACTACCTTAATTCAGGACATTCTTGTAAATTTCCCTAGAAGCTTGTAATTAATACTTGATAGCCTCTAAAAAGAACATCAGTAGGAAGAGAATAAATGCTTCACCATTTGAAGCAGCCTGAGTGTTTCTAGAGGTGTGAAATTCGGTGCACGTGCGTTGGATCATACGAAACATGTGTACAGCAAACGATGTTTTAGAGCTCGACATTTCGCGAGGAATTAATTAAGTTCCGGCGTGAAAAATTATTTTGCGGGCACAAATTTTTGCGATCGGGAGTGGTATGCTATGCATTAATCACCATGAGGTGAATTCATCGCGGCACCAATTTTTGACAATTCTTTTCTGATTACGAATCGCGAAAATGAAGTCGTTTGCAGACGACTGGGCGGCGGAAGCTACGGGCTTGTCAATCAATCAATCGCTGCCTTTTGTGGGGTCCAGCTCTCCGCACGGATGTACGGAGAGTGGCTTCGGCGATGGAGGGGCACGCGCTCTTCCAGACATTCTAGTTAACGAGTAAACAATACGGGGAAGAAAGCCACCATCCAGCTACCAGGACCGGCCGGCGTAGTCCCGATACTGGCCGACGCGGTGTGCTACCTGGGTTATGTCGAGTGTCCTACAGTGGCGTGGTTGCCTGCGGGTTGCGGAGCTGCTGTTCTTTCTCGGCCTGCCGAGCAACCAGTCTACGACTTCGGGGTGGGATATCGTTTATATCATTAAACAGTCCCCGGACTTCAGACAGCTTTGAGACTCCCTCTAGGTTTAGAAACAAAGAGAAAAAGACTTGTTTTTTTCTAGAATTTTACACTGGAAAACAGTTGTTCCCAGTTGGATTTGCGACAGACTTTCGCAAGCAGAACATAATTAGTTCTTCTGCAGCAAATTAAATTTTCGCTTGTAGCCTAGATGTTTAAATAATTTGGTGTTTTAGAAGTTAAACTTAACGAAATGGCAAATGTAAGAAGCAAGATCAAGAACGCCCAAAATTTTATCCAGTGTTTCCGGAGTGAAAGCACTACAAGTTGGCAAATGTACCAATCCTCAGACATCTGCTCCGGAAGTGCAATCATTTATGCCATGAATTGGAGAATATCATTTGCATCGAGGGGAGAACTGAAGAACCTCAAAGAGCGGATAAGCTGGAAGGTGAAGAAAATTTTACATTTAGAATACTGAAATAGTTCTTCGCCTACCCTGATACCACAAACCTTGGTTGATCCTTCTAATAGCCACTGTATAAAAGGGCCCTGACGCAGTGCAACTGCCCTTAATAGTCATATGGCTTAATAAATGTTTTCTTTTTACTTCTCACTCCCTCACTATATACACCTTTCAAAAATCGATGTGCCAATCTTGAATAGAAGATTGTGTTTCTCTTGAAATCTGGGTACTACTTACATTTGTAGCATACAACGTCGGTGTACTCAGACTGGAAACGTTGCGTTGTGGTGTGGTACGATTTTTGCTCGGGAGAAATTAAGGCACCAGAGGTGCAGTGTCGATGGTAGGGGGGAACTATTGAGACTAGACAAGCGGTTTATACTTGGTCTCGGCTACAGACCCCTCGAGCTAATCAGAGTGTCGGATTGAGGTACATGACAACGAATCTTCGAAAGCATGCACCCAGTGGGGAGCTTTCATGTGTTCGATTCCGTTGCTCTGATTCGCTCAATTGGGCTGCAATTTTTTCCCATTGCCATATTATGCTGTAATGAAGCAAAGCAGAATTTAAATGGAGTTCATGCTTGCCTTAAAATATTGTCTGTCTATCAGTATTGTTTTGCAGCTAGTATTACGTCAAGCAGTGTCCATAGAGGGTACTTGTGCGAACGTGGACTAACATTCGTCGAGACACCGCTGCCTGTCTGTCAAACATGGTTATAACAAAACTTGAAACTTGCAGATAGCAAACATTACGAAACAATGGAGTACCTGTGACAGCAATTTATAACGGCTGATATAGTGTTTGTCCCAATACAAAAAAAAATTATATATGAATTGCTTTAAAGATTATTTTAAATTATCTTTATAGCACAAGATCGGTCGAGCTTTAATCACTAGAGCCCTCAGTCCAATCAAAGTCATCTTCACTCCCAATCGACCGGAGTCATTTATCGGCACTTGACTCAGAATGAAGCGGATGAATTTTGTTCCGCTTCTTATCCCCTCGGATGGCTAAACAGGAAGCTGCTCCTTGCAACCACACATGCTGTATTACACTCTAAACGAATTACATTTCTGAGTGAACTTGGATCGCCAAACAATGAGTGCATTAGGCTTTTACCGACAAAAAGCCTCACGGAATTGTGCTTTATCCATCAGAAAGTGTCCTGGTGGGTTTTCTTGTAATCGGCAGTTGCGTCCAAATGTCGAAGTGACGATATATTGTCCATGGCAGTTAGGGGGTTTATAATAAAAATAGAGTAATAATCATCTTTATTTCAAAACAAGAAATACAAAATAAAGACTGGCCCACAAAAGCAGCACACTGCTCGTATGTGGGGCCAGGTGACCAATGAAATACATGTTAGAATTACCCAAAGACTAAAGCCATATGGTACACGAACCAAAAACACTTCGCAATACCAGCAACTTAACACTGTGAAACGATCACCTAACACTCAAATCATCAAAAAAGCCAATAAAAATTAAAGATGGTAATGTAAACAGTCCATCACAAAAAACAAAAGCGCCTCAAAGCATGAACATAAAAAAAATCTAATGAGGTCAGATTACGATAGTCGGACTAAAATGCTTGACACCATTCTTTTAGTTTTCTTGTAAATAGTGTTTTGAACGTTCCATTCATAAGGAGTCCTAGATGTCCGTTAAATAAAGAAGGAATGTAAATATATCTATGTTTCTTACCAGAAAATGTGTATATTTTACGTACCTTTCTGTACGTCTCAAATTTGTACTTTTATCAACAGCACTTTTGTTTGGGTTACTCAAATAATTATTCGTGATTACAACGTATATAAAAAGGGATTAAAAATTAAATGTCCAGCTTTCTAGCTTTCTTTTCAGTTTACATTATTTGATAAGAAGTGTCTTATGCTGTTGTTTCCCATGTTTCTGTGTACTTTATCTATCGCTCTTGTTTTGTATTGTGAACAATGACCGTAGAGTGTGATGCAGTACCGTAATGTAACTTTCGCTAAAGTTTTATACTCAAGCAATCTCATCTTTAGGCTGAAAACACTTTGAATTTTATATAATCATGGCATGGCATAACCTGGATAAAAAGAGATTCCTTATCAGAGCTGGCCACAATTAAGTAAACGCAGACCTTACGCGAAAGCAATTTGTAATTTTCTAAAAACGCACACAAGAAAACATATGGTGCAGAGCTTTTAAAAATGATTACTTTTAAACATTTGGTAATCATTCCTAGGAACATGCAGTATTTCTCGGCAAATGCAAATGCAAATGCAAATGCAATGCAAATGCTCAAAAATACTATGCAAAAATAGCGTGGCGTGGTGCCGCCGAGGATGTACGCCAGTATGGACTACTGATGTATATCGCTGCAAAAACTTCAGAACAAGGTTATTCTGTCAGTAGACGACCAAACTCTCAAATCACCTAAAATAGCTCGAAATGTGCACAAAATATTATTGAGTTTTATTGATTAAATATGTTTTCTGCTGCGAAAGCTTCAGACATTTCAGGTGAACATTTGACGTTTTGAGACTTTGTATTTCTGTATCCCTTTTGAGCATTAAATAACCTATAGTTGATTAGTTTTCTTGTGACGTTCATCCAATGCTTTGTTCTAGTTTTTGGTGGTTTTCGAGAGTTCATGATACTTTGACGAAAGAATGACGTGCGCTGTCTCAATCCCATCGATTTGTTTTTCTGTTATCTTCAAATGTGAGAAATATGCTGTCGTATTTGTCTTAAACGTTCTTTAATTTTCTATTTCATTAATTCTGTTCAGGGCACTGCTGAAAATTGTGATCATTTCATTCATTTCGGCTGCCAGAAAATGAGAGCTCTGCTGACGGAACTACTGAGGACCAAGCGACTCAGGGATCCTTTCGCTGCGTCTCCAGTGTTCTTACTCAGATCAGCCGACTGTTTCCATTTTGTGAATTGTGCGTGTACCACATCGCAGGCTTGGATTTTAGTAGTCTTCATATGCGTCAGTGTTTTTTTTTTGTTTCATAGGAGCATTTTCTGTTATACAGGTGCTTGCACTCAATGCATTCAAGCGAAATACATTTGTGTGTTGTTTTATTCAGGCAGGTTATCCATTCTTCTCGTTTTGCATCATATATTCAATGCACTGTATAGTCAAGCGGAGTCTTAACTCCACTATTTTGAAGAAATAATGGTTATTAACTCTTACCTAAGAAGGCAAAGACGTTTGTCACTTTGTGCGTTTGAATTCCCATATACTGCCTTACCCTTACATCTGCTCATAAATGAATCAGTTCAATTGACAGAGTAAAGTTTAGACTCAATCTAGATGTATCAAGATAACGATATGTGGCAACTCGAGTTAATTGCTTAAAGAGGGTGATGCACCATGCAACACACAAAAATAAAACAGTCAAAGCAAATCAAAACTGCTAAAAATATCAAGAATTCGATTTTCATAGGATCTGAAAGAATGCACTTGATTTATTGCCTTCCAACCGGATTAGTGTTGATGGGAGAGTACTTCAGTGATCTGAAAAAAAAGAAGAAACATGTTAGAGAAAGTACAGCATAAATGGCTCGATATAAGCCCATGATTTATGATGCGATATGTTAATAAAATATAAATTTGAGACAAAAATAAATATCGAATACAAAAAGTACAATATAAAAACAGGATGAGAATGTTCTATGCTCATGGTAGGCTGAACAATTGATAAATCTAGCTAGTTTTCACTATGTGAAAAAATGCACAGCGTTGTGCCTAAAACAATATTTCATTTGTTTATATCGCCAAATTTAATTTGTTCCTTGTTGCGTCATGATTGGATTCTAGCTCACCCATTCATTGATACGCGAGCTGTAAATATAAATCTTAAGTTGAGTAAACGAGCAAAATTGAGCAAGTTACTACACGCTCTTATCTAGAAATAAAATATCATTTTGTATTTTCGGTCAAACCCGAACTACCCTCTCTGAAGTACTTATTATTGTGAGCATAATAGACTGACATTTCTTAATTAAAATTATATGTATATGTGCATTACTTTCGCGCAGCCATATTTAGCAACTGGTGAAGTTAAATTTCTTAAACCCAGGCTCGTTGAAACATTTTTTTTGTAATTGATTATAATTTTTTTAGAGACATGCTTTATAACAATTGTTAACTTAAAAAAAAACGTGACCTTCTTAGTTTTTCTTTTTTAATTAAAGCTTAGATTAACAAAAAGATTGGCGTCGTTTTTGACATTAAATTTAAAAAATGGGTGTGCCCTGAAAGTTATACAAGAACGTCACTTGCCTATTTGGTTAAAGATAAAATAAAAACTGCTTGTGCGAAATACGAAGGACAAGTAAAAGACTGGAGAGGACAAGCATTATTTCTGGCGTTTAATTAATAGAAAAGAGGAAAGAAAAAAGTACGCGGCTAAACATTAAAAACAAAAGGTGAAGAACTACGAAAATCACGAAAGAAAAACAATTTTGCGCAGGTAGCTGGAGGTTTTGATACAACAATCAGGGTTCAGCCGAAAAAAAAAATTGTCCACTCTTCCAACTTTTTAACGTTCACCCAACTTTACCATCGGCTTATACTGTTTAAATTTATCGATTTTACACCATGCCACTTTTCGTGTTTGTTTTTGTCTATTCTAAGGGGGACTTTGTTTTTTTCTACATTACCTTCATCGCCATATAAAAAATTCCAGGAACGTTCGCATCATTCTTGTTTTCGAACTTTTTGTCGTTTTTCTTCAGTTCATCTTCTTATTCTCGTTGTTTTTACCTCAATCATTTTATTAGAGCGCCAGTTGAAAGCAACGCTTGTCTTGATTCTCCGTGTCCTCTGTCTTTAACGCTAAATGTTTCGGTGAAGCCTTTTAAATGCCAAATATCATTATTACTATTATTCTCATCAAGAGCATTACGTTTTAATTAAATGAAAATCATGGCGCTACAGGCGGGCCTTTCTCCCGGGTGCTTTTTGTAACACCTGATATTCATCACGCGTTCACGATGCTCCAGTGTAAGGCCAAATCACGAGAAAATAAAGGACCAGCTCGTATTCCCGATAATTATTGATACCTTTAGAAACGCCGGACTTGGCGAGTCCGGACCATCTTATAAGTCCGCGGCAATGATATTAAGGCATTAGTTGATAAGAATGCCCAAGAACAAACAACGAAGACATTAATAATTCAGAAGACATCAAGAGTGGAGAATATGTTTTTTTTTCGGCTGAACCCTGGTTGTTGTATCAAACCTTCAGCTACTTGCGCATAATTATTTTTCTTCGTGATTTTCGTAGTTCTTCACCTTTTGTTTTTAATGTTTAGCCGCGTACTTTTTTCTTTCCTCTTATTTAATAATAAAACGCCAGAAATAATACTTGTCCTCTCCAGTCTTGTACTTGTCCTTCTTATTTCGCACTAGCTGTTTTTTTATCTTTAACCAAATAGGAAAGTGACGTTCATGTATGACTTTCAGGACACACCAATTTTTAAATTGAATGTCAAAAACGACGCCCAAATTTTTTGTTAATTTAAGCTTTAATTAAAAAAGGAAAACTAAGAAGAACACGCTCCGTTCTTCTTAAGTTAACAATTGTTATAAAGCATGCCCCTGAAAAAACAATTATATTCAATTACAAAAAATAAAATATTTCAACGCACTGGGGTTTAAGAAATTTAACTTCACCAGTTGCTAAATATGGCTGCGCGAAAGTAATGCACAGATACATATAATTTTAATTAAACAAATGTCTGTCTATTATGTGCACTACAATAGGTACTTCAGAGAGGGTACTTCGGGTTTGATCTAAAATACAATATGATATTTTATTTCTAGATAATAACATGTTGTAACTTGCTTGATCTTGCTCGTTTACTTCGTAAAAGACATGGAAAGACAACCCTGAGAAGAATAATGATTTCAGAAAAAGTTTAACAAGTGTCGTGCCAACGACGGTCGGGAGTTTACATATGAAAAGCGGAGGTCGCGGAGCATGCCGAGCTTTGTATTGCGAGTTGCACGTATGCTGGCCAAAACAAAACATACCCCGCACATCAATACCGAAAATTACATTTTTGTGGTTCATCAAAACATGTAGGTGTCTACTTACGAATGCCGAATGATTGGCGTATGGCACACTTAACTTTTTTGCCACCCAAGTGCAGCTCTGTTTACAGTCTGAATACTATTCGTGAATATTAGGGTCTCTTTAGAGGCGTCCTCAAATTAACGTCTTTGTTTTATTCTTGAGCACACACTACGTTTCAAGCTTAACTCCATAACCTGCAGCTTCGCGGGAAGAAATGCAAAAAATAAAAAAATTGGGAGAAAATGCAAGGGTAAGAACTAAAATGATAAAATTGTGTGCGAATTCAGCGAACCTCTCGCGTGTTTAACAAACACACCGCTTAAATAGGTGCAGGCCGCCTCGACGTAACGCAATCCTTTAATGGCCTTGCACTCACCCTGTTCCCTCACAATGTGTTCCGCTGAACTTGTCAGTGAGAGGAGCGACGAGGTCCCTAATTCACCAAATCCCAGCGGGGCCGTCTGCCCTCCAACCAGCTCTGCTGTTTACTCTAACCGAAGACAAGTATCCCCATCATCCTTCTGCTTTATCTCGCTTTTCAGCTCCAAGCACAGCGAAGAAGCGTAACCTGAGCGCTGCTCTAAGCTTGACGAGTACCGCCGAGGTAACTTCTTCCGAATCCTTATTTTGACGAGGCTCGTAAACGAATTACCAGAGCCAGCAACCTAAGGATGATGGTGCACATAAGTGCACTTGACATGCGTCTGCCACGTTGAGTTGCTGTCAGGTTTTGGTTCGACAGCACGGTCCACCGGATGGGTCTTTCGGAAAGCAGCTATCGACGGCGGCACTGGAATAACTGACAGCTAAAGAAAGGCAAAGCGTGGATTATTATGTCGGCAATGCTTGCATTATGACCGGTTTTTTGGCTTTTGTATCGAGGAATGCCGCAATATTGTTGGTTGCGGAACGATTATAATGTGCTCGAGTCTCGCCATGCTCGCCCTGCTTCTCTTACGTTCTAAATCAGTGTACAGGTGTTTCCTTTGCAGAGGGGGCTTTCTTTTTGCAGGAAGAAAATATCAAATAAACCTGTCAATAACATGTAACGTCCCCACGTTCGTCTTTTATTCATTTTAAATAACTACATGACCACAACCGGCCTGCACCCCGAAGAGCGGACCTCCCAAAACAAAAATGGCGAGCGAGAAAACAACGGGCTTGAGCGTTTAGATTTGTTAGGGCATTTGGTGGATTTTCCCAAAGAGGCTACTTCGGGAAGAGGCGGCATGCTGAAGATGTTTCTGTGAGTAATTCTTTCGATATTCCTGTTTATTGCTTCTCTCGTACTAATTCAATTATGCAAAGGAACCTCAGATGCCAACCCTTGCGTTCCAAATGTAAGAAGATGGACCATGCAGTTTCAAGATTATTCTTAACTCGCGCCGTAGACTCGAAGCTCACGAGGCCATATGTCACTCATGCCGATTTCAAATTGGGACTTAAACTCCCTGAGTCTGTTAGGGTGAAGAAGCCATTGCCGGCTTTATCTGTTTCATACTCAGTACAAGGGTACTGTCATTCAAAACTTCTGAAGTACTGCAACGTGTCTAGTTGGGGTACTAACGTAAGTGGGACGGTTTGGCGTCCAGTATTTTTTTTATGTAAAACGCGAAAAAGGCGCCGAACACGTGGTCGCGCTAACAGTATCGCGCGGTGTACATTCTTCTAATCGCTACCGTACCATTAATTTTAAAGTTCCTAGCTACGGGGTTGTATTTTATTCGTAAAATCGGAAGCCGGAGGAGATCCCAAACCCCGAGAAAGCCTTTCAATGAGCACAGTTCGTTTTCTTACTACGCAACGTTACCGAAGGGGCCATCACGTCCTACCACTTGATTTGCTTGATACCACCAACAAGCAAAAAGTTTATCTATATTAGATTACCGCTTATCTCAGCTGACATCGCTGCAATAGCCCGGAGACCTTACCTAAGCTCTATCACCTAATTTAGGACTCCAAAGCATAGGCAGCGCAACTCGTGTTTGAGTTGGAGGTAGTAACGAATGGACGGAAGGGGGATATATTAAACATTGGTTAGGTGAAATTTAGGAGTATACAGACTCAACATATGCCCAAATGGCCGAGAAAAAGTGCCAGCCTACAATGTCGTCGGCGATGCAGCTACTGTGCACGGTAAACATTACAGTGTGATGAATGTTACCAATACTTATATGACGGCAAGAGTAACCAAGCGGTTGCACAAGATCACGGTTTTCCACAACCAGCAAGTTTCCGACGGTTGGAGGTGTGAGCACACGATGAAAATAGCCAAGAACACGAGCTGATATACACGGCTTATCAGCGCCTGTGTGGACTAAAACGTTAAATGTTTGTCCTTCGATTTTTACTATAATCCTCAACGGTACCAGAAAAGGAGGATTTGCGCCATCACGAGTTATTGCAGCCTGACATCACTTATCGGTGCAGGTTGCTCTTTTTATTTTGTCGTTGTTGAATTCGACAGTGAGGCGCCATTGATGGATGATACAGTTCAATGGCGAGCCGGATATGGCGACACGTATCCGGTGCGGCGGTTCTAGGGTGTCACAAGAGAACTCTTACGGCGCATTCCGCGTTCGCGAAGCGGTTGCGGCTGCGGTTCGCGAGCCACCCCGTTCAGACACACCGAGAGGCGGTTGGCGAGAGGCGGTTGGCGGTTTCTCAGCGATCAGGCGTGATCTTTTGAGAGTTGCTTTTGGCAACCCTGTTTTAAAATGAAAAATCCACTTTAATCCATGATCCAAAGCCAAAGTTTGCTATTTTGGCATTCTGCAGATTTTTCTTCGGGATATTCGCATGCATCACGAGTTCAAGCAGCGAAAAAAGAGGCATTGACCCGCAAAACTCGCCTGCTATTCCCTCGACTTCGCCCCACAAGCAAAGCCCAGCTAGGCGCGCCTTACTGACTCAGAACAGGATGCCCACGACATTTTTATTCAAAGTGGACCCTTCCCGCATGAATAGCTGGCCTTGTTTTCCGGATAGAGGGCCAGTTTTTCGTCCTCGTTCGCTCTTATCATTTTCGAGGTTGTGAACGGTGGGGTGAACCGTGGTGCGGGGGAATGTGTTCGGTGCTAGCCGGTCGTGGCTTCGTTGGTGGCGGACTCTCCTCTCGTCCCTCGTGCGTCGATCGACTCTACTGTTTGTTTGACATTAAGCTACAATAAACGCCGGATGGATCACCTCTGCATCGTCTGGTACGTACACTTTATTCCTTGAGTATGTTTCCTTTATTTTTTTTGTTAGTAGTAAACGTTACAGGTCGAGCTAGCCCAGGTACCCTGCCCGCTCCGCGGTAGTACGTTGGCTACACAATCAGGCTCACGACGTCACTATCGGCCTTCGTTTTGGTCATGCACGGTGTCGAAAGCTTTCAATAGTTCACGCGACTATCGTGGGTGGAAAAGCTGACGTTTCAGTCGATCAGGAGCGGGTTCCGACGTTCTACGGGCAGTCAGCAAGCTTCGGGCTGTGGCACCCGGAATAATAAACAAACTTACCCGAACCAACCCACCGGCGCGAAGCCCGTTAAAATTACGAGTCAATTATTTTCGCGGCGGATACAAGTGACAGACGTGAACATCATGTTTCTCCATTGATTTGTCTGATGTAACGCTAGGACTACATCGCCTTGGACGTCTCACCAGCGACAGGTGCCATCTTGTTTCGGAAGTCGCTGACGTCAAGTCAGCGTCGCGTTGTGATTGGTTGCCGCTTTGCGGTTCGTGAAAGTGGTTGGGAGAAATCGGTCTCAAAGCGGTTGGCAAAAACGCGCTCCAACAGCTCAATCCTAGCCGCCTTGCGGTTGAGAACGCGCAGATCCGCTTCGCGTTTGTGGATCCCCTTCCAGTGTGAACGCGCCATGAGAGCGGCGGTTGTAGCGGCGGTCATGATCTTCATTGGTAGGGGGGCAGCGTGATGGGGAGCGACTAAGGGTAGCACCGTTGATGTTTCGGCTTTACGAAAGTGCAGTGTTGTCCTTGATATTGCCAGTGCGGCCAGCATGGCTGAATTAAAAACGATGGTAGCGATCATCAAGCAGTCGGTGGCGTCAGTATCGCAGAATGTGCCAAGGTGTATGGCAATAGTAATAGATAAGTTGTTGATCGTCGGACATCCAGATGTTCTGGTAAGCATAAAGGGAGACGACTGCGGGTATCGGTGCCGCGCGTGCTTACGATCGTGTTGCCGTCAAGGGCTACAGTAGCGGCACGTATCTCGTCCTGAATCGTGGTTCGGGTGATTTTCAGTTCCCCAGTGTGCTGAAAACCATCGAGACTCCGCTTGACTTTGGTAGCAAGCGAGCAACTCGTCTATGGCCACCTTTTTCTAGGGTTCAGGTTTGACGGGCGTTACGGCGAACGGGGCTGTGATTCTATCCCAGGAGTTTATGGTGTCTACAAACGCTACCTTGTCCAGTTTGCATGATTCGTGTCAGTTGTTATGGTGACTGACTCGTTCGTAGCTATAAAGCATGAAACGCATTTTTAACGCCTTTACAATCCCAAATTTTGTCTGTCCGTCCGTTCGTGCATTTCGGGCTAACATTTAGCGAGGAAATTGATGTCACGTCACCTATGCGCGAATTCAGTTTTCCGCTAAATTTAGGAGAAAATTTGATGTCACGTGACCTTACATCGCGGGTCCTAAAGACACAATTCCGTTTCCCTGCTAAGATTAGCGGGAAACTAACGTCACATGTCCTGGACACAAACATAGTTTCTCCGCTAAATTTGACAGAAAAAGTAATCTCACGTGACCTTACTTTAAGTGACCTAGACACCGATTCGGTTTCCCCGCTTTATTTTGAGGGGAGATTGATGTCACGTGAACTGATGTCTAGTGACCCATGCATTAATTCAGTTTCCCCTCTACGTTTGGTGGGGAAATTGATGTCACGTAACCTGAAGTTATGTGAACTATACAACAATGTAGTTTTTTCGATAAATGTAACAAGAACATTGACGTCACGTGACCTGACGTTACCAGACCTTTACTTTAAATATACAATCTGCGTGACCCGTACTATAAAAGACCGTTTATAGAACTTTAAAATTAAAATGATCGCTTCTTAAATACGGAATGTCATGAATTATAGGGTTTTTCACGTCAGGTTGCACATTTACTGCCGGGTCATATTTTGATATTTTTGTAAGAAATATATGTGAAAGTAGCATTTTTTGGGAGGAGCATTTAGCTGCATAAAAAAGCCGTAGCTAAATATTTCCCAGACAAATAAAACTGAAAATCTCAAGGTGTGGACAATGCCGAGATTTCAATATCTTAAACTGCCCAGCCACTATTGCCACACCAAAACAGGCACGTAGTTAAAAAAAATCCATAATTTTATAGACGACTTAAGACATGCCCACCGAAAAATGAAAATTACAATAATATATTTATATGCAAAAAAAAAGAACAAAACACGCAAAGAACGATGTTTTAGATACATATTGTCGCGAATGACAAGTGATGAAGCGGCGAATGATTGAGTAAACTGAACGTTTAATGGGGCGAACCTGTGCCCAAAAATAAAAGGAAAAAGAAAGATAACAGCAGAGCGTCGCGGGCGTCGAAGGCGGCGAAGCAGCAAGATCGAACGCTCAGGCGAAACTGACTTTGGCTCGCCACGCGAAATTCCTTATGTACACGCGTGGGCTTCTGAAATAATCGGCGTAGAAGGTTCGACGCGTAGAACATTCGTACCTCGAACGAGCAACAGGATTCTTGAATTTTCCAGAACACTAAATTGCAAGGATAAACAAAATAGACGTCGCTCTCAGGAACCGAAGCCTGGCCTTTCGCGTGGAAGGCTCGCCCGATAACCGATAGGCTACGAGCGCGCTGCCTGCTTGGTCAGCTGCGCTCGCGGCATTACTCCCCCATTTAAAAAGTGCATCGCCCCGATGCAACACAACACGAAACAAAGCAAATGAAAAAGGACGGTAAACTAAAGAGTCATTTGGAGCACATAACGTCCACAGTCCCATCAAGCGTAGTACGGCTTCAGGCGCACGACGTGGACGACTTCAGGCCGTGGTGGGCGGCGTGACGACGTTCTTGTTCCGTCGGGCATCACCTCGTAGTTCAGATCCCCAAGTCGACGAAGTACCTTGTAGGGTCCGAACTACCGTTTTAGCAGTTTCTCGCTGAGGCCACGGCGGCGAATCAGTGTCCAGACCCATACCCTTTCTCCGGGCTGGAAGTGGACGTCCCGACGACGAAGGTTGTACCGGATAGCGTCGACACTTTGTTGATCTTGAATTCGGAGTCGGGCAAGCTGGCGAACTTCTTCGGCTCGTTGAGCAACCACCTGGGCGTCGGGGCTCCCATCGTCGGCTGGTTTATGGGGTCCCTACCAAAAAAAAAACGGTTCAAAAACACACCGGAATAAATCCGGAAGTTCAATCCGTCATATGGGCCCATAAGCAAACCGCATTTCTAGAAACCGTTAAATGACCCGGAAATAGCCAGTCCGGAAACCCAACCGTAATTGGTCGAAGCGGAAGCTGAACCGTATCTGGCCAATCCGTAGATCTTCACCGGAGTGGGTCTAACCGCATATTAAACCGTATCAAGCAACACCGGAAAATAATAGAAATAGTTTAATAGAGTGACATACCTACCCTTACAAAAATGTTATACCTGGACTTATATTAAAAAATACATATATGAATACATAAGGAATTGGGCAGATTTGTACAATAAGGGCGCATCTGGATGGATAAAGTCATATCTGCACAATTCCTTATATACCCTTATCTGCCCAATTCCTTATATACCATATATAGACTGCTTTATATGATCCCATGTTTGGGCCTGTCAAATAGGGTACCCACCCCACATAAAGTAATTTCCATGTGATGCTCCTACTAGCATCACATGAAAATTATTGCCATGGGGCAGGTACTATACTTTCCAAGTCCAGACTTGGCATCGTATAATGCATTTTTACGAATATCCACAAACTATACAATTTACTGCTATCCCACACTGCCAAACGTGTATTTACGTAGATATATCTACAGAATAGGGCACAGACCAATCTTTATTGGCCTGGTTCGGAATTTGTCATTCCGACAAATATGTATGCTACAAAAATAGATTGCAGGCAATCATTAGTTAGAAAGCATTTTAACATATCATTCGACGTCGGAAAGTCGCAGCCCTTTGGTGGGATTGGTTGTCGAGGGAGCAGACAGGGAATATGGTTTGGAAAAAAAAGTTTTATACATAAAAGCGCCAGAACTCAAAACTAGCACGTCCCCCATTAAAAAAATGATTAGAAACAAAACTGTAATATCACACGGACAACCATTAAAATTAAAAATGTAACAGCACACGGACACCTATAAAATAAAACAAACGGGAGGCTACAATTAAGCTGTAAACTACACGAAAGTTCCAGAGTCGTTGATTCTCACTAACAGAGTCACAGTCCTGATTCACACCTCTGGTCGAGCACAGCAGTTTTGACACGGGCTTGCTTGCTAGCCTCGTCGTTGAAGTCCTTCCTTGCACCGTGCGATGTTCAAATTCCCCCAGTCGCTCCTCGCTGGCCTTGTTTTACCGTTCGGTCCCCAAATCATTCCTTCTGGCCACGTATGTTGCACACACACACACACACAGACACCATTGTTCACCAGAGGCAATACAAGATGAAAAGGTCATTACTGCTCCTTGAACACGAGGAGGTCACGTCTGTTTCCCAGACTAGAAAATGAAGAGGGCATCATATCTTTAACTAAACCCTCAAAAAAAGGAAACAAATTACCACATAAGTCACAAAAACAAAAACACAAAGGACTAAATCATGAGAAAAAAAATAAAATAATGAACACACAAGTAAAACGAATAAAGACACGAAGGACTACACAGACAGGCACATTTGGTCAATTAACACTAACGTTTAATTCTGGTCAAAAATATTCCTGCTGCACTAAAGATCACCAATATGGTCTGTAAACTATGCGACCTTGAGCAAAGCAGGAATATTTGTGATCATAATCAAATGTCATTGCGAACTCAAAAAGCGTGGCTGCCTGCGTAAGTCTTTTGTATTACTATTCTTTTGAATTCTGTGTTCATTATCGTGGCTGCTCAGGACCAGGCGGAACTTGGTGGTGCTTTTTCCATTCTGACCTTACTTCGGAAAGCTTCAGACTCATAGAAAAAAGCACTAGCTTCTCTACATAATCCCACCCCTTCTCCTTGGAGATACCATCCGTGTATGCTGTAATTGGAAGAAAAAAGACAATAATCAGCACACATACACATTATTAACTATATTGTTTTGTAATCATATTTCTAAATAGGCCCCTGGCCCAGACCAAAACAACACAAGACTTATTTTTGTGGGATGTATAGTTTTGGCACAAAAGATTTGGCCCGCATTTCGCTGAATATACCCTGTATAACCTTAAAGTCCACCATTACAATTTCGGCATACTTTACACCACCATTGTGCTTCCCATGTGCATGACATTTAAAAGCCAAATCCGCAAACACTTCACAATAATTTATGCTTATTAAGAAGTGAGCTTTATGTTGGGCCTTTAAGTTCAAAGCATCCAAAGTGCGCGTCCGTCTGCATTCGCACAGTATACAAAAGAGGGGAGAATGCGGCCGGACAACTGCTTTCACTCCTTGCAGCATATAGCTCGAGGATTCTCTAAATTTTGCTTAAAGAGGGCATTTCACCACGGAGAACGTACAAAGACAAGCTTGAACGTCGGTCGCGCAGGCAGTCTAAAAAACCGATAACATTGAGTTCTTTTTTGTTTCGCGCCGTGAAACAGTGTGTAATTATAATCATAGCATCAATGGGACTGCACAAGATTGCATTAAAGTTCCCAATTGGGTGTGTTTTATACCACACAGACACTGTGCGTACACAAGTCAACTAGCTTTACAGATACCGCTCAGCACACCACTGCTAGGCTGAATCAGATAAGTGTCACATTTGCCGAGCTTGTAGTACAGTGGTGATCTATACGAAGGTGAACAAGCAATCGTCGACT
The DNA here is from genome assembly GCA_013358835.2 of Ixodes persulcatus. Classification (NCBI taxonomy): domain Eukaryota; kingdom Metazoa; phylum Arthropoda; class Arachnida; order Ixodida; family Ixodidae; genus Ixodes; species Ixodes persulcatus. The sequence goes on along the minus strand of JABSTQ010009270.1, from coordinate 35,064 downwards.
GCCCAGTACTGGGAGCATCATGCAGCAGCTGGCTTGCTCTCCTTTTCAAATGCCTTGCCAAACAAGTGTGGTAAGTCGTCTGATAACGAGAGAACGTCACCACGGACAGCACTGAGCAGTTGATACTCACCTGTTTACTTTCATATGGATCAAGTCTCTACCTGGCCGAAGTAGCCAGTGTGTGCGCAGCACAAACGGCTGTATTGAAATCTCAAGAGGATGAAAGTTCAAAACAGGCTTGTTAAGGTTTCACATTCCAAGTATGCCCATGAAAATTTCACTTTCTAAAACATAAAAATGTGTTTCAAATTTTCACCAGGACAAGCTGCTCTTACACAGCTGTATATATAAGGCAGCTTACCATCAACAACCTTTGCAGACTGCCATGGACCTATCCTCGGCCTAGTCGATGCTAGCTTCTGTTCGGCGAGGGCTGCATGAGTAGAAAGGTGAAAAAGGTGCTGTAGATTATGTGAAACAAACAAACAAAAGCAATACTAGCATGCACAACTCGCTAGAGGCACTGACAAATAAAAATCAGAGGTTGGGTCAATTATGTTAACGCAATATACTTCAAACGCGTACCATGAGTGCTGGCAAGATATTTGCTGCCTTCAATCTAGATAAGCTTGTAAATTTACATGCCAAAGCACAAATACCTTAAAAGCTGAAATATATTTCGATGGAACTTTAAAAACCGAAGACTAGCTCTGCAAATATGGTGCTATCTAGTACACCATAGATGAGTAGAATCGTATTACAGCGTCCCCCTTACAAAAACTGAAGCAAAACAAGTAAGTATGCCGCGCCACTACAACAGAAACGCTGGTATTGTGATCTCATGGAGATCAGAGTTCGGAACAAGTGTGACAGGGTTTGGCACGACAAGTATGCTAATGTCATAATTCATTTTTTGTATATTTACGGTGACAGTGCAGGGAAACAATCACACACCAGATAGTCAGAAAAACAAGCACACGCGCTGTACTTATAACTGTTGTGTATTTGACTACTTCATTCTTCACTTCAACGTCTGGATTGACTTTCCAGAACGTGATAAGCAGAAGAAATAGCACAAAATACAAGAAAAAAAAAGCGAAAGACAAGACAAAAGAAAAGGAAAAGACAAAATAAAAAACAAAAAACCCCTTACATTGTGACGGCTTGAAGCTGAGCTAGTTGGTTCATGCTTGTTAAAGTTTGTTCGTATCTGTGTGTGTCCTTAAAACGTTCAGCTGGCACTTTAACAAACCCTTACAATTCATCCTTCTCACTCACCGCTATTGTTTAGATAGAAATTGGAGCTCTTTGGTCGACGGCGCTATAGAAGGACTACTTACACACTTGTCCTTCAGATGCCCCATTCCTTGCGGTTTCATTATTTTTCCTGTCAGTGGGTCTCGAATCCTCCCTATTACGGAACAATTTTCAAAATGTGCTATGCAACCACAATCTTGACAGTAGATTCTCAAATGTCCAGCGACGACTCGGTGGGTATTATAAAATGCTTCCTTAAACGATCATTCAAACACCTGCCAGTCTGGCCTACATACTCCTTACTACTCTACTTATGTAGACCAGACTGGCTGGTGTTTGAATGATCGTTTAAAGAAGCATTTTTATGAACACCCACCGAGTCGCCGCTGGAAACTTGGGAGCCCACTGTCCAGATTGTGGTTGTGTAGCACATTTTGAAAATTCTTCCGTAATAGCTAAGAGTCGAGACCCATTGACAAGAGAAATAATGGAAGCGCAAAGAATAGAGCATCTGAAGAACAAGTGTGTAAGTAGTCCTTTTATAGTGCTGTCGACCAAAAAGCTCCAATTTCTATCTTCAGGATAGCAGTGAGGAAGAGAAATTACTTGTAAGGGCTTCATATTTTCGTGAACATCTTGGGGAGAAACAGCGGCAAAGAAACTTGGACAAGAGTAAAGGAACAAACACGACAGGACGGCGCTGAACTAACAACTGTTATTTATTACACAAAATTGAAAGAAGGAAAACCTGAAGCATCTTAATCAGATAAAAATATATAGACACACACAAACGTGCCAACCAAGCAGCATATTATATAGCGATAGGCCCAATCAGTGTCTACGTAATGCCCGTCATAGTTGATCGCAGGTACCCGAACTCTTTGTCAGATAACGCCACTGACGGTTTGCTGACGCATCTCCGACCAAGTTCTGAAATAAAAAAGGCCTCGATAATTTCACTTGTCACCCTGTCTCTATGTCTGCCCAAAACAGTGGCTTCACTAAAATTAGGCTGGCACATGCAGTCCCTGCAGTGCAATGGTAGCAACCCCCCGAGCGTAGCCCTCAGTGAATACGAATGCTCCCTGAGTCTATCATTTAGGCAGCGGCCCGTCTGTCCAACGTACACCTTGCCACAAGACAAGGGGATCTTATAGACCACGCCAGACACACAGGCCACAAACGGCACTGCGTGTTTTTTGGTGCATTTGTTTTTTAACCGATTATCGGCAATAGCACCCACCTTAGCACATATCTGACCCATTTTTTGTGGGGCAGAGAACACAACCAGGACGCCATAGCCACCTCCGACTTGTTTCAGGTTATGGGAAACCTGATGAAGATAGGGGACGACCGCCATTCGTTTTTTTGTCGAATTCAGTCTTCCTCTTCCTCCCTTTAGCTTTTTTCAACAGGGAGCTAGCCACCTCGGTCAAAAGGGCTGGTGGAAATCCTGAAAGTTTTAGTCTGTTAACCTCGCCGTTGAAGCTTTCCTTCATCAAGTGGACGCAGGACTTTTTTAGAGCAGACCCGAGAAAAACGTCCTACGTCCACTTGATGAAGGAAAGCTTCAACGGCCAGGTTAACAGACTAAAACCTCAGGATTTCCACCAGCCCTTTTGACCGAGGTGGCTAGCTCCCTGTTGAAAAAAGCTAAAGGGAGGGAGAGGAAGACTGAATTCGACAAAAAAAGAATGGTGGTCGTCCCCTATCTTCATCAGGTTTCCCATAACCTGAAACAAGTCGGAGGTCGCTGTGGCGTCCCGGTTGTGTTGTCTGCTCCACAAAAAATGGGTCAGATATGTGCTAAGGTGGGTGCTATTGCCGAAAAGCGGTTAAAAAACAAATGCACCAAAAAACACGCAGTGCCGTTTGTGGCCTGTGTGTCGGGCGTAGTCTATAAGATCCCCTCTTCTTGTGGCAAGGTGTACGTTGGACAGACGGGCCGCTGCCTAAATGATAGACTCACGGAGCATTCGTATTCACTGAGGGCTACGGTCGGGGGGTTGCTACCTTTGCACTGCTGGGACTGCATGCGCCAGCCTAATTTTAGTGAAGCCACTGTTTTGGACAGACATAGAGACAAGGTGACAAGGGAAATTATCGAGGCATTTTTTTCTTTCAGAACTTGGTGGGAGATGCGTCAGCGAACCGTCAGTGGCGTTATCTGACAAAGCGTTCGGGTACCTGCGATTGACTATGACGGGCATTACGCAGACACTGATGGGCCTATCGCTACATAATATGCTGCTTGGTTGGCACGTTTGTGTGTGTCTAAATAGTTTTATCTGATTAACATGCTTCTTGTTTTCTTTCTTCCTATTTTGTGTAATAAACAACAGTTGTTAGTTCAGTGCCGTCCTGTCGTGTTTGTTCCTTCACTCTTGTCCAAGTTTCTTTGCCGCTGTTTCTCCCCAAGATGTTCACCTCAAACCAACTAGCCCAACACGTCACATTGTTCCTATTTTCGTTTTTTCGTTTTTTTCTTCGCTTTTTCCTTGAATTTTGTGTTATTTTTTCTGCTTATCACGTTCTGGAAAGTCAACCCAGGCGTTGAAGAGAGGAACGAAGTAGTCGAATACACGAGTTGTAAGTTCAGCGCGTGTGCTTGTCTTCCTGAGTATCTGGTGAGCGATTGTTTCTCTGCGCTGTCACCGTAGAATATGGTTCACCAACTCGCCCAGCATTCATTCGATCATTTATGCAACATTAAAATGACTCTGAAAGTGCGACCACCTACGGGGTGTATTCACGCAAGTCTTGCAAGTGTTGACTTGTAGGTACAGCGCCCTGGTTGCGTCCATGTGCGAAAACTAATGGGCGCGGTGGCAAGCGGCAAGAGTGGCAGTGTTCACCACTCTCGCCGTTTGTTCGTGTTTGTGTGTTGTTACTAACAAGCGCACCAATGGGAAGGCTTCAGCCATTATTGGGAACACTAAATAAACAAATACAAAATACAAATACAACACACAGTAAGACTGGATGCAAGTAGTGACACACCTCTTTTGGGGTTCTGTGGATACGTTTACAGCGTGTAGTTGGTCAGCCATTTCAAAGTTGCGATGCGTCGCTCGCTGTAGATGAGCAATTTAGCCAGTGCAGTACGACTGCTAGAATGGGGTCTTCAACCTGCACCACGCAGTAGTGATATACGACCGCATGCCGGTACAATGCTCATCCAGATCGAAATAGGCAGGGGTGGGGATTGAACCCAGGGTCCCTGGGATTTGCTGTGCAAGCTTTGGCTCTATGTGCTCCAAGCTGGTGTGTGCTAGCGCTGTCGATCGGCCACCGATCCCCCAACGCAAGGCAACGCAACACACTTCTGTTGTAAACTCAGCATTCCGCTTACGAATGAAATGCGCAGTTCCTCTACAGGCTTCATTCCACGGGCGTGGCATCAGAATCGCTAAAGGCCACCCCATAAATACAGTCTGTGTTAATAACAATCCTAGCGGCAATAAGTTGCTATTATATTGCTCAAAATATAAGCACCTTACCATGAACAGCCTTGGCAGTCTTTCATGAAGCCAGGACTTCAGCAGAGGAGACTGTCATTCTGTGTCGTCTCAGGACACTCACATCAGGATGGCGAAAGTGAATGCCAACGTCTAATTGGGAAAGGCTGCAGTAAGTATAAAGATGAAAACACAGATCAGAACATATGATAAAAATATCATGGACCAACTTAAAAAAAGTGCACAAAAATACAAGGACAAAAAAACAGGAACATGTAGGACACAGACTCGTTCACACTCGCAACTCGATCTATTGAACACAAAAGAAAAGAAGTAAGAGGATGAGAGAAATCAGAAAGCTGTGCTCGGAGAATGTGAGCTTCAGGAACCGGGGCGTGAGGCAAAGATGTCAGGTAGATTGTTTTGCAGACACTCAACAGCCTTCCCATGCAGTAAGGTGGTGAGTACATTCTGATTGAACATCTTAAAAAATAGCACACAAAAAACAAGGAATAAAGGAGAGGAATAGATACACTACATACGAGTGCAGACTCCCAACACAGATAAATTAGAAAAGAAAGAAAATAAAGAATGCGGAAGGAGCTTTCGCAAATGTTTGATCAGGTCCAAGTGGAATGTGCTAATTCACCCATATGCATAAGACTGTAAGAACGATTTCCTCGGCAGCTCAGGTAAAAGACGGATGGGCGGACACATTGGTGGCCCATACTACGAATAATAAAGGCCTAAAATATTTCTCTTGTATGTTTTTATAGTATCTGCTAATTACTCACGTTTTTCCTAAGGATGACATACACGAGCAGTGTAAACGGTGCATAGGTTGGTGACAATCCATCGTAGTTTTTAGATAGAGATTGAGCTGTTTTTATGTATTAGCCATCCATCTGTTACCTTAACTGACATGGAAATTATGTCTTTTAAATCTGCTCTTGCTAACAGGTAAATCAGCGCGTTCTACTTGGGCCTGTGCTCGAGCTCCGTCCGCATTCTTTATTTCTTCGTTCTCTGATTTATGCGAGTTCAGTCTGCGCTTGCATGAGGTCTACGTGTTACTCTCCTTATGTCCTTGAAATTTCGCGAACTATTGTTCAAGGTGTTCAATTAGTACCAGTTCACCACCTTACTACAATCACGCAACAACTAAAATAATTACAACTTACAACATTCGCTAAAGGCAGTACCAAACGAAAAAAATAGGGATTGGGTGAGGTATGTCTAACACTATATACTTGCACTGAGCAAAATAGACATACCAAAAACTGGCCAGACACTACCTTAATTCAGGACATGCTTGTAAATGTCCCCAGAAGCTTGTTATTAATACTCGATATCCTCTAAAAAAAACACCAGTAGGAAGAGAATAAATGCTTCACCATTTGAAGCAGCCTGGATGTTTCTGGAGGTGTGAAATTCGTTGAACGCGCGTTGGATCATACGAACAGCAAATGATCTTTAGAGCTCGACATTTCGCGAGGAATAAGTGCCGGCGTCAAAAATTATTTCGCGGGCAGAAATATTTGCGATCGGAAGTGGTATGCTATGCATTAATCAGTATGGGTGAATTCATCGCAGCACCAATTTTAGGCAATTCTTTTCTGATTACGAATCGCGAAAATGAAGTCGTTTGCAGACGACTGGGCGGCGGAAGCTACAGGCTTGCTCAATAAATCAATCGCTGCTTTTTGTCGGGTCCAGCTCTCCGCACGCAAGCACGGTGAGTGGCGTCGGCGATGGAGGGGCATCGCGCTCTTCTAGACATTCTAGTTTACCAGTAAACAATACGGCGAAGGGAGGCAATCAAGCAATCCCCCCTCCCCCCCCCCCCCGTCTCCCAAAGAGTTCCGCCGTTATTGATGGACCTTGAGCAAGTACACAGCCTCTGCTTCGGGGAAAAAAGAAGAAAAACAGCCTCTCATAACATCATTCGCGCACAATTAGTAATAGTGGTAAAAGCAAGCGATCAACAGACAATAACAAACCTTTTGAACGCAGGAACTAATCTAGCCCTAACGAAGAAAAAAACGAACTTACTTCGGATCCCGTGCCATGATCTTGGTTGTTGAGCAGATCTGACGTAATTCCACGTCTCACAGTCACTTCTGTCTTTTTCGGACATATTTGAAACTGAGGCAAACTCCACGCATCAGGACTAATCGGTAAATTGGACCGTTAGCCGGTCGTAACCACAGGCATTCAAACGCACACGGCCGGCAAAACGTGCGAAACATAGGCCGTTGATTCAATGATATTGTATTCGTATCTTCAACACGTTTGAAATAAAACGATCAACAAGCTGCCTTATAAAGCTAATAAAATATACAGTAATAATACATTATTGCGCACATAAATATTGCCACAGTATTATAAATAAGTTCTGAATACGCAGCAAAATATTAAATACGAAACTAAAAGTACAATGGTTCGAAACAAATTCAGCAAACATGCAACCTTCTAGTACGTGGATGAATATAGACCGGGCATGTAGCCTAGTCGGTTAACGCGCTGTCCTGCTGAAGCTGCGGCTGTTGGTTCAACAGGACAGCGCGTTAAGCAATTAGGGTACGTACAAATCTGAACCGGTGGCTGTAGGTTCGAATCGCGGTGGGCACAGTTGTTTTTTCTTATTGTTTTAGTTTTTCTTATTTTAAATATTTTTCTCACCTTTTTGTATTAGTTTTTATATTTTAAATATTTTTCTCACCTTTTTGAATTAGTTATTATTTTAAATATTTTCGAGTTTTTGCAGTCGTCGGCACGGTGCTTTAGGGTAGCAATCACGCAGAAGGTGAAAATAAGAGGAGCGAGCCCAAGTTTGAATTGTTGCAATGCACAAACCGTGGCCCTATTAGCGCCGTGCGCGACCGAAAGCGTCGCTGTGGTCGGCTGTCCACGATTGGCCGAACACTGACTATGACGTCGGAAAGGGGAATTATCATCGACGGAAATAAGAGGAATAAAAAAACTTTAATTTTGACGGTGTTGGCAGTGTTCCTTTGAGAGCGCAATGATTTCAAGCTTCCACCATGCTTATAACAAACACCATCGAACTTGTTGTTTGCAAGGTAATGACGTCACAAGGGGGAACCACACGAGGGCGCCACCAAAACATCTCGCCGCTAATTATTTTGCCGCGATAATTCACTCCATCCGAGCTAATATGTGGGTCAGTGTAGTAGGTCAACAGCGCAAGTCCAGTCAACGAAGAAAACAATGTAATATTATTGTTACTGATTCCTGTTTCTTATTTTATTTATTTTATTTTATTACTGTTTCCAGTACTCGTACGTTTTTTTCGGTCTCTCAGCTCCTCTTATTAATGTCGGGAGATGTCGAAATGAATCCGAGCCCTGATACCGCCATTGACCACGTAGATAACCCATGACCTCATACCGACAGCACCCACATAGCGATTATTCTAGCTGCTGTGCAGAGGATCGAGGCTAGACAGACAGACATGTTGGCGAAGGTTGTGCCTCTAGAGGAAGGGCAAAAAGCTACCGATATATCAGTTCAACAACTGTTCTCTAGGATAAGTGCTGTGGAAGCTTAGTTGGCTGCGACCGACACTGCATCAGAAACTACGCTTCAGCCTTTCCAAGGCATGTCTGTCGAGCTGGAGAATATCCAGAAACAGTGTGAAGACAATGAAAATCGACTTAGAAGGGCAAATTTGTTGTTTTTTGGTCGCCCTGATAACCAAGCCGAAAGGGGGGGGGGGGCAGTCGGAAGAAAGAATTATCCAGGTTTGCGCACAGAACTTGGGCATTGCGCTCGACCCTTCAAATCTTGAAAGATCGCACGGGCTGGGAAAATTCAATTCTAAGAAAACTAGACCAATCATTGTCAAGTTAGCCCGATTTAAAGATAAAGAAAACATTTTGTCCTCTGGCTTCAAGCTAAAAGATACCCCTTACGCTGTGCGTGAAGATTTTTCCGAGTCTGTGCGACTTGTTTGAAGCAAACTTTTTCATTACGGAAAAGACTTAAACGTACCGTTTAAAGTACGTTTCAACAAATTGCATATTAACAACAAACGATTCGTATTTAACCCTGAGTCTCCCTCCATCTGTCATCGAACTCTCCTAACTAGCTCGGCGGAATAAAAACAAGACCAAAACGTTACTGTCATAACATCAAGCTGCAACACGCGATAAAAACAAAAATGTTTCTGTCCTCTTCACAAACATTCGCAGTGTCATGCCAAAACGAGTCGAGCTTCATGACGTACTCGAGGATAGCGAATCAGACATAGTCATTCTCACGGAAACGTGGTTGAAACCCGATATTGAAGACAAAGAAATCTTTCCTATTAATTTTAGCTATAACGTGTTTTGACATGTCCGGAGTGGACATAGGGGTGGTGGTGTGCTCATTGCGATAAAAAGGCACATATCTTCTTTTGGCGTCTGCGTATTGAACAACAGCTTGGAATTTACTTGCATGTGCGTCTGTCTCTAGTAATCTCTAGTAAGATTATTATAGCAGTGTGTTATAAGCCACCTGACTGTGCTTCATCCTTCCATACCGATTTGTGCTCTCTTCTCGTTGATATTAAAGGTCGTTTTCCTAAAGCCGACATGCTGTTATTTGGCGACTTTAATTTTTCTTTCATTGACTGGTCAAAGTTATCCTCTGGTGGTACACCAGCATCTAAGCGATTCCTGGAAATGTGTCTCACTTTAAACTTCACACAGTTAGTTGATACCGACCCGTGTAGATAATATCCTAGACTTGATACTGACCACGTCACCAGACATCGTAAAATATATTCACCACTGTGAAGGGCTAAGCGACCACAGGCTACCGCATATTACCTTATCACTTCCCGTTATCGTAAATCATCCTACTTCTAAGATCATTCAGGATTATAATAAGGCAGATTATGTATCAATGAACCGCGAGCTGACAACTTTTTTTTACTCTTACGTTGATGATTTTTACCTTAGATCGGAGGAGGAGAACTGGGTGCTATTTAAAACAAAAATGAACGAACTTGTGAAAATATTTTTTCGTACAATCCGTATTCGTACAGATTCGACAAACCCATGGATACAAAAACTTTGCTTTCATTGCGAAATAGAAAAAAGAGACTCTGCGAAAGCCAAACGTGTCGACACGACCGAAGTTTGGAAGGCTTACAATTCTTGCCTCAGAGAGTACACCAGGAGCCTTAAGCTGTCAAAAATAAATTCTTCTTCCATGACTTACCGACCATCCTGCGGACTAACCCAAGGAAGTTCTGGAACTTAGTATCAACAAAAACTAATAACCCTATCGTGCATCTTACCCGTGAAAATGGCGACCTCATCCCTGAGAGCGAGAACCCTAAAGTACTAAACGACTGCTTTTCCTCAATTTTCACTATAGAGTGCTTAGCCACTATTCCTACTCTCACTGAAGAGCTTTACGAGCGAATGCCCCTATCAGTATAGACCTTGCCGGTATCGTAAACCTAATAGAAAAATTAAAACTCACATCGTCCACTGGTCCCGAAAATATAAATTCGAAAATTCTTAAAAATACCAGCATTATTTCTAGTGAATGTTCGTCGCTCATATAAAATCAGTCCTTATCTGAAAGCCTCATTCCTCCAGACTGGAAAATTGGCAAGGTTGTCCCGGTTTTTAAACAGGGAATCTCTCTGTTTAAATCTCTAACATCTGTCTCATCCAAACTACTTGAGCACATACTTTACTCTCACATCATGACTCACTTAACAACAAACAGATTTTTCTTTATGCATCAACATGGATTCCAAAAAGGACTATCCTGTGAGACGCAGCTCTGTGACACCATTCATGATCTACACACTAACCTCGAGTGTCATGCTCAGACAGACGCCGTCTTTCTCTATTTCTCCAAAGCTTTCGACCGTGTCCCCCACCAACGTCTCCTTTCCAAGTTGTCCTCTCTTCCCCTTGATCCTTTAGTGTTTGCATGGATACGCGACTTCCTTTCCTCCCGCGTACAGTTCACGGTCATCAATGATCACGAGTCCACTGTCTCCTCTGGTGTTCCGCAAGGGCCCGTTCTCGGGTCTCTGCTTTTTTTAATAGTTATCAATGACCTTCCTTCCACCATTTCCTCTAAAATACGCCTCTTCGCAGACGACTGCGTAGTCTATAACAAAGTAACGTGTGTGCACGATCACCACCAGCTACAAGATGACCTTCTAAAAATTAACCAATGGTGCAACACCTGGTTGATGTCACCAAACAAATCCAAATGTAAATTAGTCCGCTTCACCAGAAAGAAATCTATACTATATCATCAGTACTTTCTCGACTCTGACCTAATCGAAACCGTTTCAATTTACAAATATCTTGGTGTAAGACTAACATCAGACCTTTCATGGAATAACCACATTGAAGCTATACATGCTGACTCATCGAGAACTCTGGGCTTCATCCGACGTAACCTGCGCAGTGCTCCTCCACTCGTCCGCAAAATGGCGTACGACACGTTCATCAAACCAAAATTAGAATATGCAGCTTCTATCTAGAGTCCCCATCAGGCCTACCTCATCAACCACCTGGAAGCAGTGCAAAACCCAGCCGCTCGTTTCATCCTGTCCACTTAACATTTTTCTGTCAGGATATCCGCGTTAAAAAGTCAGCTAACCTTGTCTTCTTTGCAGCTCCGCAGAGAACTCTCTCGCCTCTGTCTTCTTCATAACGTTTACTATCAATGCCCCGACCTCAAAAACTCTTAGTTATCACCTCCTGACAGAACATCTTCTCGTCTTAACAACTCCTGCACAATCAAACCTGTTTCCGGTTCCACAAACGCATTCAATCAGTCTTTCCTTCATCAAGCCATCTCCGACTGGAACAGCCTACTATCCTCCATCGTCACCATCGTGGACCCAGAAGTGTTTCTATGAAGCTTACGGATCCATTTTTCTTGTTATTAGTATATTTTGCCAGTATGTACGATTAATGAGCTTGACCTGGATGTATTAATTAGCTTGTGTTTCTTCCTTTTCTTGTTTGTCTAACATGTATATACCCCCCTTATGTAATGCCCTAACCGGGCCCTTAAGGGGAAAATAAATGAAATGAAATGAAATAATGAGCATATTGCGAGCAAAATGAGAAAATGTGTAAGTGGTAAAACTGACACAGTGATGCAGCCGATGTTTTTCTGAAAGCGGTCATCTTCACCCACTATTGAAACAAAAATACTGCCATTTTAAAAAAGTAATTTAGCTGAGCTCATAGGCTACGTATTAAGCACATCTCTTAATTTTCTGAATTCCGGAAAGTTGTATTTAATTTTTATTCTGGTAGATCAGTGCTATCCCCCGCGTGCCGCGTCAGTTTTACTTTTTTATTAGGCCTATACACGCTTTTATTCCCGAGATCCAAGTACAGCACGGATAATTAAACTAGCTTTCAGAAATTGTATCATTCGGCGTTGTAACATTTATTTTTCGTAGCGTCAAGGGCAGTGCGAACATCCACAATGCATTGCTGCTGCTCGCTTTTTGCGTTAAAAAAAAGTTCTTATGTTCGCGTTCCTCTGGTACGGTATGTCATATAATAAAAGCTTTCAAAGAGACATATATTGTTTGGCTATGTGAACATTTTTAATATTTCTCTTATATGATCGTAACTACCACAGAAAACAGTCGATTCCTGCCTGAAATAGCACATTTTCACACTCAATGTCACACTGTCGTAGCATCATAAGCAATAAACACATATCTTACTTTTCTAGTTTCTGGAAAGTAATGTTTATTATTGTATTTGTAACTCTAGGTGTGTGCTCAATCATGCCATGTGTTTTTTGTTTGTTTGTTTTTATTTTTAGGCTCCGCTATATCGTTTTTATTTTTTTATCAGAGCCAAACACGTGCGTATACCGCCGGATTAAACTAGCTTCCTAAAAAGAGGATCGTTCGGCATTGTAAAAATTATTTTTCGTGGTGTAGGCAGTCAGATTCTCAAATCCTGGACTGCAAATTTTCTTCACCGCATTGTTTTTTCTCTCGTTTTCGCGATAAAACACGTCAGCCCTGCCATGCAGGGATCAAATACGCCAGCGTCGTTAGTCATTTACGAAGGATTGATCAACGCAAACATTTCCGCTCGCTATTCATGAATTGCCGCAGTTCGTCAGAATTTGAATGACTTGACTGCATAGTGAAAAAGGCAAAAAAATAAAACGATGCCAGTCAGTAAACGCAACTTCCATGACGAGGCTCGCCAGCCAGAACAGCAAAGTGCCGATGCCGGCCAGTCACTGAACTTCCATGTAAATACTGGCCATCAAAGACAGCAAAATACCGATGCCGGCCAGCAACTTTTTTGTTTTTGTTTGAAGAGCATAATTAGGTGCGAGGTCTTTAGCAAAAAGGCCGTGTAGCATAATTTCTAAAAGAATTTTATATTGTCAGAAAAACCATGACTACTATTGACTCTACTACAGCAAATGTGTTGGCGAGGACACTCACATTGCATACCTATATTGATGAAAGCCCTTGAAATTGCGTGCATGTGCACCATAATAAAATGTTGAGCATAAAGGCACTAACAAGGAGACCGCAGGAAAGCTATCAAAGATACTGAAATGACACTTTCCGATTGTGCGTACATCTAGCTGTGGCATCGAGTTAGTTTTTGTTTCTGTTTGTTTTGAGTGGTGAAAATTATATAAAAAAGGTTATTTGACAGTTATCAAGAATATATTTTAAAAAGATTAAAAAATAACAAAACGCAGTTTAAGCGTAATAATGAAAAAGTATTGAGAGTGCATAGAAAAAGCTAGATGGAATTAGATGGCGATGACATGCGCAAAAATCGCCCTGATGTCGCCTTTTTGGCGCCGCGTATGAGCTCGTTGTCTTCGGCGCTCTGAGTTCTAATCGATGCATCCCGTACGGGATCGGGATGGATTGTTTGCAACTTGATGTTTCAACCGTACGCGTGAAAGTCTTCGGCATCAGACGGCTGATCCGATTTTCTTTTGAACAAGATATGGCAAAGTATGGTTTGTGCAAAGCGGATATTTTCAGTGTAAACTTCGTCCAATTTGCCTTTGAACCCAATTTGGCAAGGGATGGTTTGTTCGAACCGCTTATTGTGTGTCTGGAATTCCTTCAATTGTACTTTTAACCGGAATCCAAAAGTCACGGTTTGTGCGAACCGGAGTTTTTGTGTCCGGATTTTTTTCACTATGACTTTTAACCAATTACGAAAATCGCGGTTTGTGGGAACCGGAATTGGTCAGTCTGGAATTCCTCCAATTTGATTTTGAAGCGGATTAGGAAAATCACGGTTTCAGCGAACCGGAATTAGCCTGTCCGAGATTCCTCCAGTTTGGCTTTGAACCGGATTCGAAAATTCACGGTTTGTGCAAACCGGAACCCGCCTCTCTGGTTTGACTCCTGTTTGATATTAGTCCGGATTTTATTTTCCGGGCTAATTTCAAACCGTTATTTTTGCTAGGGGTAGCATCGCGTCGAGCATGGTCGTTACTTTCCTGCCATGCACCAGCTGGAACGGGGTTACTCCTGTGGTCTCTTGCACTGCCGTGTTGTAGGCAAATGTAACGTAAGGCAACACCTCGTCCCATGTCTTGTGCTCCACGTCGACGTACATGGAGATCATGTCGGTGATGGTTTTGTTGAGTCTCTCTGTCAGCCCGTTGGTCTGCGGGTGGTACGCCGTGGTACGCCGATGGCTGGGGTGGCTGAGACGAAGGATTTCTTGCGTCAGCTGGGCCATGAACGATGATCCACGGTCGGTAATGAGGATTACGGGGGCGCCGTGCCGGAGGACAATGGACTCGATGAAAAACTTGGCGACTTCCACAGCCGTACCTGATGGAAGGGCTTTCGTCTCGGCGTACCGTGTGAGATAATCTGTAGAGACGATTATCCAGCGGTTTCCCGACGTTGACGGCGGGAAAGGGCCAAGTAAATCCATTCCGATCTGCTGGAACGGCGTAGACGAGGGAGCAATAGGATGCAGATGTCCTGACGGCTTCGTCGGCGGTTTCTTGCGTCGCTGACACTCGTGGCTTGATCGAGTGTAGAGGTGAACGTTCTTCGGTAGCCTTGGCCAGTAGTATTTTTCTCGAATCCTGCCGAGCGTCCTGCTATAGCCAAGGTGCCCAGCCGTTGGGTCGTCGTGACAGGTTTGGAAGATCTCCTCTCTAAGGTCGGCGGGGATTACCAGCAGCCATGGCGAGCTGTTGTCTCCGAAGTTCTCCTTGTAAAGCACACCTTGTCGGAGGACGAAGGTCGGCAGGGCTCTCAAGAAGACATGGGGGATAGTACCCCCTCGTCCTTCGAGGTGCTCGATTAGGGCGCGCAACTCAGGATCGTCTCTTTGACGTCGCCCCATGTCGTTGGTGTTCACCGCGCCTAGGAAGCACTCGTCGTCATCGTCGTCGCTGCTACCGGAGGATGTCTCGACAGGGGCTCGGGACAGGCAATCGGCGTCGCTGTGCTTGCGGCCTGACTTGTAGACCACAGTCATGTTGAACTCCTGCAGTCCGAGGCTCCATCGAGCGAGACGTCCTGAAGGGTCCTTTAGGTTCGCAAGCCAGCAGAGCGAGGGGGGGTCCGTGACAACGCGGAAAGGGCTCCCGTATAAGTACGGGCGAAACTTTGTGATGGCCCAGACGACCGCCAGACATTCTTTTTCAGTCGTGGAGAAATTTCTCTCCGCTCTGGACAGTGTCCGACTGGCGTAGGCGATGACTCGCTCGGTGCCTTCTTGCGCTTGAACCAGTACCGCGCCAAGGCCTTCGTTACTTGCGTCCGTATGAATCTCGGTTTCCGCATCTTGATCGAAGTGTCCAAGAAGAGGAGGAGTTGCTTCAGCTCGTCGAATGCGTGCTGTTGCTCCTCGGCTCATTCGAACTTCTCGGCGTCCTTCGTAAGTTTTGTGAGCGGTGCGGAAATTCTTGCGAAATCCCGAACGAAGCGTCGATAGTAGGCACAAAGTCCTGGGAATCTTCGCACGGCCTTCTAGTCTGAAGGCGCTGGAAACACCGCAACGGATCGAGTCTTCTCGGGGTCTGGGCGGACGCCGTCATTACTAACCACGTGGCGTAGGAACTTCAGTTCGTCATAGGTGAACCGGCACTTGGACGGCTTAAGGGTGAGTCGTGCGGTCTGTTTGGCTTGGAGTACCGCTCGGAGTCGTCGCAAGTGCTCGTCAAAGTCACTTGAAAACACAACGACGTTGTCAAGGTAGACAAGACAGCTCTGCCACTTCAGTCCTGCCAGTACGGTGTCCACGACAGGCTGGAAAGTTGCTGGCGCCGTGCATAGTCCGAAGGGTATCACCTTGAACTCGTACAGTCCATCCGGCGTGACGAAAGCTGTCTTCTCTCGGTCCCTTTCGTCGACTTCGATCTGCCAGTAACCGCTCTACAGATCCATCGATGGAAAGTACCGGGAGTGGCGCAGCCGGTCTAGTGTGTCATCGATGCGGGTGAGTGGATAGACGTCTTTCTTGGTTATCGCGTTCAGCTGTCGGTAGTCCACGCAGAAACTAAGCGTTCCGTCCTTATTCTTGACAAGCACGACTGGAGAGGCCCACGGACTGCTTGAAGTCTGGATGATGTCGTCGTTCAGCATTTCTTGCACTTGCTCTTGAATGACCTCCCTTCCTTTTACGGAGACTCTGTACGGCGATCGGTGCACAGGGAGCGCGTCGTCCTCGGTAACGATTCGATGCTTCGCAATGGCGGTTTGGCGCACCTTCGACGACTTCGCGAAGCAGTCGCTGTATTCGGCGAGGAGGTCAATCAGCTGTCGTCGTTTCGGACCTGTCAGCTTCGGGTCGATGTCGAGCTGCGCTGGCGGCGCAATGTCTTGCTGAGGTGGCGATGATTCGTCAGCGATCACGGCGATTGCGGCGGAGTTTCAAAGTTCGTCGACGTGGTCCACAGCGGCACCTTTCGTGAGGTGTTGCGTTTCTTGTCGGAAGTTCGTCACGAGGACCACGGTGCGCCCATCCTGAAGTTTAGCCACTCCTCTTGCAACGCCGATTCCTCTCCCCAGGAGCAACTGGAGGTTGCCTTCCAGGACCACTTCGCCGCAGGTAGCTGTATCGGTCACGACGGGTACGACAACACATGATCGCGGCGGCAGGTTCACGTGGTCGGCGGCGACTCGGACGGCGGCTGAGGCTGTTTGGGGTTTCTCTAAAGGCGGAACAGGCTTCCGTAGCATCAATCTGTTCTCACCCTTGTTGATCACGGCGCCGTATTCACACAGAAAATCCATGCCGAGAATGACATCTCTAGAACAGTCTTGTAGAACGACGAATTTTACAGGGCACGTTTTGCCGTGAATTTCGACTCGAGAAGTGCAACTTCCTACTGGTGTGATGAAGTGCCCTCCGGCGGTTCGTATTTGAGGTCCATCCCACGACGTTGTCACTTTTCGCAGTCGGCGAGAGAGCCTCCCACTCAAGACTGAGTAGTCTGCTCCGGTGTCCACTAGTGTCGATGCGTCGAGGCCGTCGATAACAACGTTTAGGTTGTTGGACACCGTTGCAGGCGCGTCGGTGCGATGCGGGGCGTTGGGAGAGTGGGAGCGCTTCGGCGTTCTTGGTGGCCGTTTGCTTCCGTCGTCTTCGGCAACGTCACCTCCAGGCGTTGCCGCGCTTAGTTTTCCCGGCGACGCAGGGGAGACAGGCTCTCTCAGCGAGGTCGTGGCGCTGGGGACGCTGAACGTCGTGGCGATGGGGAGCGGGCTTCACGGCGGAGAGACGACACTGGGGAGGGCGAACGTCGGAGGTACTCCTCGATGTCGCGAGGGCGCTCGTCGTACCTTGGGCGCGGGTCGTTCGGGTGGAACCCGCGCAGCCCCAGTTGTCGGTAGGGGCATCGGCGGTAAATGTGGCCGGCTTCACCGCAGTGATAGCACAACAGGCGTCGATCGGCCGTCCTCCGCACGTCGGTCTTTCGTGGCGCTGCTGGTTCTGGGTGGGCTTGCGCCCGAGCTTCCTGGCGTCGGTAAAAATGCGGCGCTGGAGGTTCCCGTCGGGGTGGCGCCGTATACGGGTGAGCAGGGGGCGGTGGTCGTCGGGTAGCTGCGGCGTAGCTCAGAGTCGGTGGTTCGGGAGCGGCGCTGACAAGAACTTGTAGCTGCAGCGCCTGCTGAACTTCTGCCCGGACAACCTCGGCGATTGAGGGTGAATCCGGGCTTGCGGCAGCAGGAAGAAGCTTCCTGATTTCCTCCCGCACGACGTTACGGATGATCTCGCGGAGGTCCGGGCCGTTGCCGCTGGAAGTCGAGAGGGCAGCGACGCCGGGAAGTCGCTGGTAATGGGAGGCCCCGTGCTTGAAGCGCACGTTCGATGTTTGTGGCTTCCTTGGCAAAATCTTCGACAGTGGCTGGGGGGTTGCGGACAAGGCCACCGAAGATGTCGTCTTTTACGCCTCGCATCAGGATCCGAAGCTTCTTTTCGTCGGTGGCTAGAGGGTCGGCGCGAGCGACCAGGCGCAGAACATCTTCTACAAAGTTGGTGATCGTCTCGCTTGTGCCCTGGGTCCTCATTCGAAGGAGGTCCTCGGCCCTCTCCCGTCGGTACTGGATGGTGAAAGTCCGTCTCAGCGCGTCCTTGCAGGCGGTCCACGAGGTCAGCGAAGTTTCGCGATTCTCGAACCAGTGCCGGGCGTCTCCTTTAAGTGCGAAGTAAATACTCTGTTGGCGCTGTTCTTCCGTCCATCGGTTGTGCTGGGCCACTCGCTCTTACTGCTGTTGCCAGTCCTCGACGTCTTCATAGGGCTCACCATGGAAGGACACGGGCGTACGGGCGGCGACAGGTAGGACAACGATGGGTGGCGTGGTCATCGTCGCGGTCTTCTTCCTTGGTTTCGGTGGCAAGGGTCCAAATTTCGGGGATTGGCCTTTGGTACGGCGGCTTGATCGGGCTTTGGCGTCTTCTGCGAAGGGTAACCTCCCGGGGGTGAGCACGTCACTTGGCGGGCGTGTTTTCGGAGGGGTACGCTCCACGGGCATAGAATGCGATACCCCGCACCTCCACCAAAATGTCACGAATGACAAGTGATGAAGCGGCGAATGACTGAGTAAACTGAACGTTTAATGGGGCGATCTTGAGCCCAAAAATAAAAGGAAAAATAAAGATAACAGCAGAGCGTCGTGGGCGTCGAAGGCGGCGAAGCAGCAAGATCGAACGCTGAGGCGAAACTGACTTTGGCTCGCCACGCGAAATTCCTTATGTACACGAGTGGGCGTCTTGAATATTCGGCGTAGAAGGTTCGACGCGTAAAACATTCGGACCTCGAACAAGCACCAGGATTCTCGAATTTTCCAGAACACTAAATTGCAAGGATAAACAAAATAGACGTCGCTCCCAGGAATCGAACCCTGGCCTTTCGCGTGGGAGGCACGCACGATAACCGATAGGCCACGAGTGCGCTGCCTGCTTGCGTCAGCTGCGCTCGCGGCAATATAAACCATTTGTCTACCAACAAGCTTCTTAATGAAAAACGTCACCAAATGTATAAATTTTGTGCGACTTGAAATGTAGCTTTAAAATATAAAATAAAGAGTTTCTGAGCCGTCCTAGTAGATTTGATATGAATGCAGAAACGTTTCATATCTCTATAAGTAGCAAGAGTGTACGTAAATATTAAAAAAAAGAAGTTCATATTTTATTTCCACTATACTCTCCTTAAATCCTTGCAGCAACCCTGAAAAACTTGTGATGGTAAATGATTAAGTCGCATATGACCTCCGATTGAGAAAAGCGAAAACAAACCACTGAAATTGAGCTAGCTTGTCTTCGGTAAAGGGGCTTTGCCGCAGGACGTTGACTCCAAAGAGATATTCTCCAGCAACGGCAAAGTCTCTAAAACGGTGCTGCTCTATTGCAGAGCGTAGAAAGATTGTCATAACTTAAAGCCATGTGATTATGAATAACTAAAAAAAAAACTGACAAAACAGCACAAAAAAAATCTTAAGAACAGCTGAGTTTATTTGACCACACCGAAGTAAGAAAAGATCAAGAAAATAAAACGTGACATAGCGAAGATTTGAACAAACGTGGCTTGTCAAGCTAAGTCCCTAGAAAACTAGACAGGCTTCCGACAGCGAGCATCCGTAAAAGTAATCTCCGTCTAGACTTCAAGAACCGACACTTTTCCTAATCTCACGGGGTTAGTTTCTGATGTTTCCCAACCAGCTCGTTTGGTTGCGTTTACTTCTCAGAACGTCATACTATCCGAAGTTTTGTTTCTCCTTTCTGTTTCCTCGTGTCGCCTCCTGAAGACCCCCCCCCCCTCCCCGCCCCCTCTTTTTTCTTTTTTTTGAGTGTCGGCGGACTCCATTGCTGCCGGAAGGGGCAAACTGTACGTATGGCAAATTGTCTTGAAACTCAAGCGCGCACACAAGGAGGGTGAGTCAACGCGTAAAAAGGTGATGCGATTAGTATCCGAAAGAGGGGGCGGTAGGGGGAAGGGGAGGGGGGGGGGAGGGACGCTATTGTGAAGTTCAACGTTGTGAGATGAAAAACAATTAACATCGGCTTACCATTCCAATGTACCGACGCGTAAGGCAATGTAATATGAATGCAGGTACACGTTGGTAACCACAAGGACATTGTGTTGCTGTTTTGGTTTCACCATGCTAACCAAACATTTGAGGACTGGAGAGAGGCATTCTGAAACTCTCACATAAGCATTTGGAGAGTACATGTCAAAGAAAACGGTGATTTTACGAAGTGGATAAGAATAAAAAGTTTATTCTAGAACCCAGCAGGGAATCTACTCATGGTCAAAAGTTTTATCACTGTGCGATTTTCTTGTATGTACAATCTACGGAGACACAATGAAAAAGTGCACGGCCGGCGACAAGCGCCTTGTGCCTGTTGAGAAACTAAAAAAAACTGAAGTTTGAAAAATTAGCGGCTCCACTAACTGTGAAAACGTCTGACCTCCGATGCAAACATTGCTTCGAATACATTCAAAACAAGATTGCTTCCCAACTTCATTAAATGGACACTTCATTGCTGGATTCGGATGAAATTGTTTCCGGAGTGATCCGAATCAAATTTTGGGGGAAAATGTTTCCGAAGTAAATTCGAATCAAATTTTGAGTTGTGTTTTTTTTTTTTTCAAAGTCCTATGGCTTTAAGTTATGACAACTTTTTGTCCTCTGCAATAGAGCAGCACCACTGCACTGACTGACGGTTATGAAGAATATCTCTTTTGAGCCGACGTCGTGCCGCAAAGCCCTTATAACGAAGGCTAGCTAGCTCAATTTCAGTGAAGGTGTTTTGTCGCTTTTCTCAATTGAAGGTCATATGCTACTCAACATTTTGTAATCACAAATTAGTTCAAGTTACTGCAAAAAGTTAAAGAGAGTTTAACAAAAAATTAAGCTTTTGTTTTTATATACCGGCGTGCAATTTCGCTTCATTCAGAGGAATGACACGTTTTTGCATTAATAGAGAAACTACAATGCCGGCTAAACAACTATTTTTTATATCTTCGTCAGCTGCATTTAAGACGCATGTTTCGGTATATATTGGGGCGATTTGCAAAAATCTGTTTGTCCATAAAAAGTTAGTGAACCTGTTTTTTTTCATTAGATTTTTCTTTGTGTGCTTCGTAATTGTATTACGTAGGAATATATTTTCGTAGATTTTAATATATGGTGTGCGTGTGGTAAATTATCAACAAAATAAATGTTTTTTTTTATTTTTTTATTTATTTGCCTCCTTTGATGTGACATTGGCGTCTGTGAAAATTAGTATAGTGAAATATCATCATTGTCCACGCCTTGGTCTTCTAAATTTTGTATCTTTAAAAAAAAATACTTATGTTGTTCGCATATAGCTGAGTGTCCCTCCAGGAACATGACTTTCACATATTGATTTTAAAAAAGTATTGAAATTTTTACCCGGACGGTTATTGTACAATCTACTGTGGAAACAGTCTATAGGACTTCGTAGGTAAAGGTCCCCTCCAATTTTTTAAGCCAGGCATTGGCATCTTCATCCACCTTTCCAGAGGACGTACGAAGTAGTGCATGAAAATATCCGTCAAACCGGTTATCCGGTTAAACCGGAGGAGAGAGAATCCGGTTTTGAAAGCCGGTTATCCGGTTCACCGGATTTTCGAATACGAATATCCGGTTTGAAAAACCGGTGGTCCGGTTAATCGGTTATTCGGTTTTATTTTATGTATCGTGATGACCAGTACATGAAACAGCATTTCGCGCCCTGTATTTATGGTAAATAAAAACTAAGCAGACAGATTCTTTTTGTTGCGTTAGCATTCTTTAGCCCCCCCCCCCCCCCCCCCCCGATTTCGCGGAGCTTTCCGGCCTCTTAAATTCGCAGTTACCCCGCTAAATTCAGGGGGACAATTGTCGCCCTGAATTACCTATACACGAATTCAGTTTCCCCGCCATAATTAGTGGAAAGTTTGAACCCCCAAATTTATATATTAATTCAGATTCCCCGCCAAATTTGGTGGGAAATTTTATGTTACGTGACCTGACGTCACAGGATTTAGAAACCAATTCAGTTTCCTTGCTAAATTTAGTGGAAAAATTGGTATCACATGACTTATACACCTATTCATTTTCCCCGCTAAAATTGGCAGAAAATTTGATGTCTCGTGACCTGACGTCACGGGACCTACAAACTAAATCAGTTTCCTGGCTAAATTTAGCAAAAAAATTTACGTCCCATGATTTATACAACAATTCATTTTCCCGGCCAAATTTAGCGAGAAATCTGAATAGTCTGTAGGTCCCCCGACGTCAGGTCACGTGACAACAAGTTTCCCGTTAAATCTAGCGGGGGAACTGAATTGATGTAGGTCACACAATGACGATTTTTCCGATAAATTTAGCTGGGAACCTGAATTTCTCTGAAAGCCACGTGACTTAATGTCATGAGACATCAATTTTCCCACCAAATATAGCGGGGAAACAGAATGAGTGCAAAGGTCACGGGACGTCAATTTTTCCGCCACATTTAGCGGGGAATCTAAATAGTCTGTAGGTCTTTCGACGCCAGGTCACGTGACAACAATTTTTCCGGTAAATTTAGCGGGGAAACTAAATGTGTGCATAGGTAACGTGACGTACTATTTTCTGCGAAATTTAGCGAGAAAGCTGAATTGAAGCATAGGTCACTTGACGTAAAACTTTCCGCTAAATTTAGTGGGGATCCTCAATTCGTAGGTCCCGTGATGTCAGGTCACATACATTAAGTTTCCCGTCAAACTTAGCGGGGAAGCTTTATTTATGTTTACGCTCACGCCGTTGCGAAACCGGGGCACGGGTCACGAAGAGCTGCCACCGCTGTAAAAGATGTTCTTTTTTTTCCACCGGAGACCAAGATCAAGCTTTTGAGTACTGACATGAGAATAACCATCCTGTCCAAAATGCAACACTTATTTTCTCTTTTTAGTCCCGTTGATTTTCAAAACATGAGGACACAACAGGGAAACCCAAAAGGCGTAAAGCTAATGGGCTAAATAATTAATGACCGAACAATCTCGATTCCAATAATGAATATTGAATAATCGAATATTCAGATAATTTCAGAACCGAATAACTGAGAAGCTTATTCGGTTATTCGAATATCCGGTTATCCGGCTTTCAACTTCGAATAATTCGTTAATTCGAATAACCGGATAAACGGTTATCTTCAAAACCCGTTTCTACTGCTGGCACTAGTACGAAGGCCCCGCTGGCGGTGTTTCACGTTCACGATGGGGACGACGCCTTGAGTGGTGTGTTGGTCGGTAATGATTATATTTTCTTCCGGCACAGTTCGTAGCGCCGTTTGGCAGCTGCGAGGCTCCAGGATGCTACCCAGAGGTTGGAGAATCGTTCACACCTCCACAGACATGAAAGACTTGCGATTGTACAATTTAATGAGGTGATATCTTTGGCGTAAATATAGCTGTTCGAGGAAACTATATTCTTTTTCTTCTACAACTTCAATCGCGTCACTAGCCAAAGTCAAAAGTATTTGCGAAGTCAACGTGAGTCACGTCTTGTTCTTCTTTTAAAACATCCAGTTTGGCTGGAATGTTGCAGCTACATTTATTCGCATTATTCCGTTTGCGCTCATTTGTTCTAGTCTGGCAGAGTGATGCGAATGCGAAACAGTTGAAAGCATGCACGAGCGATCGTCGCGGCAAATTGGCCTCCCGACGCTGGTAATCCTGGAAGGTTCCTGGAAAGCCCTCGGGGCTTTCAAAGAGGATGACAATTCTTCAGCGCGTGGAGATAACTGTTCTTCCCGTGTGTTACAGATCCGTCAAAATCGATATCATTCCTTTGAGTGCTCGGCTTTTGCGCATGCACGGAAGGCAATCCGGACGAGACAGCACACACACGCTCGCCCGCGCTCGAGTGTAATGCGGATACCATCCTTTGTGTTCCTTCTATCGGATGTACAATAATCGATCCTCGTTTTTTGTCTGTTTACCCCTTTCTTGTTTTGTTTTTTTTCAGAATTTTTTCGGTCGTTTCTTTTCCGGAAAGCGAATGTTAACTTTTTATCTCCTTGGTTTTTGGCAAACGACGATATGCACTACATAGGCTTAGAAAATGTTTGGGCAGAGTTGGTCCTACTTTTTTCAGCACCCGTTAATTCATAGAAATTACAGAGATAGAATATATTTTCACATAATGGGTTCAAAGGTTGGATTTTATGAAAAGAGCGTGACGCTCAAGTCTGACGAAAACTTATTGAAGGCAAGATATGGCAATATAAAATGTGCATAGCTCGTAGAATGCAATGAAAAATCATCAAAATTACATAAAACGCATAATTTGTCATAATAATATATATAGTCAATGCTATAAACCAAACAATCGAAACCACAAAGGTTCACTAAGGTGCTCGGGGCAATTCAACCCCTGATTATGCGATCTGCCATCCGATATCTTTGCTTGAAGCCACAAATATGAGATGAACGAGAACACAAGCCACTACACTTACTTGCTGCGGACGGTCGCTGCAACCACGGACGACCGTGGACAGCAAGTAAGTCTAGTTGATTGCTCTCGAGTGAAACTTAGTTTGGTTTGACATACTTATACCGCAGGCAAGAATGGGACGCGGTTATATACCTTTTTTTCGCATAACAACAGACCAGCACGCAACTGACGTATCGTCAACCAGGTTCATTTTTATATTTCCCTCTGACACAGGATATGCAACCAGCGAAGGTATCGGCAAAAAGGCTTAGAAACGGACGTCATGTGTGAGTAAGTTCAAGCTGCCTCGTTTTACAGTGTTACAATTTAAACAAAAAACTACTGTATTTGCCCACACGTCTACGTGTGGACAAACAATTTTAATAAACAGAAGAACAATCGCGGGAAATGTGCAATTATCACAAGAAGCTGCAGCGCGAGTGTGGCTGCAATGTTATTGAGCTTCACATGTTCCCCAAGGATCCTTCTTCTCGGTTTCCAGCGTGAATCGCGAGGGCTGTGCCAGATTAATTGTCACATTGATGGTCACGACTGCTTCGTCCACGACAAGAGGGCCGATTCAAAGCCGGTACACATGCTCCGATTAGGTTATCACGGCGAGGCATATGTTATTGCTCCATGACATGTGGAGGGAATGAAAACGTTTACGTGCCACAACCCAAGATGCAGTTATTAAAAGCCGAGACAATAACTGAATATACTGCATTAGACTGCTCATTTAAACCTTCGTTGTGGAGGCTCAATCAAAACACCAAACCGTCCTCGTCCTCGTTCTTTCGAGGAGGCACGGTGATGGCCTGTCTACGACCTACTCTAATTTTGACCTGCCCACAAAAGAGGGTGCCTGCGCAGAGCTTGTAGTACAGCCCGAGACCGCTGCGTTTCGTCACGCTAGGACTTCGTGGCGCTACACAAAGTTAGTTTTGTTTTACAGGGCATCGGCGTATCAATCTAAACCACACAAGTTGCCGCGCAGCGTTTCCTGGTCCTTACCTGCTTTCCTCGCGGTCATAGCGGCAACTAGTCAGGCTCGTCAACCTCGTCAGCCTCGTCAACCAGTGGGTGCATGACAGATTCGGCGCCGGCTGGCAGCACAGTGGCTATTCATCGGTGATTCGTGAACGCACATTATTTCGATAATGGCAACTCTGCGGTCGGAACTAAAATTAAAAAAAACTCTTTTGCGCATTTGTGACTGAGAAACGCGCTATTTGAATCCAAGCAAACTTAAAAGCGATGCGCCCTTGTACAGTACTGCTACGTGCTACTGCAACCTGCTGATGCCACGCTACGATAGGTCGTATATGTTCCCAAAGAGATACTGTCTCGCTAGCCGCCCGCCGTGCGGACTGTGCGCTAGATAGGCTGTGAAACGCATTTGTGTCGCAGAAAAGCCTTTGTCGAGCACCCCCCTACGATAAAGCGATGTACTTCATCTGCGAAAGCGTCTCTCATAGAGAGCAATTTTGTGAGCAAGTACGGAGTCCTTAGTTACGATGACGAAGTTAAAAGAATGAAAAAATATAGGATCCTCGATCGCTACCGCCTGGGTAGGAACAACCGATATAAAGCCAATTCAATATAAATTAATTGGATCCTTGGATCAAATGAAAATTTTATAAAAAAATCAATTGGGGACTGAACTAATAAAAACTGGGCCTTGCCAAAAAAACGACCCAGGAGCAGCCGTCAGGGAGAAAGGACCCCGTAGAGCCCGTCGCCAGACAAATAGCCCAACCCCGCGAAGGGTCCAGAAAAGCGCAACACGAGTGGGTCGACAATGGTCGAGGGAAACAAGTGAGCCGAACCATAACCGTCCGTAATAATCTTTGCTTTTCTCCTCCTAGGTGAGGATTACAGTGTGTCGTGGGCCTGTCTTCAGCCAGCTCGATTCAACCGGGCAAGTCACGGCAAAGTTATTGTAGCCCACCGTAGCCAAGTCTTGCCAAGTTCCGCCCATACCCACACCGCTGCGTACCCATATAGCTGTACTCTCAAAACCAGCCGGTATTTAAGTTTAAAGCCGCTAGACGGCATCGTCGGCGCCGACATTTTCAATATGGTGGCGCCCTAAAAAAAGGTCAATAGTTAGCCCAGCCTGCTTAGTCCACAGTCGACCGTCGGCGTCGAGACACACTTAGTCAAATATTCTAAGTCTGCAGTCTAGACTCGCGGCGATGATTCATTCTTAGTCATTCTTAGTCCAAGGTACTTAGCCTGCAAAAGACCTTCGTAGGCGATTTAAAGTTAGTCCGCAGAAGACAGTCAGAGGCGAACCATACGTGGTCTAGCATATTTCGTCGATCGGCGATCGTCCGCGGGAAGTCATGATTTGTTTTTTTTATTAGGTATGCAGGCAACCATTTGTGGGGATTCCCTCTTGGTACAACGTTCTTCATTCACAAGCGACCGTAGGAGGTAAGGAATACTTAGTCCAGTATATATAATCCGCATTCTACCGCTGGTGGCGATTCGTACGCCATCGCCAGCGCGTTATACTTAGACAATCATGGTTGGTCTGTAGACGACCTTCGGCGGCGAGTCATACTTTGTCCAGAAAACTTAGTCCGCAGGCGATCATCGGTGGCGAGTCTACTTAGTACAGCCTACTCAGGCCACAGGCCACCGTTAGTGGCGAGTCATACTAAGCTTTGCATACTTAGTTCGGAGGCGACAGGAGGTTGCGCGTCATACTTATCTTACAAGAGTTATTCCATAGACGGCCGTCGGTGGAGTCATACCTAGTTCATCACAATTTTATTTCAAACCGATCGCAGCCTACGCTACTATTTAATGCAGCCAATCAAGCTGTGCGAAATGTGAATTGTCAAGGCGCTCAATCTTTTAATTTGTGAGTTTACTATCATAGGCTAAACAAATTACCTAAGAAAAAAGTGCAAGATAGCGGTGCCTTCATTGTGCTTTGCTTGTTTAGTAGGTAATAGAAACATTGAAAGACGATGAGCACCATGACGATGCACTTTTAGCACTGCTTGATAGGCCCCTATGAATGGTAGCTTCAGATGCAGTCGGACCTGAAGCGAACCGGAGTAAAGTCTGCGGGCGACCGCCGACGCGCGCAGTTGGTTCCTGACAAATCGTAGTTCCCCATGTGGACGCACATAATGGGGTAAGTTACAACATACCAAGGGGTAGTGCAATAGAAGTATGACGCCAGCACTTAAGACAAAAGTAAATTGATAGAGAAAATCGTGCTACAAATTTCCCCTCGGGATTGCTTCAGTTACAACAAGAGGCTCCTCGAAGCTCAAAGGCACTAATAATACAAGGCCCTAAACGACCAACCGAAAAAGCGGAACCTGAAGTGACCGAGAAAAAGACGACTGAAAACCTAGGAGTGGCTGCTAACATGGAACGTATAATCAACTAGCCCTAGCCCTTTTTTCCCCGGCTGTCGTCTCGTGGACTCGTGCGAGCACCCGCGCGCTAGGCGGTGTTGCAGTGACGTAGAAGTCTGTTTGTGCCAACGTTAGTTTGTGCCCGGGATACGGGCCGGCGCGAGCGCACGCGCCGGTTACGATGACGTAGCTTTGCTTCCCCCCTTATAAGCTGAATCTCTCCGGTGGTTTCCGCTTGCGCGTCGAACGCCTGGGCAAAGCTGGCTGTGTGGCCGGCTCAACTGGCCCGAAGTCACCGTGCTCGTAATCAGCCCCGTCACTGGAAGTGGCCCCATCTTCCGATGTCGACTGCTGCTCCTGCTCACCCGTCTCCACCTTGCCTTCGGCCTCTTGTGGGGCGTGTGTAGCACCACGTCGACGCAGTTGGTACAGGTGACGCCGCTGTTGTCCACCAGGTGTATCCACCCTATTGGAAAAACGTACAAGAAACATACCCGCTGCTTGTACATGTTCTGGTATGACGCCACCATAATTTATTGTTATTATGTATGCAGCTAGTTTGGTTTGGCGTTCTGCATAACTGGAGATACCGGCACCGCTATCGCTCCGCGTCTGTCTATACTGGCAGCCAGTTTGCTTGCCGATATGATTCGGTGCGACTGGTATGATTTGCGTCCGATGACGTAGGCGACCGATATCTTTCCATCACAACGCTTATACCTCAAGACCACCGGTATCACCAAATCATACATGCAGAAAGGCGACCGCCATCTTCCAACGAAACGTCCACATTTACCACCGGTATCGTTACATATACCATACATGTCGGAACGGAACATTGACCGACGTTGAGCTCACACGAATTCCTCGGTCAACTCTTCAGGGCGACGTCTTGGGGCGACTGTCTCGAATAATGTGTAGCACAAGTATTCGACAGCCGCACCAGCCGTACCGCATAGCAAAGCCAACGTGTACGGCAACAAACCGATCGTGACACCAAGCCGAGGATACCGCGTCACCGGTCGACAGCGGCAAACGGCCGTTGCTCGTACCGTGACTCGTACACGGCCAACTCGGCGTCTTTTCGTGGATCCTCTCGTCGCAACCAGCTACAACCCCACGATTCCGCAACCGAAACCGGCGGCTGGCTAAAAGTAACGTTGGCTAAAAGCGAAACGTAAAGCGGCCGCCCAGTGACTTCCGCTTCCGCTGCTCGGCTTCCCCGCTTCCGTCGTCGCAGAGAAGATGGCGGAGGCGTAGCCAGCGTAGCTGCGTAGGGGACGTCGGCTCGTTGTACGTTGTACGGAACAGATGTTTGGCGGTCCGTTTCTACTGCGACTCTGGTTCTCAACTCGACGGCGCCTCTCATAGTTTACCCAGGTGTGGTCAGCCTGGGTCAGCGCAGCGCGGCCCGCTTTCCTCGTCCGATCCCCGGACCGTCGACGACTTCTAAGTTCGTCCGGTAGGCCTAGGATCCGAAGGTGTCTGAATCTCCGTGAAGCGGTAAGCGAATCTCGTCCCCTTTCTGTTCTACTTTTAAATTAAGTTATGTGCGCTTCAGTGTGAGCATGCGTGCCAAGTGTTCGTGACAATTTTGAGCTAGAATAATTGTGCTTCATCACGGTTTGTCATTTACCGAAAATGTAAATCGAGCCGATGAACGAGGAGCCATGCTTGAAAACGATGTACGATGTTAACTTCTCAGAACGCATGCTGCGAGCCTGAGACATCAGTGTTGGACCGTGTTGGTTTGTAGGACAGATTGAGGGCCCATCGTCTTGTCTAAAGCCCCTATATGTGCCGTGATCAAGAAAAATTGTGTTGCTCGTGTGTATTTACACGAACGCGTGTAGTAATAATAATTACACGAACGCTTGCCGGTACCACGACCTACGCCGGTACGAAACTCATCCAGGTCGAAACGGGCAGCGGGTGGGGGTAACTTTATTTTTTATCTCGAGTTCCGTCGGACGTAACTTTTCACATTGGGTTATGTCGGACGTAACTTGAAACCTTGGGGTAAAGATACGCCGGAGGTAACTTTAAGTTTTATTTGGAGTTTCGTGGGACGTACCGTATTTACTCGAAAATAGGTAGACCACGAAAATAGGTCGACCCGTATTTATTGAACCCACCGAGAATAATAAAAAAATAATTCAAATATAGGTCGACCTTTTTTATTTTTAAGAACAGGGGAAAGGTTGGGCAAAAGAAAGAAATAAACAAACCTTATTTACAGCACTCGCAGCTAAATCACGGGGCGATGCCAAAAACTTAATCACCGTCAGAACTTCTGGACATGTCATCGTCGTCCGAAGCTTCGTCAGCTTGATAGACATTCTCGCGAATTCGTAACAATACCTCACTCACACCGTTGTAAAATGACCACAAGAAGAAACGAAAGAAGGTGGAGACGGGCAAAGCGACGAAAGACAAAATACAAAGACGCAAGCAACGCCGCGAGTCGAGCCGCCTTAAAACAAAATTAACCACCTTTTTTTGTGTGTGTGTGTGCGCGCGTTTGCGAGGATGGAGGGCAAAGTGCATGGCGCATCGCGTTCCTCTCCCTCCCCTTCCCCGTTGCCCAGCGAGGGGAACGCTACAGGCGCGATGGCGAAACCCGACGCCCGAGGGATGCGTGCGCGCGGCGGACGGGCCGCCGGCTGCTGCTGTTTTGGGTAGTTTCCGTGCACCAAAAGCTTTTTGAAACGAGAAGCGGCGCGGCTCTACGGCAACGCCGGCTCGGTGACTCGATAGCTCCATGCTCCCGGTAGGGTCGCGAAATGTAGGTCGAAATTCTTTGTTCACAATTTCCGAGAAAAAAAAAAAAAGGTCGACTTACATTTAAATAAATAAGGTAACTTTAATTTTTATTTTGGGTTATGTCGGACGTAACTCGAATGCTTGACGTAAAGTTACGTTGGGCGACGTTGGGCGTAACTTTAATTTTTATTTCGGGTTCCGTCGGACGTAACGTTAGACACTGCGTTACACTTATGCAAAACGGGGGCTGCTGGTTCGTCATATAAACCAACCATTTCTGTGTTTAATTAAAACACATCACTGACCTAAAAAATCCTGCTATCCTAGAGTTTATGCTATAGGAATGTATCACTTCAAATAAATTTGTTAATTTCTACTTTTAGCCCCTGCCCAGCCAGGTACAACATCTGGCCTAAAGCAGTGTTTCGGATCTCCTTCCAAGACCTGAGGCGGGTCGTCATTCAATCCAGGAGTCGTGCTGCTGGTGCTTCTTACTGGATGGTGCTACCGAGGGACAAGTTATCATGCTTGAGGAAGGCAAGTATGGCAAGTATGGCCGCCGTAAGTACACATATCGTTTTTACCTTTGCTCGAATCCACTTTTAAGAAATGCACAGTTCGCATGTGTGCATCTCTCAATGCTTCTATAGTCGGCGTTTTGTTATTCCGGAATGCTCCCAACTCTGTCAGCTCTAGTTTCTCTAGACCATGCAAATGAGATGCAACACTAAACCACATGCTCTCGCAAAAGTGCTGAGCTGAAGCACTGTAGAAGCTACTCTAGCCTTTACAATGCAACACAAAATAGTTGACGCCAAGTATATCTAGTTTTGAGACTGCGTTTTACCAAAAGCTCTGCCGAAACAAATCTGCCACCTTATAAGGAGTGCAAAAGAACCTCGCGTGCCTAACCTGGAGAAGGGCGTCTTTTTGCATAGGCCAATTTTTTTAAACCAATACCTTCAGCCTCCTTGAAATGTTAACATCATGTGACACACGGATGTGCTGTAAACCCTTTAATGTTGGCGAGCCCTTAATTTTTGCGGCCTTTAATTTTGCGAAATTTAGTGACCGCGATTATGTCTTCTGTGACCAATTTGAGAAGAAATAGGGACTACAAAGAGAAGGGGTTTTACTGTACATCGGAGAAAAGAGGAGGTCACTTTTGTTCGTAGGCAAGAGTAAAACCAACAACAACAATCATGGTGTCGTCCCTTTGTGAGACTATCTGTGTCTATTGAATGATATGAATTTTATCTTGGTTCATTAAACGTTGTAGCCTGTACGTTGTGGGATGTCGTCTTCAACACAAACAGTCGTTTTCCTCTGAAGCAGGCAGCATGGACGCGTGCCGCAGCACAACAGAGTTCATTTGCAGGTTGTACCGCAGTTTAAAGGAGGATTCGCACAATATGGGGGAATCACGATTCAGTGGTCTACCTCGGGCGTGGACAGGATTTGCTCATTCTAAAAAAATTTCGCTAGAAATCGGGGATTTGCAAGGAATGTACCCGCACGGTTGAAAGGGCCAGGCAAGCCTTGCGAGCGCTTTGTTTTCTAGTCTCTCAGTCCTGAACCCACTCGCGCACCAATGTGTAGATGTTCTGATAGGCAGGAGCACTTTTTTTGGAAAATGGTGGATGGCAATACGCATAGACTGTTGTTATCGTTATCAGAATTCTGTATTATGGTAAAAGGTAGACTGCATATTTGCAATACATTTACTCACTTAAAAATATGTCATACTAAAAATATGTAGTATAGCCGATGACAAAAACAGAATGGCTGGGTGTCCTCCAGCACGCGCTTCTACTTTTCACCCCGCTTTGAACGGACGTGCTCACTCGAGGCTCATGAGACGCTGAAACATCATCGAAGTAGCAGGGGGCCTGGTGGCAGAACAACTAAGACTTCTCCCTGCCTTTCTCATTTTGTCAGTGAGCGTGTACTTCCATACTCTAACTCGGCTTAACCTGGACACAGCTGAGGAGAATAGGCTTGGCGAGTGCCCTTAGTACATATGCATTTGTACAGCTGAGGCACTTTCTAAATCAAGTAAGTACCTTGTGTATCTTACCTTCAAAAAAAAATCATTTTGGTGGTGCAAAAGCAATTCTAACCCATAATTTTGTTCGTATTGTCCTATTACGCATCGACTTCTTCGACTAAATGATTAGTCGACCCAGCCTGTTTAAAAATATAATGCCTGCCAGGTAATTGTTTTGCATTTAGTTAATATATCAGTATGAACAAATACTCAGCTCGAACAATCGCTAGGCACAAGCTGGTCGTGTGGTTACAGGCAGCAAACATCCCGGTTGGAACGTCCTACCTCGCAATGTAGGTGAAGGCTAGGCCAGGGTCCCACTTACAAACGTCTATACTTTGTATCTCTTTAAGGTGGACCACTTTTGACACTACAAGCCATTGCAGCAAAAACAGCGTGACACATGATTATAAGCTCGACGTACCATGGAGTCCAACTACAAAGTCACATGGCTTGCTTTCTGCACTGAATTTGCAAGGATGGCTTGAAGCTTCTGCCGTGGTTAACTTTAAGCTGGGATAGTTTGGAATAATGCTTCCGGTTTTTAGTGTTGCCCGGCACGGTTAACAATTCGGTGATATAGTGCTGCATTGAAAAGTCGATGCATTCATGACTGTATCACCTAATGAATGCATGCTATCTATCAAACTCTCCGTTCTGCAGAGAAATGAAATGCACTTTGCTTCCAATTGTAGCTGCTTCTGGAACTTCGTCCTATGAAGCACCTTATGACTGCAAGCTCTGACCGATCTTGTTCTGTGGTCTGCGCAGGCCCATTGCAGGGAGTCACTCCGAGAGCCTCACCAGACCTTCCTGCCCGTGGTCGTTCTAATTTTTTTTTTTTTTTGTAGGTAGGCATCCTTTCTGTCTTTCCCTTAATGCTACTCGGGCGTTTTCTTTTCATTGTTCGCCGATTTGCCCCAACATCGGTTAAGCACACGAATAGACGCTGTAAAACTGTATCCCACATATTTGTGTCAAGATAACTTTTCTTTGCTAAATTGACAGATTTTTTTATGAAAGTTGGTCTTCCTTGTTTTTATATACAAATTTATTTGAGTCTCCGCGGGCAACACTAAAACAGTATGCCAGTGTCAAGGGCAAGTTCACTGCTCAAACTTGTTCTCAGCTGATTGCAAGAAATTTGTCTGTGAAAAATGGATGCCGTGAAACCTCCTTTCAGCACTTGCTCTGCAGCACGAAAACAAAAAGATACATAGGGTATACCACGTTTTTCTAGACTGCTTGCTCATTCTGCAGGTCTACCTACCATAGATGTGCTACTGGAGCTGCAGGCAAATTCAATGTTGATTTTGCCATTGCTTTTTTAGCAGTTGTCTTAATAGTTCTTGTAAATTCAGAGATTTTCCTCAAATGCAAGGCGGGAAGAATATTTAGTTTGAGTACCCTTTAGTCAGTATAATAGATACTGTGTGCTGCTGTTAGTGCTAAGTCGAGATCGGTGCTTTTTTGGCATTTTTCTCAGAGTAGTACCCATTTTTATCGGTTAGCCTCTTGGTGCGCCAACTAAAATCTTTCTATCCAGACGTCTGCCCTTTCCTTGTACACTCTACCCTCATTCTCAGTTAGTGTATGAACTGGTATCCCCAGTCGACACTAGTTGAACATGAGGGTAGAAAAATCTTTCCATTCCAGCAGAGCCATATATGGGGTGAGTTTGGCTAGTCTATGATCTCGCCGCCGTAACGTCCCCCTCCCGAGTGAGCCGATCAGCCCGCGGCGCAGACCGAGAGGCATGAGCGCACGCGCGTGAACTCTTGACTGTTGCCAGCTGAGGGGGGAGGGCAGCCATTTTCATTCATTCGCCTGGCGGAATGCATGGGATCGGCATACAAATTTTGGTCCTCCACTTTTATTTGTAAGGCTCTCGCAACAAAATGATATAATGTTATTCCTCGTTGGCTTTCAAATGTAACGAATTGGTTCTTCCACGTTCGACCGCAAACCTTGAGTCAGGCGAAAAAGAAATAAGCCCGTAGCAGACAATGCGTAGCCTCAACAGTGCTCCGTGCAGACAGCGTTGCGTCAAAATGGCGGTCGTCGCTTCGCTGCCTTCTTTCTCTCTCGCTCCTTCGGTGCTCTCCTCCCTTTCCGCTTCTCGAGCGCCTTCGTCGCCACACCGACTGGCAAAACTCTCCCAGTATACGGCTGTGCATTGACGTAGTAGTATTTTTTTTGTAG